>JAFMOC010000119.1:0-712500 GCA_019802505.1 Corydoras sp. C115 | reverse complement strand
CATGCAACTAAACCTAATTCCTTGAAGCAAACATGGAATTTGACACGCTAATGAAATAGTTGCGTCATTTTTTTTTATATTTTTGCGCTTTTGAGATTGTGCCAAGATTTTTGAAAAATTTAATTATAATTAATAGGCAACCAATATTTAATAATAAATGCATGACTCTATACATTTTCTCTAACATTTTCTAGGACTTTTATTCGCAGATATTTTGAACTGTGACATACTTTTTATCTTAATGTCATCACTTTTAGATATGATCTGAAATGCCACAGTGTTGCCAAGTCTGCTAATCAAACATAACTAGGATTTACAAAGCGTAGGTTCCATGCGAAACCTATCAAATGAACTGTGAAATCAGAGTTCAGACATTCAGCAGTGAATTCTCGGAAGTGAAGATGTGTAAACTAGGTTCAGGTTCGAATCAAAATCTGGGTGGTTTGCATGTTCTCCCCATGTCGGTGCGGGTTTTCTCTGGTTTCCTCCCCCGGTCCAAATACATGGATTGAATGTAAATTGAATGCTCTAAATTGTCCCATATAGAGTGTGTTTGCGTGCACTCTGTCCTGGATGTACAGTATGTACACAGTGCCTGAAACGTTTTCCCTTGGATGGGAATTAGAACCCCCCCCCCCCCACCCCACGTGAGACTGTTAGAGGATTAAGCGAAAGATAATGAATGAATTAATATATTACATTATGCATCTTATAGTAACATATATCTCATGTTTATATTTTTGTATATATACATCAGCATTCGCTGCATCGTTCACTGTTAATTCTGCACTTTATGTAAATTATATTGTAGATTGCACTTCTGCTTGGATGCTAACTACATGTCATTGGCTCTGTACCTTTACTCTGCACAATGACAATAAAGTTAAATCTAATCTAAGAAAGCAGAGACACTGCTCCATCACGTGAGCCGCTGCAATGGATCAAAATAAAACGATCAACCACCCAAAAGGCAAAGACGATCAAATGGTGTTAAATGCATTTCAATGCAATGTCGAGTGAATATGAGTGTGACGTGTCGCATTGTGCACGTTGCTGAAGGTGTGAATTAAACACAGGTGATCAAAGCGACGCGGTGTCCACTATGAATAACCATCACAGACGTCAGAAAAAGGTCACAGAGTGATGGAGCAGTTACATTTAATGGCTCTGTACCTTTATTCTGCATAATGACAATAAAGTTGAATCCAATCTAAGAAATCAGAGATAATGCTCCATCACGTGAACGATAAAACAATCAACCACCCAAAAGACAACAACAATCAGACGTAAAATGTTAAATGTTAAAACGTAAAATGCATTTCGATGCAATGTCGAGTGTATGTGCATTGTGCATTGTGCACATTGCTGAAGGTGTGAATTAACACAGGTGATCAAAGCGCCACGGTGTCCACTATGAATAACCATCACAGACGTCAGTAAAAGGTCTCAGAGTGATAGAGTGAGGTGAATCAGGACACTGCGAGTAATGTGAGCAGTTACATTTCATTGGCTCTGTACCTTTACTCTGAACAATGACAATAAAGTTGAATCTAAAATAAGAAAGCAGAGACACTGCTCCATCACGTGAACCGCTGCAAGGGATCAAAATAAAACAATCCACCACCCAAAAGACAACAACAATCAGACATAAAACGTTAAATGTTAAAACGTAAAATGCATTTCAATGCAATGTCGAGTGAATGAGTGTGACGTGTCGCATTGTGCACGTTGCTGAAGGTGTGAATTAAACACAGATGATCAAAGCGACGTGGTGTCACATCACATCCACTATGAATAACCATCACAGACGTCAGTAAAAGGTCTCAGAGTAATCGAATGAGGTGGATCGGGACACAGAGTGATGGAGCAGTTACATTTCATTGGCTCTGTACCTTTATTCTGCACAATGACAATAAAGTTTAATCCAATCTAAGAAAGCAGAGATACTGCTCCATCACGTGAATGATAAAACAATCCACCACCCAAAAGACAACAACAATCAGACGTAAAATGTTAAAACATTTCAAATTAATGTCGAGTGAATGAGTGTGACGTGTCGCATTGTGCACGTTGCTAAAGGTGTGAATTAAACACAGGTGATCAAAGCGACGTGGTGTCCACTCCACTATGAATAACCATCACAGACGTCAGTAAAAGGTCTCAGAGTGATGTGGCAGTAACATTTCATTGGCTTTGTACCTTTACTCTGGTCCCAGAGGTTTTTACTAAGGTTCCAGAGGTCTCATTGGCTCTGTACCTTACTCTGCACAATGACAATAAAGTTGAATCTAAAATAAGAAAGCAGAGACACTGCTCCATCACGAGAGCCGCTGCAATGGATCAAAATCAAACAATCCACCACCCAAAAGGCAAAGACGAAAAGGCAAAACAAAATGTTAAAACATCAAATGTAAAATGTCGAGTGAATATGAGTGTGACGTGTCGCAAAAGGTGTTAAAACATAAATAACCATCACAGACGTCATTTCAATGTAATGTCGAGTGAATGAAATCAGTGTGACGTGTCGGCATTGTGCACGTTGCTGAATGAGTGTGACGTGTCGTGAACTGATCACAGGTGATCAAAGCGACGACCATAAAGTTGAATCCAATCTAAGAAAGCAGACACACTGCTCCATCATGTGAGCCGCTGCAAGGGATCAAAATAAAAACAATCCACACCCAGACGTCAGTAAAAGGTCTCAGAGTGAATGGTGAATGCAGAAGGTGTGAACAGGTGATCAAAGGGGAGTGGTAGCTCACAGTGGTCTCAGGTGATGGAGCAGTGTAGCTCAGCGGTTAGGGTGTTGGGTTATCAATCTGAAGGTCGGGGGTTCAAATCCCAGGTCCACTGAAGTTACCAATGTGGGTCCTTGAGTGAGACCCTTAACCCTCATTGCTCCAGAGGATGTTGTGATGAACCCTGTGCTCACCTTGTAAGTCGCTTTGGATAAAAGCATCCAATAAATGACCAAATGTAATGTAATGTAACATTTAATGGCTCTGTACCTTTATTCTGCACAATAACAATAAAGTTGAATCTAAAATAAGAAATCAGAGACACTGCTCCATCACGTGAGCTGCTGAAATGGTTCAAAATAAAACAATCCACCACCCAAAAGACAACGACGATCAAACGTTAAAACGTTAAATGTTAAATGTTAAAATGTAAAATGCATTTCGATGTAAAGTCGAGTGAATGAGTGTGACGTGTCGCATTGTGGTGTGAATTAAACACAGGTGATCAAAGCGCCGCGGTGTCCACTATGAATAACCCTCACAGACGTCAGAAAAAGGTCTCAGACTGATGGAGTGATGGAGTGAGATGAATCGGAACTCCGCGGCGGTGACAGGCGGCTGTTCAGAACGCCGCAGACGGAGATAAAGGGAAGGTCCGCGAGGCCCGAAACTCACCCGTCTTTTCTCTTCGCCTTGTAAACATGTCCGTAAGTCCCCCGTCCCACCTTACAGCCCTCATACTCGAACAGGTCCTCCACCCTCTCGCGCTCGCCGGTCAGTTTCACTTTGAAGTCATAGTCCATCGTCCCCCGGTGTGCTGTGGGCTCGAGCCGCGGCTCTGAGGTTGAAGCGCCGCCGCAGGAGCAACTTTTCCTCGGAGCCGCTCCCCGCGCCGCGCCGCGCTCACTTCAGCCGGACTCCCGCATTTACCGGCGCGCTGCAGGCGAGCGAAATGTGGCGTCGTTAGCTCGCCTCGCCTCCCGAACCACCGACCGACCTCCCGACCCCCGACCGACCGACCGACCGACCGACCTCCCGACCGCGCGAGCTTCAGTTGGCTGCGATCTCACTGCGCCTCAGAACCGGTGTCTCACTGGGGAGAACGGCGCTGCGCCATACGGCACTGTCGCAAAACGTTGAGAAAGCCGCTAATTCGGAGGAGGCACTTTGTGGCGCACCACGTGGATCTTCATCTGCCTTTAAAGCAACGACGATCAGAAATAACACCAATTAAATACAATAACACCAATTAAATACAATAACACTAATAAAATACAATAACACCAATTAAATACAATAACACTAATAAAATACAATAACACCAATTAAATACAATAACACTAATAAAATACAATAACACCAATTAAATACAATAACACTAATAAAATACAATAACACTAATAAAATACAATAACACCAATTAAATACAATAACACCAATTAAATACAATAACACTAATAAAATACAATAACACCAATTAAATACAATAACACTAAATAATAATACAATAACACCAATTAAATACACTAATAACACTAATAAAACAATACAATAACACCAATTAAATACAATAACACTAATTAAATACAATAACACCAATAAAATACAATAACACCAATAAAATACAATAACACCAATAAAATACAATAACACCAATAAAATACAATAACACCAATTAAATACAATAACACTAATAAAATACAATAACACCAATTAAATACAATAACACCAATTAAATACAATAACACCAATTAAATACAATAACACTAATTAAATACAATAACACCAATAAAATACAATAACACCAATAAAATACAATAACACCAATTAAATACAATAACACTAATAAAATACAATAACACCGATCCTTTATCTCCCGCTTTATCCTCTATTAGGGTCGAGGTGGGGTTCCCCATGCCCATCCAGGGGAGAACGTTTCGGGCGCTGGGCAGATACACCCAGGACAGGACGCCAATCCATCACTGGACACACACTCACATTTTATATATATATATATACCCATTATCTTCCGCTTTATCACCACAAACACTCTATATGGGGCAATTGACCTTGATCCATGTTTTTGGACTGTGGGAGGAAACCGGAGAACCCGAGGAAACCCACACGGACACGGGGAGAACATGGAAACTCCACCCAGATTGGGATCCAAACCGGGAATCCCTAGCGCTGAGAGGAGAACATGCTAAACCACTACCTTACCGTGCCGTCCGTATCTAAATGAGAATCCACCATCATTATCTTCCGTTTTAGGGTCGCGGGGGGGGGTTCCCCATGTCCATCCAGGGGAGAACGTTTCGGGCGCTGGGCAGATACACCCAGGACAGGGGGGCAATCTATCACTGGGCACACACTCACTCACACAGACACACTCTATATGGGGCAATTTGGAGAACTCAATTGACTTGATCCATGTTTTTGGACTGTGGGAGGAAACCCGAGAACCCGGAGGAAACCCACGCGGACACGGGGAGAACATGGAAACTCCACCCAGATGGTGATTCGAACCGGGAAGCCCTAGCGCTGAGAGGAGAACATGCTAAACCACTAAGCCACCGTGTCACCCTAAATAAGAATCCATTCATTATCTTTCGCTTTATCCTCTATTAGGGTCGTGGGGGGGGGGGGGGTTCCCCATGCCCATCCAGGGGAGAACGTTTCGGGCGCTGGGCAGATACACCCAGGACAGGGGGGCAATCTATCACTGGGCACACACTCACTCACACAGACACACTCTATATGGGGCAATTTGGAGAACTCAGTTGACCTTGATCCATGTTCTTAGACTGTTTTTTAGAAATATAATATTGAGTGTCGTGGCACGGTGGTTAGTGGTTAGCATGTTCTCTGCTTAGTGCTGGGGACCCTGATTCGTATCCCAAATTGGGTGAAGTTTCATGTGGTCCGCATGGGTTTCCTCTGGGTTCTTCCCATGGTTCAAAAACATGGATTTAAGGTAAACTTAAATGCCCTAAATTGCCCCTAAATTCTATGCCCTGTCCTTCTCCAATTCTCCAAATTGCCCCATATAGAGTATGTTAGTGTGTGCCCAGCGATAGATTGGCGCCTTGTCCTGGGTGTATCTGCCCAGCGCCCAAAACAATCTCCCCTGGATGGGCATGGGGAACCCCACAGGAAACTAATAAAGGATAAAGCGGAAGGTAATGAGTGAATAAAAAACAAACAAGAATTCTTTGTAAAAACTGTTTTTATTTTGGAAATATAATAAAGATTGTGGCAACGCGGTGGCTTAGTGGTTGACATGTTCTCCTCTCAGTGCTAGGGATCCAGGTTTAAATACCAATCTAGGTGGAGTTTCCATCTTCTCCCCGTGTCCGCAAGGGTTCCTCTGGGTGTCTCCCACAGTCCAAAAACATTCATTATCTTCTGCTTTATCCTCTATTAGGGTCGTGGTGGGGTTCCCCATGCCCATCCAGGGGAGAACGTTTCGGGCGCTGGGCAGATACACCCAGGACAGGGCGCCAATCTATCATTGGGCACACACTCACTCACAGAGACTCACTCTATATGGGGCAATTTTGAGAATTCAATTGACCTTGATCCATGTTTTTGGACTGTGGGAGGAAACCGGAGAACCCGGAGGAAACCCACGAGGACACGGGGAGAACATGGAAACTCCACCCAGATGGGGATTCGAACCGGGAATCCCTAGTGCTGAGAGGAGAACATGCTAAACCACTAAGCCACCGTGCCGCCTCCAAAAACATGGATTTAAGGTAAATTAAATGCTCTTAATTGCCCAATATAGTGTGTGTTTTTGTATGCATCTCTGTGAGTGAGTATGTTGATGTTAGATTGGAGATCTGCCCGGCGGGGTGAGTATCCATATGGGCTTCCTCCGGGTTCCTTCCACAATCCATAAACATGAACTTAAGGTGAAATGGCTGCTCTAAATTGTCTCTGAATACTGTGTGTTTATTGATGCTGAACAGTAATCAGACATAATACAGTGTCATGATGAATAAAGTAAATGACCTTTAAACAATTCACATACCATACTCCTTGCTTAAAAGAAAAGCCCTACATACAAATAACAAAAAAAAAACAATAATAATATAACAAAAATATTTTGTGTTAAGTTCGTGCTATGTTCATCAAAAATATTTAAACCTTGAACATGCTTATCTACCATTTACTGCAGAATAAAAGTGTTAGATAATAATTGTTACGGGCGGCACGGTGGCTTAGTGGTTAGCATGTTCTCCTCTCAGCACTAGGGATTCCCGGTTCGAATCCCCATCTGGGTGGAGTTTCCATGTTCTCCCCGTGTCCACGTGGGTTTCCTTCGGGTTCTCCGGTTTCCTCCCACAGTCCAAAAACATGGATCAAGTCAATTGAGTTCTCCAAATTGCCCCATAGAGAGTGTGTGTGTGAGTGAGTGTGTTCCCAGTGATGGATTGGCGCCCTGTCCTGGGTGTATCTGCCCAGCGCCCGAAACGTTCTCCCCTGGATGGGCATGGGGAACCCCCCACAACCCTAAAACGGAAGATAATGATGCTGGATTCTCATTTAGATACGGACGGCACGGTGGCTTAGTGGTTTAGCATGTTCTCCTCTCAGCACTAGGGATTCCCGGTTCGGATCCCAATCTGGGTGGAGTTTCCATGTTCTCCCCTTGTCCGTGTGGGTTTCCTCCGGGTTCTCCGGTTTCCTCCCACAGTCCAAAAACATGGATCAAGGTCAATTGCCCCATATAGAGTGTTTGTGTGTGTGGTGATAAAGCGGAAGATAATGGATGTATATGTATATATATATAAAATGTGAGTGTGTGTCCAGTGATAGATTGGCGTCCTGTCCTGGGTGTATCTGCCCAGCGCCTGAAACGTTCTCCCCTGGATGGGCATAGGAAACCCCCCCCCCCCGCGAGCCTAGTAGAGGATAAAGCGGAAGATAATGAATGATTAATTGTTATATTTAAAGTTTCATAGTTGAACGTAAACTGTATAGATTTTCAATCAGATGGGAACTTGTTTTTAACGCTGCTGCAGCCAGTCGGACATGTATTGGGGATTCGCCTCTTTCCTAACGTGTTTTTTTTTCCATAACCGTTTTCCGTCATGTCCCGCCTCTATCGTTACGATTGGCTGTCTGCGCGCAGTAAAACAAGGCGACCTGTCAGTCACAGCGAGAACATGGCCAGTAGCCAATCCTAACGCATCTATATTGTACCATCTCCAGCGAATCCGCAGCCGGGCGGCGGGGTTTATCATCAATACGGGTGGGAAAGCGAGGAGTCGTCTCGACTCCATCTGAAAGCCGAGCGGAGCGGAGAGGAGCCGTCCACATTGCAGCTGCTGGTTCAGGTAATAACGAGCTGGTTCGCTCCGTCCGTTCGGCTGCTGCAGCGCATCACCTTCACAGACCCGCCCGAGCCCCGGCACGCCTTTCCCCTGAAGTCCGCGCACCGAATGACAAACGCTACACGCTTTTCTTAAGCTAGCGGTTAGCACGTCCATTAGCTTGTCAACACCGGATTGCAGAGCGTTTGTCCTGGTCGTGTGCCGGCGTGTCCCCGCTGCTCCGCGGCGTTCTGTGTTCTGTGTTCTGTGTTGTGTGTTCGTTCGGCGGCGGTGCTTTGAACTGACAGACGCTCGGCTTTCATTGTGTCTCGGTTTGTGTTCGTTCACGCCGTCCCCGACGTTTTCCACAGCGGGGCCCGCCTCCATATCGCGCCGATTGGCCCGTTACCGTGGCTGCCGCTGTTGCTGGCTCTCTGATTGGTGGATCGCCTGTCGTTGTCATTGTGCCTCTCGTTGGCTTTGCTTTCTTGCGCGTGGCCTTCAGCTCCGAGTCGCGATCATGAAGCTTTAACATTAAACTCTAATTCATCATTCATTCATTCATTCATTATCTTCAGCTTTATCCTCTATTAGGGTCGCGGTGGGGTTCCCCATGCCCATCCAGGGGAGAACGTCTCGGGCGCTGGGCAGATACACCCAGGACAGGGGGGCAATCTGTCACTGGGCACACACTCACTCACACACACACTCTATATGGGGCAATTTGAAGAACTCAATTGACTTGATCCATGTTTTTTGGACTGTGGGAGAACCCGGAGGAAACCCACGCAGACACGGGGAGAACATGGAAACTCCACCCAGATGGGGATTCGAACCGGGAATCCCTAGTGCTGAGAGGAGAACATGCTAAACCACTAAGCCACTGTGCCGCAACTCTAATAACATTAAACTAATATAATAATATAACATGAAACTAATATAATAATATAACATGAAACTCTGATAACATTAAACTAATATAATAATAATATAACATTAAACTCAGATAACATTAAACTAGTATAATAATATAACATTAAACTAGTATAATATAACATTAAACTAATATAATAATATAACATTAAACTAATATAATAATATAACATTAAACTAATATAATAATAATATAACATTAAACTCTGATAACATTAAACTAATATAATAATATAACATTAAACTCTGATAACATTAAACTAATATAATAATATTAAACTAATATAATAATATAATATTAAACTGATATAATAATATAACATTAAACTCTGATAATATTAAACTAATATAATAATATAACATTAAACTCTGATAACATTAAACTAATATAATAATATAACATTAAACTCTAATATTAAACTGATAACATTAAACTAATATAATAATATAATATTAAACTCTGATAACATTAAACTAATATAATAATATAACATTAAACTAATATAATATTAAACTCTGATAATATTAAACTCTGAGCTTCATCTCAGACTCACGCTCCCCTGTGATGCTCTGCTGATGATGATTACTCTTACAGCTCTTGCTGTGACTGTGATCACTCAGCATTCATCTTTACGGACCAGGTCTTCTCTTATTACAGTATTCTTTTGAACATCTGTGTGCGATGGGGGCATTTCTTTGGTGATCTGGATTTAATACAATGCCCATGTTAAAGGTCGTGTTTTGCCTGATGGACATTTGCAATGTGAGGTTCTGGATGTTTCCTTGACAAACCCAGTGAGGGAAGAGCACACATCAGAAGGGTGAGAGAATTCCATATGTGTCCATTTAATTCTGGGGCTTTTAAATAACTTCATATAATTAACCTTACTTTAGGATGACCTCTTCGATCTAAAATATTTATCTACATACTGATATTGACAAACCAATCATATAAAAAAAACCTATACATGGCTTTCCCTTAAGAGGAGCCTGATAGTGAGATATATATATATATGTGTGTGTGTGTATTATTATGTGTATATATATACATATACACACACACACACATACACATTGCTTGAATACAATTCCATTAAAATATGTGTAAAATGAGCAGCATTTAAAGACTGGTTTAAATGTCTGCCACGGTTTCAGAGGGTTGCTGTTGCTTGCTCATGCAGTTTGTGATGCAAAGATTAATGCTGTGCAGATGTGATATTTTGATGTCACTACAGAAAACACCAATTTGGCCTTATTTCAAAAAGCAATTGTACAGTAAGCAATCTAAAAAAGCCACTAGACAAAAGACATAACACTGTAAATAATCCTTTTTTCAGTTATATTATTATTGGGGCGGCACGGTGGCTTAGTGGTTAGCATGTTCGCCTCTCAGCGCTAGGGATTCCCGGTTCGAATCCCCATCTGGGTGGAGTTTCCATGTTCTCCCTGTGTCCGCGTGGGTTTCCTCCGGGTTCTCCGGTTTCCTCCCACAGTCCAATAACATGGATCAAGTCAATTGAGTTCTGCAAATTGCCCCATATAGAGAGTGTCTGTGTGAGTGAGTGTGTGCCCAGCGATGGATTGGCGCCCTGTCCTGGGTGTATCTGCCCAGCGCCCGAGATGTTCTCCCCTGGATGGGCATGGGGAACCCCCACAACCCCAATAGAGGATAAAGCGGAAGATAATGAATGAATGATATATTTCATATTGCTGAGCAGCATACATGGATTTGCTCTTAAAAGTTCATGTATTCCTCATTTATTTGACCTGAAATGATCAGATTTTCACATAAGACCTAGATAAAAGAAACTTAATAGCATACATCAAACAAAGATACTTGTTTTGGCAATATTTCATGTTTGTGAGTGGCAAAGGTATGTAAACCTCTGAAATTAGCAGTGAAATTGACAATGAAATGATCCATGGTATTAAATCGGGTGTAAATTAGTGCCCTTATGTATTTAAGTAACACACTGATATTCAAAACTCATTTATGGCTGTGTTGATGTATTTACAAAGAGAACATCAGGCTTTATGAAAAGTCAGACAAGGAGTTGGTGATGAGTTTAAAAGGAATATCGATGTATGAAATGATGCATTATTATAGGCGTTCATGTACATATAGCAGCGTTTTGCCATAAACGTTAAAATTGCACCATTTTTCTAGAACATTGTTAAAATTAAAAGTGCTTTGGTATTTACATGCAGAATTTTTGCAGAGGAAGACAGAGGGAAAAAATCATTCATTCAATATCTCCCGCTTAATCCTCTACTTGGATCACGAGGGGTTCCCCATGCCCATCCACTGGAGAACATTTTGGACAAGCCCGGGACAGGGCACCAATCTTTCCCTGGGCAGACACAAAAAAAAAAAAAAAAAAAACACTATATGGGGCAATTTTGAGCGTTCAGTTTACTCAATGAGAGGACAGCCACGTGGACAAGGGGAGAACACTCAATCCAAATCAGGATTCGAGCCTGGATCCCCAGCCCGAAGAGTTTAACTAAAAAATAATAACTAAAATAAGCCAATGACTGTTAAGGTCTTAGTCATGACACCATGACCCCCCACCTTTCACCCCAATACATTTATTAGTGAAACTAAGAATACAGTAATGCACGTTACAGGTCTCGCTGCTCAGTTGTGTTTTTTTCTAACATCTTGTGAACCGTCTTGCCCTCAGGAGGTTTATTAGCATTTCAACTGTGTAAACATCCATCTTGAGTGACTGAATCACAAGAGGACGTCATACCACGTTTGGTTGAGGTCAGAGACCTGTGGCCACAATAATACAGCATTATCAGTGACTCCAATTTGCAATTTAATGGCTGCATAAATCGCAGTGTGATTCTGCTGTGTTCATGTTGGATCTTCTTCTGAGCAGCTGTAAAGCATCACAGGTTTTTACACAAATCTCAGACGACGGCACGTGCAAAGAGAAATGCAAAACACATTGTGTGCGTAGAAATGTTGTCTCAGACTTTTGAAATGTGCTAATTTCAGCACCATCATTGCAACTGCCTTTTGCATACGGAGTGTGTACTTACTGATTCAACAATATAACAGCAGTAATTGTTTTATAAGTTGTCTTCTTTTAAATTTCCATTGGCATGGGACAGAGTTCAGCATGTCAAATCTGATTATTTGCTATCTGAGCCACTGGATGTAACCATGGGTGTTCCTCAGGGTTCAATTCTCGGCCCTACATTATTTTCTATTTATTTGAATGATATTGCTTTCATCACCAAAGACTCATTTGTTCACCTCTATGCTGATGATACAGTTCTTTATGCAATAGGCCCATCTCCAGAGTTTGTAACCAACACACTAGTTTTCTCAGTATACAACAGTTTTTCTCAACTTTGCATTTACAGATTAACATCAATAAAACCAAACTCATGTGGTTTGGTAAGAAAGTATCTGCCTCCCCACCAGTTCAAAACATAGTAACCTCTGAGGGCACAAGAATATGCCAGGTCACAGAATACAGATATCTAGGTATTTGGTTAGACAGTATGCTGTCCTTTGCCCCACATATCACTAAACTACAGCCTAAAATTAGGTCTAAAATTGGTTTCCTTTCTAGAATGCGCTCTTGTCTAACCCGCTCAGCCAAAGTGACATTAGTGCAAATGACAATTCTGCCCTTGTTTGATTATGGTGATATCATATAGAAGTCTGCCAGTAAAAGTCTTCTTCAAAAACTTGACGTTCTTTATTATTCTGCTATTCGCTTTGCCGCAAATGCACCTTTTAAAACTCACCATTGTTCTCTGTACGCATCTGTGAACTGGCCATCATTACATACCCGTCGCACCTCTCACTGGTATAAATTCATTTACAAAACTCTCCTTGGTGTCTCTCCTCCTTATCTGTGTAACTTGCTACAACTGTCATCCGCTGCTTACAATACTCACACTGCCCAACTCATCACACTGAAAATCCCTAAAACAAACACAGTCTTTGGTTTATCTTCATTTCAGTCTGCGGCTGCCAGAGACTGGAACTCCTTGCAAAAATCACTAAAAATGACTGATTTTATACCCATGTGCTCTTTTAAGAACACTATTACAAATGTTCTTACTGAATGTTGTAACTGCAGTGATTTAGACACTTTATAATGCTATTGTTGTTTTTGTTGTCTTATAGTGTTGTTTGTGTGCTGTATGTTTTTTTTTGTCAGGCTGTCATTGTAAATAAGAATTTGTTCTTAATGATTTGCCTGGTTAAATAAAGGTCTATATGGGATGTCTGCCCAGGCTTTACATTATTTACTTAATTTTTAAGGTTATAGTTTAGGCTGTGCTTTATTCACTGACAATGTGAACTGAACTCATTAAACATACATAAATCTCACACTTTTTTGCTACTGCATTTTTACTTTACAGGTTAATTTTTGTTCCTGCATTTGGACATTTTGGACTATTTGCATGTAGAGTAGGGAAGTAAACGCTGAACTCATGGTCAGTCCAGATGCAGCTAGTGTCTCAGGTGTGAACTCTCATAGACCCTGTTTACACCTGCTTGCTTAAATGTTACTTAATGTCATCTGATTACAAGTAAACCACTTTAATTGTTTACATGGACCGAAGGTACGATGTGCCAGACCCAAATACAGCTTTTAATAAAAAATATTTTGGCTGGCGTGTGGGGCTGCAGATATGTATCCAGCAGCCCACTTTTCAGCAGATAAGACATTTTCCAATCCCGATCTCTGAGCCTCCCTTAATTTATCCATTTGCACAGACACAGGAATGTCACAGATGAAATCCATTACCTCCCCTCACATCCTCAGGTCGCCTTTTTAGTCACAAACCCTCATTTGATTGGACTCCTGTCATGCACACAGTCACACATTGTTAGAGTAGATTGTGGATTTACGATTTCATAAATTATTACCAATTTAACTTATTTTTTTTAAACATTTTCCAACTCTGCTGTTTCTGAAGGTTAATCTCACTCACCTGGATGAAAGACCAGATTTCGAAACGCTTGCATTAACATTTTCCCTTCTGTGTTTTTAATGCTGATGAGCAGCGGTTTTCATGGTGATGGACCCTCCCGGCGGGCGAGATGAACGTCGCCGTCAGGCAGAGCGTCTTCGGCGGGAGGAAGCGTACTATCACTTTATTAATGAATTGAGTGAAGAGGAGTATCGACTAATGAGAGACAGCAACCTGCTGGGAACACCTGGTATTGTTTTATATACAAACATGCACACGGACATTACAGAAAGCTCTGATTCCCTGATTATAGGATAAACATTTAGCCATCCATCCATTATCTCCCGCTTTATCCTCTATTAGGGTCACAGGGGGGTTCCCCATACCCATCCAGGGGAGAATGTTTCGGGCGCTGGGCAGATAGACCCAGGACAGGGCACCAATCTATCGCTGGGCACACACTTACTCACACAGACACACTCTAGAACTCAATTGACCTGGATCCATGTTTTTGGCCTGTGGGAGGAAACCCACCCGGACACGAGGAGAACATGGAAACTCCACCCAGATTGGAATTTGAACCGGGAATCCCTAGTGCAGAGAGGAGAACATGCTAAACCACTAATCCACCGTGCCGTCCCAACATTTAGCTACTGAAGTGTAAATCCAGAATAGCTGATCAGTCGACATGCTAAACAGATATATAGGTATGTTTTTTTTAACAGTATTGATTTGAAGCCCTGCATGCTTCAAACATGAGAAATTTTTATCCTATTTTTTTCTATAATACTATCCTAAAATTTCAGGATTGAACCTGCTGTATTTAACAGACAGTATTTTGATGAGTTTTGTTAAAAGCACCTCTTTTTTAAGCACTTTACATTGGAACTGATTATCACACATTTTTATTAAGTGATGACAAAAACATGAATTGGCAGTGGTGGTAGCTCAGTGGTTATAGTGTTGGGCTATCAATCAGAAGTCTGTGGGTTCAAATCCCAGGTCCACTGAAGTTAACGATGTGGATCTTTAAGCAAAGCCTTTAACCTGCACCGCTAGGTATGCTGGGCGGCACGGTGGCCTCTCGGCCAATCCCCATGTCCGCGTGGGTTCCCTCCGGGTTCTCCAGTTTCCTCCCACAGTCCAAAAACATGGATGAAGTCAATTGAATTCTCAAAATTGCCCCATATATAGTGTGTCTGTGTGAGTGAGTGTGTGCTCACTCAATGATAGAATGATTGGCGCCCTGCCCAGCGCCCAAAACGTTCTCCCCTGGATGGGCCTGGGGAACCCCCCCCCTACCTAATTGAGGATAAAGTGGAAGATAATGGATGGATGCTTCAGGTTTGCTGTATGACCAACCCTGTGTTTTAACTCTTAACTCTTGGCTTGCTGTAAGTCGCTTTGGATGAAAGCATCTGCTAAACGAGCAAATGGAAATGTAATGCGCTTTTCACCACTGATGTAAAAAAAAAAAAAAAAAAAAAAAAAAAAAAAAACAGCTAGATGGTCCACCTCAGCCCCACAGTCTGATGGTAATTCTCTAATTCCCGTTGTGTTACTGTTCGTGTGTCTGTAGGTGAAGTCACAGCTGAAGAACTGCGGCAGCGTTTGGATGGAGCAAAGGAGCGAGTGTCCTCACAACCTCGTTCTGAAACACAGCCACCCAACAATGAGTCTGGACAAGAGGGCAGCAGCGGTGAGGTCTTTTGTTCAGTTTTTTTTGTGTGTGACACTGAGCAGAGTTTGAAATAAAGGTCCAGTTAATTCCTTATTATGTAGGGCAACATGGTGGCACAATGCTTATTGTTTCTGCCTCATGGCAAGATGGTTCTTGTGGGATGAACACAGGTCCTCCCTGCCTTCATGGTTTTTTCTCCAGGTTTTCCTAAAAAATAGTAAATTGAAGACACTCTATTTTCTTGGACATTAGGGGTGTACATGTTCGTGCACTCAGTGCTGGTCTCAGACCTGGATTAATAGGAGGGTTGCACTAAGGGGCACTAAGCACAAACTCTGAACCAAGTCAAATATGTAGATTTTCTCACCTGTTTTGACCCCCAACAGGAACAAGGCAAATGAAAAAGACGAGGTTACCATATAAATTCTTAAACCCTCTTTTAATAATTTGTCTGTTTCAAGTTAATTTTAGTTCAACTTTAAGCTCAGTTTAACAGCCCAGCCTTTTTAAGCCTCTGTAAAGTCTCTGTAAACACTTTGGAAATAAACGTTTATGTAAAATGAGTTATTATAAAGCCAAAATGTTGCAGGTATTTGCATTTTTGAAATCAAGCTGTCAGTCTGCTGTTTGTTATAAAAACATACATGGCACACTTTAATATCTCTCAGCCCAGTCTACCCATCCATCCATATCTTCCGCTTCATCCTATATTAGGGTCGCGGGGTGGGGGGGTTCCCAATGCCCATCCAGGGGAGAACATTTCGGACCCAGGACATTCATCACTGGGCGCACACTCACTCACACACACACTCTATATGGGGCAATTTGGAATTCAATTGACTTGATCCATGTTTTTGGACTGTGGGAGGAAACCAGAGAACCCGGAGGAAACCCACGTGGACACGGGGAGAACATGGAAATTGCCCCATATAGAGTGTGTTTGTGAGTGAGTGTGTGCCCAGTGATAGATTGGCGCCCTGTCCTGGGTGTATCTGCCCAGCGCCCGGGACGTTCTCCCCTGGATGGGCATGGGGAAACCCCCCCCCCTGGAATTTTCTTACCAGACAAAGTTCAGACCCATGATTAAGGTTCTGTTTGTGTTGCAGGTGCTGTTGAACCGGGTACAGAGAGCACTAACGGAGACTCCCTGCTGGAGTGGCTGAACACGTTCCGCCGCACAGGCAACGCCACCCGCAGTGGCCAAAGTGGCAACCAGACATGGCGAGCGGTCAGCCGCACTAACCCTAACAGTGGAGAGTTTCGCTTCAGCCTGGAAATCAACATCAATCACGAGCAGCCCGAGCTGGGCGAAAACAACGACGCTCCGGAACCTGCAGAAACACCCGTGTCTCCAAGGGCTTCTGTGTCTATACGCACTCCCCCGCGACCTGCCCCTTACCCCACACAGGAGTACCCGGCACCACGGCCGGCTCTGGGCCGAAGATCCCAGACACGACGCACTCGCGGCAGTGCTGCACCCCCCATAACTCCTCCTCTGATTTCCCAGGCTCCTTATACGAGTTTAAGAAGGAACCTTGCTCTGCCTCAAGCGGTGCCTCCCTCCCCTACGCAGGCCCCGCCCACGCCTGAGGCTCAAGAGCAGGACAGTGGAATCGCGGCGGCTCACGTGCAAGAGCCGTTGCTTAGTAATGCAGACGTGCAGGATGCTAATTCTGAAAGTGTGGAATCCCCGGATGCTGTTTCTCAGACTGACTCACAGGGTGTGGCCACTAGCCGCGAGACACGCACAAGCAGAACTCGTACATGCTGCAGGGTCCGTCGGGTGGCTCTGTCCCGGTCCGTGCGACGAAGCCGTTCGCCTTTAGACAGAAACTCAGGCCGAAGTGTCAGTCACGTCCCTAGTAACCCCCCCCCTGCTGTGGAGTCCACTGAAAATGTGTCTGCTGCTATGGAAACAGGGGAGGTCTCCGTGGAAACCCCAACTCCTGAGGAACCCGCTCCTGAGGTAAGCATGGAAGAGGGTGAGACACCTGCATCAGGTGCTGCCGGAGGGATTCGGCGGCATCCGACAATCATGTTGGACCTTCAGGTGCGTCGTATACGGCCAGGGGAGAACCGAGACCGGGACAGCATCGCCAGTCGCACTCGCTCACGAGCACGCGCGGCCGAGAACACGGTCACCTTCGAGAGTGACAGTGGCGGGTTCCGGAGGACCATATCTCGCTCAGAACGTGCCGGTATTCGGACATATGTAAGCACCATTCGAATTCCACTGCGCCGCATTTCAGAGACGGGCCTCGGAGAACCGAGCTCCACGGCTCTGCGCTCCATATTGCGTCAGATAATGACCGGGTTCGGGGAGCTCAGCTCTCTGATGGAGACTGAAGCAGATTCTGAGACGGGAGTCCCCAGCCAGAATGTCGCCAACAGCCCGGGATTGCTCCGAGCGCAGGGCGGGGAGAGTGCGGTGGGTCAAGCAGTAAGTGATTTGTCTTCGGAGAGCGGTACGGTGGGTGAGGCGGTGCAGGCCAGGGTGGGAACCAATGGAAGAGACACGAACAACCTGGTGGAGAACGGTACATTGCCCATTTTACGCCTGGCGCATTTCTTCCTGCTGAACGATGAGGACGACGACGAGCATCCTCGGGGCCTCACCAAAGAACAAATCGACAATCTGGCAACTCGCACCTACGGTCAGGCGAGTCTCGAAGGTGAGCAGGGCCGTGCCTGTAGCGTGTGCATTAACGAGTATGCGCAGGGCAACAAGCTGCGCAGTCTGCCCTGCACCCACGAGTTCCACATCCACTGCATCGATCGCTGGCTCTCAGAAAACAACACCTGCCCCATCTGCCGGCAACCGATTCTGTCCAGCCACCAAGACTGACCGCCCACCCACCCAGCCCACCTGTACATAGCTCTTCAGTCAGCGTGCTTGTTCATCGCGACCCTCTGTATTCGGCCGTAGGTAGAACCGAAAAAACAAGATAGAAGAAACGACACAGAGAATTAACAAAGCTTTATTTTTGTAGACCACTTTGTTTTCTGCTCAGTGTAGTCTCATCTCTCTGACCCTTCCACACTAACTGTAAGAAATCAGTGTTAGCAAAAGCTAATCATTCTCACTTTAAATGTTTTTCAACATGGATTTTATAGAATGACCTCATGAGAGAGGACATGTAAATATATAAATGCCTGTGCTTCTGGGTTTGACATGGAAATATAGAAGGATATTTAAGCTTCTCTTTGAATTTGCATTTTAATCTCCTGCACACGGAAACCTTGGTTCTATTTAAGCGCTTCTTCAACAATCTTCCATTTTAAAGCTCTTCTATTTGGCCAGCATCCTGGCACCGTTCAGCTTCGGAACCGTTTAACCGAAGCCGCTCATTAAACACTACACACTTACAACATGAGAAAATTGGCTGTTACAGGACTGAGCACATCCTTTTCGTTGCTGCTTCCCACTTGCAGATCACATTGACGGCGTCACGGTCATCGAATGCATGTGTTTGCTTCGCAGACCCAGAACACTGCTCCAAATATTCAGCTCTGAAGTGATATTTAGTTTTTCTTCGTGAAGCAATTGCAAGTGTTTCAACTTCTGCTAGTCCAGACTTTTAATAGGTTGTGCAATGATTCTAAAGGAGTGGAAGGTATTGAATTGTTTTAGGTTGATTTTTAAAGCTCGTTAGTGTTTCCAGTTACTGGTTTACCAAAAATGTTAACGAAAGATTTCAGTATTATTAAATATGTTCTTCACATAACAAACCCCATTTCCGGATAGTTGGGACAGAGGCCTAGTTTACCAAGTGTGAGGCTGCCTTGCCTTTTAATTGCACTTTTAAATAGTTCTTTATTCGAGGACAAAGTTGTGTAATGTGAAAACTGTATAACTTAAATGTTTTATGAACTTTAATCCTTATTTTGCTTCTGCCCTAACGTTTTTGGAGTGCGTTGCAAGCGATTAAACACTTACCCTTAAACAATTACAAAATGAACATTCTAACATTGAAAATCAATTCTTTGTTAGTTAAGTAAAGGATGCAAAATGACACATTCGTTTGTTTTTATTTACAAAATGATCTAACTTTTTGAAAATGCGTTTTGTACATCTGCAGTGTATGTGAGATTCACATAAAGCCTGTGATCTTACCCAAAAACAAACAATAAGTATCTTTTAAAGTCCATAAGGACAGGGATTGACATGACTGCCTGCATGAGGAACGAGGGGTGTACCATGTTAAATAATGCAAATCCAATTTTCTGCTCTGATGTCACTTAAATAGAATCTTTAAAAAGCTGGGAAAACTTGTCAGATCCCATCAGTTACATAGAAATGAGTCAAATCTGATATATGATCCGAAATCTTTTTTTTTTATTTATTTTTTTATTTTATTTCTAGACTGTTAGACTATGTGCAAGCATATGTGCATGTCCTTAGTGCTTATGATCATCAGCTTGAATTCACACAACTGTGGCCTCTTTCATTTTCTGAATTTGGCCAGGTATTAATAACTTTTTTTTGTCAACTCACAAAAAACAAGCTTCATACACGAGTTACTAGTGTATCCATAGGGACGAGCTAATCGATGATGTGATGTATTTTGTTGGATTGAAGCAGCCACCTCAGAATGAACCATGTCAGTATGTGAATATTTGCCAGTACTGATTATTGTTGGATTTACAAGTTACAAGTTAGAAGTCACTTCCATAAATAAATGTAAATAATCTATAAAGATTAGATCAGAGTAATAAACTGGAATTAAACAATTAAGGCTTTTAATGAGAACATAGATCAAAATCACAAAGGCATCGTTTGATCTCAAATGCTTTTCTGTTTAAACCGCTGAGACGTTTCTCATGATGTGCTTCAGTCTTGTGCAAAGGCTTCCTCTTAATGTTAAGGCTATTGTTACATTAGATGGATGGGTGTCCACATCTTTTTGGATAAGAAATTCAGAGTAGGTAAAGCTTAAAACTGACTCCCTAAATGTTTCTAAAACTATACATTCACAAATAAGTTAAAATATAAATTAAAATAAATTTAAATCCTGGTCTTTTGTTCTTTTTATGTGTTCTAGACACATTGCTAGATTCACACATACACTGCAGATCCAAATAAACTTGGAATTAATTAATATGATAAGTTATTTTAATGTCATGTCATTATGTTTGTGGTTTTTTTTTTATTCTGCCTCTTAAATTTTTTCTATGGTCTCGTCTTCCAGCTGTTAATTTTTTTTTTTTTTTTTCGTAATAATAGGTTGTTTTCTCTAAACAATATAACCGGATACTCACTAAGAATAATATTTTTCCCCAATTAAATTGAATAGTAACAATGTTTGACATTGTAAATTTACAAAAGAACAGTGGCTGCAGGTTTTTTTTTTCCTGAACACTGATCTGAAGTCTGGCACAGCTGTTTCCAAACTTGAAAAATGTTAGAGGGAAAGTCTGGTGCAGAAGTTGCTTAAAGAACATTTCTAGCTTACATTATGTTGGGTGCATGACCAGTGTCCCACAATATAACTCTTCATAACATGCGAACAGCCCAATAGCAAAACTTAAAGTGACGTCTTTCTTCTTGCACAGATAAATCGGTACTATTATCAAGCCTTCAAGTTTAAGTTGGACCATAGTGTCTCATAAAAAAATAATACAGTAGGAAAAATCAGTTTTTCATCACTGTTTAGTTTCTCAATGTCATGGAATGTCCTTTGTGTGTTCATTTGAATTGCTGTGTGTGTGTGTATATGTATGTGAGAATGATATTCGTCTGAATGTTCATATGAGTGTGAGGGGCTTTGGCCAATAAATCCAGATCAATTTAAGTTCTTATTTAAAGAGGTAAGACATTAAAATATGTATTATGTTCTAATGTGATGCTAAACAGCTTCAGATATGTATTCTGTTACTATGTAATAAAATGAGCAAATCAGTTTTCAGCTCTCTAAAATTAAATAAGATTTCTTTATGCCTGTATATCTGTGCTAGTCCTTTTTCTGAACCGACCTACTGTCTCAGAATCATGATCCACTTCATCACGTTGTAGCTGTGCGACTAATGACTGTAAATGATCTCTTGCTGTGCCCATCTATCAATGAAATACCTCCCAGTTTCCAAAAAAAAAAAAAAAAAAGCTGGGTCACTGTGTGAGATGTAAAACAAAATAAAAAAATCACTGACTTGCAAAACCATGTAAACCCTACTTTTAATTTAAACAGTGCATAACATTCATGCTGAACATAAATATGAAGTCATTAAAAGATGTACATTTTGAGAAAATGAAAACAACACAAATCAGTAGCTAAAAAAACAGCTACACTCAAATATTGTATTAATTCAAACTCAAAGAAGCAAAAAGCAGCATATTACACTAAGCGAGATTAAGATTATTAATAATTAAGATTATACAGAATAGAATTTCTAACAGACCCTGCATTAGCCCTATAATTATAAGCTTGTAATTTTAATAGATATTATTCATTATCTTTTACTTTATCCTCTACTAGGGTCGCAAAGGGGTTCCCCATGCCCATCCAGGGGAGAACGTTTTCAGCTCTGGCAGATACACCCAGGACAGGGTGCCAATCTATCGCTGGGCACACTCACTCACACATACACACAAACTATATGGGGCAAATTAGATCATTCAATTTCCCTTGAATCTATGTTTTTGGTCTGTGGAAGGAAACCAGAGAACCCAGAGGAAACCCATGCGGACACGAGGAGAACATGGAAACTCCACCCAGATGGGGATTTGAACCGGGAATCCCCAGCGCTGAGAGGAGAACGTGCTGACCAATAAGCCACCGTTCCGCCTGAGACCAGTCAATATATTTAAACTACTACTCTACTAGGGTAGCGGGTGGGTTCCTTATGCCCATTCAGGGCAGTACATTTCAGGTGCTGGGCAGATACATCCAGGACTATCAGATACATCCAATCTATTGCTGGGCACACACTCACACAGACACACACTCTATATGGGCAATTTGGAGAATTAAATTGACCTTGAATCCATGTTTTTGGTCTGTGGGAGGAAACCAGAGAACCCAGAGGAAACCCATGTGGACACGGGGAGAACATGGAAACTCCACCCGGGAATCCTGAGAGGAGAACGCTCTCAGGCTGAGAGGAGAACATGCTAACCACCGAGCCACCGTGCCGCCTGAAACCAGTCAATATATTGAAAATAGTTTCGTGTATTTCGTAAAATCAGGTACATTATGAAAATGCTTACTCATCTTTTATTCTTACTTCTAGAGAAATGGACAGAAATCGATCGAAGCAGGACGTTGATTTAAATAGTTTAAATATGGAAGTGTACATCACAGTGAGGGGGAGAGTCACCTTTAATTAAACATTAAACATTAGACTTTAATGCTGCGTTTAATTAAACATTAGACTTTAATGCTGAGGTGAGCAGGGGTATTTTTAGGGTTTTGAAACATCAGAGGCTTTAGCCCCGATCCCTCTGTTCTCTTTCAAAATTGCCCTTTCATGAGTGTATTTATTCATTATTCAAACTGTTGTTACATTCATTTAGTTTGATCATTTATTAGTTATATTGGATAAAATTAAATCACATGAAATATGTCTGTCAGCGGTGGAGAGCACATTCAGTTGTAATAAATGATGGTTCTGGCTGAAAACTTTTGAATAAATGAACCTGAGCTTCAGCAGAAGAGCATGAATCCGAGAGTTTTAATGAGGTTTTGATTTGAATTACCGTAACTCTGCGACAGTTTGCGCCTTCAGAAAAATTCTGACGGTTTATGAAAGCTGAGAAGCTGCTCTTTACAACCAACATACAGTTATTACGGTAATTTTATTCCAGATACTGGCAAAAAAAATCTGTCTCCCTCAAACACACACAAAAAACACACACACACACACAAACACACACACAAACACACACAGAGCTTGGAAGCACAATTTACAGTATAGTTGGTTTTCTCCAGAACTTCTGACTGTAATGTTCTCATTTGTAAGTCGCTTTGGATAAAAGCGTCTGCTGAATGAATAAATGTAATGTTAATGTAATGTAATATAATGTATTCATCCATTCATTCATTCATTATCTCCCGCTTTATCCTCTATTAGGGTCGCGGTGGGGTTCCCCATGTCCATCCAGGGGAAAGCATCTCGGGCGCTGGGCAGATACATCCAGGACAGGGCGCCAATCCATCGCTTTGCACACACTCACTCACACACACACACTCTATATGGGGCAATTTTGAGAATTCAATTGACTTGATCCATGTTTTTGGACTGTGGGAGGAAACCGGAGAACCCGGAGGAAACCCACGCGGACACGGGGAGAACATGGAAACTCCACCCAGATGAGGATTCGAACCGGGAATCCCTAGTGCTGAGAGGAGAACATGCTAAACCACTAAGCCACCGTGCCGCCGTAATGTAATGTAATGTAATATAATTTAAATGTAATGTAATATAATGTAATATAATGTAATATAATTTAAATGTAATGTAATATAATGTAATATAATTTAAATATAATGTAATATAATGTAATATAATTTAAATGTAATGTAATATAATGTAATATAATGTAATATAATTTAAATGTAATGTAATATAATGTAATATAATGTAATATAATTTAAATGTAATGTAATATAATGTAATATAATGTAATATAATTTAAATATAATGTAATATAATGTAATATAATGTAATATAATTTAAATGTAATGTAATATAATGTAATATAATGTAATATAATTTAAATGTAATGTAATATAATGTAATATAATGTAATATAATTTAAATGTAATGTTATATAATGTAATATAATGTAATATAATTTAAATGTAATGTAATATAATGTAATATAATGTAATATAATGTAATATAATTTAAATATAATGTAATATAATGTAATATAATGTAATATAATTTAAATGTAATGTAATATAATGTAATATAATGTAATATAATTTAAATGTAATGTAATATAATGTAATATAATGTAATATAATTTAAATGTAATGTTATATAATGTAATATAATGTAATATAATGTAATATAATTTAAATATAATGTAATATAATGTAATATAATGTAATATAATTTAAATATAATGTAATATAATGTAATGTAATGTAATATAATGTAATATAATGTAATATAATGTAATATAATTTAAATGTAATGTAATATAATGTAATATAATTTAAATGTAATGTAATATAATGTAATGTAATGTAATATAATGTAATATAATGTAATATAATGTAATATAATTTAAATGTAATGTAATATAATGTAATATAATTTAAATGTAATGTAATATAATGTAATATAATGTAATATAATTTAAATGTAATGTAATATAATGTAATGTAATGTAATATAATGTAATATAATGTAATATAATGTAATATAATTTAAATGTAATGTAATATAATGTAATATAATTTAAATGTAATGTAATATAATGTAATATAATGTAATATAATGGAAGCAGCTGTAACAGCTGAGGGTGACTCCATGGTTCGGCCCCGCTGCTGGAGGAGAGGCTGCAGAGAGAGCTGCTCTCATTTGATCCGGGGCAACTGACAAAACAGCCGGGACTACAGACCCGAAAGCCCAGCTGTAACGACGCCCCCTGGCGGTGACAATCAGCGTTCTTTGGAACGCAGGCCGTGAGTGGGCGGAGCTATGTCGTCATGGTGCGCGCACAGTGACGCGCTCCAGTCCTGTCGCGTTCGCAAATTAGAATCTCCGGAGCGTCCGGGGTGCAATGCTTCTTCAGCCGGAACCGCGATCCCTGCGCCCCTCTGATCTGCCCCTCTGATCTGCCCCTCTGATCTGCCCCTCACCCCGGCTATGCCCCCCGCGCTCCCGGCTTGCTGGGACGCTCCACTCTCGCGCGTACAGGATGTACTACATGAGATCCAAGAAGATCCACAGTGAGGGAGGTAAGCGTGTGTGTGTGTGTGTGTGTGTGTGTGTGTGTGTGTGTGTGTGTGTGTGTGTGTGTGTGGAGAGAGTGTGTGTGTGTGTGTTGAAGCAGGTTTTTTATTTTGGGTAAATACATGGCGTAAAGGTGATGACGCGGATGCGCCTCTATAGAAAGCCCTGATTTGGGCCTATCCCTGTCATACGCATCGAACAGTCGGCCTATTCATCTCCCTCAGTACAGTGAGGGGTAAACAAACCGTCTCAGATTCACAGCCTCTTTATAAAAGATGCTGTTTGCACATCAGTCTGATGTAAGACAGCAGTATAACCCCCTCTGTAAGGGCTGTCCTTTCACCTGTCTCACAGTCCCAACTGATTACCTGCTCATTTCAGAATGTTTACATGATAAACTGTTATGACATCATCTCCTGACATGTACATCTTTAAATCTGTACATTTTTAAAACCCCCAGAAGCATGTGTGTTATTGTTATTGTGGTTGTGCTATTGTGCGTTTATTTCCAATGTCAGATCAGTCTTTGTAACTGTAGATTGTTTTATACTCTTTTAATAATAACACATTTTAAGAACCCATCCATCCATCCATCTTCCGCTTTTGGGTCACAGGGGGGGGTTCCCATGTCCATCCAGGGGAGAACGTTTCGGGCGCTGGGCAGATACACCCAGGACAGGACGCCAATCCATCACTGGGCACACACTCACTCACACAGACACACTCTATATGGGGCAATTTGGAGAACTCAATTGACTTGATCCATGTTTTTGGACTGCGGGAGGAAACCGGAGAACCCGGAGGAAACCCACGCGGACACGGGGAGGACATGGAAACTCCACCCAGATGGGGATTCGAACCGGGAATCCCTAGTGCTGAGAGGAGAACATGCTAAACCACTAAGCCACCGTGCCGACATTTTAAGAACCCCCTGAGTAAAAGTTTAAAAAGTGCTTGTTGAACTAAATTCAGATTCTTAGGATCGACCCCCTAAAACATTAACACACAAATTCACAATTTTGTGTCTTTAGTTCCTCTGATCTGTATGTTTTATACAACGAGATCAAACCAAATGGACACAGAGATGAAAGCTCACACGACCAGGACCCCAGTGTCACACCCAGTAACCAAACCCAAAACCTTCATGCTTTCAGGAGCCAGTGCTGACAGTGCTGTGCCACCACCCTGCAACAATAAGCTTTAAAAAGCTACCGTACTTATGAACAAATAAGGGAAAGTTACAAGCTGGGTATTTTGTAAACACTGAATCTGAAATCCAGGTCTTGTATGTTTTTCTTTTAGTTTCACTTTCATATTAAGGGTCAACCGGTTTGCATTTTACTGAACTCCCCTTTGTAAACCCACCTTCCCACACACACACACACACACACACACACACACACACACACACACACACACAGAGACAATTTATAATCTGTTCAGTGTAAAACTAAAGCAGAGTTTGATTTAATTTTGCTTTCTACAATGAATAGTCACATTATTTAACCCTTTTCTGAACAATAATACTCTTATTTTTGATATTGGACTTGTATATTACAATCGTACATTGTTTTATGGCCGTAACAAAGATATTACATCTGTGTGTCTAAAAGTACAAAAGGCCAGTGACATAAAATTATTTTTATAATGTAAGTTTAATGTCGCTAAATTTTATTAATACGCAATAACTAGTCATTATATAAAACAGGGAACAGTTTGGGAAATCTAAATACATTTATAAAAATAATAAGTTGTGAAAAACATCTTTAGAAGAAATAAAGTATGATTATTTAATATAACTATGTATTAAAAAACAAACAGGGTTTTACGTTTAAGAATTTTGTTTTAGACTCTTTTTCTGAGTACGTAGAGCTCATAGAATCTTTTAGTTGTCTCTTATGATGTACTATTGAATAAACAAATGACTTTTATATTATTACAGCTTATACATGCTTATCATGTTGATATTGACAGTTAACCATGATGCCACTCTGTACTCTGAGTCTCTTTGGGAACTTGGACCTGAAATATTAGAATTGAGATAAAAAATAAAATATAAATGTTTTTTATCTTCTTTATCCTTATCTTTACTCCAGCATTGCTTCTTAATAGACTTTTGCACTGCTCATGTGTGCGGCTTCTGTTTTTAAAAGATTATTCTAAACAGATAAGCAGTTGTTTGGCGTGGCATTTTTCTGATATTGTGTCGTTTCACAAAGCTTAGTCTTAAATGACTTAAGAGGTTAAAACTGAATCTTGTGCCACAAGTGAATATCCATCAGGTGGAATTAATGTTTTATAAATCAGGTTTTACTGATTCAATATAATATATACATCATTAAGCAAACATGTTAACACATTTAGTCAATTTCTGTTTTAAAGAGAGGCAGTCACCAGTATTTCTAAAGATCCTCATACAAAATTTTGCAATAATAATTCAGTGCCTTCATAACTTTATGGAACTTCTACCATTTGAAAATGTATAAATATTCATATCATTTAAATACATTAAACCTAATAATCATGATAATCAATGTGGTCTAAAAACTTTGGCCAAGACTCTGATTAGCTAATTATTTTACTACCTGGGGGAGGCACGGTGGCTTAGTGGTTTAGCACGTTCTCCTCTCAGCACTAGGGATTCCCGGTTCGAATCCCCATCTGGGTGGAGTTTCCATGTTCTCCCCATGTCCGCGTGGGTTTCCTCCGGGTTCTCCAATTTCCTCCCACAGTCCAAAAACATGGATCAAGTCAACTGAATTCTCCAAATTGCCCCATATAGAGTGTGTGTGTGAGTGAGTGTGTGCCCAGTGATGGATTGGCGCCCTGTCCTGGGTCTATCTGCCCAGCGCCCGAGACACTCTCCCCTGGATGGGCATGGGGAACCTCACCGCGACCCTAATAGAGGATAAAGCGGGAGATAATGAATGAATGAATTGAATATATTATTTTTACATTAACATTATATTTACATTCAGCAGACGCTTTTATCCAAAGCGACTTACAAATGAGAACATTACAGTCAGAATCCATGGAGAAAACCAACTATATTGTACATTGTGCCCAGCGATAGATTGGGTGTATCTGCCCAGTGCCCGAAACGTTCTCCCCTGGATGGGCATGGGGAACACCCCCCCCCCCCCCGCGACCCTAATAGAGGATAAAGCGGAAGATAATGGATGGAGGGATGAATGAATTTTACTACCTGTAATAAATTCAGGAAATACTAAAGACTTTATATCTTTGTTTAAATTGTTAAAAAATTTTTAATGTTCATGAGTCAGGGGAAAGTTATATAAAGCTAAGCAGAACATAGCAGCAGAGAAAGAAAAAAATAATTAATTAAATAAATAAATAAATAAATAAATAAAAAAATCAACTCTCAAAGCACCCATGTTTGTGCCTGGCAAGAACCTGCATTATAATAAGTAGTATAATATAATAAGTCATTTTTATCTTGTAATTTTTATCTTTATCTTAACCGGACATCTGTCCGTCTGTACTGGGATTGATGGGGAGATGGAGTCCCAGCAAATTTAGATTTCCTCATGCTCTGATGGATGATTAAGAACATAGTCATAAGATCTTATTTGCAACCTCATCAGAAAACATTAAAGTAAGATATAGAAGTTCTGATGATCTAGCAATGTTTTGGAAACATGTTTTAGAAAAATAATGAAGGCAGAACAGAACTCAGCATATGTATGTAACATTACAATAATGACAAGAAACTGCACTTTGATTGGAAGTAGATCAATGATGTTGTGAAGGTGTGTTGTGGTCAGGGAAACCAGCAATATGACACTGATGGGGCCAAATGGATTCCACAGAAAACCAACAAATCCCGAAAGCAAATGTCAGAACAGCTGGTAAAAGTCTGAATCTCAAAAGAGAATTTCATCAGAATAATGTATATTTCATTCAATTTACCATGAACTACAAGAGGAGACACAAAGAAAAAAATACAACTAGAAGTATTAAAAGACTGTAGCTGGATAGAAAACAGGTTTGCATCCATGTTGAAGGGAAAGTTATTAAGAGATGATTCTTCTATATGTTATAAAAGATGAGATAAATAGGATTCAGTACTAATTATTCAGTGTATATACATATGTATATACCGTTGATTTAAATAATAATTTGGTAATGTGCTGTTTAAAAAAAACCTTTCCTTGTAACTACTATAGATTATTTGACTAAAATCAGTTCTTTTATAAGATTTCAATAATAATTCAGTGCCTTAATATCTTCTGCCATTTAAAAATGTGTAAATTAATTAGAAAGGCTAATTCAGATGACATTCTCTAAAAAAACGCTGACAGTGAAATCTGAGAGGAATACCAGAGGGAAATAATCTGTTAAAATGTGAAATGAAGTGAAAATGAGAAGACTGTGGTTTTATTTACTTTATCTATTAGCATGCACGTTTCTTTTTTGAAAGGCAACATGTTTCTTTAATACAGCTCTTGTTTTTACTTGAGGGCAATAATTCATAATTTATAAATAATTGATTTATGCTCAGTGATGGCACTGATAGATTGGCACCCTGTCCTGGGTGTATTTGCCCTACGCCTGAAATGTTGTCCCCTGGCTGGGCATGGGGAACCCTACTAGAGGATTAAGCGAATGAATGAATGAATCAATAATTTATTCAGTTCAGCATTTAAAACAATAAATATTGTTATTGTCTTTTTTATGGATGACATTAAATGCTGATAGACCTACTAGGCTACTTCAGTATACAGGATCTGGCACTAAATCAAAACACAAGTTAGAAATTATGACTGTCTGGACCGTGGCCTGGCCAAAATTCCTTTAACTGGATTCTTCTGAATTCTAATTAAATGTATACCAAAGGATCATAACTGTGCTGAAATGTAACTGTGCTGAACAGGAGCTAAACCTGAATGCACCCAGCTTCCTGTGATGTGCAGGTCTGAATCAGCTGCTGTGCTTCTCATTACAGAAATAGAGAAATAGACAGCAGACACACTGTCATTAAAGAAAATAATCTGCAGTAAATTTGACCAGTTCCACTGTGTAGTCAGCCAAAACTACACTTAGGAAAATTCCTTGTTTGCTGAAGCACTTTTGAAGTAGCAACAGCTCACTTCTCCAGAAGTCCTGACCTAAGCTCTTCGGCTAAGGCGCTTCTTTATTTCGGTTTCCTTTAGCCTTATGGGCTGAAGGCAAATCTCTTAATTAATCCACTCACACTGCCATAGCCATACCCCTGACTGCCAGCTGTCTTCTTTAGAGGGAAACTAAAGAGTAAACATGGCCAGTCAGAGCATCAAGCACATTATATAAACCATATCTGTGGCTGAAGTGTAAACTATACTTCAATTGCATTACATTTGGTCATTTTGCAAACACTTTTCTAAAGTGACGTGAGTATACCAACGTGTTTTAGGGTCAGAGCACAATTGTATAATAAAATACTATTTTTTATTAGGGTCACTAATTCCCTTTACACAGAATCCTTGAGTATATATACACTTTACTTATACAATGTTTGAACTACAGTGAGTGGACACGCACACACACACACACACACACACACATATATATATATATATATATATATATATATATATATATATATATATATATATATATATATATATATATATATATATATATATATATATATATATATATATATATTGGAACAGCTACGAATTTTAACTACAAAGCCGTTTATAACATGCTATTCTAAGCTGCAGCTATAACAACTTCACAAAACGTCTTAGACAAGAGGGTCGTAGTGTGCAGTCTTTATTCTAAAGCATCCCAAAGATAGAAGTCAAATTGTTTAAGGTCTCACAAGTTCTTTCACCTTAAACTCAACCATCCATGGCTTATGAATTTTGTTTTATGCTCTGGTCACAGTCATGCTGGAACAGTAAAGGACCTTCCCCAAACTCTTCCTCTAAAGTTAGAAGCATGCAGTTGATTTTCGTGGCAATTTGATTAAATAAAACACCGACTTTAATGATTAAGAGCCGCGTTCATACGTTTGTCCATATAGTGTCTGTTCTGCAATTACACTGATTAGCCACAAGAGGGCGACGTTTACCATGTGTCGTCGTTCCTTACGCGTGCCACTGTTTAGGTTGACAAACGAGCAAAAAAATATAAATAAAAATAAAAACAAATTAAATTAAATATTTATTGAGCGGGTGGCACGGTGGCTTAGTGGTTTAGCATGTTCTTCTCTCAGCTCTAGGGATTCCCGGTTCGAATCCCCATCTGTGTGGAGTTTCCATGTTCTCCCTGTGTCCGTGTGGGTTTCCTCCGGGTTCTCCGGGTTCCTCCCACAGTCCAAAAACATGGATCAAGTCAATTGAGTTCTCCAAATTGCCCCATATAGAGTGTGTGTGTGTGAGTGAGTGTGTGCCCAGCGATGGATTGGCACCCTGTCCTGGGTGTATCTGCCCAGCGCCCGAAACGTTCTCCCCTGGATGGGCATGGGGGAACCCCCCCACGTCCCTAATAGAGGATAAAGCGGAAGATAATGGATGGATATTTATTGAGCTAGAATCTAATGCAAACAAAGTTATGGATAGTTATGAATACATATGACTAATGGCTCATGGACATACTGTATTACTTATAACCCAAAAACTGTCAAACTGGATGTTTTTCAGTGCTTTGTCAAAACCCACAAAGCTATAAGAAACATTTGTTCATGCTTTGGATTTATTAACATCTTAATAAAGATTTTATATATATATATATATATAATTTAAAGTTTTAAACACAGCTGCTGTTGTTTTTGAAGTGCTTAATAAATTTATAAAAAGATTAGTTGAGTTGAGTTTAATGCTGCTTGATATTAGTTAGAGAAAAGATCTGGTTAAATGTTAGTGAGAAGTACAACTTGGGGTAAAAAATAAAAATTATAAAATTATATGATGTAAAATTGCATTTTTGGATCTTTTTTATTATACAAGTAATCAGTAATGTTGGTGCCAGTTCAGTGCATAATTCCTAATTACAGTGGAAGTTTCACTTAATTTATAATTAATTAATTCATGAATTAGATAATTAATTTATTCTTGTGGCACCGGGCGTCATAGTGACACAGCAGTTAATGCTTCCGCCTCACAGCAAAAGGTCCTGCTTCGATCCCCCACGGCCTGAACACAGGTTCGTTCTGTGAGGGGTCTGCATGTCTTCCTGTGCCTGTGTAGGTTTTCTCCAGGGTCTCCGGTTTCCAAAGACATGACATTAGGTTAACTGCAGACACTAAATGAATCCTAGCTGTTAGAGAGAGGTGGATGTATCATAACACCTGTGGTGCCCCAAGCCCAGGTAAACAGGAGGGTTGGGTCAGAAAGGACATGTAGTGTGAGACTGTGTGAATATGCATCGGATATGCTGATCCGTTTTTCCACCTGAGGTTTTTCCACCTGAAGCCGAAATAAGGTTTATTTTTTGTGGTACCTGCAAAAAATTTGTTTTATGTTTTTTAGGAAAAACTTTGTTTTAGCTTCATTTATTTATATTCATATTAACCAAGCTACATGCTGCAATCTATTAAAACAACAACAGCAGAGAACTTAAAAACAAACATATCGCCCACATAATGCATCAGTTTGATACTTTAAACAATATTTATTCATTCATTCATTATATTCCGATTTATCCTCTATTAGGGTCGCGGTGGGGTTCCCCATGCCCATCCAGGGGAGAACGTTTCGGGCGCTGGGCAGATAGACCCAGGACAGGACGCCAATCTATCACTGACACACACTCACTCACACAGACACACTCTATATGGGGCAATTTGGAGAACTCAATTGACATGATCCATGTTTTTGGACTGTGGGAGGAACCCGGAGAACCCGGAGGAAACCCACGCGGACACGGGGAGAACATGAACAATATATATATATATATATATATATATATATATATATATATATATATATATATATATGAAGATTCCATTTGTGTTCTGTAAATCAGGATTAAAATCAGGATTATTTTCAGATGGAATAAATGCTAGAAACCCATTGCCTTTTATTTTAAGAGTATGCTATGGTTATTTCAAACTTAATAATAAAAAAATAATAATTAAAACACTTCTTTTCTTGTAACATGACCTCTCACGACCCACATGCAATATAGTTAATGCCCACTTGGGGGCGTGGCACACACTTTGTGTAACTGCTTTAGACTTGCCAATATCTTATGAAATATTACAACTATAGCATGTTATATTTATAATATAATATACTATACTAATATTTTCTTTAATAAAACACTATTGTTAAAAAACAAATTCGTGAACTTGTTGAAACCATATGTCACATTTATTTTATGAATAATAACTACTGCAATAAATACAAATTCTGTTATTTCTGTGACCCATTCACAAGAAGTTCAAGCTTCTCTAACTGCAGGAGATTTTTTAACTATAACTCTAAATGTCTTTAGACATTTGACCACTAATGACCAGCACATGCTTTTAAACACATAACAATGAAAATATTTCTGGTTCATGAAAGTATTAACATATCTTAGCCAGCTATCTATTTTAAAATCAATTATTAAGCAGTTAACAAATATTTTTATTATGTTCTAAAGAGGGGCGGCACGGTGGCTTAGTGGTTGATGAAAGATAATAAAAGGAAATGTTATAAAGAGTGCTAAAAATGTATTAATCATATTTACTTTCTTCTGGGTTAACAGGGGGTTCTGATTCTTATTGTTCATGCGATGATAGATGGCGGCACTATAAACAGGTCAACAGCTGATTGTAGGGCCGGCGTACAGACAGACACGTTTCGGGTGCTGAACAGATTCACCCAGGACGGGGCACCAATCTATCACTCACACAGACACACACACACACAAAAACACACACTATATGGGGCAATTTAGAGCATTCAGTTTACCTTGAATCCATGCAGACACAGGACATGAACATGAAAACTCCGCTCAGATTGGGATTCGAACCTGGATCTCCAGTGATGAGAGGCGAATGTGCTAACCACTAAACCACCATGCCACCCTAAAACGAGGAGAACATGCAAACCTCCAACTCTATATCCCTTCATCTCTGTGCCACCAGGAGGAAACATATGGACATGACATGTGCTTTGTGTCATTTTCATCCATCCATCCATTATCTTCCGCTTTATCCTATAGTAGGGTTGCGCGCGCGCGGGGGGGGGGGGGGGGGGTGTTCCCCATGCCCATCCAGGGGAGAGACAGGACAGGGTGCCAATCTGTTGCTGGGCACATTCACTCACACAGACATGCACACAAACACGCTCTATATGGGGCAATTTGGAGAACTCAATTGATTCATCATGTTTTTGGACTTAATCCATGTTTTTGGACTGTGGGAGGAAACCGGAGAACCCGGAGAAAACCCACACGGACACGGGGAGAACATGGAAACTCCACCCAGATTGGGATTCGAACCGGGAATCCCTAGTGCTGAGAGGAGAACATGCTAAACCACTAAGCCACCGTGCTGCTCTTTGTGTTATTTTATGGATTGGTAATAAAGATCGATCCCTCAGCCTTGACCTTGACATTCATAACATTTCTGTCATTTATATAAAATTCTTTATTTATTTCAAATGAATGAATTTGTCCGGAATCGCTCTGCATAAAATCTGGGGCTCTATATTTTCTCCTGACAGGTGGATATTTCAGTTGAATGAGGTGTGTTAACATCATTTAATCATTAAATCCCACCGTGGAACGCGAGCTTAGTGTTGATGGCTTAACTTGGCATTGAACTCACATTAGATTTATTGTACTCTTTTAAGAACCTCTCTTGCTGACTGACTTATATCTTGTGTGTTCTTTCCTGCTGGCTCCTCCAGAGCAGTTAGTGTTGACCCCTCTTAGCCAGGAGTCAGCCTGCCGGCAGGACCAGCCAGTGGGCTCCGACATGCACTCTCATCTGACAGACAGGTTCGAAAAAAGTGAGTCCTTCACGTGCAGGTCTGCTGTCTGGACCCTGAACCTTTCCTTTCTGGCTGCTTTAGGTGCATGATGTTATTTCTTGCGGTAGTTCTTTGCATTTCTTGCTGCTGTTTTGCATGCATACGCTAATGTTTATGAAAATTGTCAAAAGCTCGAGCAGCCCCGTCCCTGCTCCACTACTTCACATACATACGTGTGAGTACATGCTACAGCTCGGATGCACAGAGCCGGCCCGTGGTTCTGTAGGGCCAAATTCTACCTATAATAACTCTCATAGTGTTTAAACACAAATACATGTACAGAATAAATGAAGCTGTTGTAATTGCAATCTTAAAAGTTTTTACAATGTTTGAGGAATAGATAATTTTGCCTAAAGCTCACTCAACATTAGAATACACATCAGTTTAGCCTTCAGAGTAGCTTTAGAAATGAAGCAGTAATATCTGGCTAACTTTGCTTAACTGTTTTTATTTGCCATTTTTAGTGTAATAGAGAGTTTAAGCCTAAAGTAAAAGTAGACAGCTCCAGACCTGGAGCACTGAACAATGTGTACAGTTTGGTACATTCCCTGTAGAACATTCATTCATTCATTCATTATCTTCCACTTTATCCTCTATTAGGGTCGCGGGGGGGGGTTCCCCATGCCCATCCAGGGGAGAACGTTCCGGGCACTGGGCAGATACACCCAGGACAGGGTGCCAATCTATCACTGGGCGCACACTCACACATACACACTCTATATGGGGCAATTTGGAGAACTCAATTGACTTGAACCATGTTTTTGGACTGTGGGAGGAAACCGGAGAACCCGGAGGAAACCCACGCGGACACGTGAAAAACATGGAAACTCCACCCAGATGGGAATTCGAACCGGGAATCCCTAGTGCTGAGAGGTGGATGTGCTAAACACTAAGCCCCCTGTAGAACATAATGGAACCAAATTCATCTATTAAATAAACAGCCTTAGTTGGTGTCTCTTAGAATGGAACCTGACTGGACACATAACTGCTATAACACTAAATAATGTCATTTTTAAATATTATCATTATTTGGTTGTAATTATAAAAGCAATACAAATACCTGCCGTTTTTTAATTGTTGTGAAGTTATCCGACATTCTGTAGTGACATTGTCAGTAAATGTCTAAGTATGATTATAACTTTAAAAATGATTAATGGGTTTTGCAAAAAGTGCCCCTACCATGTTCTGTGAAAAATAAATGTTTTAAATTCTATTTTCTTTTTTCTTTGACACTTGACATTAAACTCATTGTTCCACTTGAATAATAACGCTACTGTGCATCAGCAAAACACTTAAATAAATTGGGGTTATGTAGGTCCTATCACTTAAAAGAGTAATGTAGTTACTGTACATAACAACAAAGCTTCCATGGAGAATTATCAATATTATGAAATTTAAGCCTAGTAACACCTCCATCCATCCATCCATTATCTTACGCTTTATCCTCTATTAGGGTCGCGGTGGGGTTCCCCATGCCCATCCCGGGGAGAACGTTTCGGGCGCTGGGTAGATACACCCAGGACAGGGGGGCAATCCATCGCTGGGCACACACTCACTCATGCAGACACACTCTATATGGGGCAATTTAGAGCATTCAATTGACTTGATCCATGTTTTTGGACTGTGGATGGAAACCGGAGAACCTGGAGGAGACCCACGCGGACACGGGGAGGACGTGGAAACTCCACCCAGATGTTGATTCGAACCGGGAATCCCTAGAGCTGAGAGGAGAACATGCTAAACAACTAAGAGACCATGCTGTTGGTATAACTCATTAAGCCTAATTCTGAGGATCCAGGGATGAGAAAATTGAACCCAGAATAGAGAATAAAATGTCAGGTTCTAAAGATATTTATTCACCACAGAATGTCATCAAGTGAATTCTTTAAAACTCAATATTCATTTATTCATTCTTCATTTATTTTTGCCATTAAAATCCTGCTTAGACTCAGAATGGGATATATGACAAGCATGGCGCTGACTACAAATTGATGATCAGGCTTCAGTAGATTATAAAACACATTTTCAATTAAATATAATAATAATCAAAATAACAATTATAATAATAATAACAATAATACAAATGTTGCTTAAACATCCATTTTATTAAAAAACTTTAGACAAGCAAAAGAAATCTGTTCTGTTTACTGAGATCTCAGAGTAAAGAAAATCATAAGAACCACAAAAGATGCCATAATATATAGAATAATGTAGGATTTAGGGGACAAAAGTTAAAGACACCAAAATGTATTTAAAATAGAATATATATATAAATATTGGAAAGCATGTCAATTAAACAGAGAGGAAAAAATGCTTAAAAAGTATAAAGGTGGAAAATAAATCTTCATTGGCTATCATTTGTGAATGGACGGGTCGGCCCTGTGCGCACACACACACACACACACACACACACACACACACGTGCCACACATCGAACAAAGTGCATGCCATTATCACCAAATAGCAAGTTTTTTTTTGGGAGTAGGTGACGAGCAGGTTAGCATGGTAGAACTTGGTGGCTGGTGCATGAGGGGCCTGTGTCTTGCTGAGACTATGAGCAGGTCGTCTTATTTGCGTTTTGTGGGATTAACCCGAGTTAAGATTAGATTGGGCAAAGTTGCCGAGCTGACATGAAGAGGATTACTAAGGCCTTTCAGTTCTCACTCAGCACGGTTCTCTGCATGGCTATGGCGACCCAGCGTGTGGACTGCCCGGCGCTCGCTGGGTCTATGGCGGTTCAGAAAGCTCAGAGGAGCGCTATGCGAGGGCGGGTCCGGATCAGACGGAGCTCCATAGGTAATGACTTTTGAAGCTTCCCATAGTTTGGTCGTTAGGAGGTGGATTTTAAAGTGACTAGCTTTAGTGAAGTTAGAATGCAGATTTGAGTCCTTATTGTATATTAATCTAAAGTTTTCCTACCTTACATAGACTAGCGAGATTACAAACAGCCTAATTAGCAACAGCTTCGTCATGTCCCCACAACGAAGTGATATGGAGAACCTGTCCGAGTCTCAAAGGCACTGTCTAAATTAATAATGCAGCTGCACAGCATTTATTATTTACGAGTGTGTCCTGTGTTTTTAAGTAATGTAAGTTTGGCGTGGGGCCAAATGGTGACCCGAGCTCACCTGTAAACCTTATACAGTTGCTAAATGTGAAGTGTAGCTGCAGGATGCTACAGCAAAGCGCAGGGTCACCCGTGTGGCTCGCTGTTGTTTACGGTTGTTGCATCCCTTTGGATGTTGGAAATACTTCCGCATCATAAATCTTGTGCTGTTTTTCTTTTTTTGGCACTAAGGTACATTAACCAAAAAAATATACAACATAAAAAAAAAAAAAACGTTTAAAGAAAATATTAAGCAAACATCTGTATCCAGAGCTCAATGTGATCGCAGACTCACGACACTCTAATAAAACATCCATCCATTATCTTCCCCTTTATCCTCTATTAGGGTCGCGGGGGGGGGGGGTTCCCCATGCCCATCCAGGGGAGAACGTTTCAGGCGTTGGGCAGATAGACCCAGGACAGGGTGCCAATCTATCACTGGGCACACACACAGACATGCACACAGACACACTCTATATGGGGCAATTTGGAGAATTCAATTGACTTGATCCATGTTTTTGGACTGTGGGAGGAAACCGGAGAACCCGGAGGAAACCCACGCAGACATGGGGAGAACATGGAAACTCCACCCAGATGGAGATTCGAACCGGGACTCCCTAGCGCTGAGAGGAGAACATGCTTAACCACTAAGCCACCGTAACTCTAATAAACTGTACAATTAAACACTGAGGTTAGCATGTTCTCCTCTCAGCGCTAGGGATTCCCGGTTCGAATCCCAATCTGGGTGGAGTTTCCATGTTCTCCCCGTGTCTGCATGGATTTCCTCCGGGTTCTCCTGCTTTTCCCCCACAGTCCAAAAACATGGTTTTAAGGTATACTGAATGCTTTAAATTGTCCAATATAGTGTGTGTGTGTGTGTGTGTGTGTGTGTGTGTGTGTGTGTGTGTGTGTGTGTGTGTGTGTGTGTGTGTGTGTGTGTGTGTGTGTGTGTGTGTGTGTGTGTGTGTGTGTGTGAGTGTGTGCCCAGTGATAGATAGTGGCGTCCTGTCCTGGGTGTATCTGCCCAGCGCCCGAAACGTTCTCCCCTGGATCGGCATCGGGGAACCTCACCACGACCCTAATAGAGGATAAAGCGGAAGATAATGAATGAATTAATTAATCACTACACTATCACTAATGAAATTATATAAGTTATAACTGAACAGCAAAACTAGAACAATACATTTTTAATAATTAATCAAATGTTTTGTCCCAAAAAACATTAATACAAATGTAGACACATGGAGGCCATTTAATATCTCCAATTTATCATTTGGCGTGTTTTTGGACTGTGGGGAGAACATACAAACATCACACAACGAGGACATTGTCCTCATTGGTTTCTCATTAAACCCAGAACTTCAGTGTTTTTTTTTAATTGTTTTGTTTTTTGTAACATGAAAGTTTTTTATTGGTTTATAAAATCAAGTGGCAACAGACAAACATGGGCTATGAACGAGAGCGAGAATCGAGACGTGCATTTGGCTACAGGAAGCAACTTCTGCTGTTACAATAAGATTTGTGAACAAGTGAAGCTTTCACCTGATGAAAAGCACGACAGCTTTATTATTACGTCTATATGAGTGAGTGGGTGTTTTGTTTAGCTGCAAAGCATGCTGGGAATCTTAGTTGTTGAATCAGAATGCTATATATTCTTGAGGTTGAGCTACACCGAGCAAACATATGTTTCATTACCGCCCACGACGAATGGCCACCAAGGCCAGCTGTACCTGCTGTCAACACTGGGTCCACTGCAGAGCCGAGTGGATTATAGAGGGTAATAAACGCTGTGTATCTGTGTCTCCTACAGACCCTGACCTGTAATCATAATAATAAAGGCATATATTTTGCCTACAGTGCTACAGAGGAAATGATCCTCCACATTTAACTCATCCATGCAGCGAAACACACACACATACACACACTGAGTGAAGTGAGCACACGTTCTCACAGCAGTGAGCTGTCTTATATACGCCGCCCGGGGAGCAATTGGGGTTAATTGCCTTGCTCGAGGGCACTTCAGCCATAGTACTTGGTGGAACCGGGAATCGAACCGGAGAGCTTCTGTTCACAAGGCTGGTTTCTCAACCACAAGCCTAAGATATTGGATTAAGTTCGTAAACCATTAAGACAAATTTCTATTGGTCATCGTTATGCATCTCATTCCTTTTGGTTGACCGGTTTAAACCTGTGAGGTGTTCGGTGTTCGTGTTGAATACGTTCTCTCTTCTCTGTTTCTTCCTGGTATAATTGGTATAATAATTTATTCATAACAAAGAGTTCCAGGGCGGCATGGTGGCTTAGTGGTTGGCACATTCTCCTCTCAGCGCTAGGGATTCCCGGTTCAAATCCCAATCTGGGTTCAAATCCCAATCCTACGGGTTCTTCAGTTTCCTCCCACAGTCCAAAAACATGGATCATTGTCAATTGAGTTCTCCAAATTGCCCCATATAGAGTGTGTCTGTGTGAGTGAGTGTGTGCCCAGTGATGGATTGGCGTCCTGTCCTGGGTGTATCTGTCCAGCGCCCAAGACATTCTCCCCTGGATGGGCATGGGGAACCCCCCCCCCACGACCCTAATAGAGGATAAAGTGGAAGATAATGGATGAATGGATGGACAATGAGTTCCTTCTCCTCGGTTCAGTGGGTCACTGTTCACATCAGTGTATAAGCTGGTCAGGATTTGCTCCAGCTCCCACCAATATTTGATTTGTCCACATGTATACACTAAACTTTATATATATATATATATAATATATCATCTTAATATATATATATATATTAAACCCCATTCATTTTGCTAGAAAAGAAAAGTGCTATAATATAAAAAAAAATAATATGCCAAGAAAGGGTGGCACGGTGGTTTAGTAGTTTAGCATGTTCTCCTCTCAGCGCTAGGGATTCCTGGTTCGAATCCCCATCTGGGTGGAGTTTCCATGTCCTCCCCGTGTCCGCGTGGGTTTCCTCCGGGTTCTCCGGTTTTTTTTTTTTTTTTTTTTTTTTTTTTTTTTTTTTTTTTTTTTTTTTTTTTTTTTGGGGGGGGTTTTCTCCCACAGTCTAAAAACATAGATCAAGTCAATTGAGTTCTCCAAATTGCCCCATATGGAGTGTGTGTGTGTGAGTGAGTGTGTGCCCAGTGATAGATTGCCCCCTGTCCTGGGTGTATCTGCCCAGCGCCCGAAACGTTCTTCCCTGGATGAGCATGGGGAACCCCCCGCGACCCTAATAGAGGATAAAGCGGAAGATTTTGAATGAAAAAAATGCCAAGACCTGAGAACCAGAAGGTCTGTCCCCATAGTTTTAGCATTTTGTTGAATTTGTGACTTTTTTTTTTTTTTTAATAAATAAAACGCAAAACATTTCCAAAACCCTACACAAACTGTTTTATTAATATGTAGGGCGGGGATTCACTGACTAAAAGTAGTATTAATGTTTAATAGTGCACTTAACTAGAAATGAGCTGAAGTTTCCTAAACTGTGAACTTTATTCTTCTTTTTATAATGAACGTGTTTCATTATTGATTGAGGTGAGATTGTTTATGTTGGACATCTTGAATTATTAATCCGAGTGTGGTGATGAGCTGCATGTCCTGTGTGTTTTCTCCTCCGTCCTACAACTAAATCTATCGCTAAGTTGCTGAACGCACACCCCTGCGCCATTAATCACTCACTAATGTGCCTCCTCATTAATGAGTAACCGAATCATCGATTAGTCTTTGAACAAATTACATTTGTTAAAGGGATTGTGAGCATTGATCATTCAGTTTAGGAGGGTCTGAGGTGAGAGAAGCTGATTAGAATGAGATAGAATCAGGGACAGTCAGGAGATGAGCGCTGAAAGGGTTATGTTCCGTCACCCTTAACCGTCGTCTAATCCAGTTGCGATTAAGCCTTTACACTTTGACCTAAGATACCGTACATTGTGATGTGGCAGGATTGCTCGAAGTGGGTAGATGTTCTGTCCTGTTATATACTGATTTTATGAGGCAAGGAACGATAGGTTATGGTTTACTACCATCACGGCAGGCTCATTTGCTGTAAGAGGAGTCACATTGAGAGCCAAGCATGAATAAAATAGAATGCAGTTTCAGAGAACAAGCCCATTGACCCAGAGTGCAGTGTTCTACAGAGTAACAGCTCTGTGTGACCGTGTCGGGAATTTGGCTTGACCACCGAATTTGTCCTTTAATCCCAGATCCTTGTTGCATCCAGGTCCTTGTTGTAATCCTGGAGGTGTGCACCCATCTGTGTATGTGTGTGTTCGTTCAAATTATTCTTCTGGTCTGACTCAGATGTCGGGTGGCACGGTGGCTTAGTGGTTTAGCATGTTCTCCTCTCAGCACTAGGGATTCCCGGTTCGAATCCCCATCTGGGTGGAGTTTCCATGTTCTCCCCATGTCCACGTGGATTTCCGCCGGGTTCTCCGGTTTTCTCCCACAGTCCAAAAACATGGATCAAGTCAATTGAGTTCTCCAAATTGCCCCATATAGAGTGTGTCTGTGTGAGTGGGTGTGTGCCCAGTGATAGATTGCCGCCCTCTCCTGGGTGTATCTGCCCAGCGCCCGAAACGTTCTCCCCTGTATGGGGACCCCCCCCCCCGCCCCCCGCGACCCTAATAGAGGATAAAGCAGAAGATAATGGATGGATGGACTCAGATGTCTGACTCTTTCTTCGTTTATTTTCCTGGCAGTGTAGATTTGTTTGCTTCTTTTCATTTCTAATATTCATTCGCTCATCAAAAGTAAATTAGTTTCCCTCCAGGATCATTAGCATGTTCTCCTCTCAGCGCTGGGGATTCCCGGTTTGAAACCCAATCTGGGTGGAGTTTCCATGTTCTCCCTGTGTCCACGTGGGTTTCCGCCGGGTTCTCCGGTTTCCTCACACAGTCCAAAAACATGGATCAAGGTTAACAGAGTTCTCCAAATTGCCCCATATAGAGTGTGTCTGTGTGAGTGAGTGTGTGCCCAGCGATATATTGGTGTCCTGTCCTGGGTGTATCTGCCCAGCGCCTGAAACGTTCTCCCCTGGATGGGCATGGGGAACCCCCCCCCCCAGCGACCCTAATAGAGGATAAAGCGGAGGATATTGAATGGATGGATGAATAATGGATGGATGGATGGATGGATGGGCATTTCGTGCAATCTGGCAACCCAGTCAGTGAGCGCGCGCTGTCTCTTTAAGGCCGCTGCGGGTCGGAGCTGTTCTGGCTGAACACGCGCGACATGTGTAAAGGTGAAATAACGCAGCACTCCGCCAAAAACTACCGAAAAGCCTTGGTTTAGTCGCTGAAAGCAGACCGATGCCACGGGCTCGTGGAGGTGGGGTTTGTCGTTGCGCCGCGCAGAGCCCGGTGAGGAGAGAGGGGTCTCCTCCGTCCCGCTGCGTCCGTCGCTCATCACCGCCCGCGTCCGCGCTCTCCGCGCTCTCCGCCGCAGCTGGGTAAACTCTTTATTCCTGTCCCTTTCACTCTGCACGATTCACTTTGCGCGTTTGCGGATCGGTTTTCGTCCATTAAGAGAAAAGCCGCAGCTCGTTGCAGGACTTTCTGTTCGTCTTTCCGTGTGCGCCTTGTTTCAGCTGAATGTGCGCCTCGCGTCCCTTTAAAGTGCAAAGTGCGCCTGCTTTAAAGATGCTCTGCTGGAGACTGCTCAGTCATTTCTGATATCATAAATCTATTTATTAATTATTATCAATGATTAAAAGATCGCAACGTAGAACTCCCCGGCTGCGCACTACGTAGTAAACGGGGTGTGGTTTGGGGAACACGTCTCTAATAAACAAACACATCACAAAACCAAAATCCAAAACATTAAACAGCCGCAAGATTATTCCTCCCAAAAGTCTGCGATATTTATTTCAACGACATTGCAGAATATAATATTTGATCTCCTCCTTTGTTTTGTAATACATCCATCCGTCCATTATCATCCATTATCTTCCGCTCTATTCTCTACGAGGGGGGTTCCCCATGCCCATCCAGGGGAGAACGTTTTGGGCGCTGGGCAGATGCCAATCCATCGCTGGGCACACACTCACTCACACAGACACACTCTATATGGGGCAATTTGGAGAATTCAATTGACCTTGATCCATGTTTTTGGACTGTGGGAGGAAACCGGAGAACCCGGATGAAACCCACGCGGGCACGGGTGAATATGAGAACATTGAAACTCCACCCAGATCGGGATTCGAACCGGAAATACCTAGTGCTGAGAGGAGAACATGCTAAACCACTAAGCCACCGTGGCGCCCTGTTTTGTAAAACATTTTTATCTTGCAAATGAGAATACAGCAAGGCAGTAGTAGGAAAAAACAGCTATACTGTAGTATTTTTAAACCTGATCATCATTCAATCTGACTTTATTTTTTAAGCAAATTATTTTAAAATAATAATAATAATAATAATAATAATAATACACTACGGTGTTTTGTTGCTGAATATTTGTGCTTTTTTTTTTCTCTAATGTAAATCCATAAGCGTAACCTTTATATACAGTGGTGAATAGGTTTGGTTGCTCATCAGCACATTCTATAGTGGCGGCGCAGGGGGTCTCACGGTGGGCGGACATTGCCCTGACGAGAGGGTAGGGCAGGAGGGAGGGCAGGAGGGAGGGCAGGAGGGAGGGGAGGAGGGAGGGGAGGTGTAGTGTGGTGTGTAGGCTAGACAATCGATTGACGGCTCCTGCCTCAGCATCCGGTGGAGCGGCTCTCTCTTTGCCTCTGTCCAGCTCACCCTCTGTCTTTGCCGTGCAGGACCTGCGTGCTCATCCGCCGGCTACCGCAGGGCAGAGGACGAGATGTCGGCCAGCGCGTCTCAGGCGGAGCCCGCGGACAGCACGGCACGCACCGTGCACCTCAACCGGCCCCAGATCACAAAGTTCTGTGACAACCATGTCAGGTAAGAAAAGCTTTTCTCTGAGCTTTCATACTCCTACCTGCTGTGGGATGATCTGTTCTGTACGCTGCACTCCGTCCCGTTGTTATGTTTCATAATAACAATTTAATCTTACTTTCCCATTTCATTCTCATTAAACAAATACCCCCGACATTTATTTAGGTTTTACTTTTAGAATTTATCTGGTGCTTTTAAATGAGTGTGCTTGGTTTTGTAGTTTGATGAAGTTTGTATTAGAATTTTTTGCTAGTATTTTGTCACCCCTGTTTATAAAGTTTAATTTGCTTCTGTTTATTTTGGTTTATTTTAATTTGTAATTCTTAATTTGTAATTTGTAATTTAGGAGCAGGAGTTAGTTAGTCATGGTCATGTTTTCATACATTTAAACTTTATTTTTGTGTAGGTTTTTTTTTGTTGTGTTTGTAAAGTTTTATAATTAATTATATACAGTATATTGTAACATAAGCAAATAATATAGAATTTAAATGATACTTTGGTAGTTCACTACATACACAGAAAAAGAAACAATTCAGTAATAAGTTACAAAAAACTGATTAAACCTGATGATTCAGTGAATTATTATTATAATGAATATTATTATTATTAATTTTTGGTTTGGTTGCTCATCTGCACATTCTCTAGTCGTGGCACAGGGGATCTCAGTGGGCAGATTATTACTATTTTTATTACTATTATTATTATTATTATTATTATTACTATTAAGTTCAATAGTTGATGTCGATCAATTAACCTCAACCTAGATCTGAACGATACTACACAGTTATTATCATTTTTATTAAAATAATAATTATTATTGATAAAATTTCTATGTGACGTTGACACCAGTTACAATTCCTTTCAGTCTTAATCAGTTCTGGGAGACGTTGGTGTGCGTTTTCTTGTTTGCTCAGAATAAATCATTTTCTTAAAACCCGCTCCTCCACATTACTTCCATTTGTTTACTTGTGATTAATGATGATTCTCCATTTTCTTAATTTAGAAATTCAACACACACACACACACACACACACACACACACAGTAACTGTACCTGGTTATTTATTATTGTTCGTTTATTCAGTTTGAGATCAAGACATACTAATTTTACGAAACGAAACCCTGGCTCCTGATATTTGGACTATACCTTCATATCTTTCATGTATTTGCCTTTCCTTGCATCTCTATCAACTTTAACTCCTTTATTTAATCATTCTCTGAGATTTTTTATTAACGTCAGACTGTTGTGTAAATTTGGAGCTATTCACTTAAATGCGTATGTCACGCTGGGACACAAGCAGAGACGGACTGATGTTCCAGACCTAAATATAGATTTGATTAAACATAAAGTTCAGCATTAAGGCTGGCTGGTGGAACTCCAGACATAGAGATAACACGAACTTGACTTTTCCCATGCCGCAGCCTCTCATGACTGCAGCAGATAATTAACTTCCCAGGTGAAAGCCATCACTTCCTCTGATTTCTTGGCTCTGTCTCCTGTTCACACAGCCGCACTTGATTGCAGCTCTGCATCACAATGCATCTGTTTACTTACACACTTGCTTTGTGTAATATTTGATACATATTATTCACATTTACTTTTATTTGTTTTGCCTAGCTGTGGTGAAGAAGAGTGAGTGGGAATTTCTACTGCGCTGCTTTATCTCTAGAGCACAATGGCCCTGTTGGGGTGTATCTTTGGAAAACAGAGTGTAGGCTGCAAATTAAGGATTTAGTTTTTGTCCTGTAGGCCAGATTTAGTGCCTTGTATTGAATGTGGGCAGCTAGTTGAAGCCTATGGGGAAAATAAGCAGTGGAGTAACATGGGCTTGCTTAGGTTGGTGGAACGTCGTTAGCGTGGCTGCAAAGTTCTGAATCAGCTGAGAAGCCAGATCATGTGAGCTGGGAGACCAGCAAGCAATGCATTACACACCTAGAGAGGATGAGTTCTTAGACTTGTATTTGGAATTATGCTGATGCTATTAGTTTTATTGTGATCGTACATATTCATTTATTCATTATCTTCCATTTTATCCTGTACTAGGGTCACGGGGGGGGGGGGGTGGCGGCGGTTCCCCATGCCCATTTAGAGGAGAATATTTCAGTCGTTGGGCAAATAAACCCAGGACAGGGCGCCAGTCTATCGCTGGAAAAGGTCACTCATACAGACCCACACACAAACACACACTATATGTGGCAATTTACAGCATTTCATTTACAAACCGGGTTCCAAAAAATTTGGGACACTAAACAAATTGTGAATAAAAACTGAATGCAATGATGCGGAGATGGCATATGTCAATATTTTATTCGTAATAGAACATAGATGACAGATCAAAAGTTTAATCTGAGTAAATGTAACATTTTAAAGGAAAAATATCATTCATCCATTATCTTCCACTTTATCCTCTATTAGGGTCGCGGGGGGGGGTTCCCCATGCCCATCCATGGGAGAACGTTTCGGGCGCTGGGCAGATAGACCCAGGACAGGATGCCAATTTATCGCTGGGCACACACTCACTCACACAGACACACACACTCTATTTGGGGCAATTTGGAGAATTCAATTGACTTAATCCATGTTTTTGGACTGTGGGAGGAAACCGGAGAACACGGAGGAAACCCACGCGGACACAGGGAGAACATGGAAACTCCACCCAGATGGGGATTCGAACCGGGAATCCCTAGTGCTGAGAGGAGAACATGCTAAACCACTAAACCACCGTGCCGCCCAAGGAAAAATATTCATTAATTCATTATCTCCCGCTTTATCCTCTATTAGGGTCGCGGTGGGGTTCCCCATGCCCATCCAGGGGAGAACGTCTCGGGCGCTGGGCAGATACACCCAGATAGGGTGCCAATCCATCGCTGGGCACACACTCACTCACACAGACACACTCTATATGGGGCAATTTTGAGAATTCAATTAACTTGATCCATGTTTTTGGACTGTGGGAGGAAACCGGAGAACCCGGAGGAAACCCACGCAGACACGGGGAGAACATGGAAACTCCACCCAGATGGGGATTCGAACCGGGAATCCCTAGCGCTGAGAGGCGAACGTGCTAACCACTAAGCCACCGTGCCGCCAAGGAAAAATATGTTGAATCAAAATTTCAGTGTCATCAAATCCCAAAACAGTTGGGACAAGTAGCAATAAGTGGCTGGAAAAAGGGAATTGAGCGTATGACAAACAGTTGGAAGACCAATTAACACTTATTAGGTCAATTGACAACATTATTGGGTATAAAAAGTGCTTCTCATAGTGTCAGTGTCTCTCAGAAGCCAAGATGGTAAGAGGATCACCAGTTCCACCATTGATGCACAGAAAAATCTTTAAATCCATCGTTTTTGGACACGGGGAGAACTGGGGCAATGCCAGTGTGGGTGGAGTTTCCATGTTCTCCCCGTGTCTCCATTGAGAAAACCCATTAAAACACTGGGAGTGCATATAAGCTCCAAACAAACAAAAATCCAGGTCACCTTTTTGGAAATCAATCAAACTCTGGGCCTTTTTGCTCACAGATGACATCACTATCCACTCAGCCACCACGCCGTCTGAGGTCATACCAATTCCGCTGATTTATAGAAAGCTAGCATGAAATGGCTGAGCGTCAGGCTAAATATAATGTTGGTGTGGTTTTTATTTGATCTCAGGGTGTTCTTCTGTATTTACTGCTGCACTTTGTACCTTGTAAAACATATAGATTTCTCTGGTAATGGCCATGTAAATTCCACTTTAAAGTTTTTTTTTGCTGTGAATAAGCTGTTTAGATTTTTTCCAACGTACAGATATGATATCGGTTTTAAAACAGTACCGACACCGTTATCCTGATGACTGATGTTTTAGCGTTTTTAAGATCTGTTAATTTTATATCGTCATAAACTTTAACTCGTGAATAATTAATTCCCTTTTTTATTTTTACTGTTGTCAATACTAAAGTAAAAAGACATTTTTGTTATAACAGCAGAATAGAGTATTAGTGCTGTGAGCGCTCGTGGTGATTATTGTAAGACTCTTAAGGGACCTGCCATAACTCCTACAGCACCTCACTCAAATCATGGCATAGAACTGCTTTTAAAGGTTGCAAGTGGGAGCAGGAGGAGGACATACTGAACGGGGCGGGAATGCAAAGTGTTAAGTAATCAAACTGTCGTCATAATTACATATATGAAAACAGATTACCTTTAAAATCCTTACACTTTATGTGTTTCTATAAAATTCCTTATTCCTGTGGCCAATCAGTGCAACTGGTGATGCACACAGTGAATTAATTACACACATATTAAACCAAGATGATGTAGAAAACATAAGATTAAGTTCCAGTTTTATTTATATAGCACTTTTTTACAGTACATTCTGGGATTTATAGTTGATGTGATTTGTTGGGTGGCACAGTAAGTGCTTCTCTTTTGCAGTAGGAATGAACAGGGTTTGAACATAGTGTTTTCTGTGTGAAGTTTGTATGTTCTCCTTGTGCATCTGCCCAACTCTCAAAACACATCACAACATTTACTACATTAGTACAAAATGTGAAAGTGTGTACTAGTTTGCTCCCTATAGCGGATGTGTTTGCTTGTTTTTACTTTAAAATCCATAAAATCCATAATTTCATTGTTCCCTAAGTTTTGTGGTCCATTTTGTGTATCTCAAAACAGCAATCGATGCAGCATGCAGATTGAATTTTGCTCCAAATGGCTCTATTTTGGATCCTGGAATTAGATTAGATCTAATGTGTAGAAGCGCCGTTCCTTGTTTTGATTGGTTGGTATTCTGTAAGTGCAGCCTGTTTATGGCTCTGCTTCCCGGTTTTCAGCTGTCTGTCATCACGCACGGCTCTCCAGCAGACCAAAGGCTTCCAGGTCACACTCCCCCCACTTTATTTTCCTTTGCACCTCCATATTTTATTTATATAACATATTTTATTGCTATCCAAACAACATGATCTGTCCATCCCACCATCTTTTTAATTACATGATGCAATATCAAATAAATGAAAAGATTCCCTAAATCTTATTTTAACTGGGACAGCATGGTGGTTTAGTGGTTGGCATGTTCTCCTATCAATGCTAAGAATTTCCGGTTTGAATTTCAATGAGTTTCCATGTTCTCCCCATGTCCGCGTGGGTTTCCTCTGGGTTCTCTGGTTTCCTCCCACAGTCCAAAAACATGGATCAAGTCAATTGAATTCTCAAACTTGTCCCATATAGAGTGTGTCTGTGTGTCTGCGTCTATGAGTGAGTGCCCGGCAATAGATTGGCACCCTGTCCTGTTCTCCCCTGGATGGGTATGGAGAACCCCCCGCGACCCTAGTACAGGATAAAGCGGAAGATTTAGCTGTTTATAAATAATCTAGAGAAATTAGTGTTCTACCTGGGATATAATAAATTATGTATAGTTAGATTAATAATGCATCAAAATTATACTTAATTACTAACTTTATGAATCATTGTTGAAGTCATGAAAGTTGAAATTTTGTTATTCTGTTTGTGCGTGTGTGCTATCTATCTGTTTGTGTCCAACCCTCGGATACTCTATAGGCGGTAGAGCATACACTGATTTTCATTTATAGAGTTCCAGGGCTTTTACAAGATAGCTCCCCAAGTTTTCTCTCAACCGTATTATACAAACGATACCATCAGATGGGTAATTAGCAGCTCCAATTTACAGTCTGTCTTCGTAATGAGTAAAGAAACCAGAGTACCCTGAGAAAACCTCCTCAGGGAGGACATGAGAACCCAGGACTTTCTTGCTGTGAGGCAGTAGAGCAAATCACGCTTTATAACAGTAAAGATGCTCATTTCTAAAGAGACTCATTACTTATCACATCACCTCTGAACAGAAGGCAAAGCTGAATTTCATACGGTCTTACCTGAAGTTTTCTCTCTTTTAATATTATAAACATGCCCATTTAAAAAAACGTATTAGTGTCAGGTGCATTCTTTCATTATCTTCTGCTGAATCCTCTACTAGTGTTGCGTGGGGGGGGGGGGGGGTTCCCCCATGTCCATCCAGGTGAGAATGGACATGGGGACACTGGGCACACACTCCCTCACACAGACACAAACACACTCTATGGGGCAATTTAGAGCATTCAATTTTCCATGTTTTTGGACTGTGGGTGGAAAACCGGAGACCTGAGAGAAAACTCATACGGACACGGGGAGGACATGGAAACTCCACCCAGATTGGGATTTGAACTGGAATCCCCACTGTGCCGCCCATCAAGTAAATTAATTAAGCATATTCAAAGTCCATTACAGATGGCTCCGCCTTCTCCCTCTGTCACATATAGTATTTATGATATTTTGCCGACTTGAACGTATTTGCACAGTCACAATGTGGTGACGTCACTTGCGTGTGGGGGCATAAAGTAGTTCCCGGGACACAAATCATTAGATTTAAGGTGAAGAAAGGATTAGGGTTTGGTTACATCTCCTGTAAATCAATAGCAGGCTATGTAATGTCATCAAAATGCATAAAAGCATGGCTTTGTGTGTGTGTGTGTGTGTGTGTGTGTGTGTGTGTTATTATTTACATGTGTTTGTATGTGTGTGTGTGTGTGTATGGGCGTTACATGTTTGTGTGTGGTCAGATTAACGAGATCATATGAACACTAACCTTCACTCTGATATCAGAGCTCGGCTGATGCATTTCCAGGTCGGTCCTCAGCTGGTGTTTGATGTCATTGTGTTGGTTACAGAGTGTGTTAGGCTGTGAACTTGCTGCATGTGTGGAGTGGCACTAAGAACAATGTTTACACGAAGACGAAACATACATATGAGCTCAAAAACAAAAGTCTGCACACATTTACACATTTAAGTTTAATATTTGTATTCAGGCAACAAACTTATACGTAACCAACTTGAAACTGGCATTAACAACTAATATAACTGATAATATATATTACATGAGCACTTCTAGATTCAAATTATAACAATTTCAACTGAATTAAGTCCGTTGAAAAATAAATCAATCAGTTTCTCAAATGAAAAAATTGAACAGTCTCATTTGGTCAGAGAGTTGAAACTTTGCAGAATGCAGACTCTTATATATTTGTATTTTTAGTTTTTACTGCAGTTATTTTTGATTTGATTGACAGTAAAACTAAATAATAAGTTTGTTTAATCTAAGTAGATCATAATGTGATATTATAATTTTGCCATATATTATTTTTAAAAAATGGCTTCATGATTTATTTATTTATTTATCTATATATCATCTTTGTAAGTTGTAGTTATATATTAATAGTTTAATAATGTATTAATTAATAGTTTGATTTTACTCCCTTTAATGTTAATTTATTTTTCCTAATGATATTGGTTTTATAACTTTGTTGACTTTGCAGCTTTTAATATAAGCTCAATATTGGGGCAGTTAGGCATGCGACCTGAAGGTCCTCGGTTCGATTCCCGGTCCTACCAAGTACTAAGGCTCGGTGGGGTTAACCTCAATACCTAACCCCAATTGCTCCTCAGGCGTGGTATACAGAGCTGCCCACCTCTCCGGCACATGTGCTGTGCATTAACACTGCTTAATGCATTTTATAATATCATTATGTTAATGTTTTGGAGGTTTAAACAAGATCATTACAAGTTCATTACCAAATGTCTATTATAAATAATTTTGTAACTGGCAGATACTTCAGGTAGGTTTAAAAATGGACGGTTGCAATTAAGACAGTATCTTTATTTATTTTTTTTATTGATGACTTAGGGATAAATACCACAGCACAGAGCTATTTAGGGGCCACTCAGTAATGCTTAGTAGAACCAAGTGACTGACAGCAAAATGCTTCCAAGGTCCACACACACTGGTATTTTTGGGATCTTGCACTAAGTTTGGATATAATGCTGATGTCGGGTTTTTTCTGGGTGGGTGGATGCTAGAAATATTCAAACAGAAGCTCTTTAGAACTACCTGAAATGGGATCAATTTTATATTGAGCTCACAGTGCTACTCCACTAAACAGTGGCTAAATTTAGATCTGCTCCGCTTTTAAGATGTCCAAATGAAAGCCTCTTGTAATGACTTTTTTTTTTTTTTTTTTTTTTTTGATTTTCAGCCAAAGGCACCAAAATATATTAATGATTTAATGACTTAAATAGCATTTTGTTCAGACACTAATCAAATGGTTGCCTACAAAGAATATTTTGGACATTTACATTACCTTTACATTTTGTCATTTAGCAGACGCTTTTATCCAAAGCGACTTACAAATGAGAAAACAAACATTACAGTCAGAAGTTCTGCAGAAAATCAACTCCAACTGCAATCATCAAACCTGATTGTTATTTGATGCTGTTATTTGATGCCCCCCTTTTATTTATTTTTTTATTAATTTCATTTTTGCGAACCCTCAGTGAAGTCAGTAGGAGATTCTTACAAGATCTTTCTGTTCACCTTTTACAGCACGACAAAGTATGGCATCTTGACCTTCCTGCCCCGCTTTCTGTATGAGCAGATCCGGCGAGCTGCCAATGCTTTCTTCCTATTTATTGCCCTAATGCAGGTAAATTCTTACACACACACCTGCATTATCCTATCTCATATACATGTTTATGCTGTTTATGTAATACAATTGGTAATTTTAAAATACTTTTTACAATATAAGAGTTTAACAGAACTCTGGAACATTATCAAATAATTGGCAGAAAACAAACAATATTCTATAAAATGACAAAGAATTTTTTAAAAATCAGTAAATTTCCAGGTAATACAGTAACTATTTATTTCTGTAAGACTAATCATTTAATAGAAGAGAGTTTATTAAAATGTCTATCAATAAGTAAAAAAAACTGGAAAAATAATTCCTTAAAAAAGCAAAAAGTAGCATGTTATTGTTTTGTATAAACATAAATAACCTACATTCAAATAATTCTTAGAGATTATTGCTGTATACCATCTGTATGTTGTATATATATAAATATACCACATACAGATAAGAAATTAAATATATAAGTAAAAGTAAATTAAATTAATTTTTTTAAATACTATATTAAATGTTTATTGTTATTAAGATTAGTATGTTGCTGGAGTTTACACACATTCATATGCCGCCTGTATTCTGAGTACAGTACTGTTTTCAGAACATTTACATTTGGTCATTTAGCAGACACTCTTCTCCAAAGCGACTTACAGTATCCCGACATGGTCAGAACACAGCGTTGCTACAACGTCCCTGGAGCAATGAGGGTTAGGGGCCTTGCTCAAAGACCCACATTTGTAACTTGTGGAGCTGGGATTTAAACCCCAAATCTTTGCTTGATAACCCATCAGTGTAACAAACTTTAACCAACTCACATTTTAAGATTGTGTGGTAAAAAGTGTGTTCGTTCATTTGAAGTAGCGTTTGTAATGTCAGGTGCTGATGTGACATGTCTAAGAAACCCGAGCAAACATGTGACCCTCTAAAGATGTTCAGAGTAGTGTGAGGATCACTGGACATCCTCCACCCCAGATTTACCAGGCCGCGTTCTTGTGCACAATCATGTAAAATAAGGAAAGGACTCTCCCAATATAGTTAGTACAGTGTTAAAAAATAACCAGGAGAATATAATGACTTTACTAATAGATGACAATGACAACAGCATAACTAGATTTACCAGATTTAACTGGGCAGTCTGAACATAATATTTATAAGCAGTGCTTAAATCCTTATTCTAACGTCTGCTTTAAATTAACTTAATTATATTAATGTTCTAGATATTGGAGCTTTTGTCCAGAGTGTCTTTAAGACTTGTATTTAAAATCTTTTAAAAGTCACACCACACTATGAACCCTCTGTGACTTCCTCGGCGTGATTGTTACCTGTCTTTTGGGTGATACGGAGGTCATTCTTCTCTTTTTTACCCTTTCCAGTTGTATATGCCAAAGTCTGGGATCTGTGAGCTCACATGACAGTTATTGTGGTGCTTCAAGCATGTCCGGCTGCTCTGAATAATAGAAACAAGTGTGTGGCTTTAGGTTTCTTACAGGAAGAAAATTAACCCTCACCATCCAGGATTCTGTCAGTTGTAATGTAGTACCTCTTTAACCGACACCAGCTATTTTTTTTAATTAGGATTTTGATCACAAATACAGATTTTTACCCATCATTTTACATTTTATAAAATCTAACTTGTAAATGCACAATGTTTACGAGCACAAATATGAATTTAAATAACATTAAACCTGAATTACAATGATTATCCATCCATCCATTATCTCCCGCTTTATCCTCTATTAGGGTCGCGGTGGGGGTCCCCATGCCCATCCAGGGGAGAACATCTCGGGCGCTGGGCAGATACAGGACAGGGCACCAATCCATCGCTGGGCACACACTCACTCACTCACTCACTCACTCACACACACACACACACTCTATTTGGAGAATTCAATTGATTTGATCTATGTTTTTGGACTGTGGGAGGAAACCGCAGAACCCAGAGGAAACCCACGCGGACACAGAACATGGACCATCCCACCCAGATTGGGATTCGAACCGGGAATCCCTAGCGCTGAGAGGCAAACGTGCTAATAACCATTAAGCCACCGTGCCGCCCTCACAATGATTATATAAATCTTTATTAATTCTAAACCTCTAAATCCATTAGACACTTCCGCTTAATCCTATTCAATGTCGTGGTGGGGTTCCCCATGCCCATCCAGGGGAGAACGTTTTGGGTGCTGGGAAGATATATCCAGGACAGGATGCCAAGCTATGATTATAAATATTAATTAAAAAAATTATACTATTAAAAAGAAAATTATTTGGTCTTTACAAAGTTTCAAGCATCAGGAAAACCTTCAAACCAAACACAACCTGCACATTGTCAACTGTAACCTCAATACCTTTTACAATTTATTCTAAGATTCTATTTTATTTTTAGGTCTAGGACTACTATCTGATATTGATTCATAAGGTCTATTCTAAGTTAAAGGTTAGCCCTAAATCTTTTCCCGTAATAATCATTTTTTCCCCCACAAGCAAAAAGAAAATCCATCAGCAATACAGGATAACTTTTGCAGCATTACTTTCACCTGGCTCATTGATCACAGATAAAAGAGTCTCTTCTGAAGCCCTCTTATTGCAGCTAAGTGCCAGGTAGCATCTGTGATACATTAGTCTCAATCCCCTCATAAAAGCTGGAGCAACAGCGTCTCACACATTTGCTGATTTACTTATTTACTCTTTATTAGAATAGCTTACTGATCTAAGTTTGACAAGAATCTTATGATAATATCATCACTGCCATTAAGTAAAGTGTACATTTCCACATTTGCAGCAAATCCCGGATGTCTCTCCGACCGGCCGTTACACCACATTGGTGCCTCTCATCTTCATAATGACAGTGGCTGGAATTAAGGAGATTATTGAGGACTATGTAAGTAAAAAAGACCCATTGATGAACGGAGCACTAATGATGTCTAGGTAATGTTAGAATGGTCAGTGTATTTATTATCAAATATATATTAGCAAAATTTATGCTATGCAAATATCTTATTTCAAAACTACAAAATCTAAATCAGGAAGAACCAAAAACTGTACTTCTGAGGCTTGTGCCTTTATTTACTCATCACTTCTTATTTGCTGCAGTGAGATGTTTGAAACAGAAAATGGCACTTACATTGTCTCCCTGTAAACAACCATGACATTACAAATATATACACATGTTTATTTTTTACAGAAAAGGCACAAGGCAGACAACACAGTAAACAAAAAGAAAACAACAGGTTGGTGTGTGTGTGTGTGTGTGTGTGTGTGTGTGTGTGTGTGTGTGTGTGTGTATCAGAATCAGAATCGCCTTTATTGTCATTATAATTTTCATTACAATGAAATTTGGGTGCAACTCCAAAGGTGCTGTAAGAAACATGAAACAAAATAAAAATCAATATAATACTATGTATAAATAAAATAAGTAATAAGTAATAAATAATATAAGTAAAAATAAAATAAAAATATAAGGCATAATATATACACAATATGAAATACAAAAATGTGTATGGATGAATGTGTGTAAGTGGAATTTTTAAAGGAAATTTACATATTGCATGTAATGTCTTGATTTAAAACAATTTGCACCTGTTTATATACATGAATGGTGTCACAGTAATGGATATTACACATACATGATTAAAAACTATATTTCAACTATATTATATATAACTTATTATACATATTATATATTATTATATATATTATATATAACTATATTATAGTGTGTGTGTTGGATATCATGATCATCTCAAAGAAATAATTTTTTTTTCATCTTCAGTCTTGCGAAACAACACTTGGCAGACTATAATCTGGAAACAGGTAACCTGACTCTATTTTAAAGCCCATTTTTAAACCTTAATCCCATCCTCCTTCTCTTAATTAGCCTCTCTTTATCTTTGCTAATACCTGATATAGTTGCAGATGCAGATATAACGTTTCTATTACTGGCTTTAAATGCACGATTTCTGTTGCCTCACGTTCTTCATGCTCTGTTTCTGTTTTTGACTTCCTCCCACACATACCCCGTACCTTCATTATCTATGTCCTGTCCTCCTATTGCACTCTTTCTCACTCTGGATCTCCTTCCTCACACTGTTGCAATGCTGCACCTGCCAACTAGGTGGCAGTGGGAGACATAGTGAAGGTGACCAATGGGCAGCATCTCCCCGCTGACATGGTCATAGTGTCCTCCAGGTCAGCAACACTGTGTTGTGTGTGTGTGTGTGTGTGTGTGTGTGTGTGTTTGTCTGTCTGTGTCTGTGTCTGACTTTGTCTGCATGTGTGCATCTGTTTTGTGCATTTAAATTTTTTGTTTTGTTTTTGTGTTTCAAGTTTAATCAGCATTAAATGTGTAGTCGGTTAAACAAAATCCATTTCAACAAAAGTAACCCAAATGCAAATGTTCATCCAATCAAACAAAACATGCTGATTGTGTATTTATTAGCAGAGTTTTCATTAATAACGCAAGTGTTCCTGGAAGTTTATCTCACTCAAAATAGTGAATATCAGTTATCATTGTTAGGTGTTTTATTTGAGTCCACTGACAGTGTACTTTAAAACACACGACCTCTCATTATTATCTCCTTGTACATAAGAGACCCATTTTGTTTACAGTTTCTCTGCCATTAGAACCCACTTAATGAGACTTTCAATTTCAACAGTCATTATGCTCAGATCAAATCCAGCCATTAGACCAAAAGCCATTTGTATTGTCATAAAGCATCATCATCATAAAACACTTAATGATCTTACTTTAGGTCAATTATATAGATATACAATTTAGCTTTATATAAATATATTTATATCTATATATTTATATCTAATTTAAATTATATAGATATAGCATTTAGCTGCATGTAAATCATATTCATCACAACAATCAGAATAGGAAGAAAGGTCTTGGTCAGGTTAACTGTGGTATAATCATTGCGAGGCGGCACGGTGGCTTAGTGGTGAGCATGTTCACCTCTCAGTGCTGGCGTTCAAGGTTCAAGGTTCCCCCCCCGCGACCCTAGTAGAAGATAAAGCGGAAGATAAAGGATGGATGGATGGATTATTTGACTTATTTATTAAATAAATTATTTATTTATTATTTCTTTGGTGAGACAAACTTCCACGATCTTAGCTCTATTTGAATAAATGTAATGTTACCAAGATGTGATATGAAATACTGAACATGTTTTGGTTGATTGACTGCAGTTCACATATGTACATGATTATATGTATGTAGGTAAATCTAGTGTTTTGCTAAGTGTGTTGTGTTAAAGTGAATGGATTAAAAGGGGTTCTGTTTCTCTAACAGTGAACCTCAGGCTATGTGTTATACTGAGACCTCAAACCTGGATGGAGAAACCAACCTGAAGATCCGACAAGTCAGTCACATTTTGTTCTACAACACTGTGTTTGTAAGATTATTGTGTAGCGACTGAGGAGATTAACTGATTAAGATACTAAACCAAAAGGTTGATACACTTTGGGCTCTTTGTGTGTGGCAAAAACCTTATTCTATATTGTGTGTGTGTGTGTGTGTGTGTGTGTGTGTGTACTGTAGGGTCTCTCTCTGACGGCCAGTGTGCAGTCTGTGGAGGAACTCATGCGACTGAATGGCCGATTGGAGTGTGAGGGACCAAACAGACACCTGTATGACTTTACGGGTACACTGCGCCTGGAAAACCTTAAGTATATATATGCGCGCACACACACACACACACACACACACACACACACACACTCTGCTTCAGTGATGGAAAAAGCTATATGCTAAATGTTCTAATTTATGTAAATTTTCTTAAGTGTTTCTTATTTCCATTATGCAAAAACAAATCTTTACCTTATTAATACCCTATTGTTGTGTAAAATAAATCCATAATGTCATGACTAAAACCTTAATAAAAAAAATGAATAATTGACTTAAGAACAAAATGCTGAAAAGGTTTAGTGTTAACATGTTGGAATCAGTAAAAGATGTTTAAATGAACTTACTTTGAGGAGTTTCTTAGAATATAAGTAAAAAAAGTTGTATTTTTACAAAATCTATCTATTCTCACACACGTCTTCAGTGCCAGTCCACTAATCTGATTATTAGCAGATCTAATGATTTTATATATTTTTTTCTATAGCCCTGTAGCTCTTGGACCAGATCAGGTTTTACTCCGTGGAGCTCAGATCAGAAACACACAGTGGGTGGTGGGTATCGTTGTCTACACTGGACATGACTCCAAACTCATGCAGGTCAGTGCTCCTATAATCCATCCATCCATCCATTATCTTCCACTTTATCCTCTATTAGGGTCGTGGGGGGGGTTCCCCATGCCCATCCAGGGGAGAACGTTTCGGGCGCTGGGCAGATACACCCAGGACAGGGCGCCAATTGATCTCTGTGCTCCTATAATATGATATGATATACGATATGATAAGATATGATAATGTAATAATGCAGTTCATTCACTACAATTAAAAATGTTAATCTGCTTTAGATTAAAGCACGAGAGGGCGAGCATTACTGTGAATAACTAAGATATGTTTTTAGGCAAGATGCATAGAGGAATACAGTTACATATATACATGCGTGTGTGTGTGATTCTAAACATCATTTTAATGTTTATTGACGTTTGTTTATTGCAGAACTCCACTAAAGCTCCACTGAAGCGTTCTAATGTGGAGCGGGTGACCAATGTTCAGATCCTGGTTCTGTTTTGCATTCTGCTGGTGATGGCGCTGGTGAGCGCTAGTGGTGCTGCCATCTGGAACATGCAGCACACCGATAAGGCCTGCTGGTACCTGTCTCGTGAACGGGACATCTCTCTGAACTTTTGGTACAATCTGCTGACCTTCATCATTTTGTACAATAACTTGATCCCGATAAGTCTGCTGGTTACACTGGAGGTCGTCAAATTCACCCAAGCACTTTTCATTAACTGGGTAAGTTTCAATGTACATGACTATTTTTACTTCTAGTAACAGTCTTGGTTAACTCATATGTCAGGTATTTTACTCCAGCTAACTGAAATTGGTTCGTTTAGGATGATTTATAATTAGTTTTCAAATTGCATCTTTTTATACTGTGCATCTTCTTAATGATAAAAGCATTCTGTTGATTGTAAAATCTTTACGTAAGTGATTTGGTGAGAAGAACATGTCAGTGGATAACATGTTTTTTAACACAGGCTTTTGAAAGGTCAGGTGTAGCTGAAATATTTGTGCATTTTGTGCGTAGTGCTAAACTTAATTATTAATATATTAAAAGAATATCTGTCTGTGCAGATTTCGGGCTCTGTGTGCATGTGTAAAATGTATTTTGGCAGGGGGAGAAGGTAGACTCATTGGTAATGGGCTTTGATGATGATTAATTAATGTACCTGACACGGCTCTGTCTAATTAACCCATTCACCCTTTAAAACATCGGATCCCCAAGGATTCAAAATGTATGCAGTCCATCCATCCATTGTCTTCCGCTGTATTCTCTATTAGGGTCGCGGTGGTGGGGTTCCCCATGCCCATCCAGGGGAGAACGTTTTGGGCGAGGGCAGATACACCCAGGACAGAGCGACAATCTATCACTGGACACACACTCACACACAATCACTCTCTATATGGGGCAATTTGGAGAACTCAACTGACTTGATCCATGTTTTTGGACTGTGGGAGGAAACCGGAGAACCCGGAGGAAACCCACGTGGACACGGGGAGAACGTGGAAACTCCACCCAGATGGGTATTCGAACCAAGAATCCCTAGCGCTGAGAGGAGAACATGCTAAACCACTAAGTCACCGTGCCGCTCACGTATCCAGTCATTAAGCATAATCAGAGTCCGTTACCACTGGCTCCGCCTTCTTCTCCTGCCACATGTCTATTTGTCTGTATGAGCTGTTGTGTTTAGTTGGTGAGTGTTCTAAAATGAAGAGACTGGTTAACAGGCCCAGACAGTGATGCTAGGTTAAAAAGACAAAAGTCTGTATTTTTTTATTGAGTTCATGTTCTCATAGGACAGAGAGATGTACTACTCAGAGACCGACACCCCGGCCATGGCAAGAACATCCAATCTGAATGAAGAGCTTGGACAGGTAAGCAAATAGCAAGTTCCCATAATCCTGTTCTCCCATACAACCTGACTCAACATACAAAGCATTCTGATTAAAGCTCATTTAAAGAGTCTCTAAATAATTAACGCTCTAATTCTTATTTAGGTAAAGTACCTGTTCTCAGATAAAACTGGAACGCTGACCTGTAACGTCATGCAATTTAAGAAATGCACCATTGCTGGAATCACATACGGGTAAGTCCTCAGCCTAATGTTTTTGCAATCATGTTTAAATATGGGCGGCACGTTTAGTGGTGGTTTAGTGGTCAGCACGTTCTCCTCTCAGCGCTAGGGATTCCCAGTTCGAATCCCCATCTGGGTGGAGTTTCCATGTTCTCCCCGTGTTCACGTGGGTTTCCTCCGGGTTCTCCGGTTTTCCTCCCACAGTCCAAAAACATGGATCAAGTCAATTGAATTCTCAAAATTGCCCCATATAGAGTGTGTCTGTGTGAGTGAGTGTGTGTGTGTGTGCCCAGTGATAGATTGGCGCCCTGTCCTGGGTGTATCTGCCCAGCGCCCGAAACATTCCCCCCTGGATGGGCATGGGGAACCCCACCACGACCCTAATATAGGATAAAGCAGGAGATAATGGATGGATGGATGTTTAAATGTTAAAAGAATATTTGTGTACCAGACAATTTAATGTTGTTCCATGAGGAATCGAACCTGCTGTTGTTTGTCTGCATCTCGATTTTGATGTAAGTCGTTGTATCTGCAGGCACTTTCCAGATCTGGAGGCTGATCGATCCATGGAGGACTTCAGGTCAGCTGCCGTGCTTTCTCTGTAACACAACTAATTTAGGGCTTGAATCAGAGGAGAACGTTTTGCATAATATATGATCTCTTCCTTCTGCTCTGCTCAGCCACCTTCCATCCAACAGCAACAACTCCACAGAGTTTGACGATCCAGCTCTTATTCAGAACATTGAGAAAGAACATGTGAGTGTTGTGATGGAAAAAAAAACCTCAAACTACTATCCTGTACACTTTTTATAACTCATTACAATCTCTCTCTCTCCTGTAGCCCACCTCTCCTCAGATATGTGAGTTTTTGACCATGATGGCTGTCTGTCACACGGTGGTTCCGGAGCGAGATGGAGACCAGATCATTTATCAAGCATCCTCACCAGGTGGGCTAGTTCATTTTTGCCATTAAAATATTCAAGTGCCTTGCAACCACAGTCTAGAAAGAAAGGATCTTCTCATGAAACACTGTTATGGCTGCCTTAGAAATAACAAAGTTCACTAACCGACTAGACGATGGCTGCATCTGAAGTCACCTACAGCAATAGAATAAAACAGAATAGAATGCTTTATTGGGGCCACACGGTGGTTTAGTGCTTAGCATGTTCTCCTCTCAGCACTAGGGACTCCCGGTTCGAATCCCTATCTGGGTGGAGTTTCCATGTTCTCCCCGTGTTCGCGTGGGTTTACTCCGGGTTCTCCATTTTCCTCCCACAGTCCAAAAACATGGATGAAGTCAATTGAGTTCTCCAAATTGCCCCATATAGAGTGTGTCTGTGTAAGTGAGTGTGTGTCCAGCGATAGATTGGCACCCTGTCCTGGGTGTATCTGCCCAGCGCCCAAGACGTTCTCCCCTGGATGGGCGTGGGGAACCCCCCCCCCGCGCGACCCTTATAGAGGATAAGGCAGAAGATAATGGATGGATGGATAAAATGCTTTAGTGTCACATTGCAGAATGGCTATTATGACTGAAATATGCAGGAATCAAGAATAGGTGAAAATTCCATGGATGATGTATGTATAATATGGTGGACGTGTTATTACTCTATCAAAACTAGTATTTACAGTTTACAGTTTTAATATATAATAGATCTCAGACAAAGCAAGTATGTTGCAAATGCACAGCCAACTTATTAGGTTGAAGTAAAAGCTTTTAAATGTGGTAAGGGTGTGGTAGCTCAGTGGTCAGGGCATTGGGTTATCAATCTGAAGGTCGGCGGTTCAAATCCCAGGTTCACTGAAGTTACCAGTGTGGGTTCTTGAGTGAGACCCTTAACCCTCATTGCTCCAGGAATGTTGTGATGAACCCTGTGATCACCTTGTAAGTCACTTTGGATAAAAGCGTCTGATAAATGACCAAATGTAATATAGTATAAAAGTAAAGGTCAGAGTCAATCACCAGCTCTTAAACCTGCTGAGCATAAAATTCACCTCATGAACTAAAGACTGAAAGGAAAAAACACCGGGACAAACAGCTGAAAGGCTTTGGTTAAAGCCTGAGTGAGCGTAACTAAAAAAATAAGCAAGTCTGGTGTTGTCAGCGATACAGATCACGTGTAAATACCAGGTGACAAAAGCTAAACTGATGTTTTGATCTGAATCCTGACATGATTTGTTGATTTCCTGTTTCCTATAGATGAGGGTGCTCTAGTGAAAGGTGCTAAAAGTCTGGGTTTCATGTTCACGGCGAGAACTCCACATTCTGTCATCATCGATGCGGTTCGTAACATGTTTTTACATTATCGTGTCTCTTTATACATTTTAAGGCATATTTTTCACATTGTGTTTTTATTACCACAGCGTGGGAAGGAGTTGACGTATGAGCTGCTTAATGTTCTCGAATTTTCCAGGTAAGAAAAAAAAATAGGAAATTTATTTTTTATAAACATTTATGTTTTTTTTATTTTAATAGCAAAGTAAACTTCATTGCGTGAGTCTTAAAATTCCACCTTGGTTTCCGTTAGCAACCGAAAGCGAATGTCTGTAGTGGTGAGAACTCCAACAGGGAAACTGCGTCTGTATTGCAAGGGAGCGGTAAGTACAATAAACATGGACATAACAATGTATTAAATATTTTGGGGGAATTTATTCAGGTTTACACCAGCATGAATGAATTAAAATGTCCTGAAATCATTAACAGCCTGGAAACACAATAGAGGAACCTAATGTTTATTCTGAGATAAACCATCATAAAAGAATATAGGGTTATGGAATAAAATATTTTGTTCACTATAAATCTTGTTAAAAGTCGGCACGGCGGCTTTGTGGGCACCCTGGTAGAGGATTAAGTGGAATGAGCTGAGATGTCAGTTCATCAGATTTCTAGTTAAGGTTTATCTTTAGTTCTGTCCTGTACTCACATTCAGACAATTAAAGAAACAATTAACACACTGACAGTAATTAGGCAGATGACTAAAACATTTATTCATTCATTCTTTATCTTTGAGGGGGGGGTTCCCCATGCCCATCCAGGGGAGACCGTATCAGGCGCTGGGCAGATACACCCAGGACAGGGTGCCAAACTATCACTGGACACACACTTACACACACACACACCCACTTTATGAGGCAATTTAGAGCTTTAGTTCACCTTGAAACCCATGCAGACATTGGGAGAACATGGAAACTCCACCCAGATTGAGATTCAAACCTGGATCCCCAGTGCTGAGAGGCAAACCACTAAGCCACTGTGCCACCCTAATTAAGACATATAAAGTGTTTGAGTGTTTATAAGTTTGTCGAAAAATGAATTAAACATAATCAGAGATATCATCAATTCACATTCCATCTTTGTAGGAACAACACCGCTGACAATAACATACAACTCTTACTGCTTCACATAACCGTATTTGATTGTTTGAAAAACCTGGAAACAATGAGCGATCGGCGTTCATTGCAAAACCAGACTGATTACGTTGCGGAAGACCAGTTTATTAACGATTATGCTTTTAATTAATGCATCGATCAAAATATGAATCAAATCGTATTTGTTATAGGATGTTTGTAAATGTTTTATAAAAGCAATAAGGCATTTGAGGTTGTGCATTATTGTGATTAAATCCCAGAATAAAGGTGCAACTGTATTCCTCTATGCATCGTGCCTAATAACACGTGATTATTATCCATATTGAGGATGTAATAACTCTGTTTCAGGATAACGTCATCTTTGAGCGGCTGAACGGATCTTCTCAGTATAAGGATCTGACTGTAGTTCACCTCGAACAGTTTGCCACCGAGGGTAAGTAATCCCCTACTTCTCTCCTATTCTACTGAATGTCGTACTGATTCTTATGTGTTGCATGTTTGCCTTCAGGTCTGAGAACGCTTTGCTTTGCTTACGTGGATCTGGAGGAGAAAGCATATCAGGAGTGGCTCAAGGTCTATAATAATGCCAGTACAGTAATAAAGGACCGTGCACAGAAGCTGGAGGAATGTTACGAGCTACTGGAGAAGGTATGGCTTTTTGAAGGAGATGGTTCTGGGTTTGATTTCCAGTCTTTTCTGTTCAGCAGCTGCATGTTTCCATGTGTGTGTTTTTTTTTTTTTTAACAGTTCAAAGACATGCCGACAGATGAATTATAGTCACCAAATTGCCCCCAGGTTTTAATATTTGCAAAAAATCGACTTGGTGTCTACCTTGCAATGACCTGGCAACATATCCCGGGTGTTTCTATGCCTGCTAATCCCTGAATTAGAATTCGGGGATTAGAAAATGAATAAATATACCATCCATCCATTATCTTCTGCTTCATCCTATATCAGGGTTGCGGGGGGTTCCCCATGCCCATCCAGGGGAGAACGTCTCGGGCGCTGGGCAGATACACCCAGGACAGGGCGCCAGTTTATCGCTGTGCACACTCACTCACACAAACACACTCTATATGGGGCAATTTGGAGAATTAAATTTACCTTGATCCGTGGTTTTGGACTGTGGGAGGAAACCAGAGAACTTGGAGGAAACCCACGCGGACACGGGGAGAACATGGAAACTCCACCCAGATTGGGATTTGAACCGGGAATCCCCAGCACTGAGAGGAGAACGTGCTAAACCACTAAGCCACCATGCCGCCCCGAATAAATATACCATATAATCAATTTAAAAAAGGCATTGGGGTGGTAAGCATGTTTGCTTCTCAAGGCTGGTGAGCCAGGTTCTTGATCTGGGTGGAGTTTCCATGTTCTTCCTGTGTCCACATGGGTTTCTTTTGGGTTCTCCAGTTTCCTCAAACAGTCCAATATGGAATTAAGGTAAATTTGCTACTTTATATGGTATTATCTATGTGAGTGTTTGCCCAGTAGTAGATTGGCGTCCTGTCCTGTGCGTATCTGCCCAGCGTCCGAAACGTTCTCCCCTGGATGGGCATGGTGGTCAACATGTTTGTCTGTCAATGCTGGGGATACAAGTTCAAATCCAGATCTGGGTGGAGTTTCCTCTGGGTTTCCTCACACATTCCAATAACATGAATTCAAGGTGAACTGAATGCACAAAATTGCCCTAAAAGCTCCTAAATTGGGACTTTAATGTACATGTATTTATTTAAATGATGAACTATGGAAGACTAATGCAAATGGTCTAGATTTAAAGACCCTTTGCCTGTGTTGCACACTGTGACCAGTAGGGGGCGTCATGGTAACACGAATCGGGGTGGTTAAAACTTCTGTTAGTACAGAAGGCCAATAATTGACATGTCAGTGCATTCCTTTAAGATATACCCTGCTTATTGTTTTTTATTATATTATTCATAAGTAAGCTTTGTGTGTGTGTGTGTGTGTGTGTGTGTGTGTGTGTGTGTGTGTGTGTGCGTGCATACTGCACCAATAGGCAAATCAAATCTAGACACTCTCACGCTGTGGACTCCCTGTGTAAATGTGTGGACAATACAGCGGTCCCCACAATGTTATTATTTACATTTTAAAGTGAAAAGACGTAGAATCTGAATTAGTTAGGGTGGCTGTATTTACCATTAAAGCTTGTAAAAAATCTCTGGCTGAAGAATTGAAGTCTATGTAAAGTCCCCACAATTTATGAAAACGCATGTGTGTGTTACCAGATGAGCAGTGGTAGAAAAGGGAAGGGGGGGGGGGTAGACCACAGTGGGGATAATTACCTGCACCAAGCTGCCAAGAGTCTCATAAAACTAGAGTCAACAACACCATCATGTTACCAACACACTCACAAAATGTCTTTCTGTTTTTCTCACGCACCCCCCAACACACACACACAAACACACACATACACACACACACACACACACACACATACATCAAGTATGAAATTTTAGCTTACTTAGGGACAAGGTACACTAATTCAGAAGCATCCATACTCACCGGTTACTCAGTTAGGTTTAACTCCGTCACTAAACTACATCTGTTTTATTTATCATACAGATTTAAAGCTCTGTAGTTTTTCTGTATTCTTCGTTGGTCCTCTTCACATTGTTAAAGCACCACCATAGATTAAGGGCTGTTTAATGGATGTTTCCCATCACTGCAGTAACATTGACGTGGTGGTGAATATTGCGCTGGTAAAAGTGGATCAGAATTTGTACACAGCTCAGCAACATTGCTGGACTACCAATAATCCATCCATCCATTATCTTCTGCTTTATCTTCTATTAGGGTCGCGGGTTGGGGGGGGGGTTCCCCATGCCCAGGGGAGAACGTCTCGGGCGCTGGGCAGATACACCCAGGACAGGGGGGCAATCTATCACTGGGTACACACTCACTCACACAGACACACTCTATATGGGGCAATTTGGAGAACTCAATTGACTTGATCCATGTTTTTGGACTGTGGGAGGAAACCGGAGAACCCAGAGGAAACCCATGTGGACACGGGGAGAACATGGAAACTCCACCCAGATGGGGATTCGAACCGGGAATCCCTAGCGCCGAGAGGAGAACGTGCTAACCCACTAAGACACAGAGCCGCTACGAATAATCCGTTATCAAAAAATCCCCAGTTCACAGGATCCTGTATGCATGCTGCATCATGAGAGCATGACATTATCACTGCAATGCTAAGAATCATCCACCACCCAAATGATGCATACGCTGTGTGGTGTTGAAGGAGACTTACAGGGTATACAACGTAACATATTTATTAAAGCACAAATATATATTGCACGATTATAAAACGGACAATGAGTTGAAAAAAACAAAGGTGCCTGGAAGTGACCAGTGAGGCTACAGTACCAGTCAAAAGTTTGGACACACACTCTTCTTGCTCCATTGTGTATTTTATCCACTTACCTCAGATGAATGTTGCAGTTTTACAATCACAGACTGTAGAACATCTGTTTTCTTTTTTTTGTTGGTCCCCTGACAGTTCTCTGTTCTCTGTTGGTCAGGACCATCACAGAACAGGTATCATTTGGGTGGTGTGTTTATTATCAGTTCTGCAGTGACCCTAATGCTGTGAGAGGGTTTAAGTGCAGCTGTAGTTTCATTTAAACACCTCAGTGACACTGCTGGGATAGGAATAATGCACTAACCAAATAATGCGCTGTGGTGGTACTATTGGGGTCCTGAGCAATAGAGAACAGAGTGAAGGGGATGTACACAGTATGTACTGTAGTCCATAAACTGATTGAACTACAAAGTCCATCTTTACAGTGAGTGGATAAAATGGACAAAAGTGTGGAGCAAAAGTATGTCCATTTAAATCCTGGTACAGTAAGTGTAATGCAGGATTGGCTCTAGTTTGCATTTACAGTGTTTTAACGTCTCTGACTCTTTCATGTGCTTGTTATTTTGTTTTAGGACCTGCTGTTGCTAGGTGCCACTGCTATAGAGGACCGTTTGCAGTCAGGTGTCCCTGAAACCATCGCCACCTTATGAGAGCTGATATTAAGATTTGGGTCCTGACTGGAGACAAGCAGGAAACTGCCATCAATATAGGTGAGTGTTCAGGTTCTAATACGATATGTCCAAAGGATGTGAAATGGAATCATACTTTAAATGCAATGGAATTAAAGTGTCCAACATGGTCATTTTGGAAGCAGTAGGCCTATAGTCAATCCATCCATCCATTATCTTCCGCTTTATCCTCTACTAGGGTCGCGGGGTGGGGGGGGGTCCCCATGCCCAGAACGTCTCGGAGGCTGGGCAAATACACCCAGGACAGGGCGCCAATCCATCGCTGTAGAGTCTAATCATAGCACGTATTTTAAAGCCATCTAAAAGTTTACTGTGTTTTTGTTTTTTTGCACATTTTATGCGAGAAACATTCAACTCTAATTTTGTCCGTCAGTCTGTTCTGATACATCACTTGGGTTTTCATCAAACATTAAATTTTAAATTCAGTCTTTATAGTTTAAACAAGGGAGGCACGGTGGGTTAGTGGTTTAGCACGTTCACCTCTCAGCTCTATGGATTCCCTGTTCGCATGAGTGTGTGCCCAGCGATAGATTGGCGCCCTGTCCTGGGTGTATCTGCCCAGTGCCCGAAGTTTTCTCCCCTGGATGGGCATGGGGAACCACCCTGCCCCTAGAGGATAAAGCGGAAGATAATGAATGGATGGATGGAGCACCGTGGTGACAGCATTATGTGATGGGGTTGTTTCCTTTTAGCCAAGACTGGACTGATGGTGGGCGGCACGGTGGCTTAGCATGTTCTTCTCTCAGCACTAGGGATTCCCGGTTCAAATCCCAATCTGGGTGGAGTTTCCATGTTCTCCCCGTGTCCGCGTGGGTTTCCTCCGGGTTCTCCGGTTTCCTCCCACAGTCCAAAAACATGGATCAAGTCAATTGAGTTCTCCAAATTGCCCCATATAGAGTGTGTTTGTGTGAGTGAGTGTGTGTCCAGTGATAGATTGGTGTCCTGTCCTGGGTGTATCTGCCCAGAGCCCGAAACGTGAATGGGCATGGGGAACACCCCCGCAACCCTAGTAGAGGATAAAGCAGAAGATAATGGATGGATGGACTGTTGGTTAGACTTAAAGGATAACAACAATTCTGCAAAGAAGAATGAATTCGAAAAAAAATAAACTGATAGCATTATTTAAAACAAATGTTGTATTTTATTTCATATATAAACTTGTGCTGGACATTTTTTTTGTACATTGTAGCCAGTTTGTATCCATGCCTTTATGTTTCCGTACTCGAAATCTATCCCAGCAATTACTTAATAACTCTGTCTGATGTTCTTATAAACTGTTTGCTTAACCTCTGGGGTGACAGGCATCAGTTAATTAATGTTAAATGGATATGGGAAAGAGGTTCGGTTTTGCCAAATTCCAGGAGGATGAGAACTTCATATTGCCAAGTGTAATAGTCTAATCATGTGGAGGGGAGGAAGTAATAATCCAGGGCTGGTTTTAAAGTTTCAGTGCAGTAAAATCTAAGAGCTTCAACTTTACAGTGTTGTGATATAAAAAAGAAAAGTTGCTTTTTTTAAAATGTCTCAGGGTAGATTGTTTTGCACAGTCCTTATCTTTTATTATAATTATATTATATTATTATATTACCATAGGGGCATTTGTCTCTCGTAATGTGAGCTCTCCATGGGCTGTAACTTTGATGTGTTTAATTTTGAATATATTGGATTTTTAACTTGTATTATTCAGCTACTTCCATCCATCCATTGTCTTCCACTTAATCCAATATTAACATCATCCCATCCAGGGGGCAGTGTTCTAGGCGCTGGGCAGATACACCCAGGACAGGGTGCCAATCTATCGCTGGGCACACTCGCGCACACAGACTCACATTTATATAGGAGTAATTTATAGTAACCAATACACCTGGAATTCATGTTTATGGTTTCATTGTGGGATGAAGCCAAAGAACCCGGCGGAGACCCATGCAGACACGGAGGGAACATGGAGGCTCCACCCAACATGTTAACCACTAACCACTGTGCCACCTTTGTTCAGCTACTTATATGAAGTTTATAACATTCACTTGAAAATAGCATATTCTTAAAATAACTAAAAAATTCTAATAATAAATAAATAAATGAAAATTTCTAAATCCTAAACCTAAATGTATAATTTTATGGAGAATTCCTTCACTAGTGAATGTGTCTTATTAAAATGTGTCTTATTAAAAGTTTTCAGGGATTTTGACATAAAGGTGGTGGATTGTGGTTTGTGTTTTCCCCTCATAGTTTGATTTGAGTCTGGGCTGAAGGCAGTCTGCATGTTCTCTCTCCGTCTGTGTGAATTATCTCGGGGTTTTCTCCGGTTTACTCCCACATCTAAAGACATCTCTGTAGATCAATTGCAGATTCGAAATTGTCCTAACCGTGAGGGTGTATGCTCGTCATGCCTGTCCTAATCTTAATTATTTTTAAAAGCTGAATGTTTTTCTGGGTGGCATGGTGGCTTAGTGGTTAGCATGTTCTCCTCTCAGCACTAGGGATTCCTGGTTTAAATCCCAATCTGGGTGGAGTTTCCATGTTCTCCCCGTGTCTGCGTGGGTTTCCGCCAGGTTCTCCGGTTTCCTCCCACAGTCCAAAAACATGGATCAAGGTCATTTGAATTCTCCAAATTGCCCCATGTAGAGTGTGTCTGCATGAGTGAGTGTGTGCCCAGCGATAGATTGGTGTCCTGTCCTGGGTGTATCTGCCCAGCGCCCGTGACATTCTCCCCTGGATGGACATGGGGAACCCCCCCACGACCCTAATAGAGGATAAAGTGGAAGATAATGGATGGATGTTTTTCCAGATCAGCTTTTTTTCTCATCCTCACCCAAAATGGCTGGTGAATCATCACTGGTGATGCATTTTAATTAGTCATGGATTACGTTAAGCCCAACAACTAAGCTTGGGAGTGTAATGATTTAGAATCAGGAATTTCTTAATTTTTAAAGAAGATAACTCCGCCCACCAGATTTCGTCTCTGATCAGCTGTTTTGTAACAGTAAGGAAATTTAATTTCATTCTCTCTGTATTTTTTAGGTTATTCATGTCGGCTGGTGACACATGGCATGTCCCTCATCATAGTCAACCAAGACTCTTTGGATGTAAGTATGAATGTGTGTGTTTGTGTGTGTGTGTGTGTGTGTGTGTGTGTGTGTGTGTGTGAGTGTGTAAAGCAGGGTGGAGAACAGAGGTAGGTGTGTTCTTTTGTTTCTTTGTGCAGGTAAAGTAATTAAGGTGTCTGGTGTCGTGTCCACAGTGAGAGCATGATGAAAGACAAGCAGAGAACTATAGTCCACACACACACACACACACACACACACACACACACACACACACACACACACACACGGTTGTGAATTCTCCCACGAGACATGCAACACAGAATTGTGTGTCATTGTATATAGACTGTATTAGAGAATCATTTATTAGATTATATTTGTGGAGGAGTGTGCTGATGGGTGTTTACAGAACAAACCCTCCCAGAACCACACACCCTACTTTAAAAATAATGGATATCAATACAGATTTGTTTCTTCTGTTCTGATCTATTATCACTAAAATAGTGCCACTGACTTTGTTTCGAAAAACCTTTTAGAATGACTGTTTAACTTTACATGTTTGATGTAAAGGAACTCAATACTAACTGAGGACAGCCATCCCAACTTTAACTTTTACTCACACACACCAAGACATTGTGTTTTTAGACATTATCCATCCATCCATTATCTTCCACTTTATCCTCTACTAGGGTCGCGGGGGGGTTCCCCATGCCCATCCAGAGGAGAACGTTTCGGGCGCTGGGCAGATACACCCAAGACAGTACGCCAATCTATCACTGGGCACACACTCACTCACACAGACACACTCTATATGGGGCAATTTGAAGAATTCAATTGACCTTGATCCATGTTTTTGGACTGTGGGAGGAAACCGGAGAACCCGGAGGAAACCCACGCGGACACGGGGAGAACATGGAAACTCCACCCAGATTGGCACTGAGAGGAGAACATGCCAACCACTAAGTCACCGTGCCGCCTGTTTTTAGACGTTTTGAACTGCAAAATAAGTTCATATAACATTTTTACCACGTTTTTTAAAATAATGGATATCAATACAGATTTGCTTCTTCTGTTCTGAGAGTATTAATGTTCGCTCGAGGTTTTTCATTCGATTGTAAACTATAACGGGGAGGCACTTTTGTTGCGCATTAGTGAGGTCAGGCTGCCAAATGGGGTTGGGGTCAGGGTTCAGTGCAGTAAGGTTAAGTATCATCATTAATATCAAATTGTCAGAATGTTCATAAAACTCCTACATTTATAGATTTATTGAAGAATTTACTATTTTTGTCATCAATGAAGTTCATTTCAATACACAGAAGTATAAATGTCCCCCATTAAAAAAATAAATACCACAGGAAACTGTAATAACAGCATAATCGCTTTAACTGGTATCCTGAAATTTATACAAGACTACAGTATATACTGTATAATTTTATGACTGAATAGTTTAGAGATGCTTGCTTTTATTGGAACATGCACATGTACAGTTTATTACGTGCAACCTAAAGGTATTAATTCAGACATTTTCTAAGCTGCTTATACTCATGTTGTAGAGGTTATAGAGGCTGCTGAGACTTATCCCAGCAGTCACAGTGCGAAAAGTATGTTGACACCCGTGACGGGTTAGGTGTCCATTACACGTCAGACATACAAAAAACATATTCATCTACACATCTATACATGTTTTGTATTCCCAATTTGAACATTAAACATTTGTTTGGACTGAACGAAAACCATGGCTCTTAGAGGCTATACAAACAGACAGAAAGGAGAACATGCAAACTCCGCCTGCCTCGGAAGCAAAGCCACTACTTACACATCTTGCTGTGAAAAAAGCAAGAGCGCTGCCTTTTGTTCTCATCAAAACTTTGATACAATGTCACAGCTGACTGAGTGTGTGTGTGTGTGTGTGTGTGTGTGTGTGTGTGTGTGTGTTTTAGGGTGAGTTTCATAAACAGCTGCTGAAGTGTGAAAGTTGTACATGCGTATCACTGTGTTTCTCTCTCTTTCTTTCTCTCTTTCTTATTCCATCCCATCCCCCATTTTTCATCCTACCCACCGAGCCAGTCTGTATGGAATAATGGCATCTTTAAGGTCATTGTTACTAGTGTGTGTGTGTGTGTGTGTGTGTGTGTGTGTGTGTGTGTGTGTGTGTGTGTGTGTGTGTGTGTGTGTGTGTGTGTGTGTGTGTTGGATTGAGTGAGGGGTAATGTGATCCCCTTTTGCTGCTGCATCTCGTCAAAACAGGTTCTGGCAGCAAGGCCTCCTGGGTAAACATGGCAGTCTGTAATGATGAGTCTGTGACAGTTTCCAGCTGTCATTCTGCTACACACACACACACACACACACACACACACACACACACACACACAGCAAACGACTCACTTATACAGCTGCTGTCCTTGTAACACACACAGTTCTATTTCTCCAAATATGTGCGTTTGCATGGAAACATCGCTGGGGGAGTTTCCATGTTCTCCCCGTGTCCGCGTGGGTTTTCTCTGGGTTCTCCGGTTTCCTTCCACAGTCCAAAAACATGGATTCAAGGGGATAAATTGCCCCTATGTAATTGCCCCTATACAGTGTGTGTTTGTGTGAGTGTGTGCCCAGTGATAATTGGCGTCCTGTCCTGGATGTATCTGGCTAGCGCTCAAAACATTCTCCCCCTGGATGTGTACAGGGAACCCCCCCACCCCCCATGAGCCTGTAGAGGATAAAGCGGAAGATAATGAATTAATGGATAATGAGATAAGAACGTATAGTGTACTTTTTCCCGCTTCAATTTATGGCTTGCACCCTGCGCAAGTTATGTCATGATGCTCATTGCTGCCTTTGAACCCGCTTGCAGTCTATTTTCAAATAGCAATCCACCAAAGTCAGACAGCACCTGTCTCCTAAAGATAATGGCAAGTTACACGCTGATTGGTTTACTGTATGTTACGTCCACAACATAACCGTGGAAAATTAAGAGAATGAGTACATGCCTTTTCTGACTGCAAACACACACTGACATGCCATAAATCATACCCTACATCATGCCCAGCGTGGTGCATGTTTGAACGCTCACTAAAATCACTATCTATTATCGCTAAAATAGTGCCACTGACTGTTTCAAAACTTTTAGAATGACTGTTTATCTTTACATGTTTGATGTAAAGGAACTCAATATTAACTGAGGACAGCCATCCCAACTTTAACTTTTACTCACACACACCAAGACATTGTGTTTTTAGACATTATCCATCCATTATCTCAAACTTTATCCTCTATTAGTGTCGCGGGGGGTTCCCCATGCCCATCCAGAGGAGAACGTTTCGGGCGCTGGGCAGATACACCCAGGACAGGGTGCCAATCTATCACTGGGCACACACTCACTCACGCAGACACACTCTATATGGGGCAATTTGGAGAACTCAATTGACGTTGATCCTTGTTTTTGGACTGTGGGAGGAAACCGGAGAACCCGGAGGAAACCCACGCGGACACGGGGAGAACATGGAAACCCAGATTGGGATTTGAACCGGGAATCCCCAGCATTGAGAGGAGAACATGCTAAACCATTAAGCCACCGTGCCGCCTGACCCAAATGTAACATCCATCCATTATCTTCTGCTTCCAGGACAGGGCGCCTATCTTTCACTGAATACACACTCTATATGGGGCAATTTGGAGAACTCAATTGACCTTGAATCCATGTTTTTGGACTGTGGGAGGAAACCGGAGAACCCGGAGGAAACTCACATGGACACGGGGAGAACATGCTAAACCACTAAGCCACTGTATCCTCTACTAGGCTCGCGGGGGGGTTCCCCATGCCCATCCAGGGAAGAACGTTTCGGGCGCTGGGCAGATACACCCAGGACAATCTATCGCTGGGCACACACTCACTCACACATACACACTCTATATGGGGCAATTTGGAGAACTCAATTGACCTTGATCAATGTTTTTGGACTGTGGGAGGAAACCGGAGAACCCGGAGAACATGGAAACTCCACTGAGATTGGGATTCAAACTGGGAATCCCTAGCGCTGAGAGGAGAACATGCTAAACCACTAAGCCACCGTGCCCGCTGCCCGCAAAATAAGTTCATATAACCTCATTTTTACAACGTATTTGTGAGAAAATGAAACGGTAATCAGTCTGTACAGTAAAGTTGAGTGTCGGTTATGTACGTTTAAATTCGATAAGGTTACCAGCTGAAAACACATTCGTAAGCCACTGTGTGTGCTTTAATGTTTCTCCCATGTGTGTTATCATGTTTGTGTGAACATGTTTTTTACTCCATTCCCAGCCGCCAGGCCCCCGAAAATAACATTTAACTTGGATCATGTAATACACTCACTAATCAGCACGCCGCGTTCAAAAATAGGTTGGACGCGGTATTCTGAGACACAGAGCAGAGAGCGTAATACAGAAATAATGTTACCGTTGTTTACAGTAGAGACAGAGCATCTGATTTACATGAAAAGAATGTACTGCTTTGTCTGCGTAACTTTAGAGCATCCTTATTGGTGGAGTTTATGATTTTATACTACCACTGATTTTATACTACCACTGATTTTATACTACCACTGATATTGTGTAACAACACGGGGCTTTAATTAGTCCTTAAACACTCTATATGTCACAATATGGAATTTTTTAGTTTCACTGCTAGTTGGGGGCCTGACCACGGAACGTCAACATACTGAGGTTAATTGTTAGCAGGTTGGGTTATGAATTCAGTCAAACTGTAAGAGTTGGAGATTAAAGTCGCGTTAACAAGAGGACTTCAACTCAACAGCTGCAGTGGACTTTGGCTTGCATCCTGACTTCTGAAATGTCCAGACACTTATGATTAGTGACCTACAATTTTAAGCAAGCCTGAGTGGTAGTGCTTTCTGTTTTGGAGAGATTGTCTTCTAGATTAACTCTGGTACCGTTCAGGCACACATACACACATTTCCATACACACATTTCACCCTTGCTTGCACATGGGTTAGTTTTAATGCTCCCTGGATCGTGTGGTATCTGCTAATCTGTCTGTAACGCTTCGCTTTCTTGCTTTTTCACTGGGAAGTGACTGAAAACAGGAATTCCTGATTTTCCGATTAACACCTGTGAAATGGAGATAATCTTTCTCTCTCTTCTGCTTCAACACATCCATGTATACTGAAATTTGCTTTAAGCTCTTTTAGTATCAATTTTACGATTTAATTAAAGCAGCTTGCGTGTTTGAAGCGCTGCGGAAAATTTAAATAATGATTGTTGTGACCTGATTAATAAAGCATTATAACTTCCATCAATCCATTATCTTCCGCTTTATCCTCTACTAGGGTCGCGAGGGGGGGGGGGTTTCCCATGCCCATCCAGGGAAGAGCATTTCAGGCGCTGGGCAGATATAACCAGGATAGCGTGCCAATCTATCACTGGACACACACTCACACACACACACTCTAAACACACTCTATGTGGGGTAATTTGGAGAATTCAATTGAACTTGATCCATGTTTTTGGACTGTGGGAGGAAACCGGAGAACCCAGAGGAAACCCACGTGGACACGGGGAGAACATGGAAACTCCACCCAGATTGGGATTTGAACCGGGAAACCCTAGAGCTGAGAGGCGAACGTGCTAAACCACTAAGCCACCGTGCCGCCCCACATTATAACTTGAATTATAAAGAAGTGGCACCACAAACAAGAGTCTGCTTAAATACCAAACAGCATAATTACTGAAATTAAGAAAATTAAAAAAGGGGGTCTACAGAGAGCTAAATTATGGCACTAGTCAGTTTTTAATGTTACTTTAAATTTCAATCTTTTTCCTTATTCCATTCTTTTAAAAATATAATGTATGAATAAACCTACAGAATAAAGGCTATGGAATAAAAGGGAATTTTTTGATGGTTTTGTGCATCGTTTATGCGAAATCTTTTACAGGGAGCAAACTTTTGTGTATTTTTTTGGAAAATATAAAATGTGGCCTATAAAACAAGTAATTAAAAAATATATTATAAAATAGTTTTCTCACGATTTTGTCATGTCAATTAAACAGACAAACAAAATTCATTGCAAGTTTTTATAAGTGTGTGGTCATACACACTAACACATAAGCTTAGAAACTGTGTCCTTAAGGGGATTCGAGCCAGTAAATGAGACTGAATGAAAACGAATCGAGCCCCATGGTTCCAAGTAACACAAAGTATAAAGACAGTCACCCAACCAAATTATTAATAAACGTTCGCAGTGGAACATTCATGTTAAACCATACAAGGACCTCCCTCAAACATAATTGCAAACAGATATGTATATATGTATGTATGCTGTAACATTAAGGGGCTTTGTAATAGATTTTGTGTTATTAATCATAGAGGTGTCCACAAACTAAGTTTATTTTACAATTTTGACATCATCTCTGAAGATCAGTGTTTATTCTGGCTGACAGAGTGATTGTGATATTACCCAGACATATACAGTACCAGACAAAAGTTTGGACACACCTTTTGGCTCCCACTTTTTATCTATTTGTTCAGTTCCACTTCCTGTAAAGCTGGACTTTGTAGTTCTACAATTCCTGACTGTAGTCTGTCTGTTTGTGGACTACAATACATACTGTGATATACTCTGTTCTCTAATGGTCAGGACCCCAATAGTACCACCACAGAGCAGGTGTTATTTAGTTGGTGCATTATTACAAAGTACAAGCTGAAGCGACAATGGAAAAAAAAAAAAAAACTCGCTGTTGTTGGTTTTTCACGGAAGAACAATTGTGGGGCCGGGCAGCATCAACAATGCAGAACACCCATGTGCAATTATCAGGTGTCCAAGAAAAATCTAAATCAGTTACGTGAGGCCATACTGCAAACAACTAATCACGACTTTTGTCAATATAGTGTTTTAAAATAATTTCCTGCTAAAGAGGCACAGCTACCATAAAACACACTAAAATAAAGAGTCTTATTGTAAAGAACACCGGTGACAGAGACAGACTTGAACTGTAAGTTTATGTCCCAAGAAAATGTAGCCAAAATATATGTTTATTTTAGATTTTAAAAGACATTTATAAATATAGGGCGGCATGGTGGCTTAGTGGTTCGCCTCTCAGTGCTAGGGATTCCCAGTTGGAGTCTTCATCTGGGTGGAGTTTCCATGTGCTCCCCATGTCCGTGTGGGTTTCCTCCGGGTTCTCCGGTTTCCTCCCACTGTCCAAAAACATAGATCAAGTCAATTGAGTTCTCCAAATTGCCCCATATAGAGTGTGTATCTGTGTGAGTGAGTGTGTGCCCAACGATAGATTGGCACCCTGTCCTGGGTCTATCTGCCTGGCGCCCGAAACGTTCTCCCCTGGATGGGCATGGGGAACCCCCCTGCGACCCTAATAGAGGATAAAACGGAAGATAATGGATGGATGGATTTATAAATATAAATTAAGATTCTGAAATGTTGGCAGGAACAATGAATAGAATTTATGATGTTGCAGAAAAGTTTATTCTCAGTCATTATTAATAATTCAGTGGTTCAGTCAGTTTCTCATGATTTATTGGCGATTTAATCTGTAATGAAACTTTTTGCTTCCATACTAAATTATGCAGATTTGTTCATATTCTAAATCTATAATTAGCAACACATTGATTTTACCTTTAATTGCTATGTATTATTAAAAAACTGAAATAATGCACATACTGAAATTGTATTCTATATTAAAGAAAACAGTCTTTGAATAGTGCATACCATCTGATGATACACTTCTAAAGGAAAGGTGTTCCATCATTTCACTGAGTGTTCGGAGTGTTGAGTAAACAGTCTTGTGATCTGCGTTTTCTCTCTCCAGGCCACACGGGACACACTGGTTGCTCACTGCTCATCTCTGGGTGATTCACTGAGGAAGGAAAATGAGCTCGCTCTCATCATAGATGGCCAGACACTTAAATATGCACTGTCGTTTGAAGTTCGGCAGTCTTTTCTCGATCTGGCTCTGTCCTGCAAGGCTGTCATCTGCTGCAGGTACACACACATATACACTTCACACACATCACCTAAACTGTGTCCAAACATCATGTGGGCACCTCTGCTTAATATCAAACTCATTGTTATTAGTTATAGTAAGAATAATGGTTTTGGAATGTGTTACTTATCATCATATACATGACATTTAATGGGGGAGTCTTGAATATAAAGAAAAAGAACCAAATTAAATAAATAATGCTTAATAAATAAAGCATATATTTTATACAAGGTAATTTTTGTTGAGAAAACCAACAATTTATTTATTCATTCATTCATTCATTCATTCATTATCTTCTGCTTAATCCTATAATAGGGTCAATGGGGGGGGGGTTACCCATGCCCATCCAGGGAAGATGCTTTTGGGTTCTGGGCAGATACGCCCAATACGGGGTGCCAATCTATCACTGTGCACACAGACAAACCCTATTTGGGGCCATTTAGAGCATATAATTTACCCTGACTCCATGTTTTTTGGACTGTGGGAGGAAACCGGAGAAAACCCACTCGGACACCCGGAGAAAATAGAAGCTCCACCCAGATAGGGATTCGAACCTGGATCCCCGGTGCTGAGAGGAGAACGTGCTAACATTTTAAATTCCAAAACATTTGATATGAATGTGTTGTTAGTCTTAACTAAGACCATGACTGCAGGGGATTATTTTTATTATGTTCTACTCTGTGTGTTTCATGTATTTCCAATTTAAAACCAAATTGCATCTGTCACTGGTACATAACTGTTTGGCACATTTTTTTAATGCCACGGTATTCTGAAGTCTTCACTGAAACTAAGTGGTCTAAACCCAAACCACCAAAGGAGCCCTATTTCTCTATACCAAACTCAACATTTGGCTCCGTGCATTTGCCAGGTTGCATTCCTTTGGTTCATGCCAAACCTAGATAGTCCTTCTCTTTGCCAGACTTGTGTGCAGCTGTCTTAGAAACCCAATCCTAAAAGCCTTCGACAAAGTTTATTTACAAATGATGCCTTAGATGCAAATCATCATCCATTCAGCTGCCATGATAATAAATTCTGTTCAAATGAATGTGATGATGATGATGGCCCCAGACTGGTATAAATATAAAACACTGGCTCGTTCTTTGTAAGTGTATATTTATGTTTAGAATTGACGTTACATTTAAAGACTAAAATCCACTCGCTCAGTATGCTTTATTTTACAGTGTGTAGTGTGTAGGCTTTTTGTGTGTGAGTAAAGGTTCTGAGTGCGTGGAAGTAAAGGTTCTGTGCTGCCTCGGGAAGGTAAATAAATAGCACTAATGGAAGCTTGGCATATACAACACAGCGTCCTGTGCAGGGTAATATAATCCTTCAGGTTGTGTGTAAATGTCAACCTACTGACTCATTCGCTGTGATTATTATCCGAACACACAGATATACAACATCGTGTGTAAAAGTAGGAACACAACTGCTAATTGATATTTTATTAACTTTTTTTAGATACTTTATTTGTATTTGAAATACAATTGATATTAATAAGTAGATAAAAATCTCATTAAAAAGACATTTGTATCTTTTGGCACCCATTTAAAATGAAAATAAAATGTTTATTGTTGCCGCCAATCATTTATTTACTTTATTTTTAAAATAAACACTTAAATTTAACAACCAAGTGTTTTAGTGGTAGCATGTTCTCCTCTCAGCACTAGGGATTCCAGGTTCAAATCCCGATCTGGGTGGAGTTTCCATGTTCTCTCCGTGTCCGTGTGGGTTTCCTCCGGGTTCTCCGGTTTCCACCCACAGTCCAAAAACATGGATTCAAAGTAGATTGAGTGCCCTAAATTGCCCCCCCACCCCACACAACCCTAGTAGAGAAAGATAAGGAATCAAACTCCACAAACAAATGGTGACATTACACTTGAATTAAAATGTGCAAAACAGTTTTTAAAGTGTTTTAATTTGAAAAAAAAAAGGGTCTCAAAACAATGACTTGACGCTAAATCGACGCTTATTATCTCTTACAAATCCATTCATTATCTCCCGCTTTATCCTCTATTAGGGTCGTGGTGGGGTTCCCCATGCCCATCCAGAGGAGAACGTCTCGGGTGCTGGGCAGATACACCCAGGACAGGACGCCAATCCATCACTGGACACACACTCACACACAAACACACTCTATATGGGGCAATTTGGAGAACTCATTGTGTGTGTGTGTGTGTGTGTGTGTGTGTGTGTGTGAGTGAAAAAATTGTATTGTATTCGTCCTATTTGGAGTGCTTTCTTTCAGGTCTGGCAAACAACCAAAATCACCCGGGATGTGTGAGTGAGAGAATGAAGCCTCAGCTTGCGTGTGCATGTTGGTGTGCTTGCGTGTGCTCACCCTCAGTTTTTGACTTCACACACTGTTTGTTTAAACAACCACTTTGTGTGACTTTTCAGCTCCGTCCCACCATGAAGAACATTCCCCTATCTGTCATCTCTTTACTATATGTGTGGGTTAGGTTCAAAGACTGGATATTTGTGGGGATTTGAGAAAAGAACGTCTGAGCCAAACCAAATTCACACGCTCACCATCACGAATACTGAATGCTTGTTGTTGATGTGTTGTTTTACACTGGGGGTTTCCTTTCTGAGATACAGAGAAGGAGAGAGTAACAGAAAGAGATAAAAAGGCCACCCAGTAGTGTGAGTCGAGCTGGAGGAAGTCTATTCCATGCTTCATAGCCTTCATACAGGTGTGTCTGGTAATGGGTCACAACTAGAAGGTGAAATCCAATGATGGAGAAAACGATGGATCAAAAGGACCTCCAGCATAATTTAGTCTCTTGGCTCAAAACCTGATCTGGTAGCTGCTCCTATGGGAAACTAGTTCTGAAGTATAATGTGGCTTAGTAATGCACAGCCCAACATTTTTCCATCAATAAACCACCTTTTTTAAACAATATTATGTGATATTTTGTCCTAAAAGCATTTATGTGTTATGTATATTATGTATATTATTATGATGTTGGACAAAAGAGGGTCTGGCAAGAAAACTCTGTTCTTGTTTATACTGAAGGTGTGTGATGGGTTAAGATCAGAGCTTTGTTTAGGTCAGTCAAGTTCTTCCACACAAAAGCCCACCCAACCCTGTCACAGTGGACCTTGCTTCTTTTTTGGATTTCCTTTTGATGAATTAATAATACTTTATTGTCAGATCAAATATCTGCAGTGCGTCTTGCATAAGAACAGCAGCTTCATTAGAATACATTACATTAAACATCACAAAGGGCAGGGGGCTTAGTGGTTTGGCACGTTCTCCTCTCAGCGCTAGGGATTCCCGGTTCGAATCCCAATCTGGGTGGAGTTTCCATGTTCTCTCTGTGTCTGCGTGGGTTTCCTCTGGGTTCTCTGGGTTTCGTCCCACAGTCCAAAAACATGGATCAAGTCAATTGAATTCTCCAAATTGCCCCATATAGAGTGTATCTGTGTGAGTGAGTGTGTGCCCAGTGATGGATTGGCGCCCGGTCCTGGATGTATCTGCCCAGAGCCTGAAAGTTCTCCTCTGGATGGGCATGGGGAACCCCCCCCCCCCCCCCGACCCTAGTAGAGGATAAAGCGGAAGATAATGGAAGGATGGTAACAATAGCACATTGTCACAAAGCAGCATTACAGCATTCCAAGCCTGAACTCCCAACGTGCAAGCCGAAGCAACAGTGGCAAGAAAAATCTTCCATTTAAGTTGTTTTTAAAGGGAAAAAAACCTTGTGAGGACCAAGGCTCGGTGGGGGATGCATACTCCTTGAGCAGCCAGGCAGCATCAACAGTGCAGGACACCCGTGTACAGATGTACCCATGTTCTGTTTTCTGTTTCCTTTTTTTATTAAGACCTTGTGTGTGTTTGTGTGTGTAGAGTGTCTCCTCTTCAGAAATCCGAGATAGTAGACATGGTAAAGAAGCATGTTAAAGCAATCACGCTAGCCATTGGTGATGGAGCCAATGATGTGGGTATGATCCAGACAGCACATGTAGGAGTGGGCATCAGTGGCAATGAGGGCATGCAGGCCACCAACTCATCTGACTACTCCATAGCACAGGTTACACGCTCATATTCCTTGCTCTCTCTCTCTCTCTCTCTCTCTCTCTCTCTCTTTTCTTGCCTGCGGTGTTGCTGTATCCTGGTACTGCTGTACTAATTGTTTACATGTGTTCCTGTGATACCGAATCCATGGGAGATTTATTGGGTGTGTGTGTTTGTGTGTGTACGTGTGTGTTTGTGCAGTTCTCATACCTGGAGAAACTGTTGCTGGTACATGGAGCCTGGAGCTACAACCGCGTCACTAAATGCATCCTGTACTGCTTCTATAAGAATGTGGTGTTATACATCATCGAGGTAAACTCATATCACCACATGTACAGATGTTGCGTACAGATGTTTTAGCGCCGTCATATACTAAAGTTAAGGAAACACATGCTGAAAATATGATAGTTCTGTATTTTCCTGTCGATAAGTTTCCCTAGTGTATAAGACCCACCCCGAAATTCTAGTTAATGCTTGTAAAGGGTTTTTCGGGGAAAAAATAACACTCTTTAAATTCTTGGCTGAACATCAAAGGAGTTAGGTGGTAAATTGGATGTGGTACTGGTTCTAAATGTTTGTTGTGTTGCTTTATTTTACAGTGATGTAAGCAATTTGCAGCATCCTGAGGGTTTAAAGCATGACTGCAAAGGATAACTAGTGCTGCTGTAAACAAACGCATTGGATGTTTTCCCAAAAATCACACTCATATAAAAATAAATACACTTATATTGGAATGTATTGGCGGCATAGAGGCTTAGTGGTTAGTACGTCCAGGTTCGAATCTTAATCTGTGTGGAGTTTCCATGTTCTCCCCCTGTCCGCGTGGGTTTTCTCCGGGTTCTCCGGTTTCCTCCCACAGTCCAAAAACATGGATCAAGTCAATTGAATTCTCCAAATTGCCCCATATAGAGTGTGTGTGTCTGTGTGAGTGTGTGCCCAGCGATAGATCGGTGCCCTGTACTGGGTGTATCTGCCCAGTGCCCGAAACGTTCTCCCCCCCTTAGCGGAGGATTAAGTGATATATAATAAATAAATGAATGTATTGGTATATTGATTATCCTAGTTATTAAATGTAAATTTGACATCCACTGAAGAGTACATACAAACCTCATATGTTGGGATGCTTTCTAAAAATAAAATACGAGAGAAATCAAATCTGTAATTTCTTATTCCTTCTACTTTATCCTCTATTAGGGTCGCTGGGGAGAGGGGGGGGGGGTTCCCCATGCCTATACAGGGGAGAGTGTTTTGCACTTGAGACAGGGCCATGGCTGGGCACACACACACTATATAGGGGACACACTCACTATTTGGAGCAGGAAATACACATTGAATCCATGTTTTTGGACTGTGGGAGGAAACCGGAGAACCCGGAGGAAACCCACACGGACACGGGGAGAACATGGAAACTCCACCCAGATTGGGATTCAAACCTGGCTAACCAGCACTGAGAAGCGACCGTTATAACCACTACGCCACCAAGCCGCCCTATTTTTTTGTATTCCACTCATCAAGAACATTTATTAAGACCTGCATTTATCTGATAATTAATTGTGGTTTGTTTGGTAACGTGTTTATTAAGTGAAAATTTAGTATCTATTTTTTTAAATGAATTAAGCAACACTTCTGATTTTTATCTCTCCGTCTCGCTCTCTCTCTCTTTCTCTCTCTCGCTCACTCTTGCTGTGTGTGTATGTGTAGGTGTACATTATTCTTTTTGTCTAGGACTTTTGTCAGCTGTTACTTACTTAATAGATGCCAGCAGGTGCTGGAACATGACCCACCTCCTTCCTGTTTTGTGTGTGTGTGTGTGTGTGTGTGTGTGTGTGTGTGTGTTTGGAGAGAGAGAGAGAGGGAAAAAGAAAGAGACAGCATGACATTTCATGTAATGGAAAACACCATGCTGCTGATGGGAAACGACTTTGTGATTAGTTACACATACTTTAATGTGTGAGTGTGCGTGTGTTTGTGAGGTTAATGTGGGGTTATTAGTGAGGATTAGCTCCTAGAGAAGAACAGCCTTCGGGGTCAAAGTTCATAGACAGGCTTTGTCTTCATTGCAAAAGCACTGGGGGAGGGAACGATACATGGACAGGGATGGTCATGAGGTCGAGGTGTCAGGAGACAGAACCCTCTAAGGGTCGACATCAAAGTCAGGAGGGTTTTTTTTTAACTTTATTTTCTCTCTCTCTCCCTCTCTCGCGGTTTTCCTCACCGTGATGTATCGCTCCGCACCTTGCTCGCCCCCTCCGTCCATCTCCAGCTGTGGTTTGCTTTTGTAAATGGATTCTCTGGACAGATTCTGTTTGAACGCTGGTGCATCGGCCTCTACAACGTGGTGAGTGCTCACCCGCCCCTTCTCCCTTGTTTGTGTTGAAATGTCTGTATCGGTACACCACACCAAAGCACATGGGAGTGTTTACAGCTTCAGGTTCAGTGTATGTAGTGGCTTGTATCTGTATCTGCAATTTAGCAAAAAAAAGCAATGTAATGATCAAGGACATGAAATCAGTAATAATCTAAAGAATAAAGTTCGTTCAACATCACTTATCAGTAAATGTGAATATCTGAATAAATCTTCGTGAGTCAGGATGTAATCTGAACTTTTCAGTAGCGTGACTAACTGTGGAGAAGCCAAGTTCCTGACGGTAACCTGAGAAACATCTTTTGAGGATAATTACAGCGCAATGGAGAAAATTATTTAATAGAACAGCACTAATAAGTGACTCAAGCTAATCTCTACAATCTTTGTGCACTAGTTGGTACAGTAATATGCTTTTAGGATACAGTCTGACATTTTCACTGACAGTGATGTGCCCTATCGGGAAATTACATCTAGAGTAGCTTTTATGTTGTGTGTGTGTGTGTGTGTGTGTGTGTGTGTGAGAGAGAGAGAGAGATTCAGCAGAAAATGATATGGAAAGGAAAAGAAACAGCATGACATAACATGAGCCTGATTGCAATCTGCATTCTAGTTCATTCCAAAGTGGTTAAACATTGTTAAGTCTTCTACACCAGTCTCACCCGTTTATGTTATAGTTGGACCCTGTCTTGGCAAAGGCGTGATGAAACAGAAAATATCATCCAAACATTATTCACCTGTGACAATAGGTCTCTGAAATTAGTTATTAGGAGGTTTGTCTTATAACTTTTTATATTCCTGTACTTTCTATACAGTCTAACTTTTGTTTACACCCTCCCCAGCACAGAAATAAATACCTTAAAATATCAAACTGACGGATCATCAATTATGAACACTATTTTCCATAATGTACAACCGCATTTGAACTCTACAGATTTAACAAATATATTGTTATTTTGTTTTAAACATTAACATTTATGAACATACTTACCAGGACAAGATCTCTAGAGTTCTAATTCAATTTTGTAAACAAATTCTAAATGAATGCTTGCAGTACATCTACTAAGGTAACCAGTATATTCAGAATTACATTATTAAAACAGAGCTGTTAGCTTTTTGCATTCTTTTAAATTAAAAAACAGTGTTTATCTGAGAATTTGATATCAGATCTAATTTATAGAGATTGTGAAGCATCCTAAAATGGTTTTAAGTGATCTCCATGGCTCTCATTATCATGATCACGTTTGCCTGCTGTTCCTTTGTGATTTGCTTCACTGTTCCATCCATCCATTCATTATCTTCCACTTTATCCTCTATTAGGGTCGCAGGGGGGGTTCCCCATGCCCATCCAGAGGAAAACGTCTCGGGCGCTGGGCAGTTACACCCAGGACAGGGTGCCAATCTATCGCTGGACACACACTCACTCACACAGACACACTCTATATGGGGCATTTTGCAGAATTCAATTGACTTGATCCAGGTTTTTGGACTGTGGGAGGAAACCGGAGAACAGAGAACCCAGAGCAAACCCACGCAGACACGGGGAGAACATGGAAACTTCACCCGGGAATCCCTAACACTGAGAGGCAAACTTGCTTCACTGTTGTTCTGTTTTTTTTAAACACATTGGATTACACTCAGTTTTGCTTAAATGCAAGACCACAAACTGCCAAATCATCTCAAGCGTTTGCAGATATAATAAATATAATGAGTGATTCGGTAATGGGGTTCATGTTGATTTATGTGTCTGTATGTATATTCCAGATCTTCACAGCACTCCCTCCCTTCACACTGGGGATTTTTGATCGGCCATGCAGTCAGCAGAACATGCTCCGCTTCCCACAGCTGTACCGCATCACACAGAATGCCGAAGGTTTTAACACCAAGGTACACACACCATTTACTCCGAATAATAGACTTAACCAAGAGACGTAGTCTAGAAGTTTTTATCGATGCAGCAGTACTGTTACCACAGACATTGTTTTTCCAGTCTTTGTTTTAGTTTGTAAAATCTATAGCATATGTGTGCTGATCATACGTTTTGTATATGAAGGAAGCCCACAGGTCTGCTTAGGATAAGTGCTCAATTTAATTACTAAAGGTGTGTGCGAAGTATATTATAGACTAGAGACCTGTTTTCATACCTTTTTCTGAGATCTGGAAAAGACATTGGCATCTTTCGTGACCTCTGTCAGGATAAATGACATGGAACAGTGGTTCTCCAAATTTTTAGACCAATTACCACCCATTATCAAACCAAAACTTTCAAGTAACTATTATGTTTTTCGTCAAATGGCAAACATCAATAAGGTGTGAGTGTATATTAATGCAGATGTATTGAAGCGAGAGGGTGTGCATTATTGGGATTAAATCACGGGAAAGAGGTGTTGTTAGGCATGAAGCGGAATGCCGTTACATCTCTTTAATTAACACAGAATCTGGAGTGCATTATTGCTTTTATCAAACACACTAATAATATAAAATAAGGTTTGATTCATAAAGGCGTTCATTGGAAGCAAAAACGCTAATAAACTAATGTAATGTAGTCCATTTTTAAAAATGAACCCTATTTGCAAAATAATGTGATGTCTGCGAGTAAGAATGGAGGAACCTCAACATAAGGCGGCCACCCCGGTTGGAGAGACACAACACGAAACACCTTTCCCTGAAATGGTGCCCCACCCCCCCACCCCCACCAGAGTGGACAAACACACACCGGCACAGCATGAACACATAAACTTTCCCTAAACCAGCACATACATACAATAAACAGACATTACACATGGGCTAACATGTTGCCGTGGGGCGTTCTAGGAGGCGGGCCATAAACTCATAAACCATAAACATGTTTCCAGTTTCCCTAACAATCAAGTTACAGAACACATTTCATAAAATACATCGAGACGATAACGTATTGTATATCCATACCATGCTCCTTTGTGTACAACCAGTGCTACGTATAGCACAGTTTGAGAACCAATGCCTTAAAAAAAAAAAAAAATCAATGACTTCACTTTTTAATTTTCTATATATTTTCCATGTTTGTATACACAGTTTACTATATAACATGCAAACAATGAAAAGAGCAACATTTGGCTGTTATAGTTTTGGAAGCTACCTATTGCCCAGGTTCATGTGTCATCAAAGATTTGGGGATATGAGAGTAACTTTATCCTTTAATCTTAGTCATCCAGTAAGTCCCTGCTGTAGGGGTGCTGAAAAAATCTATTGATAATTTTTTTTTTATGTAAGAAAAAGTCAGGCAGCTAAGCTAACCTAATACTGCTCATTTTAATTTAGCACAATCCTATTTTTATATAAATATGAAATGATGCAAAAAGATTTGATACAGGAACCTGAAAGTATTGTTTTAAATAAATGTTCTATTTGTTTAGATTGTCGTCTGATCTTGTTAATCACATAATTTAAACAAAATTTAAAGACCATTTGAAAAATCTGAAAAATCGAAAATCGATTCTGAATCGAATCGTGACCTCAAAAATCAGAATCGAATCGAATCGCCAGGCACTGAGAGATTCGCACCCGTACCCTGCAGTCCACTGTAGGTTTGATGAAGTTTGAGTGTTTTCCTCCTAAACATACTGTTTAGAGACTGACTTAGTGCTGAGTTACCAGCGAGCTGTAGTCTGCCTGCAGCACTGATCCTATCCACCACAACAAACCTGAACAACCTCATATCCTTTACATTTTTCTGTCTGTCTGAGAATCTCATATTTATGTGATGACCTGCTTGCCACATATTTAAGGCCATACAGTGTGAGATTTGAAAAACCTCTGACCTCAGATTTTTACATTTTGGACTTTCGCTGTTGTCCGCGTGATTTAAGAAAGTCCAACGAGTGTGTAAAATGTTTAAAATGCTTTAAATAGTGGTTTATCCTAGTTATAAACTTATTATGGCTGTAATAACCCGGTCTGATGTTGACTCAGCAACCGACGTCTAATCTCCATAAACACCAACACAGGCCGGCGGTGTTGTTACTGTAACGATTATGATAGGACTGGGAGATGAAATAAGGAAGTTATTCATTTTCGGAGGGGACTCAGTGTGTGTGTGCGTGTACGTCAGGGGTAATCAGGAGGACACTGAGGTAGTTGTGTATCTGTTGAGAAGCTGTTTGTGTGGGCTCTGTATTTCTTGGCAGTATCATTTCGAACTTGGCGCAAATCTTACTCGTTTTTCCCCCTCTCTTACTCTATTTCTCTCTCTCTCTCTCTCTCTCTCTCTCTCTCTCGTTCGCTCATGTTTTTGCTCACATACTCTCTGTATCTATTTTCAGGTGTTTTGGGGCCACTGTATAAATGCACTTATCCATTCCATTATTCTCTTTTGGTTTCCACTGAAAGTACTGGAACATGGTAACTATTTCAAATCATCCACACACACACACACACACACACACACACACAAACAGGCATTTACAAACCTCCCACATTGATCCCTGAATATGAAAATGTTTTAGACATTACACTTATGTTCTGCTGCACCCCTGTGTGTGTCCACAGATACTCCGTTTAACAATGGCAACAGTGTTGACTACTTGTTTGTGGGAAACATCGTCTACACTGTAAGTAATCAGCCAATCACTATGAAAACTCTTAACCCATCTTTTTTCACTCTTTCTGCCGGTTCCAGGTCCTGCACCGTTGCAATAATGCAATGCAATACACTTTATAATTCCAGTCCATGTTAAAACACTGAATGGCTGGTTACATGTGTTTAAGGCTGTAAATCTACATGCTTTTTAATCACTCGCTTGCTTACCTTAGTAACCAGCTGTGGCAAAAACCTTATTATTGACATTTTTCTGTATGTTATTCATGTTACTGGAGGATTCCACTAGAGGGCAAATCGAATAACAGACCATACAGAGCTTGTGGGTTTTGTTTGATGATAAATATATATTCAGCCACAATCAAAAAGTTGTTTGTGTTAATAATAGCCTCTGGTTTATTCTAAGATCGCTGCAAATAAAATGACAGCAGCACTTTTTCAGTAAATTCTCTAAAAGTATGTTTTTATTTTGTCTGTACTGGCTGCTTACTCTCCTTACAGTACATATTGCATCTTAAGAAGGTGTCACACATACACACACACACGCACAATCTATATATGGGGCAATTTAGAGCAATTTACCTTGATTCCATGTTTTTGGACTATCGGAAACCCATGTGGACACACGGCATGGAAACTTCACCCAGATTGGGATTCGAACCTGGATTCCGAGCACTAAAAGGCGTACGTGCTAATCACTAAGCCACTGTGGCGACCCTCAGCAGTTATTAAGTCAGTATTATTATACCTATATTCTACCTTACTATACTACACCTATACTGCACTTTTGCATTTTGTGACTCAGCTCTGTAACTTTCTTCCAACAAGTTGTTGTGGATCCTAAATATATTTTCTGTGCAATATTGTGATTCCCAATTGACTGTAGAATATCTAAGAAAGAGTACTAATTACATTATTAACAAGAAGGTCTGTTAAAGTGGCAGTTAAAATACTTACAGAGATGCTTATATTTTTAAGATATTACCTCACTCCCACAGATCCAGAGACTGGATTGTTATTCATTGCCAAGTGTTAACGCCCTGGACCTTTATTGTTTTCTGTTGCCACACACCTTCGTGTGTTTCTTTTTCTTTTACCGTGGCAGCTTGCCCAAAACGACACAGTTCTCTTTTTTTAATAATAGCAATTTTTATTCATGTACTGTATATTTCCATATAATTCACCACCTGTGAAGTAAGTTATTCAGGGTTTTTACAGCATATTATACTGACCCTTTTTTTCTTAACTGCTGCAGGGCTGGAACACCTAAAGAAAGAAATGTTTACTTTAACTTTTTCTGACTACTCAGGATTTTTCAGAAATACAGTAACTTACAGCTTTTAAAGTAGATTACATAAACTAGTTTTCCATTTTAGTTAAGTATAATAATAATAATAATAATAATAATAATAATAGGCGGCACGGTGGCTTAGTGGTTAGCATGTTCGCCTCTCAGCACTAGGGATTCCCGGTTCAAATCCCAATATGGGTGGAGTTTCCATGTTCTCCCTGACTTGAATTCTCTAAATTGCCCCATATAGAGTGTGTATGTGTCTGTGTGAGTGAGTGATAGATCGGCACCCTGTCCTGGGTGTATCTGCCCAGCGCCCGAAACGTTCTCCTCTGGATGGTCATGGGAACCCCCCCACGACCCTAGTAGAGGATAAAGCGGGAGATAATGGATAGATGGATAATGATATGAAGGGTGGCAAATCACTCAGCACTGAGAATCCAGGTTTGAATCCCAATCTGGGTGGAGTTTCCATGTTCTGTCCGTGTTTACGTAGGTTTTTTTCCTGGTTCTCTGGTTTCCTCCCACAGTCCAAAAACATGGATTCAAAGTAAATTATCTGCTCTTAATTGCCCCTTTCTAAATTGCCTCACCTAGTCAGTGTGTCTGTGTGAGAGTGTGCCCAGCGACGGATTGGTGCCCTGTCCTGGGTATATCTGCCCAGTGCCTGAAATGTTCTCCCCAATAAGTTTTAATATTTTAAATAATGGTCTGTAAAGGTGATGACTAAAGTTCTCTCTCATTTGTCTCATTGGGTCTCATCTTTGATATTCTATTTTTATTTAGATGTGGATATAAAGTGAGAGATACCTTTCCTTGAGATATTTATTGACATGAACATCAGCGTTCTCATTTTCAAGTCCTTGCAAATGTAGGAAGTATGTCATACTCAGGACCAGTGTAGATGCAGTATACCTCAAGTGTGTAATCTGTTTAACAACAGCCTGTCATGGGGTATATTAGCGCTGTAATTGTTTCCTCCCTCTATACGGAGCTACTCCAGCATGGTTTGGATTATAGTCAGCACAATTTCAGAGACTTCCTGCCATCATAGCTGTGTTTTTAAACCCATGTTTTATTACTGTGTGTGTGTGTGTGTGTGTGTGTGTGTGTGTGTGTGTGTGTGTGTGTGTGTGTGTGTAAGTGTGTAAATGTCAGCCTGTGTAAAATACATAGGAGATGTTAGATGCTAGACGCAGGCGCTCATAAAGCCTAATGAACTGCTCTCATGAGACTTGAGTTTAAATGTATTGTGTGCGCGTGTGTGTGTGTGTGTGTGTGTGTGTGTGTGTGTGTGCACTAACTAATTATTTTAAGATGAATAGCTTGTGAGCGGCACGGTGGCTTAGTGGTTTGGCATGTTCTCCTCTCAGCATTAGGGATTCCCGGTTCGAATCCCAATCTGGGTGGAGTTTCCATGTTCTCCCCGTGTCCGTGTGGGTTTCCTCTGGGTTCTCCAGTTTCCTCCCACAGTCCAAAAACATGGATCAAGGTCAACTGAGTTCTCCAAATTGCCCCATATAGAGTGTGTCTGTGTGAGTGAGTGTTTGCCCAGCGATATATTGTCCCCCTGTCCTGGGTGTATCTGCCCAGCGCCCGTAACGTTCTCCCCTGGATGGATATGGGGAACCCCCCCCCCCCCCCATTAGGATAAAGCGGAAGATAATGGATGGATGAATATTCTCTTATCTCTGCACTCTCTGTCTCTCTTGCGCAGTACGTGGTGGTGACTGTTTGCCTAAAAGCCGGGATGGAGACCACTGCATGGACGAGGGTACGTTTCTGCACACCGTTCCTTTTAAACTCAAAATAATGCACTTTTTGCAGATCAGTATTTACAGTTCTATATTACCTGCTGATAAATAAATGACTTGTATTACTTTAAGGACATTTTGAAACATGTTTACATCAGGTTTTTTTTTTTTTAATCAGGTTTGTTTTTTTTTAATCACGTATTTCTGTATTTAAGGCTCTTGTGAAGCAAAACTCTATTACTAGTGTAATAAGTATTTGCTGCTGTTGTTTTAAGCTATTGCTTATTTCTGTTGTTTAATTATACAGACAGGTAGGTGTGCAGACAGATACGTTCAGATTAAACCAGTAGTTACTGTAATTATATTGCAGAAATGACCGGCAGGTGGTGTTATCTGCAATTAATCAAATAAAACACCTCTCTGTGATATAAATCACTGCTTAATCTTTAAGCTTAATGCTTTTATTAAAACAGCAAAAGCAAAATGCTAAAATACACTAATGTTTAATTTATAAACATGTTTATTCAAAATATTCTCAGTTAACATACAGTAAGTGACACGTCAGTCTTAGCTCGGTGCTGTTGTATTTTGACTTTCAGAGAACAATTTATTCTGTGTACAGTATTAGACGTTTGTTCACACTTGCAAATGAAAGGTCTTTTAATGACTCTTTTCAATTTGGGGTTCGTACCGGTTCAGTTCACTCTTTTTAGAGCGCTATTCTGTTTGGAATTAACTTAATGCGTTAAGATTTAAAGACAGGAACTACCTGTTTAAAGAAACCTGTTATACACTATTAAACCACCTACACATGGCTCTGAACTAATGAGACGAAAACAACCTACCAGCCGGGAACCTTCCAAAACTGTGCACCAGTGTATTTAGAATTAGTTATGGTTTTAAAATGTCTTGTTTTTCATTAATATCAATGATGAATCGAAATCCTGACAATGTAATAAATTCTATTCTGGTTATCTGTATATTCAGGTTGGATTCAGATACTAAACCATTTATATATTCTGGTATTGTTTTATAATGTCATAGTGTGTATGTTCTCCACATTAAAATATAGATAGTGTAAATGTTATATTTCATCTCAGCAGCAAGCATTAGCACTTCAAAGCATGAGGTGCAATAATAGCTCTTCAAATAAATAGCATGCATGATGTGTAATCTGTTTGGATTTCAGAAATACTATGAGATCAGGCCATGACATAGTGACTTGCAACATCAAAGGTTCCCATGAATTATTTTCCATACTCATTTAGATGTCAAAGTCTCAACGAACCATAGCCGGGATGTGTCAGCGATCTGCCAGCTCTGTAGATAGATAGTGCATACATATATCAAACAGCCAAGAGCTGCTGCCGTGTCAGGACTCTGTGTGTGTGTGTGTGTGTGTGTGTGTGTGTGAGCGCGAGTGCACAATGCTATATGGCTTTGACACCGCATGTCCATTCAGCTGTCCTTACACTCAGACCTCTAATGCCGCAGACCCTCTGGAGAATTCACACAGGGTCTCGTTACATTCAGAGTGGGAGACGGCGAGTCCCCTGTCTGCAGTGGGTCTATATTCAGAATGGATGAATGTGACCATGACGCTTGCTCGCTCTTCTCTCCTGTTGTCTTTTTACTCAATTATATTAATTATACATTCTTTCCTTTAACAGTTCTCTCATTTGGCCGTATGGGGCAGCATGATTCTCTGGATGCTCTTCTTTACTGCATATTCTTTCTTCTGGCCACATATTCCCATAGCACCAGACATGCTGGGCCAGGCAAGTATATATCCTCACAGACAAACAACACTCTGCATAGCAACTCATTATGAATATATTTTCAATGCCTCATATTCACCAGACATCAAAAAGTGAATATCTACATGTTTTTGCTTAGGGATTTTTGCTCAGGGACATTGTGTAGGTTCCAGTGAAGGGAAATGGTAATATCATACGTAAATATTTTTAAGGGAAGGCCCCTTTCTGTTCTGGCATTCATGAGCCATAGCTGAAGTGAAATGTGAGTTGAGAACCAGGCCAAACCTTAGCTCCAAATCTGATGTTTGTGTTGTTCTTAAGTTATTCATTCATTATGTTCCACTTAATCCTCTACTGGGGTCGTGCGGGGTGGGGGTTCCCCATTCCCATCCAGGAGAGAACGTTTTGAGTGGTGGACAGATACATCCATGGCAGGGCTTCAAACTATCGCTGGGCACACTCACTCACAAAAACGCACACTATATGGGGCAATTTAGAGCATTCAGTTGACCTCGAATGCATGTTTTTGGAAACCGGAGAACCCGAAGGAAACCCACCGGACACGGAACATGGAAACTTCCACCCAAATTAAGATTCGAACCTGAATCCCCAGCACTGAGAGATGAACGTGCTCACCACTAAGCCACCGGCCAACCTTGTTTTTAAATTTTAGTAAAAAAATAAAACTTAACGCAACAATTTACAGTGACCTGTAAGTGTGATTTAAACTGCTATGAAAGGAACATTCCGGTTTGAACATTGCAGAGTCTCTGTGCACAACATGAGGCCCAAATATAAACAGTTTTGAAGTTTGACTTAATGGTGGAGTGACTTAATTGTAGAAAAAACATTGACCTCATAAAGCATGACCTTATTAATAAATAAATAAAAGTTTTTTTTTAATGTAGTAAAGTGCCTTAAAGTCTAGAGACAGTTAAAGCGAAATTTTTTGCGGGATGGCCCCTGGACGGCAGGATCATAATTTCAGTCTTGTGGTTTGAAAAATTGTAGATAATAATGTGTTGCGTATATGTTATGGGTATGAAGCATACTGAAAGCATTTGCTCTAATCTTTATTTTTTGAAGTACTGGGCAGAGGGCTGAGCTCATCTTCCTAATAAGCCAGCACTGATCAATGGGCCTGGCTTAATAAAACAAAAAAGGATCATTACCTATAATTATTTGGGTTTCACGGGAAGTATTTTTTTGTTGTTTCTTCTCCCACACTGGTGACACATTTAACCACCCCCTGCCAGGGCTCTCTGGGTGTTCTATATCAGCAAAACTAGAGCTCGAGGGACGATTTATATCTCTCTGACCAGGTGTGGAGACCTCGCACCTGCCATGCTGTCACCCGAGCCATGGGCTTTACTGCCTGGGCTTAGACCGCCTCATTTAATCTAGCAGGTTAGATTATATGGGGGTTTCAATGACCGCGTACACTCAGTCCACCCTCCTCTGGAGTGTATAAGTAATGTGCTTTCACATGTGGGTGTGATATATATTTATAATGTGTATTAAGATCAGGTTAAATTGGAATGCTGTCCTTGGATGGCCTGGGAGTCAGTTCTCCAAAGTCCGTTACTTTAATTCATATCAGATATTGGGAATGTGCTCAAGTAACCCTGCAGCTGCTCTTTTTGAAGCAGTGGGGGGAATTTGGTATTTTATTTTCTGTTCATTGCTTTATCCTTTCATATTTATCCTCCTATGTGCCTGCTTTTCCCATCATTACCTTTAAAAGATATTCTCAGTGCTCCTTTTGTTGCAGTGTTTTGTTGTGGGTGGTGGGGGGTTGTTGGGAACAGTTGTCGGGAACATGTTTTTACCCTAAAGATAACAGAGTCAAACATATGAGTTAATGAAATCAATCTCATTGATTTCATTAAAGTGACGCTGCTTGGACCAAAGTCACACAGCTTACAATACAAACATTTTTGCTTCATTTAAGAGTAATGTTACCATTATCCATCCATTATCTTCCTCTTTATCCTCTATTAGGGTCGCGGGGGGGGTTCCCCATGCCCATCCAGGTGAGAACGTTTCAGGCGCTGGGCAGATACACCCAGTACAGGGCACATATCTATCACTGGGCATACACTCACTCACACAGACACACTCTATATCGGGCAATTTGGAGAATTCAGTTGACCTTCAACCATGTTTTTGGACTGTGGGAGGAAACCGGAGAACCCGGAGATTCTACAGCCCAGCGTTCGAAATGTTCACTGGATGGGCGTGGGGGTCCTCTCGCAATATATAGCCACGGGATACCGGCTTAGTTCCCATCTGAAAGTTTCTAATTGTACATTATTTTTAAAAATATCCAATTATGTTTGCACTTTTCACGCATTGATACGAATGTGAATCGGTCAGAAGTGTGCATTATTGTCAATAATCTCACGGCTGGACAAGCGGCTCTGCCAATCAGATTTAAGGACTGGACCTACCCGTTTTATAATAACCATTGCATATTTTGGTGGTGGGTTCTTGCAGGCTGGCAAGGTCATGCAGTGCTGGAGCTTCTGGCTCGGTCTGATACTGGTCCCGACGGCTTGCCTGTTAAAAGACGTGGCATGGAATGCGTGAGTAACATAAGCACTTATTTAAAAAATACATTAATAAACATGTCACTATTCAACTGCTGCCCGTTTTATAACTGTATATATGCAGAGGGAGGCGCACAGTAAGAAAATCTCTGCTTGAGGAGGTGCAGGAGTTGGAGGCGAGGGCTGTTGATCCTGGCGCCGCTGTCTTGAGAGATGCCAGTGGTCGCAGGTGGGTCCCTCTCAATATGCCAATGTTCCGTTTACCTACCATTCAGTCATGCGTGTGTGTGTTTGTGTGTGTGTGTGTATATATTTGATTTGATTTGTTATTTTTAAGTTAATTTTAATATAAAATTTAAAATATATAAAATATTTAAATATAGATTGGACCTATTCCACCACTTTCTTTGTACACTCATTGTTAATTTAACCTCTACGTACCACATACATGCATTTCTACAATAACAACACAGACAGTGAGACTCCAGCACCATACCGGTGTCAATGCAGAACTACGAATCATCCACCAGTATTACCATTAGAGAACTATGCAGAGAAAGCAATACAAACTGTAACTGTAACTACAAAGTGCATCTTTATGGAAAGTGGAAATAATAACAATGATGTTTGAGTGTATGCAATAATGGTGCCTTGTGGAGGTATTGTTATGTTTACAAAAGAAATTAAATCCACTTTTTATAGAAGTTAATTGCAAAAAATATTGTCTGGTATTATAGAGCATGACAATATTTTATTTATTAAATAGATAAACCTATTTAAATCATTTAAAATGCCATGTCTACAGTAAAGCATTAAAATATCAACATTATATCCTAGGGATGCTTTATTTATACAAGAAAATGTATTATTATTGAAGGCAAGGCAGCTGGAGGCATAGTTTCAGAGCCAAAAGGCAAAGAGTCTAAGCTTACTTCCAAAACAACCAAAATTCTGTGTTAAGAATAAAGAAATGCAGCTAATTAAATCTATATTTCATTGGTAGGTACATTTGGTCAACCAAAGTTGGTCAGTGAATCACTACATAAGTGCAAAACGTTTTTAAGGTACTTAAAAAGTCTTAAGGTACTTTGGATAACTAACTACATTTGCTTGAAAATGATGGTCATTTAATTGTAGGCTTTTTAATGCATGGCATTAAATATGAGTAGAAGTAATTTAAGTAATTGCTAAAAACCCATCTATGTGGCTTGTGTTTGTGGGCAGTATGTGTATGTTGTGTGTCTAACCAAAACCCGATGATCCACAGGCCCTAGGCTGCAGTGTCATAGGTTTGCAGCACGGCTACACACACACACCCGCAGGTAGAGCTCACCTGCCTGTGTGTGCTCTTTACTTACGTGAACTCTGACCTGAGTTTGTTTTCTCTGCACTCTGTCACTTATTTATCTGGCATCTTTCTCCCTCTGTTCTTTCTTCTCTGTTTTTTTTCCCTTGTCAGGCAGGCTGTAAGCTCGGCAGGTTCGTTTCAGAATTAGACGTGTAGAATTCGGGACTGTAGCTCTAGAGGACGTGTATCTATGTTTGTGAAATAGAATGTCCATGTGATGTGTTTTGCAGATTTAGTCATCAGAGGCTGGAATTAAATAATCTGAAGTTTTATCTGTTAGATTAAAAGATGGTTTAAATGAGAATTTCAGATTTAACCAGCGATATCTTCAGCATTTTATCAGAAACCAGAGATTTTTATTCATACTTAAAACAGATCAATTTCCTTAAAACAAACAGAGAATTGAATCTAAATTGAGATTTAGATTTAGATACAGATTATATATTTTTAATTATATAATTATTGATTGGAATGAGAATGGCAAAGTCGCATTAACCTCTGTGTTATGTAATCCTAATTTGGCAATATATACACAGACAATTACTGTATTTAGCAACATTTTGGGAAGTGCACTTTCCTGTTCTGGCCTGTCTGTTCCACAAAAATCTATAAACACTACACGCATAATATATTTGATTATATGCTGGGTAAATTAATTAACTCACATTAACTTGTCATATTTTAATATGCCACCTATTATGCCTATTATTAAGTGATGTTATTGAAAAGTAAAACATCTAAAAATGCGAAACTTACCGAACAAAGCCACGAAGCAAAGCCTGTAAGTTTTAATCAGCTTTAAATACACATCTGAGCACTAATTTTAATAGCCTTTAAAATCCTGTGAAAGTACGAGGATTTTGTAGCAGCCAAGTGGAGATATGCTTTATCAATCTATATCAATACCTGTGCTTTTGGAATACAATATCTAACAAGCTCATATTGGTGACATCATATCTGTCCAAATATTATGTCAGATAAACTGTGCCTAATTTGTTCAAATGTCTTGTAGTTCTTAACCCAAGTCAAGACAATTCACAAGAAGCATTTTAACTCTTTAATGTTATATAGATACAAATATGAAAGACTCATCTACCAGGCATTTTGGGACCATCCTAGAAAGGTTCATGGTTCACCACTTTGAGACAAATACCAAAAAAACAATTGCAAAACTGCAAAATTTTGTATTTATATTTTTAAGAAGTTTAAATTATCAATAATATATATATATATATATATATATATATATATATATATATATATATATATATATATATATATATATATATATATATATTAGGGTTTATTGCATTTTTAGAAGATTTTTGACCTATTCGCGTTTGCCCAGAGGACTCGATGAACATAGATTCAACAGGGAGTAAATAGTGTTGCTGTTATTTTAATGCACTGTTTTCAGGTTGACCACTACACTGTGGCTTATTCTACAGACTTTGTAAACAATGATGTCGGACAATTTGAGCCAGTGCTTAAGTGCAAAGGATTATGCATTTTAGTTTGATAAACAATGAATTATAAAATAATAAGCATATGGTGAGGGGATAATAAGCGTAATTTTCAATCTTGATTTTGTGGCTCTTTTTATTTTCGGTTTAGGTTTAAACTTGGAATTGTTTGGATTTGTGACCCTTTGACCTGGGGATGCCTAGAGTAGTTTTCTCCTGTACGGGGCCATAAATAAGTCAGCTAATTTGCAAAACGATATAGGATACATTTAATCTCCTGGGGCTTAAACTAAACGTAAATCAGCCTCTCTCTAGCTATTTCCATTCTGAGTTCAGAGGACCAAGCAATAAAAAACCGAGCTCGACTTACAGCAGAAATGCAAGCACGTTGTTTATTTATTTCCATATTTATCTCCTCGTTGTTAGCCTCGATTGACCGATCATTTGTTTAACAGACGGCGTTTTCTTTGGCCTTATGTCCCGCTGTACCACAGCTATAGTTGCTGAACACTTTTATGAGGAGGCCAAACATATTGAGGCACCCTCCCAGGACAAGTATTGCATCCCCTCTTTGGTTCCTTCAAATGTACACTGGGAGCTGCAACCTTGAGAGGGTTGGCTGTCTTCCATTATGGCTGGAATTTAGATCATAACCTGCTTTTGATGGATGTAAACGGAAACCACTTTCATCTAATTCATGAAGAAAGATCTTTTTACCACTCTAGGTATCATTAGAAATAGTTAATGTATTGTTTAAGGGTTGTTTTAAGAAAAAAAGGTATAAAAGTTAATATGTTTATATTAATATACACTGCCTGGCCAAAAGAATACGTCACACTCTCATATTTGAGAGTATTCAAATTTGATTCATATTCATCTTTGATTACAGCGCGCTTTCGCTGTCTCATCAGTTTCACAAGCTTTGTGATGTCCCAACATTTATTTTTGTTATTTATTTTTTTCCCCAAGATCATGTATTGATGAGAGATTCAAACCACCTCTCGCGTGTTCTGCAGCACATCCCAAAGATTCTCAGTGGGTTCAGGATCACAGAATGTCTTGTCACATGTTTTTTTAATAAAGGCTCCTCTGCTCACTGCATCAGTTAGGGTTAGGATTAGGGTTAGGGTTGGTGACCTTTTGAGCAAACTCATTTTTCACTTTGCCAAAAAAAGTTTTTTGCGATTCACGAAATTATTCATTATATTCCGCAGTCCTCTACTCGGGGCGCGGGGGGGGGGGGTTCCCCATTCCTATCCACAGGGAGAACATTTTGGGCGCTGGGCAGTTACACGCCAGTCTATCGCTGGGCACACACTCACTCACTCACACAGACACACAAACAAACACACTCTATTAGGGGCAATTATCTGCATTTAATTTACCTTGAGTACATGTTTTCGAACTGTGGGAGGAAACCGGAGAACCCGAAGGAAACCCACGCAGACACGGGGCAAACATGGAAACTCCACCCAGATTGGGATTCAAACCCCAGCGCTGAGAGGTGAACGTGCTGACCACTGAACCATTGTGTTGCCTGTTTCTTTTTTTTTTGAGAAATTAAAAAAAGATTAACTAATCACATACATTCTGGAAACCTAAACATCACACCTATCTGAGCTTATTTGACAAATTATTCTGAAATCCCCTACTAAATTATATATAGAATATATATAAAGATCTTTAAGTGTGCCCGTGTGTCATTAAACCTGTTAATCACACTGAGGTAAAAGAAGCTAAAATGTGTTCACATATAAAGTTCCAACTTATTATAAAGCCATTCAGTGGGGGTCAGTGGATTTTCCCCATAACAGGCTAGTGTAATTATTGACTTGGTACAGAGGGACAGTCTGCTCTTAATTGTGAAAATCTTTCCTCAAACTGTTATCACGTGTGGAATTACATTATTGTCTAAAATATCTTCGTATGATGTAGTTTTATCATGAACCTGCTTTTGGAATTAAAGTGCCAATCTGAAGCCTGTTGTAAGGGGGATCCACACACATTGGGCCATATGGTGTGAAAAGTAAACACAAGCAAAAGGAAAAAGACAAATGTACATGCCAGACCACCAGCACAGGGACCAGCCCTCTCACCAGGCCACTGTAATAATATTACCATGGTACCACGGGTCATTTAGCTTTTGAATTAGTAAGCCCAATACGACTTGATATGTCCAATATGAGATTCATTAATACAGTTGCTGTTTTTTTTTAATGCTATTTTTCACCTTTAGCTTATATAAGATCTCTGAAAGGTTAACTTCTCTGCTGTTCTTTCACCTCTGTGTGTTGAGTGCAGTGCAGTTATGGATGTTGGTTAATTGGTAACTTGTCTTTTTCTTTTTCTTCAGTCTTAACGAGCGTGCCCACCTGTTGACCAGGGTGTTTAGAAAAACGCCCTCCAGCGTGGGGCGCTCTAATTCCGTGCAGCAGACTGTCTCACGTGAGTATGGAGTTACAAAGATCGATTTTTATCTGACCTCATCACAATACTGTATATTAATCATTAGTAGGCTTGCTAGTATAATTGTTACAGAAACACCCAGTATATTTGCTCTGTAGTTCAGCATCAAATATAATTATAATTATAAAAATATAATATAATTATAAAAATATAATTACTGTGCTAAAGTAAACAACAATTTCATTAATAAACTGGTCTTCCACCACGTAATCTATTCCAGTTTATATAGCGAACGCTGGTCACTGAGTTACAGGATACCGGTTCCTCGAACTGTTTAAAAACGCCATCTAGTGGCCATGTTACAGAACACAATTTCTAAACAACAGCCGCAACTGGCTTGGTGCTGATCCAGAATCGGCTTGCTGTTTATATTCATCTGTATTTTATCATTTTAAAATAAAGTATTGTATTTCATGCAATGATACAAATGTCAAGCGGTCAGAGATGTGCATTATTGTCAATAATGTCACGGCTGGACAAAAAAGCTCAGCCATTTTATTAACATAACTGTAATTAGAATGCAAAAAGGAAGTGACCGTCGAAATGTAACTATACTATAGAACTTCAGCATAATTCATCTTGTTACTCTGAAATTCACATTCATGGTTTAGCCTAATATGACATGGTTTAGAATTAACAAGTGCTACTCAACTAACTTTCTTATCAATAATTTAATTATTTTCAGGGTTAAAATGTATATCACCATCGTTGAATAAGCTAATGCATGTACAGATTAGTATTAGGGCAGTATTAGTGTAGCCTCTGTGTAAAACTACACTGTATATGACACAAATGTTAACTGTATAGTACAATGTATAATTTTTTTTATTTTTCTTTTGCAGATGGCTATGCATTTTCCCAGGAAGAGCATGGGGTTGTGTCTCAATCACAAGTCGTACGCTCATACGACACCACACGCCAGCGGCCCAGCCTGTAGCCTCACCACAACTCCGTAGGGAAGAGGCCAGGTGGAAGCCAAGAGACTTTTACATGCAGCGTTTTTTTTTTTCCCTCCAAGCCTGCTGTGGCCTTACCAGACCAGAATTGGACTAACATTGCGCCAGGTTTCTCATTACCAAGCCTTTCCAGACCAGCTTGGACTACAGGAAAGTAGGTGGACCATGGGCGTGGAAGGATACGACCTATTCTCAGAATGGACCGGCCAATCGGGACGTGCCATACTGCTAGAAATATGAGTGTGAGGAGTCCGTCAGCATCCAAATCTGATGCATGAGAAACAGACAGTGGTGTATCTGTCTGTATGTATCACCCTGCGCTACGCACACAGCCCTGTGGTTGTTGTCATGCTTGTGTGTATTTATATTTCAATTTGTGTGTATGTCTGTTTGTGTGACCGAACGAGAGTGAGATGCTCTGATTTATATGAGAACTAAGTGTTTGTTAGTGTTTGTGTACGCAGGTTTTACGTGTCAACGTGTCCCTTTCGTCTATCTGTTGAAGTCGGGCTCAGCCTGTTTGTCCATCATCATGAGAATGATACAGAGGGAGTGCTCATCAATAAACATCAAACCCAAAGTAATATTGTGTGTGAGTTTGTGTGTGTGTGTGTGTGTGTGTGTGTGTGTGCATGCTGGTTGTGCGTAAAAGCGCCTGAGACACTTACATTTGCAGAATAAGGGAGAAATAGAGAACAAAAATAACTAAATAAATAATTACACACAGTTGTATGCATATACACATGTAGACAAAATTGTTGGTACCACTCGGTTAATGAAAGAAAAACCCATAATGGTCACAGAAATAACTTTAATCTGAAAATAATAAAATAAAAACGTAATACTGAAAGGTGACAGAAGTAAATAAATGAATAACATCAAGGAGCATGGCAGAACTTCTGACAAATAATTCATCCATTATCTTCTGCTTTATCCTCTATTTGGGTTGCAGGGGGGGGGGGGGGGGGGGGGGGGTTCCCCATGCCCATCCAGGGACGAATGTCTTGGGCGCTGGGTAGATACACCCAGTACAGGGCGCCAATCCATCGCTGGGCACTAACAAATAATAATAATAATAATTTATTTATTATCTTCCACTTAATCCTCTAGAAGGGTTGCAGGGAGAAGCACGTTTCGGGCGCTGGGCAGATACAGAACCCGGAGGAAACCCACATGGACACGGGGAGAACATGGGAACTCCACCCAGATGGGGATTCGAACCTCCTAACCACTAAGCCACCATACTGACATATAATAGATAATAACAGATAATAAAATTATCAAGTGCTTTCTTGAAAATGTTTGAACATTTCAGACAGAGCAGCAGATCCAAAGTTTGTCCTTTAGGCCAGAGTCAGGACTGAGTACTGAATGTGATTACTAAAAACCAATGGAGAGTGACCGTGAGGTTGCTCTGGTCAGTTGAACACCATGTGAACTGCAGCGTTTTGGATCAGCTGAAGAGTCTTGACCATGCAAGATAGAAGAGGTCAGTCAATGAAGTCAATTATTCAACATTATTAAATTCAATACACCGAGTTTGGAATCCTTTCATCGTTGCTGTGGACCGGATGGAACCTAATCAGTTTTAGCTACTGTTGAACATGTGATGTGTTTCATCTCTATTAAATTAAACATCTGTTAGTAATCTATACTTTATTGTTTTACCACCTGTTAACACTGCCTGGCCCAGGAAACATGTCTTCCCCAACTGAGTCCTGGTCCTCCCATGGTTTCTTCCTAAAAATGTGCGTTTTTCTTACCACTGTTGTCTTCACCTGCTCTCCAGGGGTTCGGTAAGCACGGCAAAAATGATCAGGTGATTTTACAGGTCATGAATCTTACCAGTGGAACTTTGTGGTTGACTTCCTCGCTATTAGCACTCCTCACCTCCTTGGTTTGAGGGAATGAGGGTTGTTGATATAAGATGTAATGATATGGACAGGAAAGCATCTATATGACACATTTGGAGCACATGTTGATCTAAAGCTTCTTTCAGCCCTGTAGGGTGCTTTTAACCTGTACCCATTCCAAAGAATACAGTGTGTGTGTGTGTGTGTGTGTGTGTGTGTGTGTGTGTGTGTGTGTGTGTGTGTGTGTGTGTGTGTGTGTGTGTGTGTGTCGGTGTCCGCTGGCAGAGAAATTGGAGTGCAGACCACCCGGCTGAACTTTATCCACTGCATACGAATACAATAGAGTATTGATGTATGTTTCTGAGTTTTGATCACATTTATTAATATGAATATGGCTGCTGGTATGTAACTGGTGCAGTGCGTTTAACTCTGTCCCCTTATTATGTCCCCACTGGCTCAGTGCTGGGAAGCCCACGCCTATTCATCTGGATCCGACCCAGCTCAGTCCTGCTCCAGTACTTCCAAAATGGAGAATCCATCCCTTTGGTGCTCTGTTCCACCCCAGCAGGGGTTGGATGGATCTAGTTCAACTCCAGCCAAGGTTTCCTTAAATGTCCTTTCAGCTTTCTTCTCCGTGATGGGATTACTTCAGTGCGAGCCAAAAACATACACCCTCCATTTTTACTGCAATTCTCATGTTAGTTTCGGAGCTTTATTTAAATCGATCCATGTGTTTACTGAAGGTACAGGCAGGTTTGAAATAAAATGTCTGAATGCATCTGATTTGTCTGATTCATCAGTATGTGTTCATCAGTGTGAAGGTGATGGCATGTGTAACGTATGGGAAGGCTTTAATGTGTGAAGTAGATGGATGTGGGATGAGATCCTGGCTCGCCGTTGACATTTCAGTTTATTTTGAACTCTTTTAGTGGGGTTGAGCTCAGCTCTGTGGAAGTGGATGTTTCACCACACAGTGTGTTAAATCATGACTTTATGGATCTCATTTTCTACACAGTGCTCAGTAATGATGAAGCAGGAAAAGGCCTTTTCGGAGTTGTTACCACAATGTTGGAAGCCAGTCTGGAAGCCAATTATACAATAAATGTCTGTAATTTGAAGCAGAAATATACAGTAACAACAGCTCATTCATAAACCAAACCTCTTGAACCGTTCAGGTCACAAGTCCCATTAAGACCTGATGATGATTCCCACAGGACAGCCGTTAACACTGCACTTGTGCGGTTTGTGCCACTGCTATCATACAGAATTACATCTTTTAAGTTACATCTTCGCCTCTGCTATCTCACTTTATCCAGTTTTACTTAAATCTTCATTTTTTGCTTAAGCATTGTATACTAGGGATGAGACAATTAATCATTTTTACAATTCATCGTGATTAAAAACATTACAATTAATTAATTGTGGGAACGCCTCAACATCATAATGATCAGATTTATTAGAAAAATATGTATTATTCTGGAACATTAGACCAAGTGGCGCCAATCAGACAGGGAACAAAAATTAAGTTAAACTGTTCCCTTTCTTTACAGAAAATACCCAGATTTTTTTCAGATAGACATGCCAATATGTTGTTTTTTTACTTTAATTTTCACAAAATAATTAAATATAGTATTCAGCAAAAGTTTAATTGAATTCTCCAAATTGCCCCATATAGAGTGTGTGTGTGTGAGTGAGTGTGTGCCCAGTGATAGATTGGCTCCCTGTCCTGGGTGTATCTGCCCAGCGCCCGAAACATTCTCCCCTGGATGGGCATGGGGAACCCCCCCCCCCGCCGACCCTAATAGAGGATAAAGCAGAAGATAATGGATGGATGGATTCAGCAAAAGCCATTTATTGTCTTTTTTTAATCATTTTTTTTTCTTTAAATGTCATTTTAATATTAATGTGCAACGTTTTCTTTAAAACTAAGTACGATGTTCAGATGTCTACATATTTTGGCCATATAGTTTGTTTATGTCATAAGCTATGTGAAACAGTGAGCCAGGTGGGTGGGCTGAAGTGTGCAGTGTAAATTTCAGCGCTGTTAGTCTCATCACTGACATGCTGAAAACTGATCTACAGTCAGCTTTGCACTAAATAATCAAATCCATACTACAGCTCCAGCTCCAGCTCAAAGAATCGAAGGACATTTTGCTGATAACAGCAATTTAAAAACAGCAAGAAAGTCAATTTAAGACATTAAATTACATTATACATATGAACAGAAGACTAAAATGAACAGTTTCACTTGCTCACACATTCCAGAACTTATACTGAACTCAACATTAACATAAAAACGATCATATTTCATAAATCCAAAGTTGATGGATTTGACCTCATTTACTGTATGTATGACCTGGTCGGTTGGAGGTTTGTTTTTCCTTTAAAGTAAAATGACAAAAGCAGTTAGGTCTTAAATAAACTATGTATAGAAACCAGTGAGTTAGAAAGGCAGTACAATATCACTTGATAGTGGTGTCGACACTTCAGAGTTTCAACAGAGTATTTATGGTCCGTGTTGGCCTAGGTGTTGGTGATACATTTATGTCAGACATATTGCAGTTCCCTGTCAACATATTTAGTATTCATGCAACCATGTGCTCTTTAAAAAGCCTACTGTAAGAAAAGCAAATTAGTCTTCACTTTTTATTCTTTTTTTACAGTTGTAAAATATTGGATGTGTATTAGCATGAACACTTTAATCTCATAATTTGAAGTGAATTCTAAACCCTAAGTCTCTGAAGACTAAGAGCTGAACATGTAATGCTTTGTACACAGCACATGACTTTAAAGTTGTCAGGTTGCCGTACTTTACATCTTCCACAGTTTGTCTTCGAATCGAGAATGTTTAGTGAAGCTGTCGAGGTACAACTTGAGTCGCGTCATCATGTCGTCGGCACCATGGTAGTTATGTCTGTAGTTATCCCTCTTTGGGCTAAGCAGGATTTTTAATAGTGAGGAACTCACCTACCATACCTTCAGAACTACATTACCATCCATCCATTATCTTCTGCTTTATCCTCTATTAGGGTCGCGGTGGTGTTCCCCATGCCCATCCAGGGGAGAACGTCTCGGGTGCTGGGCAGATACACCCAGGACAGGGGGCAATCTATCACTGGGCACACACTCACTCACACAGACACACTCTATATGGGGCAATTTGGAGAACTCAATTGACTTGATCCATGTTTTTTGGACTGTGGGAGGAAACCGGGGAACCCGGAGGAAACCCACACGGACACGGGGAGAACATGGAAACTCCACCCAGATGGGGATTCGAACCGGGAATCCCTAGAGCTGAGAGGAGAACATGCTAACCACTAAGCCACTGTGCCACCCAAGACCTACATTACTTCCTATAAAAACCTACATTTTTTACTGTACATCACTGAATGTGGATCATTATCAGAAGTAATTGATTTTATATTGATTTTAGTTATCAAAAGATGTGCTACCAAATATTATGTTAAGGGGAGCAATAATTGCTATATGAAGTTGTATGTGAAATGCTATCAGATTTAACATTTTATTGCTTTCTTGTGCAGCTTCAGTTCAAACAAAATAACCATGAGAAAAAATAGCAAAGCTTTTGTAATTGCAACAATATTCTGTGAGAAGTGCTGCATTCTCTCTGTGCAAAGGGGTCAATGTTTTTGATATAAAGCTAATTCATAATTCATCTCCTTAGCGGGTGTTAAAATGGCTTTTTATTTCACTGAGAGAGAAACTGCTACTTGGTTCACAAAAAGGTTCGCTCCAAATAAAATAAGCTGGAGCAGTTTGGGGCAGCTCCAGGGCACCTTAGGCTAACCGACCGAGAGAAAATATGGCATGCACACAGACACATACACACTTTGTTCACAAAACCGACTAGCAAGTGAGACTGGCAGACAGTTTTACTGCAATAATACGTCAGCTGTCTCCTGAAGACTGCCAATCACAGCTATGAAACTAATCGCACGCCTTTACCACTAACCCCTCATCCACAGACACACGTTCTCTCTTATGGCATCTTGCAATTCTGCATTTTTTGAAAGACTCTTTGGCGCAGAGACAATGTTTTTCAGCGCATTTCCGTCAAACTCCTTGGCACGTGAGAATGTATGCGTGTTTTCCGTTCAGGGTATTAAGCAGGGGTGGAACGTCACAGTCTGTGTCTCGTGCTCACTTCATTAGTGTTTAAGCATCACCCAGGGAGCCCAGCCTGCTTTTCTCATCACGCCACCTGTGATTCCATTACATACTGCATATGCACACACACACACACACACACACACACACACACACACACACACACACACACACACACACGAGTGGACACTTTTGTCACAGGAACAATCATGGTGACTACCCCAACATTAATTCATGTTGTACATGCACACACTCACTACCATTAAAGTTAGATATTTCATCTTTTGAGTATCATTCACAACGAATTACACAAATACATACATTATGCAGGTTGTACATGTGAACATGGCCTTTTGGGGGACACACTGGTCAATTCCAGTTCCCAAAAAAGATAATTGTATTTGTTGACTTACTGCAAAAGTATTTCTTAAGTTCCGATTAAGATGAAGAATCTGAATGTCATGAAAAATAATCAACACCATGTATGTAATTAAGGTGGCTTAGTGGTTTAGCATGTTCTCCTCTCAGCGCTAGGGATTCCCGGTTCGAATCCCAATCTGGGTGGAGTTTCCATGTTCTCCCCGTGTCCGTGTGGGTTTCCTCTGGGTTCTCCGGTTTCCTCCCACAGTCCAAAAACATGGCTCAAGGTCAATTGAATTCTCCAAATGTGTGTGTGTGAGTGAGTGTGTGCCCAGCGATAGATTGCCCCCCTGTCCTGGGTGTATCTGCCCAGCGCCTGAGACGTTCTCCACTGGATGGGCATGGGGAACCCCCCGCAACCCTCCTAAAGGATAAAGAGGAAATAATGCATGGATGGATGGATGCAATTGATTAGTTATTTTACAGAAGTGGAGTTATTGATTGTAGTTTATTTATAACATCTGGGAGCCATTTTGTCTGCACTTTAAGTAGCAACATACTGCTCACAGCTATAAACTCTTTATACTTCTGTAAATTATATTTACAAGATTATAAAGTGTATCTGTACTAAAAAAATACCTTACAGTCAGAACATTAGTTTCAGACCTCACTGATGTTAGACAAAAAGAGGCTTTAGACTAATCTCACCAAGTCATGCTTTCCACTTTTTGCACAGAGCATGCTAAAACAGGAAATGACTTTCTCCAAAGCAGCTCCACTCCGTAACCTCCGATTAAATTTCCAACTTGGGTGTGTTCAAAATTGGAATCTTAATCCCCACTGCTTAGAACATTATCAACAGTAGTTGCTTTAAAGTGCTGGATCAGAGGTATGATACCGGACCGCTGATTATACAAGTGAATGTTTAAGCTTCAGGACTGCTGAGCAACATGGTACTTCACCAAGGTCCTTACAAGTTGCTGTTTTAAGCTGTAAGAATGTCTACTTTATCATCTGCTTCATGCTGTGAACAATAATGAGGTGCATTTATAGATATTTATTATATAAGTTATTTTTCATGTACCTTTATTTTTTCATTTCATTGATTTCATTTAAGCCACTATTAAATATCTACAAATATAAAAAAGAAAGCTGAGGCTGTGGTAAAGATGTTAAAATATTCCTGGGTCATTTTTTATTTTTTTGCTTTGACAATAAATACATGCTAAAGTATTTATCAATACAGATAAATTAGAATTCATCGGTTCTTTTTTCCATTCAGGAAAATGTATTACAAACAAAAAACTAAAAATATATATATTAAAAATAAATCACACTAAAAACAGTAATGCTTTTGATTCATTTACATGTCTTTACATAAAAAACTTGGCAAGTTGGGCACATGTTCGCTTCTAATTCGTACCACATCCAATTAATTTAAACAACAAAATTCTGCGTGTCTATAGAGGTTTAGGTGTAGAATTGATAAAATTTGCAGATCAAACCTCATTTCAGTTTGCACAACTGGCCTGTACAGCTCTACAACAACGTAGATTGTATGTATGGCTCAGACCATTGCATCTACATTCATGTGGGATGCAGAGCTATGGAATCATGTGTATAACTGCTTTCCTTTTTGCATCATTAACAGTCTTTAGTCATCTGGGAAGAGTTTCCATAAAATTGTGCATAGTAAATGGGTATATTCAGTCAAAACAGCATTTAAAAGGTCAGGCACTGAGGTTAAACAAAAACCCTGGTACTTAGTGTTGCAACTCGTTCTAAAGTTGTTCACTGAAACCAAGATTATTCAGGACTTTCGGAACATTTCTGGAAATTTCGGACCTATTTTGTGCACTGAGGCAGAGTCAAAGGGGAACGGGAAAGGACATTTCCTAAATGTAATTGTAGTGTTAAAAGGCTACAAGTGTATTTTTGTTTGCTGTATAAACAAAACAAATATAAAAACCTAGAAACTAGATCTCAATAGTTTATATATATATATAGTTAACTGTTAGGGCGTGATGATGCACAAAATTCATGGTTTGGTTCACATGGACCTCATGGTTGGAATTTGGTACAGTGTGGGGTGGAGTAGAATTTTTTATTCTCGAGCACTTTTATTACGGTCACCACCGTGCCACCCTAATATTATTTAATAAACAGTAATAGCTTTAATGTCTAGTGTTCATTTCTGAGTATTGGTATAAATAAAATCTGAAAGCATGAGCCAAATCTGATCACAGATGATGACAGGCAACATTGTTTACTTGCGTGTGCTTCATTAGTGGACACTGCTTTTTCATCTAGGTCTTTTATAAGGCTATATATGGTGTAAGCTGTCTAGACGATGACAGATCTTCATTAAGCACATTGATATTAGGCTGAACGTACAGCATGGGTTTGCCTGCTGAGAAACATAATGACCTTCAAGTTTATTGTAAAGTTCTCCTCAGTGTTTGCTGTATATGAACTCGGTGATCCAGACTAAGCTGCATTCTTAAATACCCTGGAACAGACGCAGGCTACACACTGACCCTGAGTGCGGTGCTCATGACACCTTGACTGGTCCAGTGCAAACTCCGCTTGTGTGTGTCTCTTGTGGCTTAACTGAACTCACAAGGTCATAAAGCCTCTCATAGAGTCACGGGAGGCTTCTGGTCAGCACTCACACTTGTCATGCTTGTCATGCTTGTCACACTTGTTGGTGGGGGGAAGGGAGACTGCAGTGGCCTGTAGGCACCATGTGTATGGTCTAGGAAAGCTGGGGTAGGTGAGACTGGATGGGCATAGCCGATGTACTGAGGATGGAGGAACTGACCCTGGTGGGGCATTATCTGTGTGGCCTGCTGGCAGTTCAGCACTGAAAAGTTAGTTGGCATGTTGACATAAACGCTGGCATCTGGTGGCAGGCAGCACGAGGCTTGAGTTCGCAAAATCGGGGGAGGAGCAGGACCAGGGATGGGTCGAGGGACCGGGGGAGGGGCTGAAGAGCTGGACGATGTGGCTGTGCTTGACTGGCGGGATGAAGAACCTCTTGAAGTCATCATGGGGATGGACTCCAGGAGACGGCCACCTCCTTGAGTCGGTTCCTGTTTGGGCCGGAGGCAGCGGCAGCAGCACACCGCAACCACTGAGCCGATCAAGACAAACGCCACGAAGACAGAGCCAACAATCAGGAACGGCACATAGATTGGCACTGTGGAAGGAGAAAGGGCAAATACGATAAATCATTATTTTTTAATTAAATGCATCAGTGCTTTATGTGTTTACAATATATGAACTCTTACTGCATTACAATGAACCCTGTTACCTGGTCTTTTAATTTTATAATTCCATCTCAGATGGCGATCCTGAAGTGCACTTCACCTCTTTACTCTAGGAATTAATTATCTTTTTCGGTTCTTTAGGGTTACATGCCCAGCGATAGATTGGCGCCCTGTCCTGGGTGTATCTGCCCAGCGCCCGAAACGTTCTCCCCTGGATGGGCATGGGGAACTCCTCCCCCCGCGACCCTAATAGAGGATAAAGCGGAAGATAATGGATGGATGGTTCTTTAGGGTTACATAATTTAGGTATGTAGGCAAAAATCTTTTTCGGTTCTTTAGGGTTCAGGTGAGACACAACAGCTGCTTTAACATTTGTGGAAGATGACGCATGATATTTTAATGTAACTTTTTTATTTCAAGCTATTTATATTCTGAACATCCAATAACGTGAAAGTCATTAAACATTATACTGGTGACAACATTGTAGTTGCACTTACTTAGTAAATCCTTAGTCTATGGAAGCGGCATGAGCTTTTACAAATATTCCCTCAAATTGCTGGAAATGTTGCTTATATTTATGCAAGATATGATGAGTTATTGAAATATCATAGGTAGGATACAGTGTTGATGTATCAGGAGTGCACTTCAGTTTGTCTGCAGTTCTGTGATTGCACTTTAGTTTGTCCGCAGTTCTGTCTTTCTCATTGCTTCTTTGTGTTAAATAGTTCATTAATCTGCTGTAATCATTATCAGGTATGTTTGCATGTTTGCATATGTTTGCATTATCAGGGATGTTTGCATGTATGTGTTCCTCTGTTTATATAACCCCTCCTTTTTCCTTTTTATTTTATTTTGCAGTATATTTGCAGGACTGTCTCTCTGGGTGCTCTTTTGGACGCGGCACTGGTGACAGCATGTGACATGATGGCAGATAACGAAGGGTAAACAAAACAAGGCCAACTTGTAATCAAATAGAATATTAAGGAATCAGCCCTATTTACTCTTATCTCTACGTTTACTTACTTAACTTTTACAAACACACCATTGAAAGCATACTGACCAGCTGTGTGACTGTACGGTTTGGAAGCTTTAGGAAGCTTTGTGGCTGACAGAAAGGCTCTACGCTGCATTATAAGGAACTCCTTTCACCCAAAACACTCCCTGTTTATCCTCCTACCTTCAGGCAGGAGATACAGGACCATTGGGGCAAGAACCAGTCGGCTTAGAAACAGCTTCTTCCATCTACATCAATCACACTGACATGCACAAACTATACACACTTATGATACACCACCCATATGTCAATATGTCAACATTTCTATTTCCCTACTTCTTATTATCATCCTCACTTGCATTCTGTTATATATATATATATATATATATATATATATATATATATATATATATATATATATATATATATATATGAATAACTACCATTTATGCAGCATATGTAATTTCCTGTTGCTGTACAATACTATAACCTTTTTATCAGCTTAATGCTACTATTTGCACTTCTGGTTAATGATAATAGCATTTTGTTGACTGTAAAGAGGATTAATATTCATTCATTCATTCATTCATTATCTTCCGCTTTATCCTCTATTAGGGTCGTGGGGGGGGGGGGTTTCGGGCGCTGGGCAGATACAGCCAGGACAGGGCACCAATCTATCGCTGGGAACACACTCACTCACAGACACACACTCTATATGGTGCAATTTGGAGAACTCAATTGACTTGATCCATGTTTTTGGACTGTGGGAGGAAACCGGAGAACCCGGAGGAAACCCACGCGGACACGGGGAGAACATGGAAACTCCACCCAGATGGGGATTCGAACCGGGAATCCCTAGTGCTGAGAGGAGAACATGCTAAACCTCTAAGCCACCGTGCCGCCCTAGGATTAATATTAAGTTTTAATAAATCAATCACTATTACATAAGTTTAGGTATGTAGACAAATATGAGTTGAGGTGTATGTACACATGTATTCCCTGTTTCACTGTATTTAACAAAACAATTAAATGTACTGTTAATACTTTGATTTAATACTATTTTTAGTGTTTTGCTTACTATTCTCTGTTTGGTGATCCGTGCTGCGGTCAGTTAACGTTCCAGAGCATGCTGTAAATGCATCTCTAAACAGTTTGATACTGCTTCTACAAAGTGTGAATCACATAACTGTGGCTTTAAAACAACTGGAGGTTTTATCAGTCTCTGCTCTGTAGTAAAGTTGACACAGACATGACACTTTACAAGCATTAGAAACTCTCACACCAAAGAGAAGTGTCTGTTTGATACACTACAGGTCAGCACTCCAGTTTCAATGGGACACATCTCGTACGGGCAGAGCGGAAAGATTTATTCTCCTTAGATTCTTATGTTTCTTACATTTGTAGGTTTAAAATAAAAGTTCAATGTTTGCAATAACAGAAAAATCTGTGAAATCATGATACTTGATTTCCAATGACCTAGATAGCATATTAAATTTATAGCATTCAAGCAGGTGCTTTTTTTGGGTGGAATTTTCATGTTCTCACCATGTGTGTGTAATAAATCATAGATATTAAATAGTCTGAGGTGTGAATGATTTTTTTAAATGAAAGTTTTTGTGTGTGTGCGCTGAGATGGACTGTTGACCTGTCTGAGGTATTTTCTTGCATTTTGCACAGTGGGTGCTGGTACCTCACTTCTTTTAGTATTTAAAAAAATATGTATGTTTATTAAATAATAATATATATATTAAATGTATGCATTAAAAAATGAATTATTGAATTATATAGACAGTATATATTTCACTTTAACATTTGTTTTAAGTAACAAAATATTATTATTAATAAGTGATATTAAGCATGAATGAATTTTGTCCTATGATATCCAATGTGAAGAGTTTTGTTTTCTTCTGTTGACGAGTAATATTTAGAAGTGTTTTAAGGTAATGAAGAAGTGCACATTGGAACTTAACAAAGCAATGGCAGTGACATGTCCTCAGGGGTTCCTTATTATGAGTTATTAACATTGTTTTGATCTTCCCTAATCTGTTGTAACCAGCTGCCACCTTTGACCTTGCTGTCTCAGTGCATTTGCTGCGAGTCAGAATGACTACAGAACCAGCTCGTTACCTGTTTGACAGTGGCTCCTGTCTGGTACAGCAGTTTTTTTTAATATATTGGGTATCATCGTTATCAGTAAACATATTTAAGATGTACATATTTAATACAGAGGCATGTTGGTTGCACCCAAAATGTTCTCCCCTGATGGGCATGGAGAGCCCCTCTCATCCTAGTACAGTATTAAGCGGAAGATAATGAATGAATAAATAATACACAACATGTAAGAGATGTAGGCGTGAACACAAGATGTGGGAGTAAAAAGCATAAAAATTCAAAGAAAATCAAAGCCATTTATAAGGAACTCCCAACTCACAAATTCAAATCCAAACTACTTTATGTATTAAAAGTAAAGCCAGATCTAATCTAACACCCAGCATAAAGTTAGATGTGTTACCATCATTGTTATGGGGAAGTTAAGAAGAATTAGATTCTGTTATAAAATGAAAAGAATAAGGTTCAGGGACTGGAGAAGTAAAATCAGTGTGGATGTGCATTGTTAAGTGTGTATTGGAGGATAAGTGGGTTTACTAACAAGTACCCCAGGACCCTACACCTTCCTACCACCACCACTTTAACAACCCCAGGAATGCCTCAATGTAATTTGATTTATTATAATAATGCAAATTGCTGTGTTGTACTGATGTTGTATTTTAAATAACTATTATTTTAAAAAAAGAATAATGTTATACTGATCTAATTATTTTTAATTTAATCAAAAAGTGCAACTTTTAACATAAACAGATTTTATTTACACATAAAATATTTTTATTTCACATTTATTGATGTAAAACCTAAAACTTAACATACACTATGTACCAAGTATCAGATCTGCCTAAAAGTACAAATAATCAAGATTATAAAACGAGTAGTTCCTGTGCTTAAGTCTGATTGGCTGAGCCGGTTGTCCAGCCATGACATTAATTACAATTGACAGTACATACAGTTGTGATCAAATTTATTCAACCCCCAATGCTGCAAAGGGTTTTATGGAATTCAGTGCACATTTGTAATTGTGTTCATAATGAAATCTTACAAGGACTTGTTAAAGAACTAAATGCAACTAAGATAGCATCAATTGTTTTTGTCATAAAGTATTAAATGGCCTTTTTGTGATTTCTTCATTGACACAATTATTCAACCCCTTTACAACTACCACTCATAAGAACAGAGGTTCATTCCAGTGTTTTCAATCAGGTATTGAAAACACCTGTGGATGATAAGCACCAATTAGGCAGATTTAAAAGGACTGTGATACTCAGCTCCTTCTAGACATCTACTGGTGTGTTTACAAGCATGCTGAAGGCAAGAGAATGGTCCCAGAAGACAAGAGAAGAGGTTATTGCTCTTCACAAGAATGGCAATGGATATAAAAAGATTGCGAAGTTGTTAAATATTCCAAGAGACACTATCGGAAGTATCATTCGCAAGTTCAAGTTAAAGGGCACAGTGGAAACGTTACCTGGTCGTGGCAGAAAGAAGATCCTGACCGCGACTGCTGTGCGCTACCTGAAGCGTAATGTGGAGAAAAATCCCCGCGTGACTGCTAAGGAACTGAAAAAAGACCTGTCAGATGTGGGCACTGAAGTTTCAGCTCAGAAAATAAGGCGCGCACTGCATAACGAAGACCTCCATGCCAGAACTCCCAGGCGCACCCCCTTGCTGACTCCAAAGAACAAGAAAAGTCGACTGCAGTATGCCAAAAGTCATGTGGACAAGCCACAAAGGTTTTGGGACAGTGTACTGTGGTCAGATGAAACTAAATTGGAACTGTTTGGGACAATGGACCAGCGCTATGTTTGGAGGAGGAAGAACCAGGCTTATGAACAAAAGAACACCTTGCCTACTGTGAAGCATGGCGGGGGGTCAATTATGCTTTGGGGCTGTTTTGCTTCTAATGGTACAGGAAAGCTTCAACGTGTGCAGGGTACCATGAATTCCCTTTAGTACCAGGAGATCTTGGAGGAAAATGTGATGGAGTCAGTCACAAACCTGCGGCTTGGGAGACGTTGGACCTTCCAACAGGACAATGATCCGAAGCACACATCCAAGTCCACTAGAGCATGGTTGAACATGAAAGGCTGGAACATTCTAGAGTGGCCATCGCAATCACCAGACTTAAATCCAATTGAGAACCTCTGGTGGGACCTAAAGAAGGCAGTTGCAGTGCGCAAGCCTAAGAATGTGACTGAACTGGAGGCTTTTGCCCATGAAGAATGGGCTAAGATACCCATAGGTCGCTGCAAGACACTTGTGTCAAGCTATGCTTCACGCTTGAAAGCTGTCATAACTGGAAAAGGATGTTGGACTAAGTACTGAAAAATAATGTCACTAGGGGGTTGAATAAAACTGATAATGATGTGAGCACAGTAAAGACATTTGTGGTTATTCCATCATAAATATTATGTTATATTTGTCTAATTTATAAGTGCCTCTTTGATATAATTGTAAATAAGATGACTGAAATGATCCAAATCAATGTCAAACTGGCCAAAACACTTTATTTCAGTGGGGGTTGAATAAATTTGATCACAACTGTACTTTTCCTGATGATTTTTTAAATAAACTGCGTTCTGTAATTTGGCCACTAGATGTCAGTATTCGATCGCTGAGTAAAAGTTACGATTGTTCCAACAATCAGGGTTCACATTAAAAGCCGGACTAGATTGCGTCGCGGAACACAAGTTTCTTTATTTTTTTTTAACGATTTTGCTTTTAATAAACGTGTTTATTAATCATCCTTGTTGTCTTTCGTATAGTGAGTTCGTTTATAAAAGCAATAAGGCAGGCGACGTTGTGCATTATTGTGAATCAATCACGGAAAAGAGGTGTTATTAGGCACGAAGCTTAGTGGATTTATTCACATTAATGCGCGCCCTCTCGCGCTTAACACTCTTTAATGAAGATGCCGATGCCGCTGTGTGCAATTCTGGCTGCATATAGATTAATTTTACGAGCTTATTTATGAATATCTCCATAAAGCCAACTACAGAAGCAAAGGGACTCCAAACTGCAGGAGTTATCTGAGGTAAGCTAACTGTTAGCGCTAAACTATTTCATTAAAATCCCTATGCTTGGATTGGCTCGTGCTGCACATGTTAAGTCACTTCGAATAAAAGCAGCTGCCAAATGAATGAATACGAATGTTAAAAAACAGCGGCACGGTGATCTATTAAACACATCCCTGTAGATTTATTGCTCTCGAGTGAAGTTACTCAGTTTCCTGTGGCTGTAACGTGTGACGTATGCTTTTTCACAGCGTTGGCAGATTGTAATCCATCGCTGCTCTTCTGCAGAGGTCTCTGGAGTTGACCATGCTGACCCTCCTGGTCTTCTCACGTCTCCATAAAAGGTTGCATCTCACCGTATTAGTGCACACCTGTCGCATTTTTTCAGACGTTGCAGCGGCAGTGGAGCCAGACGGAGGGACGGTGTGTCACATCCTGCAGACTGCAGCTGTCATCTGCTTCCTCATGCTGATACGAACCAGCGTCCATTCAGTCTTCAGCTGTGTGCTGCCTCACATTTCTCAGGGTATGTTTCTGGGCATGTCGGTTAATCACCGATAAAACAATCACTCTCAGATTACAGCAGTTGTCAGTTATGCCATACAAAATGTAACTTGGAGCACATCCATGGTTCCACTACTGTAAGCTTCACTCATTAATGGAAAGGTTTATGGAGGAGGTTTTATGTTGTTAATTTTAGCAACGAGCAAGTGCTTTCATTTATTTATTTATTTTGTGGTGACTGATGGTCTAGGTTGCTTGTGGGAAATCACTGGGCATTTAATAAACCTTAGTATAAAGGAACTTAATATAAAATACTCTATAGGTTCAAATGTGTAATGCAGACCCCTTAGTTCAACTGCAAACCTTATACAAGGTTCCTGCTGTGGCATGACTCGACCCACTTAACTAAAAAAAGGACATGGTTTAACATGTTTGCTATGGAAGATGTCCAGAGTTCACTTTCAATGTGGGCAACAGGGGGTTAAAGGCCGCTCTCAACACAGACAGCTTGGTAGTGTTTTATGGGTTTGCCAGTTTATTAACTACTCAACTACCATTACTATTGTCAAAAATAATGTTTCTGGCTTAACATATTGGAGTCCTACAAACACAACATTACAAAGATTTTAATATGTGAATCACCAACATTTTATAACTCACTCAAAATAGTGATGAACTTAAAATTTCTATAAATACTACGGTATATTTGACCTGTTATAGTAAGAAGAGCCTGATTAGCTTCCAGGAAACATCTAAACAACCATGCAGAATTACATTACAATGACTACATTTACCACTCTTTGCGAAGTCTTTGCCAAGATTTAAAGGCTTAACAATTTCAGTGAATTCTGTTGATAATATTTAGATTTGTCTCTTGTGACTTGTGTGTCTTTTTGTTGAAATGTGTGCAAAGCCAGTGATTAAGTGATCAACTTAGGAATTTAAATATATTAAGAATTCCATGTTTCTTAAAATGTATATTTCACTCTGTAAAATCTGCAGTACAATATGAGATCATGTTCTGGTGTTCAAAAAGTTTGATTTGGGGTTTTTAATATTTAATAGTTTAATGAATAGAAAGATTTTAAATATTTGTACTTCCAAAATCTTAAGTTGTTTTTAACATCTTTGAATCCACGAAAGAATTGCACACTACACATCATGCCAAGCACTTACCCGACACAACTAACCATGTTTGGCAAAGGAAGCCTGTACTGAGCCACTGCAACAGTGGCATCAACCTCAGACACTAAGGGCAGAAGAACTAAGCAAAATATAGTGTGGCACCCGTACAAACTCAATACTGCCTTCTAATTTTTTTACTTCTGCTCAGTTCAGTCAGTACCAAGATTCCGTTGTAGGCATCACACACTAGACATGCCTTGGACAGCAGCAGTGAGAACAGTTTTTAGTGCTGATGCATGAAAACTGGAAGTGAAAACCTATTATCCTACTATAATAGTAACAATTATATTGGTCAGAACTCTATTCAAAATATGATTTACAAATAACCTGTGAGAACCTCCAGGCCATCACAATGCCTCAGGTGCAAGTGATCTCAATGATGGTACCACACATGTGCTTTGTACATGTGGAAGTATTTGTCTTATAATCTTGTCAAGACAATAGTCTAATAACAACAATAATAATTACTTCATATCTTTTGGCTGTTTCTCCAAAAAAAATTGCCCCATATAGAGTGTGTCTGAGTGTGTGCCCAGCGATGGATTGGTGCCCTGTCCTGGGTGTATCTGCCCAGCGCCCGAAACGTTCTCCCGTGGATGGGCATGGGGAACCCCACCGCGACCCTAATAGAGGATAAAGCGGAAGATAATGGATGGATCTTTTGGCTGTTTTGAATACGGTTTTAACATATCAGCGCACCACAAGTGAAGATTTAAAATTATATTACTTAAAAATGTAATTTAACTTTAATATAAAATTGTATTCCTTAACCAATATTAAAAGGAACACTTGGTATGAGATATGGCATTAAAAATGAGATTTTCTGTTTGTCAGTCACTTTAAACCGTATTAACCATCATAAAACAAAAATGCTTAATGATGCCTTCAAAATGAAAAAAAGCACTGCCTTTTCAACTGTGTGCAAACTAAGACTGTAAACCTTTAAATGTTGCTATACATAAGTTCAACCAGGTGAAACCAACCACTTTGAAGTGTTAATCCTTAGCCCAGCCTTCAATGACATTAAAGGTGAACTGTCTGGTTGTCACGCTATTGCTTTAATCCACTTCCAGCAAAAACAAGCATTTTCAAAACCTCGACTGTTGGCAGAATTTCTTCAAACTGCACATTAAGGCCCAGTCCAACCCAACGAGACTGCCACTTCATGCTTTAGTTCAGACTCCTAAACATCTGAATGGTTCTGTGTTTGGGGGATTTACACTGAGGCCTTAGACATGATCTATTGTTTCGGCCAGCAGTGCGTAGCTATGGAGATTTGGTCAAGTCCGAACTGGATTCTCGTGCTGGGCACTGCACGCAAACAGCACTATTAATGGCCATGTGAGACAATTCAACATTTGTAAACAAATGGGCCGAGTTTGCACTTTAGAATCAACATCCCAGAGTTTTACATTCCTCTTGGTTAAGAATTTTTTCTGTCCAAAATCTGTCCATGATCGTCCATGTCTAACTAACCTAGCATTTGCTTATATGGTTCACTCAATGACATATAAATTATGTGTTTAAACATGCCTAATAATTCACACCCTTATAAACAAATTGTCACAATTATTTTTTTATCTGAGCAAATGTACCCCAAACAATTATTCATTTAACCTGCATTAATTCCTAAATCAGATTAACTAAGATTTTTTAATTTTTATTTTTTAAATTAGAATGTCAAATATTAAATTTGACAACAAAGTTTATTTTAAACCATTTAATAAACCATAAAACAGGCCAGAATTAAGCAACATGCCAAGACTTTCACAACTTCAAAGTCAACCTGTAACAGCAACTATTGTAGTATTTGAAAGGACACAATATGATGGATGCAGAACTCCTTTTAATTTACGCTTTTAGACACATGAAACCCGACACTGGACTTCCTTTCATTGATGAAAGCTTTGCTTTGCGTGCAGAGGGGCCTAAGGGCCCCAGCCTTTAAACAGGTCTCATGCAGGATAAGTTACTCTGATAGAAGCCGTACAGTTTGTGCTAAATGTCACTGAATTAAAGTAATCAAACCCATGCAAAATGTGGTTAAGCAGCACTGCTGCGACTCAATCTGGACAAAGAAAAGGCTGTGTGTATGGAGATCAACAGGGATGATGCAGTGATCCGTGATTATGGGTTTCGTCAAGGAATCACTATTGTACAAATAACTCTTTAGAGTGCATCATTCAGAAGAGAGAGAATTTTGGAAACAAGAAAATTTATGTTTTACCAAAAATTCCAAGTTTTTTTTTTATATTCTTCTCACTTTGTGTGTCGTCATGCTGTACTAGTTTGTAAAGCAGTTATTCTATACAGTACAGTCAGGTAAATACTATAGGCCTAAAGTTTACAAATAGTTTGGCATGCAAATTTCTTTACCTGTAATATGATAAGAAAAACGTACAATGGTCGAAATCAACCTTAAAAAGATGAGCTTTCCAATTAAACATGAAACACAAGTCTTAACTATTAAACATCAAATATGCAAAGAAGTTTGGGAGGTGACATGATGTCTGTGGTTGGAGGTGGATGGATGTTACCCATCAGTGTTCAGAAACTCATTCTAACTTTACCAAACTAGGAAAAACTTTTATTTGGTAAAATAAAACAATTGCAAAATGCTGTTTAATATTTTTTCACTTCATCATAACAAGATGCACTCTGTATAGTCAAATCATTACACTCTAATGGGCTTGCTGTCCAAAACCATTAGCATTAATTTGAAGTCCAGTTTGGATGTGAAGGTTACTGGAGTTGCTCCACATTAAACTCCTTGAACCATATCTCTGTAAACCTCATTTTGTAGTCATGGGCACAACCCTGCTGGAGTGATTTAAAATGAATGTAAAAATTATTTTGGCACAGAATTGAATGCATAAATATTTGTAAGTAAATGCGCAAACTTTAGACAGTGTATGGAATTTAGGAAATAAGGATCTGAGTAAGGACCTAAACAACAGCTTTATTTTCAAGTGATGTAAGTGAGAAAAATGGGTGTCATAAACTTCTATAAACTAACTTTATTTCAAACCATTTTGGATGAGAAATTGTTTATTTGGATTAGTTTTACTGCTTAGAAGCCAGTGTTCCTGGAATAACATTTACATTGATGGTTGGGGTGGGCTGATCTGAGAAGTTTCCATGTTCTACTCTATCTGTGTGGTGGTTAGCACATTCGCCTTTCTGGAATTAGGTTCGAATCCCAATCTGGGTGGAGTTTCCATGTTCTCCCTGTGTCCACATGGGTTTTTTCCGGTTTCCTCACACGTCCCAAGTATGTGGATTCAAAGTGAATTGGATGCTCTAAATTGCCCCTATATAGTCTGTTTCTGTTTGTGTCTAAGTGAGTAAGTGTGCTCTGTGATTGGTGTCCTGTCGTGTGTAAATCTGCCCAGCGCCCAAAGCATTCTCGCCTTGATGGATGGACGTTTAGTGTCAGGAGTGTGTGTCCTGGTCAACTCCATATCACATCTTAGGGTTTTCTATTCAATCTGGATTTCCATGTTCTCCCCGTGTCTGTATGGGTTTCCTCCCACAGTCCAAAAACATGAAGCACGGTCAGTTGGATTCTCCAAAAAAAATTGCCCCATATAGAGTGTGTTTGTCTGTGTAAGTGAGTGTGTGCCCAGTGATAGATTGGCGCCCTGTCCTGGGTGTATCTGCCCAGCGCCCGAAACGTTCTCCCCTGGATGGGCATGGGGAACCCTACCGCGACCCTAATAGAGGATAAAGCGGAAGATAATGGATGGATGAATTCCAAGTCCAAGCCCAAACTGCCAGTGTTGTTCCGTTGAAGACGCCTCCAACTATTCATGATATCCATCTGCATTCAGGTTTTGGAGCAAACTAATTGGTAATGTGGGCGGCACGGTGTCTTAGTGGTTGGCACGTTCTCCTCTCAGCACTAGGGATTCCCGGTTCGAACCTCCATCTGGGTGGAGTTTCCATGTTCTCCCCGTGTCCACATGGGTTTCCTCCGGGTCCTCCGGTTTCCTCCCACAGTCCAAAAACATGGATCAACTCACTTGCGTTCTCCAAATTGCCCCATATAGAGTGTGTCTGTGTGTGTGTGTCCAGTGATAGATTGCCCCCCTGTCCTGGGTCTATCTGCCCAGCGCCCGAGACGTTCTCCCCTGGATGGGCATGGGACCCCCCCCCCCCGCGACCCTAATAGAGGATAAAGCGGGAGATAATGGATGGATGGATGGATGGATGAATTGGTAACGTTGTGCTCACCAGCGCCCGTGTTGTTCCCATCCTCATGGCTCGGGTTCGGCTCCTCTCGGCCGCGCTTGTCGTTCTCGCAGGTGCCCTGGTCCAGCCGGGCTTCGGAGCTGGAGCAGCAGTAGCGCAGCTCGCACTTCCCGCAGCAGATGATCGCTTCTGCGCCGTCGTAGCGCTCGGGACACTGGAAGCCATCCCGCCATGCGCCCTGTCCGTCCCGCCAGCCGTGACAGTACTCCCCGCTGGCCTCCACATTCATCACCGTCACCAGCCAGACCACCACCGCCAAAGCCACGGGGGGCCCGGCGCTGCGCATGGTGCCGCTCACGGGACAGAAACGCGCCGCGTTCGCTTCGAAACTAAAGCCCTGTCTGATCCTGATGCCGCGCTGAACGGAGAGGAAAATCTAATTTAACAGCTCCATCAATAAATCCACGCGTGTCCACGGCATCCCACTGTCACGAGACTCCGAGAAGTTTTGCAGGAGCTCCGAGGAAACGGCGCATCGCGTTCTTTCTTTATTTTATTTTATTCTTTATTCACTTAAAGCGAAGCTCCGGCGCGTTGAGCGCATCGATCCGCGCGCCGCGGCTGAGCTCCGTGTGTGTGCGCGCTTCTCAAATGTCCTCCCCCCGAGACACAGCGAACCCGACCCGGACTCCGCCGTGTAATCCAGACGCTCCGGCGCTCGCTCCTCAAAACCCCCCGCGCTTTCGTTCTTTCTTTTCAACCGCAGTAATGTTGCCCCGGCTGATCCACGCCATGCGCTCTTTACCCCGCACACGTCCTCCCCGCTCCCTCCGCAGGTGTTTGTCACGCAGCGGCGGCGGAGGCGGCCCACACTGCTGACCTGACCGATGATGGGCTTTCTGACCCCATGCCCACCACAGACACAGCGACGCATGCGCACAGACGAGCTCACCACCTTTTTTGGGGCTTTTCACAGTTCTGCCAGTTGCCAGCACTAACAAGTGGAACCGGACAGCGGCGCGCGGTGCTGTAGAGCCGCGTCCTAATGCGCCCCCGTGTGGCAAGAGACAAAGCGACACACAAGGCTTTTAGAGGCATTCAACAGGGCAATTATTCAGAGCAGTAACTCACTCACCTATGACCAAAGGAATCTATGTACCTTTCCTTAGTCTTAAACTTTATATTATATCATGTACACAACTCTATATATATATATATATGTGTGTGTGTGTGTGTGTGTGTGTGTGTATATATATATGTGTGTGTGCGTGTGTGTATATAAATATAAATATATATATATATATATATATATATATATATATATATATATATATATATATATATATATATATATATATATACACATTATCTTCCGCTTTATCCTCTACTAGGGTCTCCATGCCCATCTAGGGGAGAACGTCTCCCAGGACAGGGTGCCAATCTATCGCTGGACCCACACTCAATCACACAAACACACTCTCTATGGGGCAATTAGGAGAATTCAATTGACCTTACATTTACATTTACATTTACATTTGGTCATTTATTGGACGCTTTTATCCAAAGCGACTTACAAGGTGATCACAGGGTTAATCACAGCATCCCTGGAGCAATGAGGGTTAACCTTGATCCATGTTTTTGGACTGTGGGAGGAATCCGGAGAACCCGGAGGAAACCCACGTGGACACGGGAAGAACATGAAAACTCCACCCAGATTGGGATCTGAACCGGGAATCCCTAGCACTGATAATGTGTGTATATGAATGTGTTCAGTCATTCAGTCCACTAACTTGAGCATGAACAGTATCCAGTTTTGGTCTTTTTTTTATTTGGTGTCCTTACATGGAGGAAAAATTCCCGTTCTGCTTCATTTCGACTGGAATCTTCTGAAAGAAAAGCATCTTCAGCAATGAAATCAGTAACGCTGGTCTTCATTAAGAAAATATGGGAATTGCATGCACGCATCGGAAAACCGCTGTACAACAGCACCATCTAGTGGACGAATCTTAGATTACACATCTGTAATGCAAATAGTGTGAAAGGACTATCAGTTCATTTTAAATCACCTGTCCATCGTCGATTACTGAAATTCATTCATTCATTCATTATCTCCCGCTTTATCCTCTATTAGGGTCGCGGTGGGGTTCCTCATGCCCATCCAGGGGAGAACGTCGCGGGCGCTGGGCAGATACACCCAGTACAGGACACCAATCTATCGCTGCGATTACTGAAATTACATCAATAATAACAAATATGCATTATTCCCAGGGCAAGATCGATCTGTATATTAAAAGTGATATAATTAAAATATACTATTAAGACAAGGGCCAAATATAAATTACATCTACTAAAACTTTTACAACATTCCATCCTAAGATGGCCTTTTTGCACCTATAACAGCTTTAAATCCCCCCTGAATGCCTTCTACAAGATTCAGGTGGGAGATTTCCATTGAGGCATTATTAAGTACTTTTGTAACCATTCACTCATTCATTATCTTCTGCTTAATCCTTTACTAGGGTCGTGGGGAGTTCTCCATGCCCGTCTCACACAGACACTCTATATGGGGCAATTTAGAGCATTCAATTGACCTTGATCCATGTTTTTGGACTGTTGGAGGAAACTGGAGAACCCTGAGGAAACCCACACATACACGGGGAGAACATGGAAACTCCACCCAGATTGGGATTTGAACCTGGATCCCAAGCATCAAGTGGCGAACATGCTAATCACTAAGCCAAGTTAAATGCTCAAAAATCTTAATACACAAATATTTACTCTGTGATTTCATTGAACACAACTTTAATAACGCACCAATTTCAGTTTCATTGTTGTGCATTTGAGATCACATCCACAATTTTGAGCAGGGGTGTTTAAATGTTTGAGACATTTTAGATGTGGTGTTTATAAGGTCAGATTATTTTGCCCATAGTGGAATATTCATATTAAATAATTAATCAACAAAAGCCACAGGGTTTTTAAATCCAAAGAGCAGATTTACATTCTAATTTAATTATGAAAAAAAAACGTAAACAAGGTAAATTTATAATTACTTTATTGTCTCACGACGGTCACAACAATCAAGGATAGAATTACACTGCTTTAATAATACAGCACTGAAGAATTACAGTTTAAAACAAACAAAACAAAACCAGCACTGCAGGCAACCACCAATAAATAGTCACACGATTTAATTTATAACGTCTCTGATATCATCTGTACAGCCAAAGATGGAATGATAATTACAACAAATGAAAAAAATGCACAGCTGCGGATTTGAAACACACCAATAAAAAAAAACTGAACTGAATGATGAAGCATCACAGAGGCGTTTAGGTATTTAAAAAAAAATACACCAGACACTCTCACAAGAACAAACAACTACAACAAATGCACGCACACGACGATGGAGGAAGTGCACTGACTTTAAAATACTATATGCTACTACGGCTCCATTAGAAGAAGAGAAGTGAGCAGTGGAATGTGGTTGCAGTGGAGGTGAAGGGAGGGAGACAGACAGATGGACAGCTGGGTTCACAGAGCGAGTGATCTAAGCGTGGGTCCTAATCCTCCAGCGTGCGGAACGCGTTCTGCATGTCCTCGTGCAGCTGCGCATAGTCAGCTTTAATCTTAGCTTCGCCCTCCTTCACAGGGTCCTAAAAGAAAGAACAAAGAAAAAAAAACTGATGGTTAAAAAGAACGTTTTAACAGCCCTGTGTTGCCTGTAGCTCTATGGATCTGCCACTGACTCGAGGGAGCATGCATTATTGTGAATAAATCACAGGACAGAGGTGTAACTGTACTCCACCTGGCATCATGCCTAATAACACCTCACAGGAACACCTCTCATTTATTTACAATAATTACAATTACATTTATTTATTTACATTTATTCACAATAATACACAACATTGAGTGCCTTATTGCTTTAATAAATTAATGGATTAATAAATTAATTATAGGGATTCCCGGTTCGAATCCCAATCTGAGGTTCCATGTTCTCCCCGTGTCAGAGTGGGTTTCGTCCGGGTTCTCTGGTTTCCTCCCACAGTCCAAAAACATGGATCAAGTCAATTTAGTTCTCCAAATTGCCCCATATAGAGTGTGTCTGTGAATGCCCAGTGATAGATTAGCACCCTGTCCTGGGTGTATCTGCCCAGCGCCCGAAACGTTCTCCCCTGGATGGGCATGGAGAAACCCCCCGCGACCCTAATAGAGGATAAAGTGGAAGATAATGAATGGATTAATAAATTAATTATTGAAAGTAAAATAATTAATAAACTGGTCTTCCAGTTTCCAGAAATCTAGTCTGGATTTTAAAGTGAAAACTTAAATCAGCACTGTTTTCTTGGTACATGGTTGTGACATCACAGGTTCTAATCTTAATCTGGGTGGCATTTCCAAGTTCTCCCTGTGTCTTCATTTCCTCCAGGTTCTCTGGTTTCCTTCCACAGTCCAAAAACATGGATTCAAGGTAAATTGAATGCGCTAAATTGCCCCATATAATGTGTGTTCATGTGTGTCTGTGTGGTTGAGTGTGTTCTCAGCGATATATTGTTCCCCTGTCCTGAATTCATTATTAGATTTATTGTTTCTTATTAAAAAATGACTAATTTAGAGTGATCAACAATATGTGGAATGGAGAGTAAATACATGTTTTGCTGTTTAAGAAATTTACCTTAAATTTCATTGAGCTGATCTTGTAGAGGATTTCTCCCATGTGCTCACGGATCATGGCCCAGGTGATCTTGTTGTCACTTTGTGCGGTGCTCTCCACCGCATGCCGCGCCATCTCGTAAAAGGAGATCATGTTAGACAGGATTCCCACAGTCTTGTAGAAAGGGCAGAATCTGGAAACAAAGAGAAGTCACTTTAATCAGATTAGAAGCAGGAAGGAAAGAACTTGTGACCATCAAAACCATCAGAAATATAAAGTGAAAAAAAGGCTTTATACATTTATATATATCCCTTATACATGTTCTACAATTTGTATATAAATTTAGGATATTGCGGTATTAGTGTTGCAGCATTTAATATCTCCATCCAGGTTTTAAAGCCTCAATATCTTGAAACCCTCACTTTGTATTTCCTTGTTCATAATATTAAACTATTAAAGAGTTAGAGTAGGTTTGCAGAAAATGATTTAAAAAGTGCAGTGCAAACTTTTTTATTTAGTCAGCCTGACTTAATCATGTTTAACAATTAAATATGATTTATAAAGGAACAGAATGGCCTAAATTTTTTACTTCCATTATGACCGTGACCTCTGCTGGCTAGCCAAGACAAAACTACTAACAAAAAGGAAAAAAGGGAATAAAAATATGACTGCAACATTATTTACTGGAGTCATTTCCTTATTGTTACTAATAAAAAAACCTTTACGTTTCTGGTCAGCTGATTAAAAGTCTCAAATTCTCGCAGGGCTCTGCCAGGCGTTCAAAACAACAAAATCAATACTGACCTATCATAAGGTGTGTAGCCGTTCTGCTGCAGGAAATCATCCTTGATCAGTTTGGCTACTTCAAGTGTAATCTTGTCCGTCTCAGCCAGTGAAGCCTAAAACAAATGTAATAAATAATGATACATAATTAAAAAAAGGAAGGTATGGTGGATTAATGGTCAGCACAATCGCCTCTCAGAGCTGGAAATGTAGGTTTGAATCCCAGTCTGGGTGGAGTTTCCTTGTTCTCTCTGTGTCCACCTGGGTTTCTCCGGTTTCCTCCCTCAGTCCAAAAACATGGATTCAAAGTAAATTGGCTGTATCTGCCCAGTGCCCAAAACTTTCTCCCCTGGATGGGCATGGGGAACTCCCACCACGACAATGGACCTAGTTTAATACCTGCTGGGATTTAAATTATGATATACTAGACTCATTACAATAACTTTAACAAGATTAATTATTATTATTATTATTATTATTATTATTATTATTATATAACTGATTTAGACGACAGAGTAAATAAAACAAAAAGCAAATAAAATCCACAAATCGAGTCACCTTGCCGACAAGTTGCACGATCTCAGCCAAATCTTCTTCTTCCTGTAAAATCTCTTTAGCCTTGGTGCGCAGGGGCACGAACTCTGGGAAGTGCTTGTCATAGTATTCATCCAGTGCTCGCGTGTACTTACTATAACTGATTAACCAGTTAACTGAGGGGAAGTGCTTCCTCTGGGCCAGTTTCTTATCCAGACCCCAGAAAACCTGAGAGAAACATCCATTATATATATATATATATATATATATATATATATATATATATATATATATATATATATATATATATATATCAAATAGCAGGTGCGAGAGTGACATGTTAGAAAATAACGCAGTACATTCTTCTTACCTGTACGATACCCAGAGTAGCGGATGTCACGGGATCCGAGAAATCACCACCAGGGGGCGACACTCTGCAGACAAATATGGAAACGTTTGGACCATGCACGCTCTGAAACGACCAGCTTTGATGGACTTGGTACTAAAAGCTCAGTGAACTATAGTTGAAGATTTTATGTGCATCCTACACACAAACCAACTAATCAAATTAACAGCTCCTCATTATGTAAGCATGGATGTGCTGCCACTAAAAACACAAACATGAAAGGTATAGAAGCTCTTCTACTTACGCGCCCACGATGCTAACACTGCCTTCTCTTTCCGGGTTACCGAGACATTTAACCCGTCCAGCGCGCTCATAAAATGAGGCGAGACGTGCACCAAGGTATGCTGGATAACCGCTATCTGTAACACACACATACACACGTCAAATTATATATAGTATTTATAACATATAAAGTGAATGTAGAAACAGTGCGAACAATGAATTTATAAACAGTAAATGGAAAAAAAATTTCAATCATCAATCATATTTACATAATATAAATAAAAACAAATGCAAATATTATTTACAAACAAAAATGGACAGTTCCAAGAAAGAAAAGTAACCAATAAATTTTTTTTTTTAATGTTAAAATATTTTTATATATAATTCAAATGTTAATTATTGTCTTTAACTTATTATATCATTCATTCATTATCTTCCGCTTTATTCTTTATCAGCGTCGGGGGGGGACGGGGACGTTTCGGGCGCTGGGCAGAGACACCCAGGACAGGGCACCAATCCATCGCTGGGCACACACGCACACAGACAGACATACTCTATATGGGGCAATTTGGAGAACTCAATTGACTTGATCCATGTTTTTGGACTGTGGGAGGAAACCGGAGAACCCAGAGGAAACCCACGCGGACACGGGGAGAACATGCAAACTCCACCCAGATGGGGATTCGAACCGGGAATCCCCAGTGCTGAGAGGCGAACGTGCTAACCACTAAACCTTATTATATCCTATCCTCCTAAATTATATTTATTTATATAAGTAAGGGGCAGTCTTAAGCTTGAGGTTAAGAAGCATTGCGACACTGAAGGACCCCGGTTTGATTCCCGGTCCCACCAAGCACTGTGACTGTGCCCTGTGGGAAGGCACCTGAACCCATTTGCATCCCGGGAGTCGTATACGTCGGCTGCCCACTGCTCAGGGCACGTGTGCTCACTTTACTGATGTGTATGTGTTTCACCGAACGGAGGGTTAAATGTGGAGGATAAATTCCTCTGTGTGTAAGAACGGTAGGCAAAATAAAAAAATAATTAAAAATATAATTGTGTATTTTAAAGCTGGGCCTAATGCTACTTAGATTTTTTTAGATTTAGTTGAAATTGATAATTGGTTTATTACCAGCAGGCATCTCAGCCAGACGTCCAGAGATTTCTCTGAGAGCTTCAGCCCATCGAGAAGTCGAATCAGCCATCATGCTGACGTTGTAACCCATATCCCTAAAATACTCAGAAAGAGTGATTCCTATAAAAAAAAAAAGACATGATAATTAATTTAACAGTATATATAAGGGATACGTTTATTATTTGGTAAGGTCAACCTGATACCTGTGTAAATGGATGCCTCTCGAGCAGCCACAGGCATGTTGGAGGTGTTGGCAACCAGAGCTGTTCTCTTCATAATGCTCTCCACTTTCCCGTCAACCTCCATTGTTAGCTGGAAAACAAGGGAAAGAAATCAATCACCCCGAACTCTCATCACATCACATAATAAACAATGAGCTTCAGCATCCTCACCTCAGGAAAGTCTCGCAGTACTTCTGACATCTCATTCCCACGCTCACCACAACCCACATAAATAATCACATCACTGTTCGAATATTTGGACAAGGACTGAGAGATGACCGTTTTTCCACAACCGAAAGCTCCTGGGATGGCTGTGGTTCCTCCCTGCACACACCTGTAAACGTTTGCAGTTAATTGACAATTGTTGAAAAGGAGAGAAAGTTGTATCCTCTGTACACCTGAGCACGTCAACATGAGAGCATTGTTTTGGTTTAATCTTAAAAAGGGAGACTATTCAGGTTTACAGCTGTAAAATCCTAAACCTGGGTGAGAGATTATGTTTTTTGAGCGGACTGTGTACGTTTGTATCCAATTACTTAACCTAAGAGGTCAGACGAGTCTCCTGGCTGTGCAAACCCATAAACCAAACCTATGAAACCACATCTTTACAGATTTATTTTCAACAATGGAGAAATATAATAGTAAAATTAAGTCTAAAACTTGTTCTCTTTATATTCTTTTTAAAGACAGGGACTCTACAATGTGGGCGACACGATGGCTTAGTGGTTGGCATGTTCTCCTCTCAGCACTAGGGATTCCCGGTTCGAATCCCCATCTGGGTGGAGTTTCCATGTTCTCCCCGTGTCCGTGTGGGTTTCCTCCGGGTCCTCCGGTTTCCTCCCACAGTCCAAAAACATGGATCAAGTCAATTGAATTCTCTAAATTGCCCCATATAGAGTGTGTCTGCATGAGTGAGTGTGTGCCCAGTGATGGATTGGTGCCCTGTCCTGGGTGTATCTGCCCAGCGCCCGAGACGTTCTCCCCTGGATGGGCACGGGGAACCCCCTCCACGACCCTAATAGAGGATAAAGCAGGAGATAATGGATGGATGGACTCTACAATTCTGAACCAAAGTAATTCTCCTCCACCTTCCGGTCACTTACGGAAATAGGGCGTCCAACACGCGCTGACCAGTAAGCAGAGGGTGATTGGCGGGCAGCTTCTCAGTAACGGGGCGGACCTGACGCACTGGCCACACCTGCACCATGGTAAATTTCTCCTTCATGCCCTCAAACTCCAGCTCGAGTACAACATCCTATTCGAAAAAGCACACACACACACATACACCTGACGAGACCATTCTGAATGTGAACATTAATATCTTAGACCTACAACAAACATTTAGGAACCGCACCGATACGTCGTAGTTTCCAGGTGGGGCCACGTAGGTGACAGTACCACGGTTCCTGGGTGGCAGCATGATTTTGTGTTTAATGAGGGAGTTCTCCAACACAAGACCGTAAATGTCTCCTCCAGTTATGTGACTGCCAACCTGGAACAGATGTTATTATATAACTATAATAACGTGTAACCACCATAGCCTCACTTATGTAAACACAGATTAATTACTAACTTTGTAAATATAAATATTTGTCTTATTTTAAAAAAGATGGGAAGAACTAGCTTTCTTAAAATGTTACTCCTGCACTGCTAATGATTAGAATATTCTTTTCTTGACTACAGTTTATTACTAATTTAGGCTTGTGCAGGTTCCAGTATTTACTACTTACTGATTAGGTCTATTACTTACTGATTAGGTCTCAACTATCAATTTAATCACCAACTATTCTATAACAGATTGCTGAGTTTATGAACATAAAAAAAAAAAAAAAAAAATATATATATATATATATATATATATATATATACACACAGTATATATACACACACACACACAGTATGTATTATATATATATATATAAATATACATATTATAAATACACACACACACACATATATATATATATATATATATATATATATATATATATATATATATATATATATATATATATATATATACGCACACACTTTTGTGAGAAATTGGTGAAATAATCTTTACTTTCATTCTTATGATCGATATTATTATATTGGTACAATAATCTCTATTTTACATGATGCAATATATTTTAAATGTAGTATACATAGCTTGCCACTGACGCATATTACTTTAAATTTTAATTTATTTCAGCTTATTATTACTAATAGTAATTGACCCCCACCCTTCTAATACATAGAACACCCTAACCACTGAGCTACCACACATGTTTACAGAAACAAGACAGATTTATACACTAAACCAAAGACCAGTTGAACAATCCAAATCCAAAAATCTACACTTTAAACATTTAAACAATTCGAGTCCAGTGAGAAAAAAACTGAAATGGTACAAAAGAGCAGAGACTCGAGCGTCTAAATCTGAATATAATCTCTTTAGATACAAACCCGTAGGTTTTTGGAAGGTGAAAACTCCCACTTGAGGTCTCGGTTGAGGGCACCAATGTTGACTCCTCGAGGAATGTAGATGCTTTTGGTTAAGTCATTGATGTCCTTGAGTGGTCGCTGAATACCATCAAAAATGGAGCCCATGATACCAGGTCCGAGTTCCACAGAGAGGGGCTTTCCTGTACGCAGTACTGGGTCACCAACAGACACACCAGCTGAATGCAGGTCAGGAAAACAAAGCTGCAATCTTAACTCCAGTACAGTACAGTGCAGGTATAATTTTACAATAAAAATACATTTAGACAAAAGGCCCAATCATTTAAAGCCAACAATGTAATTGAATTTAAACTAGAAAAAGTAAAAGACAGGTAACGGGTAAAGGATACAGGTTTCTTCATAAACCTGAATGGTCGCCATGTCCCCCTCTAGCCTGATGATCTCTCCCACCAGCTCACTGTGGCCGACACGCACCAGCTCGTACATGGCTGCCCCGGCCATACTAGAGGCAGTCACCACTGAGAGACAGAAACACAGACCCTTAAATATTATATGATAAATAGTCCATTGTTCATGTTACAGGAGGGAGAATTCACTACAGCCAGCTATTCCAATTTGACGAATACAGAGTAAAATATTTAAATACTAGACATCATTAGAGACAATGCAGATGACAGAAGACCTGTAGTTCTAATCTGTTACTTACCAGGTCCAGAAACACCATGTACGTATCCAAACTGACTCTCCCTCTCCTCATCTCGAATCTTAGGCAGCTTGGAAAAATCCATGTTAAAATTGTGTGTCTAAAAAGAAGAGAGAAGGGACGTAGAATATCCAGATTTAAATAAAAAAAAAATCTTAACATTTTTCTTCATTCTGAGAATTGTGCAAATGCTTTTATTTACTGTTGTAGTGTTCTTTTTTTAAAGTGTTCATTATTTAGACATTATCATAAGGGAACATATTTAAACATGTATTATCTTTATCTTCATGCGAAACATATTTTTTATATAAGTAAAAACTGCTTATTGGTTGGGCTGTTTGGTTGTCACACCAAAATTCTGTATGAAAAACATTGAATCTTGAATGACATGACTAAACATATCTTCCATAATGTCTCAGTTCAGTCCTGGAGCTTTATTTTTAAAGGAAAGTGTTTTAAAAAACAAAACAAAAAAAATACAAAAATACAAAAGTGCAGTAACCCAGACATGGATTAGTTTTTTTTACATGGATTGTGTAACAGAATGTTACATCTACAGCTTGCAAGATTTTACGACTACACTGGTTAAGCCTACAAAACCTAATTCTTTATTAACAAATGGCACCAGCTTAATTTATTGCTAATGAATCCAAAAAAAAACCAAGAGTCAAAATCCCGTGACTGGCTGAATTAAAAGAGGAAGCAGAGTACAAATGGAAACTTGGGTAATTCTGGTAAATCTGTACTGAGCCACCACATCAGCATGAGTAATATTATGGAGAAGTAATTCTAGTATGTTAAATTAAAGTTTGCATGTTTTTCAAACAGTTTATTATTTTTTTAGACTGTTCAAATGATTTTTTTTTATTTACTGTACAATAATGTTGCCCAATTACAATTTTTATGTATATTATTAGAGTTTTTATCAAAATTTGCAAGGTAAAATAAATTAAAAAAACAGATTTCTCATCTTAAAAATAGCTTCTTTTCATATAATGTGAAGTTTTTATACAATAACTAAAACTCAATTTATTCTACATACAAAATATGAAAGACATTGTAAATAAGGAACACCAGCTGATCAAACATCACATGATCTATGAAGCACTGTGGACTCTAAACTTTAAAAAAAAAAAAAAAAAAAAAAGAAATCTTGTCATTTCACCACAAAAGATTGTGTGTAATAAATAAATCAGTGAGAAAAATAGATGTAAAGTACAGTATTAAAGGAAAAGATGAAGAATTAAATGTTACAACATGCTGCTTAGACAATAGAAAACCTTCTCTGCTTAAACTAGAAGTAAGATAGTTAAGCTGCTTGTCTGAACATGTCTGTTAACGACTAAAAGATTTGTCACATACAGTGAGAATAACCTTTTATTTGGGACATCTCTCTATGCATCAGCAGAATTTAAAGCATGAGTTATATTCTGATGTCCAGCTACTGGTCCACTGTAACTGATTTTACATGTATTCGTGCAGGAAGTATTTCTAGCCTGCTACGTTTACACAGAGCACAACAATCTGATTAACAGCTCAACAGAAATAGTAATGGTTCATGTTTACACCTTAATCAGAATACAGTAACCCAAATAAATACAATAAATTTGATCTATTTTTTAAACACATGAATGATGAATTAACATATAGGATGAAATATGGTCAAGTAAAAGTCTTAATGTATCCTTCTGGCAGCTGATAAAATATCTATAGAATTTCACATAAAAAACCCTCTAAATAAGGTGGACACACAGGACCCTGACCCATTAAAAAAAAAAAAAAAACAAGACATGCACCACGGCATAACCACTGCACCACCATGCCAATCTGCACTTGCAATCTTCCAATGGCACGTTTGGTTAATGACATTTTTTTTTTGCAAATTTGCATTTCTATTAGATGTTGGAGCACATCAAAACACACTCATTCTAGTGAGCAGGGCCAATGTTCTCAAAAAAAAAAAAAAAAAAAACTGAAAGCAGGTTAAAGTCCTCTTTGTGATTGGCTTAGTCACAGCATCAACAATAATGCACTGCTTCAAAATTGTATCAATGTGTGATATACAAGACATTATTTTCCCAGTGTTTTTTTTTTATTTATTAATTTTTTTTAAATAAACTGCATTCTGTAATTTGGCTACTAGATGGTAGTGTTTGATTGTTAGAGAAACCAGAAACCTTTCACTCAGCTATCAGTGTTTACCTTAAAAAACATACAACAATATGTCACATTAATTTTGGTTTCAATGAACACATTTATGAATTAAACATTTTCAACTACAATGTGTTTGTAAGCATTTTATGAAAGCAATAAGGCACCCAAGATTTTACTGGAAAGAGGTGTAAGGGAATGATGACCTTAATGCTTTATTACACAAATCGTGTCAATGCACCAGAACAAATATATGAATGAATTAGTACATATATGTTTATAACAGCAGCACGGTGGCTTAGTGGTTGGCACTTTCGCCTCTCAGTGCTAGGGATTCCCGGTTCGAATCCTCATCTGGGTGGAGTTTCCATGTTCTCCCCGTGTCTGCGTGGGTTTCCTCCGGGTTCTCCGTTTTCCTCCCACAGTCCAAAAACATGGATCAAGTCAATTGAATTCTCAAAAAATTGCCCCATATAGAGTGTGTCTGTGTGAGTGAGTGTGTGCCCAGCGATGGATTGGCGCCCTGTCCTGGGTCTATCTGCCCAGCGCCCGAGACGTTCTCCCCTGGATGGGCATGGGGAACCCCACCGCGACCCTAATAGAGGATAAAGCGGGAGATAATGAATGAATGAATGAATGAATGTTTATAACAACCATCCATCCATTATCTTCCGCTTTATCTTCTATTAGGGTCCCCATGCCCATCCAGGGGAGAACGTCTCGGGCGCTGGGCAGATAGACCAAGGACAGGGCGCCAACTATCGCTGGGCACACACTCACTCACACAGACACACTCTATTTGGGGCAATTTGGAGAACTCAATTGACTTGATCCATGTTTTTGGACTGTGGGAGGAAACCGGAGAACCCGGAGGAAACCCACGCGGACACGGGGAGAACATGGAAACTCCACCCAGATGGGGATTCGAACCGGGAATCCCTAGTGCTGAGAGGAGAACATGCTAAACCACTAAGCCATCGCCTGTTTGTAACATATATATATATATATATAACATTTAATTATAAATTTATTTAATATTTAAAACACCAAATCTTACAGTTTTTTAAAAGTAATATATATTAGTATATGTGACAGATAATAACTTACAGAAGTGTGTGTGTGTGTGTGTGTTTCTGTATAATAACAGTATAAAGCTGAGCAGCTTGTGGCCCTGAGCTGTCTGTGATCACATGACCAGCTGACTGACGGAACACTGTGGCTTTAGTTGCAGCATTCCGCGTCGTTAACGCTTAACATCTCCGTGAGATTAAATAACATCCACTGCAGAACGATCATAGAACGATCATTAGAACGATCATAGAACGATCAGAGCTGCAAAATGATATCATTATAAACCTACATGTCAGCGGACACACCGCAGGTGGGAGCTCTCACGCGCATTCAAGGTTAGACGATGCAATTAAGGACGATTTATCATCGATGTAATATGCCATGAAAGACACTATTCCGCGGGATGATGGTGGAAGATGGACAAAAAGAGTTGCAGCTCATGTTTTATTTGCTGTTTTCAGAAAGAGCTCGACGTGTCAAAGCGAATCGCCCGTCACTGAACAGGCTGTAGCATTAGCTTAGCCTTCTGGCGCTGCAGTTCGATCAGCCGGGCCCAGCGCAGAGCAGACGGTGAACGCAGACGCACCGAGTCTCAGATAAACAAACACGACGCAGACGCAGACGCAGACGTACCTCAGAATGTACAGCGGATCAGACGAGCTCTCCTGACTGCGGCTGCCGATCAGAGATGAGAGGAGAACGCGACTAGGAACCACGATCAGCTGACTTCATTCCCTCTGTGGTTGTAGTGCAGGGATCAGGGACTGCGTGGCACAGCGCCCCCTGCTGACATGTTCCTCACATTAGCCATCCATCCATTATCCATCCATGGGCACACACACACACACACACACACACACACACACACACACACACACACACTATATGGGGCAATTTGGAGAACTCAATGACTTGATCCATGTATGTTTTTGGACTGTGGGAGGAAACCGGAGAACCCGGCGGAAACCCACACAGTCACAGGGAGAACGCTTCAGGTGCTGGGCAGATACACCCAGGAGTGGGCTCACACTCACTCACACAAATACATCATTCATCCATTATCTTCTGCTTTATCCTCTATTAGGGTCGCGGTGGGGTTCCCCATGCCCATCCAGGGGAGAACGTTTTGGGCACCAGGACAGGGTGCCAATCCATCGCTGGGCACACACTCACTCACACACACACACTCTATATGGGGCAATTTGGAGAACTCAACTGACTTGATCCATGTTTTTGGACTGTGGGAGGAAACCGGTGAACCCGGAGGAAACCCACGCAGACACAGGGGATTCGAACCGGGAATCCCTAGCGCTGAGAGGCGAACATGTTAACCACTAACCCATCCATTATCCATCCAACCATTATCTTCCGCCTTATCCTCTATTAGGGTCGCGGGGGGGGGTTCCCGATGCCCATCCAGGGGAGAACGTTTTGGGCGCTGGGCAGATACACCCAGGACAGGGGGGCAATCTATCGCTGGACACACACTCACTCACACAGACACACACACTATATGGGGCAATTTGGAGAATTCAATTGACTTGATCCATGTTTTTGGACTGTGGGAGGAAACCGGAGAACCCGGAGGAAACCCACGTGGACATGGGGAGAACATGGAAACTCCACCCAGATAGGGATTCGAAGCGGGAATCTCCAGCGCTGAGAGGAGAACATGCTAAACCACTAAGCCACCGTGCCGCCCTGTTCCTCACATTATGTTTAGTGTAATTAAACGTTATTGTTTTTTTTACCATTAAATTTGCTTAACTTGGATCCCCACCACTGAGACTTAGACATGCCACACCTACAGGCATGTTGTTAAACACCAACAACGAAACATTTACAAACTTATGGTGTTTTTTAATCCTTAAAGAGTATGTGGTTGATTGAGCAGAATTGGAGAGATTTACATTCATTAATTATCTCCATATCCAAGTTTGCTAGGAATAAGGGAAGATGGCCCTTAGACACATTTTTTATTGTAAAATATAAGGATATTTCGAATCCCCATCTGGGTGGAGTTTCCATGTTCTCCCCGTGTCCGCGTGGGTTTCCTCCGGGTTCTCCGGGTTCTCCGGTTTCCTCCCACAGTCCAAAAACATGGATCAAGTCAATTGAGTTCTCCAAATTGCCCCATATAGAGTGTGTGTGTGTGAGTAAGTGTGTATCCAGTGATAGATTGGCGTCCTGTCCTGGGTGTATCTGCGCAGCGCCTGAGACGTTCTCCCCTGGATGGACATGGGGATCCCCCCCCCCTGCGACCCTAATAGAGGATAAAGCAGAAGATAATGAATGAATGAATGAATATAAGGATATTTAAAAAAATTATATATAAATATATTTACCTAAACATCTTCTATCACATAGTTGCATAGTTGCTTTTACCTTAAGCATTTAACACCTAACTGTTCAGACTTTATTTCCTAAAATGAGAACTTACACTAAATAGTGTGTTAGCTAAAGTTTGTAAATGATTCAATGCGATACTCTGATCCAGTACGGGTTAAAATGAATCGTTTATATTTAAAGGAAATTCATTCATTTTAATATAGTTAAATATTTTTTAAATTATGTTTTTTTTACAGACTGATAAGCATAACTGAGTTACACATAGGGTTATTTTTTCACCATGGGAACCATGTGTCACCTTCACTTTTGGAGTGACTGCAATACCACCTGATGATGGACATACCAGACACACTAAAAATAACAGAGATGGCTTATATAGTTATAAATCAAGACAAACTGGTAACGAGGTCTGACCGATAAGTGATATGACATGAACGGTAAGGTTCGGGTGCTGAGGCAACATGCTTTCGGAGACTTTAACCCTGAAATGGTCTCAGGTTTCTCAGTGTCACCACTGAGGACGTGCTTTATTGTGATTCATCAGATTAGATGTAATTAAAAGTAAATGAGTGAATACAAATTATGTCCACATGAAGCAACTTCAGATCAGCAGAGACAGAGGTTAAACATGAACAGCATCAATAACTCTGATATACGAATAGAAAATATGTTTGGAAGGGAATGGCAATAAAATTAACCACAGGACATAACTTTTGCAAAAACTGACATAATCCACAGATCACTTTTGAGTTAAATTATGAATGATTTTTAGGAAAAGAACGAAGGGAAAAATAGGCTGCACGCTGGATTAGTGGGTAGCACGTTCGCCACTCCAAGTTTGAATCCCAATCTGGGTGGAGTTTCCATGTTCTCAATGTGTCTGCGTGGGTTTCCTCCCACCGTCCAAAATAAATCCATCCATCCATTATCTTCAGCTTTATCCTCTATTAGGGTCGCGGTGGGGTTCCCCATGCCCATCCAAGGGAGAACGTCTCAGGCGCTGGGCAGATAGACCCAGGACAGGGCGCCAATCTATCACTGGGCACACACTCACTCACGCATACACACTCTATATGGGGCAATTTGGAGAATTCAAGTGACCTTGATCCATGTTTTTGGAAACCGGAGAACCCGAAAGAAACCCACGCGGACACGGGGAGAACATGGAAACTCCACCCAGATTGGGATTCGAAATGGGAATCCCTAGTGCTGAGAGGAGAACATGCTAACCACTAAACCACCGTGCCGCCCGTCCAAAATAAATAATAAATAGTTGCCTAATTAACAAGTTGTAATCTATTTAAAGCATATCTTTAAAATGATACTAATACATTTTTTTCTTAAACTGTTCTTAAAATGTTGGCACAGTGGCTTAGTGGTTTAGCACGTTCTCCTCTCAGCTCTAGGGATTCCCGGTTCGAATCCCCATCTGGGTGGAGTTTCCATGTTCTCCCCGTGTCTGCGTGGGTTTCCTCCGGGTTCTCCGGTTTCCTCTCACAGTCCAAAAACATGGATCAAGTCAATTGAGTTCTCCAAATTGCCCCATATAGAGTGTGTCTGTGTGAGTGAGTGTGTGCCCAGCGATAGATTGGCACCCTGTCCTGGGTGTATCTGCCCAGCGCCCGAAACGTTCTCCTCTGGATGGGCATGGGGAACCCCACCGTGACCCTAATAGAGGATAAAGCGGGAGATAATGAATGGATGAATGAATGTTCTTGAAGATCTGAAGCAGTAAGCAGGCAACCAACCTGACTTTTTTTTTTAAAATTTTTTTGTAAAATAGTTTTAAGAAGCAAAGTCAGTGAACGAAGACGAATATAAATAGTCGTATATTTAAAGTAGACGTTGTTTGTGTTTCTTGTTTGTGTAAAGTCGGTGACAGAAGCTTTTATTTTGATCTCTAATCGCTTCAGCGTCACGGCTTCCCTCGCGCTTGCCGTTCGCTGGTGGAACCTTGCGAACCTCGGCGCGGCGTCCCTTCTCCCACCCGCTTTCCCCACGAACCCCCAAACGTCCCGCCTCGGGATTGGTCAGTAGGTGGCCCGCACGCGCGCCCGACCGCGCCGGGACGAATCGTGGCGCGGGACACTGGACGCTTTCGGCCAATCCCATCTCGAGACATGGCGGGCCGCCGGAATGTGGGTGGGGGAAAAAAAAAACCCCACGGCGCGGAGTTGACAGCGGCGGAGCAAAAGTGAAGCCTCGCGACGTCCATGTGGAGACGGCTCGCGCGCAGCCGAGCTGAGAGTTAGCACGCGGTTCTCTGCTGTTTTTGGGATTCGAGAGACGAAACGACGACATCTGCGTTTTAATCGCAAAACAAGTCGCGATCATCATGAAAGGGTGAGTGGAGCGCTGCGGACGAGCCGCTGTGAAGTTTCCTCTGAGAGGAGGGCGGGGGAGGTGCTAATGCTAATGCTAACGCTAACCATCCGCGACTAAATTTGCGAACCACACGAGCGCTCGCTTCTTAAGAAAGCCCGGACACGCTGACCGCAGCTGCCCGGTCAGCTTCAATCGGACTGCCGAGCGGCCGGCTGATGATGAGTTGGTTCGGGCGGGCGGGCGGGCGGACCGTGTGTTAGAGCTAGCTTAGCAACATTCTGAGCAAAGTGAGGCTGCGTTCCAAACCGCACGCTCCCGCTGAGCGCAGTGCACTGGATCAGGGTCGGGAGTGTTCTAATGCAACACGCTGCTTAGTACCGTGCAGTGTGGTTTAGGACGTGTCCCGGAGCGGAGAAATGTCGAGTCAGTGTGTAACGCCACGCTAACGTAGGGAACGTTCTTCAGACTTTCCCTGCGTTCTGTGCTTTTATCGGGGGGATTTTACATTAGTTTATTCTTAAACCCGTAAAAACGCCATTTAATCACAAACATTCTGAAAAACCCCATGTGTCTGTTATTAATATTACAGTCATAATACACTTATGTCGGTTAATACATCAGTCAGTATTATTATCTGTGAGTTATACCAGTGTGGGTGGCACGGTGGCTTAGTGGTTGGCATGTTCTCCTCTCAGCTCTAGGGATTCCCATTTCGAATCCCAATCTGGGTGGAGTTTCCATCCATGTTCTCCCCGTGTCCGCGTGGGTTTCCTCCGGGTTCTCCGGTTTCCTCCCACAGTCCAAAAACATGGATCAAGTCAATTGAGTTCTCCAAATTTGCCCCATATAGAGTGTGTCTGTGTGAGTGAGTGTGTGCCCAGTGATAGATTGGTGCCCTGTCCTGGGTGTATCTGCCCAGCGCCCGAAACGTTCTCCCCTGTATGGGCATGGGGAACCCCCCGTGACCCTAATAGAGGATAAAGCAGAAGAGTGGTGGTACAGACCGTTTTTAATGGGCTTATTACAAACTTTGTTTATTTGTGTGAATTGTTTTACTCTTCACATTGACTTTCACATAGTCTGAATGTAGATTTCCATCCATCCATCACTCTATCCTCTACTAGGAACGTTTCGGGCCCTATGCAGATACACCCAGGACAGGACGCCAACCCATCGCTGGGCACACACTCACTCAAACACACAAACATACATACAAACACACTCTATATGGGGCAGTTTGGAGAATTCATTTGACTATGACCATGTTTTTGGACTGTGGGAGGAAACCAGAGAACCCGGAGGAAACCCACGTGGACACGGGGAGAACATGGAAACTCCACCCACATCGGGATTTGAACCGGGAATCCCTAGTGCTGGGAGGAGAACATGCCAACCACTAAGCCACCGTGATGCCCGTGTATATAGATTTGAATCAGATAAATCAGATTTATATGAGACAGCATTACCTGGATGGTGGCACGGTGGGTTAGTGGTATCTCGATTTCCTCTCAGTGCTGAGGATTTCTGGTGCGAATCCCTGTTCCCAAGGGGTTCCTCTGGGTTGTCTGGGTTCCTCCCACAATCCAAAAACATAAATTCAAGGTAAATTAAACACCCCGAATCACCCCATTTAGAGAGTGTGTGTGTGTGCCCAGCAAAAAAAAAAAAAAAAAAATTCATTCATTCAAAATGAATGAATGAACATTACTTTGGTAAATGTGGCTGATATCATTAAGTGTCGAAATGAGCCTTCTGGATCAATAAAGTGTATTTATAAAGTGTTTGTTTTTATGCTCTTGCATAATTATTTGCTTTTTGGTGAATTCAGGAACAGAACCATGTAGTTATTTTGTTTAGTGCTGTTCAGTAAAGTATTTCAAAATAAGGAAACGGTGAAAGAACTTGACCTAATAAAGGTATCTTTCATGTCCTGTATTGTTAGTAAAATAAATTTTACATGGAGTTAGTTAAAGTAATGATTAAGTATGTGTACCCTTAATTATTTAAAGTTTTTGAAGTGATTTCTAACTTCTCTTTAATATTCTTGTGTTCTTTTACTCCCGTCACCAGAGTTCTTTATTTTGGCCATCCCTAATGTCATTAGCTATTCAAATGTGTTTAGAATTAATTAGACGTTCACACAGTCAAAACATTGGCTCATTTGGTTGGGCAGTTAATCAGCTTTGCACAAATCTGAACTCTAGTCATTTATATGTAACAACAAAACAATGATATAAATTTATATTATTTAAGTAGAATTACATCTGAATACACATGGCTGGTCTTTGAGTTCCTGTAAGTATCAGGGCTTTAATGTTGCTGGTTGAATGTTAAAAGTCAAGCAACTCAAATTTAGTATTTTCTCCATCCTGTTCCTTATTGAACACATTAATAATTTTATTAATTAAATCCTGAAACTTTAAAACATCATTAACCATCATGAGATGGAATGGGGTAAAGTGATCATCAGTGCTCATGTATATTCCCAACTTGGTTTGCCTCATATACTGCTTTCTTTTTTTTTCTTTACTATTAAACTAATTATTCTCAAATAGGTGTGTTTTTAAAATAAGCAATTTATACAATTCTAATACATTCTATTACATTTTATTCTATTCTATCTTATAATGATTAGTCGAGATTGTGACCATTAAAAGCTTTGCTGCTTTGACGCTGTGAGATGAGATGTGCTTCTCTAGCAATACTTTATTACTGGCTGTTGAAGCAGGAACCTAAACTTGTAGCACTGCAGTTTAAGCATGAAGCAGTCCTATAAATACCACTCTAATTCCTTTACTGGTGTCAAGTAAAGGCAAAACAAACCTGTAATGATTGCGTATAGGTTCCATCACTTTACAGTTAAATGTACTGTATATGAAGTTAAAAAAAGACTTTATGCCACATGTGTAAGTACAGTGTCCTATGAGAAAAGAGAGATGCAGTTTATAAACTAAGGATCATCATGAACTAAATAAACATTTTATGTTGCACGTTGACTCAATAAGAGATGTGTCCTTTATTTAATTACATAGACTTTCATATATGCACAACGACATATGTCGAATGTTTCTCTACAGATATCTTCTGGTTAAAATGCACAGGCAATCTGTTTTTTTACAACCTGCAACAGATTTGTTTTGTTCTCTTAAATCATTACTTATCACTTTAATTATAATATCAAAACTCTTGTGTAACTCTAAAATATTTTTTTAATAATATAATGTAATAAAATAATTTTAAATGTTTGTGTAATTATGGGAATGATGTCTGTAATGCATATAATTCTTTAATCCAAATAGCGTTCCTAAAGTCCATGAACGATCAGTTGAGCTTTCTGCTTTTGTTCCAGTAGCCGGATCGAGCTGGGGGATGTCACCCCCCACAATATTAAACAGCTGAAACGTCTCAATCAAGTCATCTTTCCTGTCAGTTACAATGACAAATTCTACAAAGATGTGCTGGAAGTAGGAGAGCTCGCGAAGCTAGGTAAGAAACCAAGCTTTTTCTGCATTAATAGATGCACATCAATGTGGACACCTGACCATCACATCCTTTTTGCTGATTAGGCAGATAAATGCAGATGTCCTCTCTCTGTCTTAAAAACAAAAGACTGCTTCACATAAAAAAAAAATCGGGTCCTAAAACTTGACATGGTGTAATTGTGAGTGCTGTCCACATATGTTGGATATTCCCTCACACTACTGAATTTATTTAAATTTGATGATGTATGTATTTATTTATTTAATTTAAAATTTTATTGATATTTTTAAATAGGTATCATGTTACGGTATATTTTGTCCGAGGTCTCTGACACATACCATTTGACTTGAATGGCAACGCCTAAATTAGTGTTCATGTGTCTATGCACATGTGCTTTGTGCTTCAAGGATTAATCATACTCACACCCATGCAGCAAAAGGACCAATCTGGCTTTTATTCCTCTTTCTTGCACTTTTCATTCTCAGATGACATAGAATAGTTTGCCAGTCACTGGAACAAAACTGTGTCATTACTGAGCTATGAGCTACTAGTGCATCCATTGTTTTCTTTTTTAAATAACTGAATGCTTATAATTGAGGAATGTTGTGTTCTGAATTTAGATTTAGCTGAGATTGTTTACTCTTATATAGCACTTTATTAGGCAGCAGTAATCATAATGAATGTGAGGACAAGTGCCAATGATAAAGACAGATGTCTGTTGTTTTGCAGCATACTTTAATGACATTGCTGTGGGAGCTGTATGCTGTAGAGTGGATCACTCTCAAAATCAGAAGAGATTGTATATCATGACACTTGGCTGCCTTGCACCCTACCGTAGGCTGGGAATTGGTAAGGAGAAACAGCCAGTTGTGTGGCTGCACCACAGTGTACCAAATCACTGTTTAAATAAGTTAAGAAAATTAATATTTTTCTTATTAGTTTATTTGGTAATTGAAAGATCCTTGTTGTTTGAAGGAACAAAGATGCTGAACCATGTGTTGACCATTTGTGAGAAGGATGGCACATTTGACAACATTTACCTGTAAGTTTTTACCTTTAACAGAATGAGGAAATAATTCTGACCCTCAGTTAAATGATTATCTCTATGTTTATAAAGTAGCATGTGGTGAGCAGTGCTTTTTAAGACAACACTAAAATAGACGATGAATGATGTTTAAGAACATAACATTGTGAAGCAGTATGTATTTCATTTCAGCTTTTCTTTTGCGTTTTAGTCATGTGCAGATCAGCAACGAGTCCGCGATCGACTTCTACCAGAAGTTTGGTTTTGAGATCATTGAGACGAAAAAGAACTATTACAAGAGGATAGAGCCTGCAGATGCCCATGTTCTCCAGAAGAGCCTCCGCAGCCCATGTGCGCCTCCAGCAGGAGACTTACAGAAGACCGAGTAGGAGTCGAGTCGTGCAGGAGAGATAGATCTCGGCTCGTACCTGAAACCGGAACTGTGACAGACGCCCCAGGATCTCTAGATACATCAGTTTGTCAGAGGGCAGTTTAAAGAGTAAAACGAGCCCTTGAAGAAGTTGCTGCATTTTATTTTTCAAAAACAAAAAAAAAAAAACAAGTTCCCCTTCATCGGTTTGCAGTCTCAGATTTTTTTTTTATTTTAGAGAATTTAAATTAGACACCATTTTTTTTCTTTCTTTCTTTGTTTTTCTCCCCAGGCAGAACGTAAACGAGATGCTCCAAAAAAGCTGCTTACTTGTTTCAGAGTAGACATGGTGAAGGTGAACTGTGTAAGCAAACTTTTTAAAATTTTGTTTCAAAACTTTAGCGGCAAGGGGAGACGGCGTGTTGCTGGACGAGGAATGAGAATGAATAGAGGATGTCCTTTGTAGTTGGACTATTGTTGGCAAGTGGTTCAAGCTGGCAGCCTTCGAGTCACGCTTCGGATCGTCTGGGTGCTTTTCCAGAACTTTATCACCATTGAGCCCAGACACATATGGAAAAAGATTTCTGCTGCATTTGATGCAGTGTATCATTACGGTGCCAGTCTTTCCCACCTGCCTTCCAGCTAATCCAGAGAGGATCAGACCATACCCTCTTCCCTACAGGGTGCAGTGGTCAAACGGTTTTAGAGAGCGTGCTGGAGTGGGAATATAGTCTCCACTCTTGTTTCTGAATGTTTTTGTTTCTCTGCCCATTATTTAATACCACCTTCTTTTTTGCATCATTGCTGTGACTCATGGCTTTTCCTGGGGTTCTGTCAGTGCTTGAGATTAGAGGAAATCCTGTAAGCGCCAGTTCTGTAAAGGAGGGCTGTTCAGGTACAGAAGCAATGAAATCTCATTTTTTTTTATGTAGGACCCAGAACTAAAGATTTGCTCACATTTAATGTGAAATCGTGTTGTTGGGCCACATAGCCGTTCAGTTCCTTGTCCTGTGCATTTGAACTACTTTAGGTAGTGGCAGAAGGTGTGTGGGTTGGATTGCTTTTAAGTTCTTCCTTGGATAATCTTGGATTTTCTCTGTACTAAATATTAAAGCTCAAATGCAGTTAGTTTTTAAAAAGAAAACTTGCACACAATGGAAGCTAAAGCTAAAACACATGAGCTCTGAATGCCAGTTAATTTGGTACTTGAATTTGCCTCGTTAGGGGGTGGTGTGAAAAAAGATTTTATTGACTGGTTCAAATCTGATACTCACTCTCTCTCTCTCTCTCTCTCGCTCTCTCTCTCGCTCTCTCTCTCCCCCCCCCCCCCTTTTTTCCTTCTTTCTCTCTCTGTTGGTAGCATTCTCCTCTTCACGCTGGCAGCTAAAAACTTTTCCTCACTGTTTCCTGATTCGTTTAATTCATGTTCATATCCAACCAGTCAGTTTCCATTTGCACTATGATTTCATTTTTAAATGGTTGCTTTACAGAAAAGCAAGGGTTTCAATAAGACCCCAGACCCCAGGAGAAGCCTTGATGCTGCATGCCAAGAGGGACACCCCTCTCCATTGTAATACAAGCATGTTTTCTTTTTCCTTGAATTTTGTCTTTTCTGGAGCTCTATATTGTAAAACTTTTAAACCTCTAAATAAAAAAAACCTATTTGCATTATTCGTCAGAACCATGTAATTATCCCACAAAAGCACAATATTAAAAAAAACAAAGCAAAACCATGGACGGTAGTTAAACCTAAATTTTATTAACTGACTTTTTAATAAATGTAAGTTTTTAATTAGATGTGCAACCTAAAATAACATTTTTATAATTATATAGATTATCACAGCCTCATCTACATCTGTGTTATTGCTTGTTTATACAAAAGGATTGCTTGTAGTGCTTTATTTTCATTCAGTATTGAATAAAGGTGCTACATTTTTTGTATTTTATTTTATTGGGTTTAAGTATAACAACTCTATATAATATGAAATTGGAATTTTTGAAAATTCACATTGTTTTTAAAAGACATATGAAAGACTTTGTGTGGAATAAGGGTAAAGGACGTTTTAATGTGTTAAGCAGTGAAATGCAGCAGCATTAAGCAGATCACCCTCATTAGATCATTAGTTTCAAGTTCAAGTTATTTATTTCTGTCGCGCTTTTTACAACAGTACATCGTCACAAAGCAGCTTTACAGAATGAAAAGCCTTTAAACCCCCAAAGAGCGAGCCGAAGCGACAGTGGCAAGAAAAAACTCCCTTTTTTGTTGATATTTGTATAAATCATGGGAAAGAGGATGTGGTAGTCGTGACGTTACTTTTATTATTATTTTATTAAACTATTAAAAATATTTTATTATTTTCAGAATAATGCACATACTTGGGTGCCTTATTGCTTTTGAACAACAGTCAAATATCTAAATATATATATATATATATATATAATTTTACACCTTTAACACACTATATTTTATATATAAGTTACATTTATTATATGTATGTATGTGTATATATATATAGAGAGAGAGAGAGAGAGAGAGAGAGAGAGAAGGGCCATCTGGGTGGAGTTTCCATGTTCTCCCCGTGTCCGCGTGGGTTTCTTCTGGGTTCTCCGGTTTCCTCCCACAGTCCAAAAACATGGATCGAGTCAATTGAGTTCTCCAAATTGCCCCATATAGAATGTGTGTGTGTGAGTGAGTGTGTGCCCAGTGATAGATTGGTGCCCTGACCTGGGTGTATCTGCCCAGCGCCCGAAACGTTCTCCCCTGGATGGACATGGGGAACCCCACCGCGACCCTAATATAAGATAAAGCGTATATATATATATATATATATATATATATATATATATAGATAGATATATAGAGTATAATTTTACACTATATGTGATATATATATGTAACATTTATTATATGTATGTATGTATGTGGGCGGCACGGTGGCTTAGTGGTTTAGCATGTTCTCCTCTCAGCACTAGGGATTCCCGGTTCGAATCCCCATCTTGGTGGAGTTTTCATGTTCTCCCCGTGTCCGCGTGGGTTTCCTCCGGGTTCTCCGGTTTCCTCCCACAGTCCAAAAACATGAATCAAGTCAATTAAGTTCTCCAAATTGCCCCATATAGAGTGTGTATGTCTGAGTGAGGGTGTGTCCAGTGATGGATTGGCGTCCTGTCCTGGGTGTATCTGCCCAGCGCCCGAAACTTTCTCCCCTGGATGGGCATGGGGAACCCCACCGCAACCCTAATAGAGGATAAAGCGGGAGATAATGAATGAATGAATGTGTGTGTATATATATATATATATATAGACACATAGAGAGAGAGAGAGTATGATTTTACACCTTTAACGCTCTACCTGATGGCATGCAGTTTTTCAGTGTAACACCTATTTGTTGGATGGACGCATGCTATTGGTCGACACTGCCTTCTTTCACGTCATTGGTGGATGGAGCAGTATTCCCCGCCCACGCCGTTTGGCAGTCTGGAAGATGGAGTAAATGGAAAATCAAACTTTTAATCGGAATGTTTTCGCTTGCGGTAAGTTCAGCTGTTAAAGATGTGTTCTCGTCGTGTCTACGTCACCCAAACTTAACTCATTTAAAGCTAGAACTGTCTATTGTAAATAGTGTTCCAAAGAAGCTAGCAGTGCAGCAAATAGCTAATAAGTCGTAAGCTAGGCTAGTTGTTTTTAGCTCGAAAGCTAGCCTTCTGGTCCTCACAACGAAAGTTACTTCGCTACGAAAACGAAGGTTATAGAGCATCATAACGCTTACGAGCGCTTATTACCGCCTTACTGTGGTTTACACCAGTGTGATGAATAAGTTCGGTGTAGTGAGCAGAGTGAGTATGATGCTTATTTGCTAACATGCTATCTGTGTTAGCTGTCAGTGTCATGTCTAACGCTGATGATGATGATCCGATTGTTTACTGATTAATTATCGACAAAAGTTACTTATTGTGTTAAACTACAGCAATGTACTTTGCATTATTGCACGTTCTTGTGTACATCTGTTAGTCGTGTTATTAAAGGTGATCCAGCATGGTTAACAAGCTAACTGAACATGACCAGAATAAAAACAAATCAAAGTTCATTCATTCATTCATTCATTTATTTATTATCTTCCGCTTCATCCTCTACTAGGGGGGGGGGGGGGGGGGGGGGGCGCGCTGAGCAGATACACCCAGGACAGGGTGCCAGTCTATCACACTCACTCACACACAGACACACACACAAAGCACTAAGCCACTGTGCTGCCCGAAGTTCCATCCATCATCTTCTGCTTTATCCTCTATTAGGGTCGCGGTTGGGTTCCCCATGCCCATCCAGGGGAGAACGTTTCGGGCACTGGGCAGATACACCCAGGACAGGGCGTCAATCCATTGCTGGGCACACACTCACTCACACAGACACACTCTATATGGGGCAATTTGGAGAACTCGATTGACTTGATCCATGTTTTTGGACTGTGGGAGGAAACCGGAGAACCCGGAGGAAACCCACGTGGACACGGGGAGCACATGGAAACTCCACCCAGATGGGGATTCGAACCAGGAATCCTTAGTGCTGAGAGGCGAACGTGCTAAACCGCTAAGCCACCGTGCCGCCCGTTGCCTGAAGTTATTATTTTAAATGAAGAAACCCAAATTAGTGACCTTCAAACTTCATAGTTTCAGTGGATTGTAGTGGCATTTAATTTAAAAAAAGAATTAGCTTTATGGATGTGCTTTAGAGATGGCTCTGATTGTATCACAATGTTTAAAGTGAGATGTGCTGAACACATTACATTTTATTATAGCAAAATGGGCCTGAGTCTGTATTATTAACCATCCATTGTTTTGAAGTATATGTAGATTTGATGAAAATTTGAATTTTACATTAATTTGCATGTATGTGGTAATTGTGGCTAATCAAATAGAAAATGACTGAGACATAATGAGTTGTATGTTATTAATTACTCAAATTCTATATTTATATGTTTGGATTTTTATGCAACGTATTATGTAAAAAAAAAAACAGCATTTTATCATTTTTATTTCTGTGAAGAATCCTGTAAAAAGAATAATTTATTTTGTTTATTAATTAATTTATCAAGACAAAAATAAGTTATCATTTGTGTGGATCTTGTAGAAATATATTTTAAAATGTTCCTATAGAGAATGTTCAACTTTTTACAAGATTGTTTGTTATGTTATGTTGCTGATTAAAAATATTAAACTTTTTAAATTTTTTCTTGATTTCTAATTTCAGTTGTTTAGAAATAGTGGCTCTTTTGGGTTCATGTTAAGAACATGATCATAATTGTCCGTATTGTTTGTGGCACTACCCACAAAGATACAAATACAACCTAGAAATCGTCTACAAGGTGGAATTTTTTTGTCATTCTGTACCAGATGTTTGGCATTTCTGGGTTGATGGGATGGTATTAGATTTGTGGAATAATTTTCATTAAAACTATTTAATCTGGTTGTGTGTATAGCTCATGGCAGCTTATTATAAGCACTACACAACAAATGGTTAATAAATTGCTACAAATAACTGAAACTGAGAGCCGATCTGAGACTGCTGAACTACGAATTGCACGAATTGATTACAAAACCTAATTTTTCATGCTTACACCACATGGGGCAAGTACTACTTGTTTATTTTCTATGACAATTGTTGGTGATTGTGGTTCCACAAAAGTCCACCGCCTCAGCTTCAAAGACGTAAGAAAGATAAATGGTGATGTCAAAATTTTTTCAGCTGTGTGTTTACAGCTGTTATAACAGCTGGTATTGTTAATACAGATCCAGCACTGGTGTTAAATGTTATAACATTTTAATTTTGTTTTCCTTTTGTAAACTTGGTAAAAGACCACCAGGTGGGTCTTTAATTTCTGATTTGTTTTTAGTGTCAGTCAGTCACTGAATAATTATGTCAAGCTAATATTCTAGTGAAATCCATCATACTGGCTCAGATGTTTACTGGTTGGTGTAAATGTGCTCTGTAGTCCTTTTTAGATAACTGGAGCTGTAACTTGTATTTTCACAGACAAACATGCTCATAAAGAATTCAGAACTGTGAGTCCTGAATCTTTAAGCTGGCCTTCATAAACCTCACTGCTGAAAGGTAGGCTGTTTCCGATTTTGCTTTTTTTAACTTGCACAGTGTGTGTGTGAGGCTTTAATTCATTTTGGGTTTGATTTGTTTTGCAGGCTGTGGTGTTTCTCACCATGCCAGAGATAATACAAAATCAGCCTACATCTCAGAAACCAAAACGGTAATTATATAAGATAATACTTGTAAAACAAACTAATCAAATAGAACATTCAGACCTCTTAGAACTCAAAAGCCTAAGAATACAAAGGCAGTTCATGGGGGCAGATAATTTACTTTATATAAATAACCCTGTTAGACAGAAACTGTGTTCTCATGGGTAAAGAAGTTTGTGAGTTTCCCTGTGCACGTCAGCCTCCCAAGTGTTGTTTGAGGAAAAAAAAATTAAACAACAGAATCAGTTTAGTTGTTTGATCAAATTGCAAGAAAACATGTAAAAGTTAAAAAAAGTTTACGGGAACAAACTTGGAAAGAGCTGATAGTAAGTTCCAATATATGTGTAGTTACATAGTGTATGTTTAAAAGGATGTGCATTAAATTATATTTTGTACTTAGACAATCTAATTTTATTTAGTGTGTGTGTTTTGTGTAATATTTTTATTTTTTTTCCCCGAATTGCAGAAGAAAAAAGAACAAGGAGACACATAATGCAGGTAAGATTTTTGACCATGTTGGTACGTTATGAATCATCTTTATTAATGATTTAGGTTTGAATCGTACACTTATTTGTGTTAAGCTGCTGTGTTGTGCACATTTAACATGATGTACACTGTGTGCTAAACACTCCTATAACCTTAATATTTAATAACTGTCATATCTCATCAGTGGAACGACATCGTAAAGAGAAGATCAATGCTGGCATTAAACGTATCGGAGATATCTTGCCCTGCTCTCAGGCTCTAAAACAGGTAACAGCAGAATATAAATACAAAACCATGCTAAACAATTAAGCCAAACCCAACTTATCTTTACGTTTAACAGACAAGATAATGTCCACAAAAACTGCAAAAATCATTTTAACCTTAAACATTTTCCTTCGAGTAATTCTCAGTAAAATACATATCTGACAAAAATTGGGGATTTCTTTCCCTAATTTACAGATTTTTTTTTTTTTTGCTGTTATGGCCTTAAAAATCAAATATGTGGTATTTTGATTTGAACCATTATTTGTATGACTTTCAGAAACGTGACCACTTTGCCAAGTTACACATTTTGTTTTGCCTGCAGAGCAAAAATATGATTCTCGCACAAGCTTATCGTTACATCACGGAGCTTAAGCGGCAGAATGATGAAATGCTTCTCAGTGGGGGAGACGGTGTGCAAGGTAAGTAATGACCTGCTCTCCTGCTCTCAAATACTATGAAACACGTAACTGCCATACCAGCTTTTTGTGGGTTACATAAAGCAAAAAACACAGGACATAACAAGCTGAACTCATTTCTGTTCAATTGACCTTGATCCATGTTTTTGGACTGTGGGAGGAAACCGGAAAACCCAGAGGAAACCCACGCGGACACGGGGAGAACATGGAAACTCCACCCAGATTGGAATTTGAACTGGGAATCCCTAGTGCTGTATTCAGTATTGAATCTACAGATTTAATTGTATTGTCATATAGTCAAAAGTTCTTTGCTACTAAAAAACAAATTTTATATGTAGCTTAAATAGCTTTTTTAAATTTATTTTATAAGCAGTATTAACTTATCTTTACAATATTCATATATATGTAAAATTGTTGACTGATGTATATAAATACTGTTTTAATCTGAAGATAGAAACCATATGAAATAACAGTTTAATACATAACCTGTATTTGATGTAGTTACTTTTATTTGTATTTGAGCTCATTTTTATCACTTTGTAAATTTGCATATATTCAGCTCAATGGTTTGAATACAGCAATTATAGAAGACCCAACAGACATAACATATAGAGATGTAACATTTGAATCCTCCTCACTGTTATTAAATTCTGGATTACTCATTGCTTTGCAGCCGATGAAATTAAACGCCTCAGACAGCAGGTAGAAGACTTAAGAAAGGAAAGCGCTCATTACATCGAGCTTCTCAAAGCAAACGACATCAACTTTCTAGACGACCCCACAATTCACTGGAAGGGCAAGCAACGTTGTACAAAAGTAGCTAAGATAACGCCGACGCACTTGTCAAAGGGAATAATTGTCTACTCTAACGAGAATTCTGTGTCTTCAACAAGTAAAGCCGCCATTTCTTCAAATTCGATTTCTCATTTGGATAGTCAGCCAGTTAATGTTGTATCTATCCAGCCATCTTGCAATATACAGATTGGAACATGTCAGGACCCTGTTGTGCCAAACACAAAACAGATAAATAAGAGAACAGTCTCCTCCTGTACAACTTCGCAGGTTGTTCCTGTCATGTCCAAGCCTTGCGTCGCTGTGATGGAACAGTACAGTGCGGTGGCACCTGTTGCTTCGAAGTTTCCTCCTCCTGTGAATTATATAACTCTACAAGGTTTATGTCCTAAGCTTGCCGTCACCGCTCCTGTTCCTCAACAGACTCAGCCAACTAAACTTAAACCAAGTCTTGCGTCTTCCACCAGTTGCACAGTGCCTCCCTCAATTCAGTCTGCAGTTAATCTTACTTCATTGCCTCAGACTCTGGTTGCATCTGATGCTTCAGTGTTACCCCAGAACACACAGAATGGATCCCGTTCCCAAATTTTACCAGTCAAATCCAGCCATCTTAGAATCAGTGCAGCAAGCAGCACTCAGACTACATGGACAACACTACAGCTCACTGGTAACACAGCACAGCCCATTTGTCAGTCTCTTCCGACTGAATCCAGTCATTCTGGGATAAACATTCCACAACTATCAGTATGTCATGTCGTGACAAATCCGCCAGTCCATTCTTCTCCTCATCTTCAAGTGCAAACACAAACCCCCATACAACTGCAAACCTCCAAACCAACAGCTATCCCTGTTCGTCCCAGTCCTCCACAGTTGTGTCCTGCTATTGTTCGTCATCCTATATCAGCTGCAGGAACTCAATCGTCACTGTTATCACAGGCTTCGGTGGTTTCCAGTCCACTGGTGCTTCATCAGTCGTCTGTGGTACACCAGACAGGAATATTACCCCAGCCACAAATTGCTGTAACCCAGCCCACCTTATTACCAAAACCTGTTCTTCCATCCACTCAGTCCCTCTCTTATCCAGCTATACAACCTAAACCTCAATTCCATAATCCTGTACCACCTGAATCAGAACTGCAGCCGGTTATACCATCCCAACCAGTTGTTGTACCACAGGGACAGTCTGCCATCGTGCCTCCCCTTGGACACCCTGTTATGCCCCAGACTAATACTGCCACACTGCCAGTGCTTCAGACAATGCAAGTACTACAAATGAACTCGGACGGAACGCCGGTGATCGGGACATCCCCATCTCAAAACAATCCAAATGTTGTTATTTTGCAGCAGGCCAACCCATGTCCTGCTCCTCAAGTAATAAGAGATGATGTCACCAATCAGCCAGCATGTCCCCACATTGTTATAATTCAAACCCCAACAATAACACCTTCTCAACAAAACCAACAAACAAATATTGTGCCATCAGTAGTTCCTTCCCTGAGCAATCAAAACACTGCCCCGATCAATCTCTGCACCAGTCCCTTACAAGCAAATGTGACCAAACAGTTGGTACACATCCTTCCCCGACCTGCAACACAGGTTCAGACACAGACACCGCAAACAATCACTGTAAATGGTCAGGTCTATGTACTACAGTCAATTAAGTCGTCTGATAAGGGGAGCTCTCAGGTTGACCAAAGTGCTACTCAAATCATTCAGCCTACTAGTGGAGATTCATGCACCAGCGGTTCACTAAATAGTTTGGGTGCCCTCACCAGCCTCAGTCAGAGCATTTTGCAGGTCTCAAGTCAAAGCAATGGAAAAGCTCCCAGTGTTACTTCTCCATCTTCAGACACTACTGTCCAACCTCTTTCCAAACCAGTTTCTGAAGTCAGTACGTCTGCTGAGGCTGTTGTCCCCACAGTTGTAACAGTCTCCTCAACTACAGCATCAGTTAACGTTAAAATCCTACCAAAGAAGACTTGCACAGGCTCCATGACACAATCCAAACAGATAACAGCTAAAAGGCCAAGATCAACCAAACGAAAAGAAACCAATCAGAATAAAAATACAAGTTCAAGTGCTTCAAAAACTGCAAAGAGTACATCAGAAGTAATGGCCCAAGAACAAATAACCATGACAACAGACATCAGCATTAGTAATTGTTCTACTGATATAACCCCTATTGAGAATATTACAAAAAGTACAGCAGAAGTCAGCAGTGTTGCATCTTCAAGCAGCAATTCTGTTGCTGTTTGTGTCAGTTCACACAGCAGATCATCAGTTGTATCTACAGCAGAAGAATCAGCAATCCCCTCGCTATCAAGCAATGTGGAGGTAGTGCAGAGTAAAGTGGAACTGGGTTCTATTACACCTCAGTTTAACACCATCGTTAGTAATCCTGTCAGTTCCTCAGAGCAGAGCCTTCAAACAAACACCCCAGCTGTTTTATCACATACTGTAGACCTTCAACCAAATGAAGCTTCACTTAATTTTCTAACTTCTCAGTGTAGCACATTAGGCAGTGGTGTAAGTTCATGTAACTCTGTGGTGAATGTTCCGTCATCTGGTGTAACTCCATCCCAAAGTGAATTGTCACTGAATGAATCTTCTATTGATTGTAGACCAAGAGAGTTAAATCCTTCAGGTGAAGCTCAAATCACGCTAATTAGAGATATTTCTACTGAGAACAGTGTAGTGGTTTCGTCCGTTGATTGTGTCCTTCACCAGTCACATAATGTCGAGTCAGGCACCACCCCTGCTTCAACCAAAAGTGGAGAGACAGCCCCCCTCTCGAAAAAGATGTCGCAACTGCAAGTAAAGCCTGTAAAAAGTGGGGCAATTGAATTAGTTGACTCGCATGTTCAGATACCTTTCAATTTACCCACAGCATCAGTGAGCTGCTCGGAATCATCTGTATGTGCGCCATCCAATTCAATAACTCGGGTTCTTTCTCAAGAATCTAGAAATGTAAACGATTTCAGTGACTTTAGTAAACACTCGGATGTTGGTATCTCTATACCGCCCTCTAGTCACATTGCTCCTGTTAATATCAAACAGATGGAACCATCTAAGAGCAAAGAAAATGTCACGGGTCCAAATTCGGAGCCTATAACACAGGCTGATAAATTTTCTCAAGAAACCGTTCACCCACAGGATGTTTCAACCTTGGGAAGTGAATCATTTGAGGCTCAATTAATTACGAATAGACAGACTGATTCACCAATGTCAGGAACATCCATTAACAGAAGGTTTTCTGTCGCGTCATTGCTTCCACCAGGTCACAATATTACTGCTTCACCCAATGCATTTGGAACATTCAGTTTTACCTCTGAGCAAGCAGAAATCTTAGCAATGGCTGCCAGAGCTATATTTGAGCAAGAAAGTCCGGGGAAGAGGGGTGGCAGCTGCAGTGGGGAAAACTCAAGTATGTCTGCCACTGGGTGGGAACTTACCAAAACTCATACGCCTATTCTCAAAGAAAGGATCCCAAGTCAACAATTGAAGCAAATGAAGCAACCTGATTCAGCTGTGCCGAAGTTACCATCCCAGATTGAGGTTTCTGGGAGCAGTTCCTCTTCTGTCCGGCTTCCACTGAGTACATCTTATTCTCAGTCCCAACCTAGTACTGCCGTCAGTCTTAATGTAAATAACCTCATCAGGCCAAGCTCTGTCCAGACTTACCCAGGGTCTCCTAATATTGGTCAACAGGTATCTGTTCCATCACCAGCAGGATCAGCAATTCTGGTGTCGCAAACATCATCTCAGGTCACCCAGAGTTGCTCTGGTCCAGCACAAGTCAATGAATATACTCCTTTGAAAAGTGCTCACATGAGAACTCAGGGCATTGGAATTCCTGAAAGGCATCAGAAAGACATCCCGAAACGCTGCGCCCAAGAGGAACTGGTTCTGCCCTTGAACAAGCGTTCAAAACCGTGTCCATCTGGCAACGTGTCTCGGATTGAAGCCAAGGGAGCGGAACCTGTCCAAGTGATGTCTGGACAAATGGCCACAAGTTCATCATCGGTCATGACAAGGAATCATTCTGATGGTGGAGGGCCTTTGTTTTCTGGAAACACTTTCATGAGTACTGTGGTGCGATCATCTGACGGGCACTGTCCTCCTCAGCTGGCATCACATGAACATCAGTCCGGGGTGTTGCACCTACAACAGGGACATCCACAGCATGGACAGAACTCTCAGTCCGGGCAAAACCTGGTAGGAAATCATTACCTTAAACATCAGCAACAACAGGAGCAACAGCGACATCTTTACCAACTTCAACATCATCTTACACAACCCGACACCCAGATCCATAATATCCAACAAAGGGCTCTGCTACAAGATCAGAATGTCCACAAAAAAAGAGTGGTGCGAGGTGGACAGACAGGACATCTGGTTAGTTTGCAGAAGCAACATCACTTGGATAAAGCTTCAGTGCATCAGTCACAACAAGCTCAGCAACACCAACAGCAAACTCAGCAGCAGCAGCAGCCTCAGCAGCAGCACGCATCACATCAGCAGCAACCACAGCAACTCCAACAACAAAAACAGCTTCAGCAGCAGCAACCACACCAACAGCAGCAGCAAATTCAGCAACAGGGTCCACAGTCAAGACTTCATCTGCAGCAGCAGCTTCAGCAGCAGCAGCAGCATTTTAGTAGGCAGGAAAAGAATTGTGAAGGCCAACAGGCAGGTCCCAGAGCCCATCCGAGCAGCCATTTGGGTCAACAGGAGCGCCAGCCTGGGCAGGATCATGGCACTATGCAAAGACTTATGAGTTCTCGCACTTTAGAGCAGCAGTTGACTTCGCAAGCTAGCAATCCCGTTTCCCGTTCATCAGAACTTGTCTGTACCACATCGCGACAGGAGCGCCATCGACTATCCAGTTACTCTGCCGAGGCACTTATTGGGAAAACCTCAACCGCGGGAGACCAGCGTATGGGGCTTCATCTGCAGTCCTCACGTGGAAGTTCACAGGATCAGGCCGAATTACAAGCGTATGTCGACTCGACACAAGGTAAAAGTAATATCACACAAAATCCTCAAAGCAGACTGCCCCCTGATCACTCAGGACCTTCTGACATTCAGCGGATTTCAGAGTGTCTACCTTTCAAGACTCTCGGGAATGGAGCTCAACAACTGAACAATTTTGAGGTGCAGGTCTCTCGCACCGGGGATCTGAACAGTAAACCCGTGGGTCCTTCTCAGAGGGGTCATCAGTCACAATCAGGATTTAGAATAGGGACTGGTCCTGTGGGTGAAGGACGTTCCCGTGGAGCGTATGGAACGAACCCTTCAGGACAGGGGGTACAATCTGCGCAGGGCTTGCCACGCGACCAAGATGCTTGCCACCAGAATTTCATGCAGAGTCTATTAGCTCCACATCTGAACGAACAAACTGGTCACCAAAGAGGCACCCAAGGCTGTACTCCAGTGAGCATCGAGTATAACTGTGTTACTGGAGTTTCCTCTGGGGAGCTTCAGGCCAAAGTCTCAAGTCCAAACCTGCACCCGACTCAAACTGCTCCCCCCATGCATATTGGGGACAACAGTAAAGGGCACATTTCGCAGGTCGGTGGAAACTTGCATGGTTCTTCAGTAAGATCCGTTCTCCCACATCCCCCACCGCACAGTAGTTCTGACACAGGCCGAGTGCAAGCCTCCTCCAGATCGCTCTCGGCTGTCAGCCAGAGAACCCATCATATTGTACAAAGCACAAAAATCCGCCTGGGGGATCGACAGAGGTCTGGCAACCTGAGGCCCGTAAACACGTTTGAGCCTGAAAATCCATTATCACTTCCATCGGGTGGTGGAGTGTTGCTGAGTCGCTCACAGGCAGGCAGCGAGACTCGGCACAGAAGCATTGTGCGTTTCATGTCCGATGGTGCTCAGGTCAGCGGCGAGAACAACTTGGTTTCCGATCAGCATCTCACGCAGAACTTCGGCTTTCCCTTCATTGCTGAGGGAGGCATGAACCCGCCACCGCCGATTAACGCAAACGCATCGTTCATTCCACCAGTGACGCAGCCGAGTACCTCAAGAGCACCCGCTCTCCTGCCTGTAGAGCCTCAGAACACGCTACCTTCTTTCTACCCGCCCTATTCCCCCGCCGCTCACCCAAGCCTTCCAAGTGAGATTCCTTTACAGTATTTTCCGAACCAGATGTTTACAAGTCCAAGCGCTGATAAGAGTAGCTCCGCCCCTCTGAACAACCGCTTTGGATCTATTCTTTCCCCTCCCCGTCCTGTGGGTTTCGCACAGGCGAGCTATCCGCTGCTCACGGACATCACCCCGATGCCTATTGCAAACTCGTCAGGCATCACGTCTCATTTATCCAACTTCAACCTGACCTCCCTGTTTCCTGAAATAGCGACAGCGATGCCCCCCGATGGCTCCTCTATGCCAATGTCCCCTTTACTGTCACTTTCTAATACGTCGTCTTCGGATTCCAGCAAACAGTCCAATCGGCCAGCCCATAATATCAGTCACATTCTCGGACATGACGGAGCCTCTGCTGTGTAGTGAAAAAATATTCTATATTACTCAATTTACAAAATTTAGTTAAAAGTGTTGCCAAATCTTACTGCATTTGATGCCTGAACACAAACAAAAACTATGACCTGACTATTAATTTCAGAGTTTATTAATTAATAATGCTGCAATACCCCCCCCCCCCTTTATTTCCTGAACGATCACAGACCTTTATTGTTCGTTGGCATCACGATTCAAAGACTCGACTTGGAAACCTGAACCTCCAAGATTTTTGGTTCATCTCTTAAAGAGACTTAATGCATCGAAAAGCATTTTAACAGGTTTGGAGAATGTTAGTGAGTTACAATATTTTTACTTATTTATGGAATGGATTTGCGTTTTGTAGATATTTGTAAATATACAAAGGTCATTATTAAAACGTTTTGTTTTGTACTGAACGTCGCCCGATTTGTTTGACTTTAAGAGAAAAAGTTTAAAATGTTCTCCGCGTTGTTACAGCGAGGTTACTGATCCATAACCAAACGATCGGTCTCATTTTTAACGAGGTTATGATCCCATTTCTGCTCTCAAGACATTTATATCCCATTTCCAGAAAAATGGCACCTTAGCAATTAATTTTAACTAAATTAAATCATTATTTTTAATGATTAATTATTTTAACATACAATCATATAAATCAGTTCCTTTACAAAATTAAGATTTCATTTCTTATTAGTTAATAGAAGTTCTTTTCAGGCAGCACGGTGGTTTAGTGGTTTAGCATGTTCTCCTCTCAGCTCTAGGGATTCCCGGTTCGAATCCCCATCTGGGTGGAGTTTCCATGCTCTCCCCGTGAGTTTCCTCCGGGTTCTCTGGTTTCCTTCCACAGTCCAAAAACATGGATCAAGTCAATTGAATTCTCCAAATTGCCCCATATAGAGAGTGTTTGTGAGAGTGAGTGTGTGCCCAGTGATAGATTGGCACTCTGTCCTGGATGTATCTGCCCAGCGCCCGAAACGTCCCCCCCCCCCCCCCCGCAATCCCAATAGAGGATAAAGCGGAAGATAATGATGAATGAAAAAGTTCTATTTATATTTATATTATATAAAAAGCAATAAAGTACAAAAGGACGTGTGTTATTGTGAATAAATCACGGGAAAGAGGTGTAAGGCATGACGCAAGTATAGCACAGTACAGTTCCACATCGTTCCCGTGATTTATTCACATTATTGCACAATCTCGACTGTTTTATTGTTTTTATAAAACGGTTGCAAACACACAGTGTTGTAAAAACAAGGTTTGATTCAGTACTGCGTTTAGTGAAACCATAAACGTTAATAAAGTGGTCGTCCGCGACGTAAACTAGTCCCGTTGAACGCTGATCGCTCAAATGACAGGTTTTTAATTTCTCTAACACACGCTGCCATCTAGTGGCCAAATTGCAGAACGCACTTTATAAAAATATCAGGAAAAATGTAGACCATTGATACGAACGTGAAGCGGTCAGTTGTGTTATTGTCACGAATGGACAAACGGCTCAGCCAATCAGAATTAAGGACCAAAACCTATTGGTCCTTAATTATAAAATAAAAAATTTTATATAAATAAAAGTATTTATGGCTTTATTGTTTTGTGGGTACTTGCTCCAGGAATGATTATTTTCCTGAGGAATTCCCATCAATTAAGTTAACATTAGTGGATCTGGGATTTGAACCCACAACCTTCTGATTGACCCCAACACACTAACCACTGAGCTACCTCAACCTAAATTCAGGGATCGTTTGGTTTTCGTGACCTGAATGCTGAAGTGGTTCGTTTCTCAGGTTGTTTTGTATTTTTCTGGGTGGCGACTGAGACGCAGTGTTACGCAGTGATGCACATCTCTGATAGAAACACTCCATATATACAGCAGAACAAAAACACTCCTATTTACATCATATAAATATATTAAAATAGGATCTGTAATACAAAAATAAATACTGTCTCTCTCATCAATAAAGTTGTATTAAAACTAATCTGATCTGATTAAATGATCACAGGGAAGAAAAAGTGCAGGTTTGTAAACAAAGAAAGACAAAGTGAAGTGTGATGTAGATTTCATTTGCTTTATTTACATGCAATAGTGCTTCAGGTTATGAAACCACAACAGCTCAAAATACAAATCTAAAATGAGTTTGTTTTCCTTCATCGTTCGTTTCAGTCGAGCGGCGTGTGAAAGCTAATACTGATACAGTCGAGTGTACAGTCTACTGCCAGAGGAAATCCCGATTATCTCCTAACTAAACGTGATCACAGTTCGAGTCGCACTTCTGAAGCCACGTCGTTCCCTTTAACCCGTTTCCTGAAGGTCTGATTGTGAACGGTTCTAGTCCGGTTGCTTCCTGTTCATTTCTCAGAAAGCTTTATAATGAACATTACTACAGCACATACACGCGTTAATACTTTATTAAAGATGTAATACATGCGTCATAGTGAGATATCTACAAATCAGTCTGAACACTGGACCACGGTCCATGGATGGAACTCTGAATGAAGGATCTGCAGGTCAGCGGACACTGATGAGCGATTTCAGCATTCAGTCTGAGAGATTTTCATATTCAAATTAAATTAAATTAAATTTGGTCATTTAGCAGACGCTTTTATGACTTACACATATCCCAACTTGGTTGAGGTCAGAACTCAGGGTCACAGCATCCCTGGAGCAATGAGGGTGAAGGGTCTTGCTCAAAAACCCACAATAATAGCATTAGTGGACCTGGGATTTGAACCCACAACCTTCTGATTGACCCCAACACACTAACCACTGAGCTACCTCAACCTAAATTCAGGGATCGTTTGGTTTTCGTGACCTGAATGCTGAAGTGGTTCGTTTCTCAGGTTGTTTTGTATTTTTCTGGGTGGCGACTGAGACGCAGTGTTACGCAGTGATGCACATCTCTGATAGAAACACTCCATATATACAGCAGAACAAAAAACTCCTATTTACATCATATAAATATATTAAAATAGGATCTGTGATACAAAAATAAATACTGTCTCTCTCTTGTTTTGTCTTTTTTGTTTACAAGTTCGTTTATGTGTTTTTTCTTATCCATCCTGTGGCATTCGCTCCTCCAGCTGACCTTCACACTTCATCTTACTGAACTCCTGCACTGATGTCGTACTGCTGAAAGCCTCTGATAAACCCGGGAGATCTGCAGGGAGAAACAAAGACATTTAGTGAATATAAATGAACTGACGGGCGGGGCCGTGGCTTAATGGTTCTCAGCTCTGGGGTTCAGGTTCGAATAGCGAGCCGGGTGGAGTCTGTTCTCCCTGTGTAGGTCTCATTCAGGTTCCCTGATGTCCTCTCACAGTCCAAAAACATTGATTCAAGGTAAATTTAATGCTCGACATGTTCTACTACAATGCCCCATATAGTGTGTGTGTGTGTGTGTGTGTGAGATCGAGCGAGTGTGTATAAAGTATTGTATTGACCAGGTGGGCTATAGCTAAAGTATTAGCTGATTGATGTACCCATTCGCATCCAGGGGAGAACATTTCTGGCGCTGGGCAGATACACCTAGGACAGGGCACCAATCTATCACTGGGCACACACACACTCACTCACACAGACACACACTCTATATGGGGCAAGTTAGAGCAGCCAATTCACCTTAAATCCATGTTTTTGGGCTGTGCAAGAAATCTGAGGAACCCGGAGAAAGCCCACGCAGACGGGGAGAAGATGGTTTGCGTATCGTATGAACTGACCTGCTATGATCTGATCTAAGCACAGTGGATCACAGAGTGTGTGGATCTCCTGCGGGAGGTTGGGATGATCAGGCACCGATGAGAGGAGCTCCATGGTGGAGTCATCCGGCTCACAGCAACCATCCTCTTCAATAAACTCCGGGACACTGTGGACCGTAAGCAAGGATGCAGATTAACAATCTGGTACTTTACTATGAGACTGAAAATGCTTCGGATTTTGAGGAACATCAATCAGTTTGGTGGAAACCGGCGACAAAATCAATTCAAACATCTTCTATTGAATGAAGGGTCAGGGTTTATGGAGTGAGTAATTCTGAACGGTGGGATATAATTCTTTTTTTTTTTTTAAATATTGGTCTTAAAGAACTTACCCGACTGAGTAATGATAGGGCTGTTGATGTCCGTTGGAAAGCCTTTGAGGTAAAAATGTACCATTTCCCAGTTCACAGTCTGAATCCTGCAAGAGAGAATGGCTTTAACTTCTCTGAGAACAGAACGCATTCATAGAAATATTTAGCAATAATTATATTAAACATATTAAAGATATATAGATGATAAGGGGTGGCATGGTGGCTTAGTGGTTAGCATGTTCTCCTCTCAGCACTAGGGATTCCCGGTTTGAATCCCTATCTGGGTGGAGTTTCTATGTTCTCCCCGTGTCTGCGTGGGTTTCCTCCGGGTTCTCTGGTTTCCTCCCACAGTCCAAAAACATGGATCACGTCAATTGAGTTCTCCAAATTGCCCCATATAGATTGTGTCTGTGTGTGTGTCTGTGAGTGCCCAGTGATGGATTGGCACCCTGTCCTGGGTGTATCTGCCCAGCGCCCGAAACGTTCTCCCCTGGATGGGCATGGGGAACCCCCCCCCCCCCCCCGCGACCCTAATAGAGGATAAAGGTGAAGATAATGAATGAATGAATGAATAGATGATGAGGGGAATTATTATAAATGGAAGTTGTACAGGGATGCCCACCGCTCTGAGTGCTCCGTGTGGTACATATGTATGTATGTGTGTGTGTGTGTAAATATAAAAATATATATATATATATATATATATATATATATATATATATATATATATATATATATATATATATATATATATATATATATATATATATATATATATATATATATATTTACACACACACACATATATATATATATATATATTTACACACACACACATATATATATATAGACATACACACACACATACATATATATATATATATATATATATATATATATATATATATATATATAATATATATATATATATATATATATATCTACATACACACACACACACGCATACATACATATGTACCACATATGAATCGCACAACGTTCAGATTGACAGTTCTGTAGCCACCACGTCCTCATAAATAAAACCCAAATAAAGTAAACAATAACAGTGTAAAGTAAAATCCCATGCAGCACGCGAGTCTGTATTATTTAATAATAATCCTTTAAATCTCTGCAGCGTGAACTGATAGAGAAGAGAACATCGTGACATCATGCTGACCTGGTGCAGTCCAGGAAGGTAGTGTGTGTGTTTCCCATTTGCAGTGTATTCTTCTTTAGGGGGGAACACAGAATGGCTGGGAGCCAGGTGGGAGTCTGTAGGGCAGCGCCCCACCAGCGTGATGCCCTGCATGGGTACCATGGTGTACTGACAGGATGAGAGAGGCGGAGCCACAGAGGAAAAGCACATGTCTGTGGTTTGTTCTAGAACACAAACATATCAAACTTTAACATAACTGAATTAAAGCAAATTAAAGCAACACGGTGAAGGAATCTGTAGCTCTTCTCTCGGGTTCTGTATACAGTTGCAGATTCATGTTCAGATTCATCATGGTTCTGAATGTAAACCCTCAAGAACAGAACAGATGTTCACATGTAGTTCAATAATACAGAACATGCAAAACCAACCCCTGAGTGAGAGAACCAGGTCGACTGACAGGATTATAATCTTCATCTTTGAGGATTATACACAAATACATCTGCATGGCCAGAGGTTTTGTTTGTTTGTTCATTGGGGTTTTATTGCCACTTCGGCCCGTATTTGTCTATTTGTAGCGTACACTTTGTTACATTATATTCAGTGAAGTTACATTTCTATAGATTGTTGCATGATGAGGAGATTTTGAAGCTACACAAGTATCAGATTTGATAATAGAGCTTAAGATGTGATAGACCTTTTTGATAAAACCCCACCAAAGCAGATACTAAAGTTTCTGTTATGTTATTTTCGTGGTAGTAACATTGGCGTACGTGGTTATAAGCAGGGCAGTCGTTGAGAATGTGTTTCAGTGTTATTGGGATGTTACATGGTTGACAGGATGGTATTTCGTCTTTTGTCGCATGGCCAGAGGTAAAGACATTATGGAGTCTCCAGCACGATCAGGTTACACATCACATGCACTTCAGTAAAGACAAGTGGGGATGAGACAATCGTTTAAACCTTACAATTAATTAACGATCAGAGCGCCTCAACATCAGGATGACATTCATTACAACAATACATATTATACCAATAGCCGTAACTTTATAGCAACCGGCACAAATCTTACAACATAAAAATAGAGTTACACTTGACTGTTTACTTTGTCCTTACAGGAATATGAATATGTACTTCATAAAATACAAAAGAGTTTAATTATTTGTGTTAATATTCAGCAATAGTGGTCACGGTTCGAATCCCCATCTGGGTGGAGTTTCCATGTTCTCCCCGTGTCCACGTGGGTTTCCTCCGGGTTCTCCGGTTTCCTCCCACAGTCCAAAAACATGGATCAAGGTCAATTGAGTTCTCCAAATTGCCCCATATAGAGTGTGTCTGTGTGAGTGAGTGAGTGTCCAGTGATGGATTGGCGTCCTGTCCTAGGTGTATCTGCCCAGCGCCCGAGACGTTCTCCCCTGGATGGGCATGGGGAACCCCCCCACGACCCTAATAGAGGATAAAGTGGAAGATAATGGATGGATATTCATTAAAATCCCTGTTTTGTCTTTGTTAAAATAACAAAATGTTTACACTAAATATCAGAATATTTTATTAATCTCTGGAGGGAAATTGCAGCTTTTTATTTCAGAATCTAATAAACATCAGAAATCATGAATAGTTCCTGTGATATTCCAGTGTGACTGGAACTTTTTTGGGTAAAATTAATTACTGTATAATGATCATAAATCATAGTGACTATTTCTTAGACGACTACATTAATAAAATCTGTAATTGTGTCCTTAATGACATCACATTATGTTCTGGTGGAAGTTAAAAAGTGGTGCTAAAATTTGTTTGTGGTTAAGGAACTAGCCTGTACTTAGTGCCCTTGGGCAAGGCACCTAACCCCAATTGCTCCCTGGGCAAATGTGTGCTCACTCCACTCAGTGTGTGTGTGTGTGTGTGTGTGTGTGTGTTACTGCACGGATGGGTTAAATGTGGAGGACTGATTCCTCTGTGTGTAAGTACGTTGGGTAAACTGGTCCAGTGTGGGTTCTCTTCACAGCGTGTTGTTTGTACTCACTCTGCTTGGCCCAAGCTCTCCACAGACAGAAAGGGATGAATGCTACGATGATGAAGACGAGTGCACCGAGAACCACAACACCCACGATGAGGTAGGGTAAATCGCTGGGCCGTGGTACAGGACCCCCTATGTCTGTCTGGTCGGGGGAGGTCTCTGGGGTGGTGTGCTTCTGATTGGGTCGAGCTGCAGGAGCATTAGAGAGAAGGGCTTTAGAGGAATCGAGTATAATTACAGCCATCGAACAATAGAAAGTATGAATGAGGACCGTACCTTTGGTTTCTAAGATGACGACATTGCCGAATTCGCTGATCCCTCCCTCGTTGAAACACTGCATTTTAATATCGTATGCTGTTTCGGGCTGCAGGCTGGTGATGGCGTGCCAGTATCGGTCACCTGCACAAACCAAGCAAGTTATACCTTTAATTCCTCATTAAGCCAGGTGATGCTGTTAATCAGGTCATTTTTAGATGACTTACCTTCAACAACGTCCCTCTTGTAGTCACTGTCATTATCGCTGTCAGTGGGTCGATAATAGATGTAGAAACTATAAATGGGTGTGTTGTTCAGAGGGGTGTACTGTAAACAAAAAAGGACAAAGCTTTAGAAACTAAACTCTTACTGGTTAAATGACGGAATGTTAAATCACTTTATTTACATGAACGTATGCAAAGAACAGTCTAGTGTATCTGCCCAGCGCCCGAAATGTTCTCCCCTGCATGGGCATGGGGAACCCCCCCACGACACTAATAGAGGATGAAGCAGAAGATAATGAATGAATGAATGAATAATTCCATCCATTCATTATCTCCCGCTTCATCCTATATTAGGGTCGCGGGGGGGGGTTCCCCATACAGGGGAGAACGTTTCGGGCGCTGGGTAGATACACCCAGGACAGGGGGGCAATCCATCGCTGGGCACACACTCACTCACACAGACACACTCTATATGGGGCAATTTGGAGAACTCAATTGACTTGATCCATGTTTTTGGACTGTAGGAGGAAACCAGAGAACCCGAAGGAAACCCACTTGGACACGGGGAGAACATGGAAACTCCACCCAGATGGGGATTTGAACCGGGAATCCCTAGTGCTGAGAGGAGAACATGCTAATCACTAAGCCACCGTGCCTCCATTGGGAAAACTAATTATTCAGGTAAATATATATAGTATATTCTCTATTAAAATACATACATAAATAAATAACACCATTTTTTCTGGACAAGTATTTGATTCAGTGTGTAAAACAAATCAAATGGATTAAAAACTAATGAGTTTACACTCTGGTGCCAGTGAGTCTGAACACAGCTCATCTATAGGGATCATTGGTGGACATTCATAAGGTCATTATTTTACCTTTTTAGTTACTTTTAAATTTTTGCCTATAAGGTGACATTGTACACTGAATTAATTACTGGGTGATTAATGGGCAAATCAATTTTGGCGATGTTAAAAATATATATAGTAAATGTGTCATGTACTCACAGTCCACTTTAGGATGATGGTGGTCTCATTGATTGGTTCAGAGTACGTGATGTAGGGACCATCGTCAGGTCGAGGGCTGGTCTGACTGCTGCCCATCACAGTGTAAGCTTTGGATGGTGCACTTGGAGGACTGGCCCCTAACACGTTGACAGCCAGAACCCGAAACTTGTATGAAGTCCCTGTAAATCACACACACAATTAAAAACCATTACCACGGCCAGAGGCTTGTTTTGTTTCACTGGGGCTTCAGACATCCTAGTTTATGCAAGTTTTAATATTGTAGCTGTAAATGTGGGCCAATAAAGAACCAAGTGGTGCATAATATCCAAACAGAGACATTGTCTTACTTTAATCATGTTCAGTAAGAAAGAGTTAACACATGCTGAATTAAAAAGAATTAGAATCTACAGTTTACTTCAGTTTAGTGTAAAATACACACATCTGTCCTTTTTTAATATTTATTCATTCATTCATTATCTTCTGCTTTATCCTCTATTAGGGTCGTGGGGGGGGGGGGTTCCCCATGCCCATCCAGGGCAGAACATCTCGGGCGCTGGGCAGATACACCCAGGACAGGGCGCCAATCTATCGCTGGGCACACACTCACTCACACACACACACACTCTATATGGGGCAATTTGGAGAACTCAATTGATTTGATCCATGTTTTTGGACTGTGGGAGGAAACCGGAGAACCCGGAGGAAACCCATGCGGACACGGGGAGAACATGGAAACTCCACCCAGATGGGGATTCGAACCGGGAATCCCTAGTGCTGAGAGGAGAACATGCTAAACCACTAAGCCACCGTGCCGCCCCCTAATATTTAATAAAATATTATTTCAATATTTTTTATATCGGAGACACGGTGGCTTTGTGGTTAGCACGTTCGCCTCTCAGCACTAGGGATTCCCGATGTTCTCCCCGTGTCCGCGTGGGTTTCCTCCGGGTTCTCCGGTTTCCTTCCACAGTCCAAAAACATGGATCAATTGAATTCTCCAAATTGCCCCATATAGAGTGTGTCTGTGTGAGTAAGTGTGTGCCCAGTGATAGATTGGCGCCCTGTCCTGGGTCTATCTGCCCAGCGCCCGATACGGATGGGCATTGGGAACCCCCCCGCGACCCTAATATAGGATATAGCGGAAGATAATGGATGGATATTTAATATTTTCTTAATTCTATTATTCTTAATATTTCAGAATATTATTAAATTGATTGAGATGAAGGTGATGGGATGTCAATGGTGATGAAGCCCACCTTTCTCCAGGCCTTTGATCTGAACAGAAAGGTGTGAAGGGGAGATGTTGTTTTCTGCTATTTCCCACTCGCCTCCACCACCTTCTTTGCGAAGTTTCTTGTACTCCACCCTGAAGCACTGGATGGGGAAGCCTCGGTTACCTCGTGGGATCCAGGTCACATAGGCTGAGGTCTCAGATGCCGTAGTTACGGTTGGTCTGTCTGGAGCTTCAGGGGCTGCGCAGGCGGAATACAGGTTCAAAGTTAAAACATGACTTAAGTTTCAGACGGTGTACACATGCAGATTAAACACAGATGAAGTCACTTGCTCAGAAACACACAGACTTACGATAATCCTTTGTTGGAAAGAGATTAAAAGACAGAAAATCAAAGTTAGTTTGTGAGGTAAGTACTAGGAGATAATCTACTGAAAAATTCAGGACACTTTCAATTCAAGCATCTGGTACTTACGCGACAGACGTGACACTGGTGTTTTGCGCTCTACTGGTCCACCCACAATTCGCCGACCTGCAGAGCAAATGCAAATACAGAGGTGTAAATATACAAAACATGAACTAAAAATTTATGAATTAATCAAAACATTCATATTTATTGTTAGGAGACAAGCAAAAATGACCATGAGAGGATAAAGATGGAGAGATAATTCATATGAAACCTTCATATATTCTGAATGCCGTTGTGGGAAAGCACTTGGGCTGTGATTGGTTAGTTTAGGGTGTCTGTATTTACTTATTTATCACTCGTGAAAAATGTCAACAGCTGAATATTGCTTTCTGATTTCTGTAGCTCTTTTAAGCAGATACACTTTTAACTATTTGTATCACTACAGTGTTTAAATGCTGCACTACCCCCCCCCCCCCAACCCATCAGTGTCACTGCAGAACTAGCAATAAAGAATACACCACCAAAATTAAACCTGTTTTGTGATGGTCCTGTCCATTAGAGAACAGAGAACCAACAGGGGACTAAATAAATAAATAGAGAGATGTACGTTACTCTGTAATATCAATGGAGTAAGAAGGCAATGTGTGCAAACTTTTAACTGTTACTATAAAAAATAAAAATAAAAAAGGTATTCGGTTAATGAGGGTGCAGGTGTAAAAATAATAATAATAATAATAATAGTAATCCACTCTATTAAAACAACTTAAACTGGACACTACACTTGGACTTTTGTCTCTGTAACTTTTGTCTCTGTAAATATCATTAATTGAGACCATGTTCTGTTAATACCAGAAATATATTAAAAACATTGAGATGTGAATTTTAGTTTTTTATTTATAAAAGTAAATATATTTATAAAATAATAACCAAAATGTAACAACTTCAGTACCTTTGCCAGTTCGGAAGGTCATCATGGCAGGTTGCCCCAGTCCTGCACAGTTTCTGGCTGCCATCTCAACTTCATACAGACTAGCAGGCTGCAGTTTAGCTAAAATAAGCTTGTTCTCCAGACCAGAGATGTTCTTGATGGTCCATTCACCGAGAGAATCTCCGGCCTGCGAGATAAACATTGAGTTAAGTTAAAAAAAAAAAAAAAAAAAAAAAGATCTCAAGAATAAAACTAATACAAATGTTATAAAAAAAAAAGAAAAGAAATCAGGACAAAATTTTGATTACTGAAGCCATATGCATTTCTGTAAACAATTTACCTTTCTGTACTTGATGACATATTCCAGTATGGGTGCTCCACCATCATGACGTGGTTCCCACACAAGTTCATAGTGGTCTGCGGTTCCTGTACGCGGCTGACTCAGGATAACCGGCGCCTCAGCGGGGGAGATGTTTCCAGGTATCTCTGAGCAATCCACCAAAAGTTCAGTGCCTGGTGCCACGGGACGACTAGGAGCCTGCTCACGTAAAACCTGATCGGGGCTCAGCGGCCGAATGAGCGGCAGGCGGCCTGGACGTGACGGCACTGAGGACAGAGGTTTGATTGGTTAATAATTGTTTAACCTCCTCATTATAGATTCGATCAGGTTACAACTTTGGGTCTGATTACTAATTCTGATATATATATATACACACACGCACATATACCTGTATAACCTTATTTTATTTTTCCTCATGATAAATAAAAATGAAAACATGCTTTGCAGTTTATGTCAAATGAGACGGACCAACCACAATTATAAAAGTGCTGACACTCACCAGCGGGCACCGTGAGAAGCCGCACTGCGTCCTGTGCGCCTCCAACCCAGTTCTCAGCCATGCACTGGTACACGCCGTCGTCCTGTGGGCCCACGTTGACGACGCGAAGGGAGTGCGCCGAGAGCCGGTGACGCTGTGAGGGGTTAATCGGCTGAGCGTTATGGAGCCAAACTACGCTGGGTGCTGGATTTCCCTGAACTTCACAGGAGAAGCGGACGGTGTCGCCCCACGTGGGCTCCTGCTGCTGCAGCTCCACTCGCACCTGAGGAGGTTCTGAGAGAGGACAGGGGGCATCAGTGTACCAGTTCAAAGAGACACATCTCACAAGTTCTCCACATCTTCAGAGACTCAGTGTTTATCCCAGAGTCCTGTTTAAAGTTTTACTGCTCGTATTTAAAGGTCTTAATGCGTTTGGCCTCTTTTTACTGCTGACTCACACTCTGCCTTCAGACAACCATGTTATTACAACAGCAATGAAACTCCGATGTGGTGAGATTTAATTGCTCATTTGCAAATATTAAATATTTTACATGGGTTTACAAAATTAGAACCAAAAATGTGTTTTTTAAACCAGATTTGAAACAAAAACAAAATTCTTAATTTGATACGTCAAAAACAAACTACAAATTTTACATCGTTTTTTTGTTTTGAAACAAATCATTCTATAAAATAATTGTAAACTTTATTAATGAAGTTAAATTTTTATTGCTTAAACTATCACAACAAATTAAATATTGCCTGCTTATTGTCTATCAACAGTTATTTCTTCCCCAAGATCTTGTACTAATGATGGGAGATTAATAGACCTAATAATAATAATAATAATAATAATAATAATAATAATACTTATATTAGTAAGCTGGATTAACATGAAATCCAATGCTGGCTTTATGAAAAAGAGTAATACAATTTAGTTTGTTATTTAAAAGTTCTCATCAGTATCTGTACGGTTTCTGTCACATTTCCCTTTCCTTGTAAAAACAGGCAGCAAAGCTGATCACCAATTAATTATTAAAGGCAATCTGGTGATGCAAATGACAAAATGTTAGCAACAGCAATGTTATACATTCAAACCAAAATCCATCACATTAAAATGTCAGCAAACAATTTCCACTTCTACTGATTTACTTTTATCCCTTTTTTTTATTTCTCTCCCAAATCTTTCCACTTCTTGCTAGCAATCGATGACAAATTGCCAATAACCAAAAATGCTGAATTACTGTAGCTGAAGTTACTGACCTAAGTTTCCAAAATAGAGACCACTGTTTGAGAAAGAAAATGCCAATAAAAATAATGCATGAATCTCCATGACATCTGATGGTACTTTCACTCCCTTCTCCTGACTCTTCCAACTTTCTGTCTTTCTCCTCCAACTCCTTCTTTTCTGTTTCTCTTGCACTTGATGGTTGGCTGCGAGTGAAGCAGCAAGCTCTCTTTAACGCCGCAGCAGCAGCAGCACTACCATAATTAATCACAGCTGCCAAGAGCCCAGCACACAAAAACAACCTCATCAGTGTCTTGGTTACTCAATCCGGCCTCCACACAAACACAAAGAGGGCTCTCAGCTTTCACAGTGGCATTCGTTAGTAAATTGCTGCAACAGACATGCCAGGAGTTTGCAATGTAATGCTAATCTGGCTAATTGACACACTAATGCAAAGTCCACCCAACAAATTTCAGTACTGGCAAAACTCCTGGGTTCAAATAAGACACGTAAGACAAGCTTTGTGTGTTTGTAATGGCAAATAAAATCAATGCATAACTAATGCAAACCGTATGTTTCACTTGCACAAGAAGGGCCTGGTTTCACGTCAATTCCACGGGTGCTTTTTAATAATAATTAAAAAAATTATATATATATATATATATATATATATATATATATATATATACATATATATATATACACACACACACACATACTTAATATATGTGTGTGTGTATATATATATATATATATATATATATATATATATATATATATATATATATATATATACACACACACATATATATATATACATACATACATACATACATACATACATACATATATACACACACATACATATATACACACACATACATATATACACACACATACACACACACATATATATATATATATATATATATATATATATATATATATATATATATATATATATATATATATATATATATATATACATACACACATATAGACATATAGATATTACACACACACATACATACATATACAATATATGAATTATACATTAAATTGTTTCCCAAACTTACCGATTACTTGTACATCGTACAGTACGGTTGCTGTTCCAGGAGAGTCCATGCCATTGTGTGCATGGCAGGCATACGTTCCTGAGTCTCCATCACCCACGGTGTCAATCAACAGATTGCTCAACAGGAACCGTGTGTTGTTTTGGGGTCGCAGGTCCCGTCCGTCCTTAGCCCATGTGACCTGTGGTGTTGGGGTTCCGCTGGCCACACACTCTAAAACCAACCTGTGGCCTTTGCGCACAGTCATGGATCGCGATGCTGGCGGGTAAATGATCCGAGCTGCCTCTGACGTCGAGCCTGTACAAAACATGAGCAGTTTTAATGCTCGTTTTCATCACACACGCAGTGTAAGGTCACCATGCTGCGGCGAGTCGACAGCTGAGCCTCATGTCACATGTCATAAACATGGCATGGTGATGGAGGAGGCACATGCACCCAACAGCCATGCCGGTCATGTGGTAAAACACAGTGGCTGAGAATCTATTAATCGTGCTCCACAAGTGAATTAAAGATGAAGTGATGTGAAAATAAAAGGAGATGTGTGGATGAGTTTAAGAATGAACTGTATGGACATTTTCACAGTACATACTCCACCAACACATGTGTTTTGCGACAGTTAATGGCTTGTGGTTGTTCTTTATGAAATTATTTTGTGGTCATCTTGTTTTCTCAGTGTGTTTCCCAGCAGTTTTATTGAATTTTCCAAAACATTCCTATGAATTTGTGCAGATTAAGTCCCCCTCCTCCACCACTACCACCCCCACCACCAAAAAAATGTACAAATAAACAAAGCAACTGTTAGAATTATGACAGGGTAACGAAAAACTGTAAATGATGTTATAGAACAGTAGTTACACTTACGTCGTACACGGAGGCGATCAGTTGAGGAGGAGGTTTTGATCTCCTGTGTGACTGGATTGTAAGCTGCACATTTGTAAGGTCCCTCGTCCTCCTGTGTAGCATTAGCTATCTGCAAGTTGCCTGATGGCATGATCAGGTAGTTACCTAGGTCACAGACAGAGTGGTGGTTATTCATTAAACAACAATAACCTACATGACAACATGACAATTCCATCAGACTCTAACTATGATGTCGGGTGTTGGGCTATCAATCTGAAGGTTGGGGGTTCAAATCCCAGGATCCACTGAAGTTACCAGTGTGGGTCCTTGAGCAAGACCCTTAACCCTCATTGCTGCAGGGATGTTGTGATGAACCCTGTGCTCACTTTGTAAGTCGCTTTGGATAAAAGCGTCCAATAAATGACCAAATGTAAATGTAAATGTAATGTAGGAGGAAAGATTCTCTTCAGAATCAGTAAAGTAGTGCAAGATGTGACCAGTAGGGGGCAATATTACACATTACACAGCACACATTAAACTCTCATTCTCAGGGATCCAAACCCTAAAGAACTGCATTCCATTCAGGGCCACAGTGTACATTTGAAGTTGCCAAATAATTATGCAGAAAAATAAACACAAAGCAACAACATATTCCTGATAAGAGGCCAATCAAAGCACAAGGATGGCACTGTTGATAAAAAAAAGACATTCCAACAAAATCAGATACTTGAGAGAGAAAATGAAGCCTGATCTGAGGAGAAAAACAAGCAGCACTACACATTTACCTTTGGATGTTTCCAGCCACTCCTGCTTGACACTGTAGCGCACCAGGGCTTGGGGTTGGCTTTCTGGCAGGTGACACTCAATCACTGCAGTATTTCCTTCATCAACTTCTATCTCCTGCTGATCATCAGGCTCAAAGTCCCGCAGCTCTGCACACAAACACATAAACCAGGTTACTATCTACCACGAGTCGTGCCATTAAGACAATTTCACCATGAACTGCTTACAAGACATGCAAACAGATTCGATCACATTCTCAACATGAGACGTTTATTACAGATAAAAGATTTGTAGGAAATAAGAAACCAGTCTCACAGAGTCTCACAGAGCGCTTCCGAAGCTTTTAAAAGGGATATCGCATGATCCGACACTTAATAGCTTTTGAAGCATAGAGTCAGAAAGTCTGCCTTTCCTGACCTCGGGTTTGCCCACAAGCTAGAATGAGGTCAAAGGCTAAAGGTTCCTTCCTCTAGAATTTCAAGAAAAGAAAACCAGTTTGCACGTAAATGCATCCCCCCCCCCCCACACACACACCAAAAAAACAAAACCCTAAGAGCATGTTCTCATTGTAACAATTAAATTTCCCATGATTGTTGATTTCTCTTCTAATGAATCCAGGCTTGTTCCATTGTTCTAAGGTTTTATGAATGTATGGTTTTTATTACATTCCCAGAGAACTCTGAAGTTTTTCAGTCATGCACTAGAGGCTGAGATGAGTCATGAGAGATTCTTAAAAACATCTCTAAAGACAGAAAAGCTAAATGCCAAGAGCAGATGCTTCTTCTAACTGAAGGATATAGTGCTGTAAATACATGGAGGTTATACATACAGCGTGCAGCCAAGTGGACTAGTCCACGCAGATTTGTATACATTATACAAAACCATCACAGCTACAGTTTGAGACCCCCATGTAGAAACACACCACCCACAAGCAAACTTCAGGTAATCTTAATGCAGTTACTACATAGTTATTATAAATACTGACTGTATGTAATAATCATTGATTGGTTGTTTAAAACCATGTTTATACATATTGGTTTTGTTAAAAACATCCACCTCTGAGACTGGTATTGCAAATCTTTGTCATTGCATGTTGTATTTTGTGCATTGCACATACTGGTGGCTGTTCTCCCTGTGAGTGTGTTAAGTGATTATGTCCAATGTGGCCTTTTGTGACAATTGTCTGTTTGCATCTCGTTGCAGTCTATGGTTTTGGTCATACATCCTGTATATAATAAAGATGCTATCAATATTTCATTCAACCGTCTCTGAAGTCCACACATCCATTATCTTCCACTTCATCCTCTACTAGGGTCGTGGGGGGGGGGGGGGGGGGGGGTTTCCCATGCCCATCCAGGAGAGAACGTCTGGGGCGCTGGGCAGATACACCCAGGACAGGACGCCAATCTATCACTGGGCACTCACTCACTCACACACACACACACACACACACTCTATATGGGGCAATTTGGAGAACTCAGTTGACTTGATCCATGTTTTTGGACTGTGGGAGGAAACCGGAGAACCCGGAAGAAACCCACGCGGACACGGGGAGAACATGGAAACTCCACCCAGATTGGGATTCGAAACAGGAATCCCTAGTGCTGAGAGGAGAACATGCTAAACCACTAAGCCACCGTGCCACCTCCGTCTCCGAAGTCAAAAAAGAAAAACAGTTGGAAAACAGAAAAGGGACAGCCTGTGGCACCTGTCCCTCGTTTGGTCCTTAATTGTTTCAGTTGGGTGATTGGTTGGTTTTGTGCACGTGTTTAGTTTATTTGTTATTTATTCTTAGTTTTCCTGTCAGTCAGCGCACGTCTTTGTTTGTGGTTATATACCCTACGTTACGTTTGTTTGTTTGTTCCCCCTTTTCGTTGGTGTCCAAACACCAATTTTTATTCAATTCTATTTTGGATTTTATCCCGGTGTCTGTTGGACTCTCCTTCCGCATGCAACCACGATACGGCGCTGCGCATTGTCTCCGCGTGGGTCGCACTCGTGGGAGTGCTTTCCGTGGACCGGCGCACGCTTTATTTCCCCCGCGTGGTCGGTACCCCGGAGCGCTCACTAGGCGCGAGCGGTTGAACGCAATTCCTCCGCGTTAGCCGCCCTCTCCTGGGGAAAGACGGACATTCTAACATCTACAAATTGCTTTAATCCCTTTCTGTAATGGAACGGTCTTGCCTACCTCGCCTTGACATTGTTTTCTTGTCTTTTATTTTTAAAACTAGATTGAAAACCTGTTTTTATTGTTTTTTATTTTGATCTTTTGTAAATATCTGTGCATTTCTATACACGTTGTACATTCTCCACACGTTTTACACATTGCACATGATTTTATTAATGAAATCCTGAAGTATTAAATTATGGAATGAAAGCACTTTTGTGTGTGTTTGCATGTTTATGAAGCTACTGCTCAAGAACATGGGTATTAATATGGAGTGATACATGTTAGATACCATCACTCTATAAAAACTTACATTGTAATATCTAATACAATACAACACAGCCATCACATTTAACAATATACAATTGGGTTAAGTTACAACACTGCTGCAGTAAAACATTTTAATGATTAATTATCGTTATTTAAAACTTATTTTGCTCTGGTGTTTTTTTGCTGTGTACATGAAGTAGTTTACGCTTTAATGTTGCATAATGTCATGCCCGGAAGCCTGGACTGGAATCATTTGCAGTTCATAGCTTCAAATGATATTTGCTCTGGTCTTGATCTCTGCTTTGATCTTTCTTATTGCTGTTGACTGTTTACAATCTGCAGATACCAGGAAACCTCCAGTAATGACATCACGCATCCCTTAATGTGAAAATGTCCCACAACTCCTATATGTTCAGAGTTAAACCATAACAAAACACCCTACATTTTTTATTTCTCTTTATTTACGTATGTAAACATTTTACACCCCCCCTTCCCCCCCAACACACAGACACAGAAACACAAAGAGACAGAGGAGTAGGTATACTCAAAAAATCCAGTTATGCTCCGTTTGTTAAATCAATTAGGCCATTTTACAGTCCCCTTTTGCCTGCCCCTGCCTGACCCTTCGAAATTCCACTCGGCACACCTTTAACCCCGACCAAAACCAACCCCCACACTCCAAAACACACATTTTTGATGTGGGTAACCCAACATGGCTTATCCTCAGGTGAACAAAGAGACTGAATAATGGACCAGTCACGGAATTGAACACTGGCATGATTGTTAGATAGCATGAACGTTTACAATTAGACCTACAGACATACAGTCTGTATCTGAGAGAAGACAACAATGTGAGTGTGTGCAGGTTGAACGTGTGCTTTGCACAGGTAAGGCACACTGGCTATAGTAAGAGAGTGTGAATATAGTGTGTGTGAGGGTGCCTGTAAAAGTGCACGTGTGTGTGTGTGTGTGTGTGTGTGTGTGTGTGTGTGTGTGTGTGTGTCCTAAAGGGCCTGAAAGCAGGAGATGTTGGGAGTCTCTCAAGATTAATGGTATTTATAAAATAGATCTGCTCTGCTTCCAACTCCACTTGGCAGCACTATCCTACATGCTGCAGGCTTACTTAGCATTCATCATTTTTATGTCTCAGACTGTGGAGCCTGTGGGTGCATGCGTGTGCATGCGTGTGCATGTGTGTGCACGAGAGCGTGAGTATGCATGCATTCATTCTCAGGAAGACAAAAATATGACGGTGAAGGTAAAGTTACACCACATCGGGCCAAACAATAAAGTACTGACTAAAAATAGTATTTAATAATTAAAGGCTTAAATAACTGAACAATAACATTTAATATAAGCTTTGGAAAAATTGGTTTTGTGAAAATGTCCCACAGCATTGATTTATGTAATTGTGCTTTAACACGATCATATGTTTTTATGATCTACGCAATTTTGTTTCTTTGTGTGTGTGTGTGTGTGTGTGTGTGTGTGTGTGTGTGTGTGTAAGTGATCAGTAGTGTCCTTTGGATACTCTAGAAGCCCTTTTTGGTCTATTTGCATCTTCAACCTAATATCAGCATGTGTTTGGACTGTGGAAAGAATCCAGCGTACCTGAAAAACAACAACTCTGGCACAGGCAGAACACACAGATTTCCCTCAGACAAAACTTTTGTTCAGCCCAAACCAAAATCGAATACTGCACAGGAACCGTTTAAATGGTAAGTTATATGACTTTATCTAAAGAAGACTATAAAGCATTAAGCCTCTAATGTTGAAGAACTACTGCGGTTACATCACTATGAAACTATTTTGCTCTGATTGCAGTGTCTTATTGCTTTTATAAAGTCATTTACAGGGTGTGGTAGCTCAGTATTCAGGGTGTTGGGCTATTAATCTGAAGGTTGTGGGTTCAAATTCCAGGTCCACTGACATTACTAATGTGGGTCCTTGAGCTAGGACCTTAAGACTCATTGCTCCAGGGGTGTTTTATCAACCATCTGCTGTGATTCCAACCTGGTTGGGTTACTTGTAGGTCGCTTCGGATAAATGCGTCTGCTAAATGACCAAATGCAATTGTAAATGTAATTGTAAATTGCAAATATATATAAAAAACACAATAAGCCTTTGTTTACTGGCACTTTTGGTGTGTTAACATATTACATAGCTTGAAGGCTACATGAGCATTAAGCTGCAGGTCATTTATTTAAGTTTCCCATGCCCATCCGGGCAAGAACGTGTCGGGTGCTGGGCAGATACACACAAGACGGGGCACCAATCCATCGCTGGGCACACACTCCCTCACACAGGCATACACTATATTAGGGGTGAGCTGCAATATTCGCTGATTCGACGATTCGATTCGGAGAACCGTAGTCGACTATGAACCTCATAGTCGAATGTACCATTTTGACCACATGGGGGTGTCCATGGCTGCTGCTAAGCATTAGTTTTTACATGAAATGTCTTTGTTTTCGTTATATATATAGCCTTTTGTCAAATAAAATCATCCTAATTTTTAGGTTTTTTTTAGGTTTTTCCTTTGAAGTGGAAAAAAGTCCAGAACAGGGATCCCATTTACGGTGCTCTAGAAAAACAAGTAAAATATAAAAAAATATATTTTTTAAAAACCACGCTTATAGCGCCATCTTGTGTTGATATTTTAACTGATTCGACTATCAGTCAACTATAGGGAAAATCTGACGAATCATATTCGACTATGAAAATCCTTTGTTGAATACACCCCTACACTATATACTCTATATCCATGTTTTTGGACTGTGGGAGGAAACCGGAGAACCCGGAGGAAACCCATGCGGATATGGGGAGAACATGGAGACTCCACCCAGATTGGGATTCGAACCAGGAATCCCTAGTGCAGAGAGGAGAACATGCTAAACACTAAGCCACCACTTGGAATATAAATATTGTAAACTTTAAAAAAGCCTAACCTCGTAAGGTTAACCTTCCATAAGTGGATTTTTTTTTCCCATATCATCATCATCATCATCATCATCATCATCATCCATTATCTGGTCATTTCCAAAAAACTTTGCTTAGTCTTGACTTAACAAGCAAATCAGCTCATACCGCCAAGTATTAGTTTGGAGCTGCTCCATATAGAATCGTGTGTGGTTCCTGGTCATTCAGATGATGATCCACACAGTGCAGAAATAAGACCCACAAGGTAGATGATTGCAATCAAAATCTTGGAATGAATTATGGCGCATTATACATGCAATATGCGAACTCTTAAGATGGAGTATGTATTGGCTCACGAAGTAGAAAACCTTGATTGCCTCCAGAAAGAATGTGCGTAAAAAGCCTGAAATAAAAGGCAGCCCTCGCCGATGGGAATCGGTTCAGACGGAATTCCTGCAGCGGCAGATACCAGGAAGAGCCAAGCGCTTTTACAGAGCTGAAACAGCCCTACACGTGAAATATGGAGACAGGAGACCAAGGTGCACCCACACAGAGCGTCCCACACACTGGCTGATGGAAAAACAGGCTTATTAGATTAAAACGGAGGCTCTTTTGACCCGCAGCTTAAAACCACATGTGCGGCTTTATCAGCTTGATTCATAGAAGAGAGCACTATTAATTATATCTGATACATATACATACACACCAACTCCTTGCTATTAATGCTTCAGGAAATGAGAGTCTGGGAGAGGGAGGCACAGAGGAGGTCCAGTGAGGGAGGAAAAGCGAGGGAGCCAAAAAAAAAAAAAAAAAAAAAAAAGAGGGAGAAAAAAAAAAACAGAGTGCAAGAGGCAAAAAGAGAGAGACGGAGAGAACAAGGGACTGAAAGTGCTCTTTGAGTGGGGCGAAATTTAACGCTCCATAAAACGTTCTGTGAGAGAGTGCAGAGAAGAGGGGGAGATGATGGAAAGTGTTTTTGTCCAATTTGTGGAGGCCAGGATGGAGACAAAGCGCTTGTCACGTCTCATCTTCCCAGCTCCGCTTATCAGTCCAGCTCACGCAAATTCTTACCGCACAGCTACAAATGTACACAACAGAGGCAACATACAGACCGCTGCTTCTCCCAAACCCAGCTCTGATGAGAAACCACACGTTCCCCAAACATGCAACAGCTCCAGAGGAATGCACTGGAGATTAGGGAGGAGGCCATGCACTAATGGGTCCTGTGTCTCCACACACGCAGATTATGGCAGGTCACATTACACACCCCTCCCTATGCTGGCCCCAGTGCATAATGACCTACAGCATGCGTGCGCACACACACACACACCAAAAGCAATCCACTACAATCTGGCACTTTACCACTGTACACAACCAGCACACACTCAACCGGAGTCCAACACAAGCATCAAGGCCGAAGCCCACTGAGCTCACACTGCATCACTAATGTGAACAGACACTGCAGCACTGAATGTGCATAACTAACAACAGCAAGGACACCCAGGATGCTTTTCTGCACAAAAGAACTTTTGAACAGAAGGATGGCCAGTATGAGGACCAGGGCACATAAAAAATTAGACCCACAAGCTACATTTAATTATAATATTTGGCTCAGGTTTTTTCTTTTTAGACCAAACTCCAAACTTAGATATAACATATTTAACAGGAACTGCCCTCTGTTGAGGAACACCGTTTTAAAAGTGCTTTTTACAACAAAACTGTGCAGAATCGGACTCCTCCCTGAGTGACGACGACAGTTGTTGAGAAAACATTGTGGTATTTTATGGCTGTGCTGGACGGTGCTGTGTGTATGAATCTGTTAATGAGACTGAATTCCTTCAAAAGCACTAAGTGATGAAGTCGGGGTTGGTGAGGTGGCTTCAGCTTTGAGGGGGAAATATGAATTTTGGGAATGTTCCAGCTGAAAAATCTGGCTGGATGCTAGAAAACTCAAATGAGTCGCTTGATTGCAACCAGACTTACAATACAAAGCCCATTTTAAAGCTGTGAAAAGATTTGAGATTTGTGGAATAGAACCTTCACCTTACTGTGAGTGAGACACCCAATGTGCAAGCCTGTCTGTCTGTCTCCATGTGTGTATGTGTCTCTGTCTGTCTGTGCGTGGCCTGCCCGTCTGTCTAGTTGTCTTTGTGTGTGTGTCTGTCTCCGTATGTGTATGTGTCTCTCTGTCTCCGTGTGTGTGTGTCTCTGTCTGTCTGCGCGTGCCTGCCTGTCTGTCTGTCTAGCTGTCTGTGTGTGTGAGTCTCTGACTGTGTACGTGTGGATGTCTGTGCCCGTCTGTCTCTGTGTGAGTATGTGTCTCTGTCTGTGTACGTGTGTCTGTCTGTCTGCGCGTGCCTGCCTGTCTGTCTAGCTGTGTGTGTGTGTGTGTGTGTGTGTGTCTCTGACTGTGTACGTGTGTCTGTCTGTCTGCGCGTGCCTGCCTGTCTGTCTAGCTGTGTGTGTGTGTGTGTGTGTGTGTCTCTGACTGTGTACGTGTGTCTGTCTGTCTCCGTCTGTCTCTGTGTGAGTATGTGTCTCTGTCTGTGTACGTGTGTCTGTCTGTCTCCGTGTGTGTATATGTGTCTCTGTCTGTGTGTGTGTCTGTCTCTCTGTCTGTCTGCGCGTGCCTGCACATCTGTCTGTCTGTCTGTCTACCTGCTCCTTTCTGTCTGTCTGAGGTCACGTGACCTCACATTTAATACAGTCTGAAACGTCCACCATGAACATGGATGAAAACATCTGGTACAGGGTTCAGAAAGGTTGTACTCACTGGCTGCGGTGACGTTCGCAGGCATGCTGGCACGGGCTCCTGAACTGGTGGTGGCGACACACTGGTACCGTCCCAGCGTGGTGTTGGACAGCAACGGAATGAAAAGTGAATTGGGATGCAGCAGTAGACCGAGCTCCTTTGCTTCATTTGCAAACAGCTCTTGCCCATTCAGGTGCCAACTGAGATGGGCATGGGCGGGTTGGGCACTGCAACGTAGGGTTACACTACCCCCAAGTTTCTGCACCACGGAAAGAGGCTCCTCCAAGAACACAGGGACATCACCATCTGGGTACAAAGGAATTAAGAAGTGACGCCCTACAGTTCAATAGTTCAAACATATAGATCTTTAGGTCATCACTGGAAAACCAAAACATTTCCTGGGTGCTGGAACATTTACAATGTTGCTAAAAAACTAAGTTTATGTGATCTTAATGGTTTTAGGAAAAAGTACATGCACAAAAATCCAAGTCTAAATGTAAACAAACATTCAATTCATAATCTTATCATGGTTTAGAAATGAGATCGAACAATCAGGAGCAATGACTTCACATAACTCAGTAACTCAGTCAACACTCTGGAGGCAAATATAAACATTTATTAAACTATGTGAAGGTGGTTAGATCATTATCAGTGCTGGTAAATTCAGTAATCTTACATTATATTAGTAACGTTGGTGCAAACCTGTACAACCTTAGTGTTTGATATTATAAGTTTAACATTGTTTTTCAGAAGTGATGTGAATGTTCATGAGAACTTACCATTCAGAGCAGAAGCCACCTGCAGACAGCACAGAAGAGTGAAACACAGGCCACAGCTCACCCCCCTCCTCCAGCGTATTCGGTCGGACATTTTCAGCATTTTCCATATAACACCTGTAACAAAAATAAAGATTCATGTTAATGTATTATTTTTATACTAATATATAGAACTTTGCATGCACCCACAGCAGCATCACTAATTAAGGATATGCATTTTTACTTCATAGCAATTCTGACCAATGCAGTGATTTTTTTTTTTAACAGAAGGAGTAAAACATCTCATCTTATTGTCTTCTGCTTAATCCTATACTAGGGACTAAGGTTGTAAGGGGGGTTACACCCACAACAGGGCTCCAATCCATCACTGGGCACACACTAACACTATATTGGGGCAGTTTAGAGTTGCAAGTGCACCTTGAAACCATGTTTTTAGACTTTGTGAGGAAACTGAAGGTAACCCACGCGGACACGAGGGAAACTCCACATAGATCCCCAGCACTGAGGGGTTTGAATATGAGAGGTTCATGATGCAGTCAGGTAACTAAAAACACATGTAATTGATCTGGGATGTTCTACAACACAGACAATTAATAATCAAATATCATTAAGTAAATCAGAGTAAATTGGGAGATGCATCATTTATCATGTGTGATCCATCCATCCATTATTTTCCGCTTTATCCTCTATTAGGTTAACACCTATTGGGGGGGGGGGGAGAAACTCAATTGACTTGATCCATGTTTTTTGGACTGTGGGAGGAAACCGGAGAACCCGGAGGAAACCCACGAGGACACGGGGAGAACATGGAAACTCCACCCAGATGGGGATTCGAACCGGAAAACCCTAGTGCTGAGAGGAGAACATACTAACCACTAAACCTCTGTGCTGCCCCAATCAATATACATTATCTATTTATTTGAATTGGGGCAAATCATTAAAATCAGTCCTAACCACGGTTCATCATTTTGTTTCTTTTCATCACAATGAGTTTCATTCTTTATTTATTTTTCTATTGTATGTGAACATCTAAAATCACACTGTGGAGCCAGAAGCATTAAAGTTAAAGCCATACAATCGTACGCGGAGACAAAGAGCGAATTTGTCCCGGCACATTTTGACTTCACTATATAAACAGATGATTATCTATGTTTCTAAAAATTTACTTCAGCGTGTAAAACAAAGCAAAAGGTTTGAAAAATTGCTATGAAATCTGTCTACACCATCATTATATATACTAGACACAAGAAAACATTTTGAAGCAACTAAAATAATATGCCTTTAGAACAGCAAACACCAGCTAAAAAAAGTTAGATATTTATAATTTTAAATGCAGTACCCTTCATTTGAAATCAAACTGTGATTGAGATTGACGTGCAGAATTCTGTAATTTCAGGGTTCGGGAAACATGAGCCGTCATGCCCACACCCTCTCTCTGCAGAGTTTAGTGTCCGGGTGCCCGGATAGAACTGCTGAAATCTGAGACTTCCTTCATTCAGGTGTAACTGATACAGGTAGGGAGCCAGACCGAGCACCAAACAGAGGCCACATTATTCTCTCTAAATACAACGAGAGCCAGCGAGAAGCACATGACTCAATACCGGTCAGTATATTCACAGTTAATGCAGGAAGGAGAGCGCTTGCCCGTGTCCCTCACTGCCAAGTTTCCCTGAATTCTTTCCTGTCAGGTTAAACTAACAACTTCCCGTCAGGATAGGGAGGGTGGTCCACAGCTCCCAGATTGCAAATCACTCTCTCGCACACAAATGCACTCACCCCTCCTTTCATTACCCGGGCATTCTCATCTCACACAACCCTCTCGTCCTGTCATTTAAAGCAATGATTAATGAAGCTTCACAAAAAAGTCAAGAACACAAATGTGAGAGGGCAGAAGAAAAAAAGAGAGGGGAGAAAAAAAAGCACAAGAGCTGAAAAATGAATACAGCCCACATCTTTAAGATCTAGACTTGTTTGGTTTGGTAGGTACATTAGTTGTGAGCCATTAGCCAAACTTCTCTGACGAGTAGAATGCGGTCCATTTATAGGCTGCGAGGTTTTGGCTCCAAACAACTGTTTTTCTAACCAAAGCCAAAAACAAACAAAACATCAGCCTGACTGGTCAAATCTCCCCAGAGGACCGATACAGTTAGGGGTTTCTTAATTGAGAGGCTCATCTTTCTTATTTCCATAAGTTCAGAGTTACACAGACACAGCCTTTCAGAAGCTCTTCAGCAGAGCGGAAAGGACACGACACCGAATCCGACTTCTTCTCTGAGAGAAAACCATAACAAGTAAGCAAAGCTCTTGTCCATCTGACCAAACAGTCAACACAGTTAGTGGTACCATACAGTACACATCTGCATTTGTCCACACGGTTTGGCAACTGGCTGAAATGTTCCACAGGCTTCCTGATTAATGCACAGCGTTTTTTTACTCTACAAACAGGTGGAGTTTTGTCTCACTGGTCCAGAGTGACTTTGTCCCTCATTCCACATCGGTTATCAGCTCAAGAGCTTGAATCACAATTAGCATTTGTTCCACTGGAGTGACAAAACCAAAGCTATTCAAACACTGCCAATGCAACAGGCCAAGTGATTAGCCCTTAATGAATCTTCAATGTTACAAAAAATGTAAATATGGAAATGCCATATTTCTTTTAGTACAAAAAAAAAAAATCCATCCATACATTATCTTCCGCTGTATCCTCTATTAGGGTCGGGGGGGGGGGGGGGGGATTTCCCCATGCCCATCCAGAGGAGAACGTTTCGGGCGCTGGGCAGATACACCCAGGACAGGGCGACAATCCATCGCGACAATCCATCGCTGGGCACACACTCACTCACACAGACACACTCTATATGGGGCAAATTGGAGAACTCAATTGACTTGATCCATGTTTTTGAACTGTGGGAGGAAACCGGAGAGCCCGGAGGAAACCCACGCGGACACGGGGAGAACATGGAAACTCCACCCAGATGGGGATTCGATCGCTGAGAGGTGAACGTGCTAACCACTAAGCCACCGTGCCGCCCTAGTACAAAAAATAATAACAAATAAATTTGGGTGGAAACAATTTCACTATATACACAGCTTTCACTTTATACAACAGTCCCATAGCAAATATAAACCTCACATTACAGTTTGTGTCGGTTTGTGTCACTCGTCGCTCTTTACCCAGTAATGTGGATTTTGCCAGTCAAAACTTCAAGTTGAACTAAACTTCGCTTTGCTCGTCATGCCCATTTGCATCCTGCCATTCACATTCCATGTACTCACCCAACGTAAATAAAATTCTTTGTTTAACTCTAATGCAGCTTCAGATGCAGCCTCACAACCAGATTCATACCTGATGTGGCATTAAACTATACAGGTGTTCAGTTAAGTTAAGGTCAGGGCTGTTAAAGCTTGTTAAAGCATGCGTGTTTGTGAATCGTTTTAGATGTTAATTTCTGCCTGGTTAAAATAAATTGTAAGAAATAAGTAAGAAATCATTTTTGAAATGTAATAAATACAGTAGGTACGGATTTAAAGCTTCTTGTTCAGTTGAAGGCAAAATAAAAATACTAACTATTGCAAACATTTAATATACTATAAAAATCAATCAATATTCTGACATTTACATGATTTTCATAGTTTTACTGTTTAAAGCAGCTGCTCTGAACACATTTAGTATATACAATGTTTGCAATAGTATTTATTTTGTCTTCAACTCAACAAAAAGCTTTAAATCAGTACCTATTTATTGCGCTTATTTATTACATGTTAAAATGATTTCTAACTTATTTCTTACAATTTATTGATTTTTTCACAAATATCCATTAGTCCATAACACCAAATTATAAAGATATACATCTTCACCATCTACCAGTTACTTATGTAGTCTGCATATAATACATACATATCTGAAAGGACATTCGCTTGGCTCAGAGAATTAAACTACCAGAAAATACGTTTTGTTGAAAGTTTACGGGGGGGGGGGGGGGGGGGGGGGTACACCAACTGCTCACTGGGCGAAAGGTGGAGAACTATTCTTAACAGACTAGAAGTTTGTCTTTAATGGGCAAACATACATATTCATACCAGTTTGACTAATTCTATTAACCTACATGTTTTTGGACTGTGGGGCAATTTTGGGGCAATTTTATAAGGTAACCAAAGCATGTGGAGAGACCACACAAAGTCCACTATGAACCTTCCTTCTCCAAAATAAAAGCACAACCACCTGGCTTCTATGAAATCAGAATGTTTTTTTGTGGTGAATATCAGCAGTTTAAAGACGTGCTCCACTTTGTTCATTATTACGTCAAAAATTGGCTTAAAAATAAATAAAATATTTGGCCAATGTAATGGGTGCATGAAGAATCAAAAACATTCATTGGATGCTAAAATTTCAACCTGCCAATAACGAAGGTGCAGATATCCCCACATGGCCCTCATGTATAATCCATTATGTTACAGGATTTTAATGTGACTATGCAGTTACCAGGATGAGACAGCTGTCCAGAGCATCTAATAAGAGAAGCGTCAGTCCGTGGTCACTGACAAGCCACCTGTCCAAAGCCTTAAACTTTACCCCCTATAAAATACACACACTTATGTTCAAACAGGCACATCAGACCCAACACATGCCTCAGCAAAGGAACATGGCTTGGTTTTGGGAATGTGGCTTAGACATGCCTTTAGCACAAGTCAGTTCATAAAGCCTCATTATCAAAGAGGCTCCTTTTTCTATGTCCACTTCATCTACATTGTCTTCCTGACCTGTGTGGATAAATTCATTTTGACAACCCTGCTAATTGGATAAACCCGCTCTCTACATACCATGAGCTCCTCTCTCACCGCTCACATTCCATCTGCTTTCTGGTGCGGAGGGAGGGAGGAGAAGAACGAGGAGGGGGTTTGAGCTCCCTCAGAAGCTGAGCTGTTGAATATTTATCACCTACCTCTCTCTGGCAATTTATGTCCTTCAACCCTTCCAAGAGCCATCCCAAATTCCCCAAACAACACAAAGTGCCCCCCTCCTTTAGATAAACACATGCGGTGTCAAGTGTGAGGAGTGCTGGGTTCAACTGGCTGCGCGGGCTCGCGGCCCACAATACCCGGCCGAATAGCTGCCATGCGGGAGGCCCGTTGCTCGGGGTGACGCTAACAGGCAGAACGCACCTTAATAGAGTGGAGAGTCATTGTGAAGCAGTGAGCCGGTGTGAGGACAATAACCTCGTGGACCCTGTGTGAAAGGAGAGATGCTTCTCTGAAGGACCAGAGGAAGAGCTGATGGGCTCAATGGTCAAAGGGAATAGCAAGGGGGGGGGGTTGATGACCAAAATGGAGGTAGTGGTGGTGATATGGGGAGGGGGGGGGGGGGTGTTACAAGATGGAAGAGATCTTGCATGGTTAAAAAAACATCAAGTTTAATGAAGGAGATGTCATGTACCAGAGTAAAGAGGCGAGAATTCTCAACAACGTAAGATGATTGCAAAAGAAATCATTAATTTCATTATCTTCATAAATCAGTACCGTTGTTTTGGAACAGCTTTTGGCCGAGGGAGCAACAGCAGAGGGGATGAAACAGACTTCAGAGGTGGCTTTCGTGGAGTGATGGCAGTAAAACAGCCTCATTCATATGAAACCACTTCAAATCGTGGCCTGCTACTCGCCATCCAACCAATCCTCCTCTCTTTCACGATTACAGAGTGCACATTCACGTTCAAATTCTTCAAGAGCAAGTCAACAGTAATATATATATATATATATATAGCAATTATACAAGTGTAATAGTAAAAGTCCAAGCATACTTAAGTACCGAAAACATAAAGCAAAGCAAGTCATATATTACATGCCACCATTCCACATAAGACTACAGAGTAAATGTAACTCTTATTTAATTAGGAACATTAATGTGCAGGTACAAACACAACAGCTGTACCTGCTAACATTCTAAACAACATAATTAGGAGCAAACAAATGCATCAATATATGTATATTATTATATGTTTACATGCTTTGTGTGTGGCAGTAGAATATTATACACAGGGATTGGATAACTCAGTAACTTTTATGTATATGTATGTATATTAATTTAAACACCCGTGCTTTAATCACATTTTCTGTTTGGTTTCTATGTGTCAGTAAGTAAACATCCTTTAAAAAAACATCCGGAAGCAGAAAATAGTTTACGAAAACCTTGAAAACAATTTGAAACTGATTAAATGAAAGATTAGAGCATTAGAATGTGCAAATGTTTGTTCTCTGTAGATAATAATGTGTTTATTTTCCATTAGAAAGCAGGTCTTTTGAATAGAACTGTGTGTGTTAAACATGATGCAGGCTTCTCCCATGAGCCCTGAGATCAGGAACCCTCCTGAACCATGCTCAGAGTAAGTGTATAAGAAAATGTATGAACGTGTACATTACATAATTACATTGAATGGGGGGGGGCAACATTAACGGCCATTTCTTGACAGAAACAGTTACAAGAGATATAGTCACATTTTACAAATTCTATCTTAATTAGGAGCATGTCTTTAAAATACGGGAGGAAGCCAGAACCTAGTCTCAGGAAACCACACAGGCACATGGAGGACATGCAGACGCCAAATAGTAAGAGGTTGTGTTCACCCTGTCCACAAATCGGAACACACTCTTTCTGTGAGGTGAATTAAAATAATTACAAATCTGTCATTTGTTTAGCTTTTTAAGAGATTTTACAAATTGCATCAATATATATATATATAGTACACAAATCCATATACACAGCACAAATATACTGAAAATTATAAAACTAAAGCTAAAATAAAGAGAACTCAGCCTGTAGTGTAAGTTCAAAGTTCAGAATATCAGATGTGTAACGTATAAAAAAAAAAGCATATTTTGATTATTACATATTAGGAATCTAAAAATGCAAAATGAATGTAACATTTCTATTAAATGAAACCAGTCTGAACAACAGTCAAACTTTAACTGTTAAAAATAAGTCATGACATCAGAATGTCCACAGAGCCCTTATAACTGGGTCCAGTCCACTGAGACGGTCTCTGATAATGGTTGACCACATGACAGACCACCTTATTTGAGCCTCAGCATTCCACATGTTAACTAAATGCCTGGAATGTTCCCATGAAGCTTATAGCTGTACAGCAGGTGGAAGCACAGCAGAAGCTCATTCGCAATGGGTGGACTTTCAATCATCCTCTGAAAACATCGCTCTATCCCATGGTTAAAAATCAAAAGTTTAAAGCGCCGCTAACGATGTCAATACTCCCCTTTTCATATGTATTAATGAGCTGTACCCACACCGCCTCCATGTCTATTCCAAGTGAGGAACAAACAGTAATGAGGCACAGGCATTCTCAGGGGATTAACGAGCAAAGGATCAAGCCAAGTACAGAATCTCTAATCAATTAGGAACCTGGTCATTTGCATATTTTATACAGCATGGTTCAATTAGCAAGCGCACAGTAATTAGTGGACTCGGACAAAGAGGGAGCTGTACGGTCACATGACCTCACTGCAATTTAGCCACAGGTGGCTTGTTAAATCCTAGACTTGCCTTAATTATCAAAGACAGAAGTCATTAAAAGTCTAATGTAAAAAGAGAAACATTAAATAAATCAAAGTGTTCAACTCACACAAGCCTTCCTAATAAAAGCAGCAGCATTTGATAACTATCTGCATCCCGACTTCAAGCAGGCTACATTTTCCGAGTGTCTAATAAACTAAATCACTACAGGAAAAATAATCAGTCGAGGGCACAGAGTTTCAGCCCAACATCAGTCTCTAAATCACACCCCCACAGCCAGTAGGGTTGTAACCTCTTGTCAGGTCTCCAACTATAAATCCTGAACTCCCACAGCATCCACAAGCATACAACCCTGTAAAATTCTCATAAGCATAAATATGCAACTGTCTGCGTCAGCATGAGCATGGTCACACACACACACACACACACACACACACACACACACACACACACACTATAGTTGTGTAGGAAAGGGGGAGGGCTGTAGGGGCCCCTGCTGTTCTGGCAGCTCCTCCATCACAGTGAATGGAACCAATTTTAAATCAAAAGCAATTTCTCCGCATTATTCAGCAGGAACTCCGAGCACTTAGACTGCCTGTCTGCACACCAGAGGAGGAAAAGAAGCCAATCGTGCTGGGACAGAGCGCGAGAAACAGAAAGTGTGCAGGACAATAGTAATAAAACATGAATAAACTGTTTAGAAAGCACTCCGTTGTGTGATTAAAGCTCAGCTGCTTTAGCAAGTGGCCCTGAACATTTACCAACACACCAGAAGTAAACAGAACAACGGAGGAACGCAAACAGCAGTAACGCCGATCCGAGAGAGCCGCTTCCTAATCTAAAAACGGAACAGAGCGAAGGCGAGCCCGGGGGACCCTCGGAGAGCACATAGGTTTGGCAGTTCCATGCGCACACTCCTGTCCACTGTAAACACCTGCAGGATCCATGACCACACAGTTTGTAGACACATCAAGGCCAACACCAACCACTGAACAAACAAACACTTAGCACCACAACATCATACAGTAGCCTCTAGCTTCTCAACATACCATGACATCATGCCAAATATGTTTCACAGGGGAAAGAAAGATTTAGCAAAGAAACATTCATAACTTTGCCCTCAGTTCAGTCCCAGTGTAGTTTAGCATCTACGGCAGGTTTGGTGCATAACGTTTGGTTTTGTCTTGTAGTTTCACGCTCAGATAAGTTACAGATGCTCACACATGGGCTCGGGAGCATCTTAATCACCAAGAATTAAAAATGCAATTGTATAAATCCACTTTTTACTAAATATGCTGAAGAACTGATGTGATCTAAATTCGGCTGCAATGGACAGTGAAGCAGCACAGTGTACATTTTGTTTCTAACAGGAAGGTTTAGGCAGCGATGGAATCCAAAATCCTTTCTACTGCTGGTGGTATACTAGATTTGGGTCACGGTGAGGTTCCCCATGCCCATCCAGGGGAGAATGTTTCGGGCGCTGGGCAGATACACCCGGCACAGGACGCCAATCCATCGCTGGGCACACACTCACTCACACAGACACAAACACACTCTATATGGGGCAATTTTGGAGAATTCAATTGACTTGATCCATGTTTTTTGGACTGTGGGAGGAAACCGGAGAACCCGGAGGAAACCCACACGGACATGGGGAGAACATGGAAACTCCAGATTGGGATTTGAACCGGGAATCCCTAGCGCTGACGTGCTGACCACTAAGCCACCGTGCCACCTGACAAATTTAACATATACTTCTTAATGTTTTTCACTTTCAAAGCTGCTTACACGAAACTAATTAGGGTTGGTGGAGGGTGCTGATGTTTACCCCAGCAGTCATTGATCAAAAGGCAGGGGAACACATGTGAACAGGTCACTAGTCCATCAAAGAGCAGATATACAGATAAAAATATATATACAACCAGGGTCAATTCAATCTGCAATTCACATGACTCTCATCGATGACAGATGGAACCAGCGTTTCTCAGATAAAACATGATGGAATGACTGAAATATGATTAAAACACCTTAAAAAAAAAAAAAAAAAAAAACACCACAGGCCGAATAATCAGAGATGATGTGTGTATTTGGTATGAAGCTGGAAAATGCCATATTTATTTTGGAAATCTTTTATAACTATAAGAACCACAGCATTGCACAATGTGATGATTTCTATTCCATCCCATTTATTGAAAACGTGGATGCAATGAAAACTACATTTAACAAGACTTTTCTAAAACACAAGACAAAATGTCAAGAACATACTAATAAAGACCCACTGAGGTCAAACATCTTTCTCTTAAGTGTCTGAAGAGGAATCGTGGTGAGTACGAGTGGTTCAAAGCTTGTATGTGAAAGCAACATTGTGAGGATTTGTTCTCTAAATGAGGAGTTAAAGCGAGTCCGTGAATGGACTGCGTCTCGGATTCTCTTGGCTCGTAGAGCGACTCTTAATCTCTGTTCAAATATCTACTTTTCTCACACACACACACACATACACCACTGTTTGTCCTGACACAGGCACTGCTTACTTACTTATGTGCCTGGAGTTCATCAGCAGACTCACGACCCTGTGCCAGACGCACTAGTGCAAACAACAAAGTGTGTGTTTGTACAAGAGTGCAAGGGTGTGCATGGGAATGAGCTTATAACGTCTGATCTAATATCTACACCCTTTATTATTCAAATGGAATCTATATTATCGGCTCAAAAAAGGAATACGAGTCTACGGTTTACTTTAAGTGACCCCATTCTTCAGTTAATGAATGAAGCCCTACAGTGTTTAGATAACATGTAGTAAAATAGTAAACTACAATTACAGCAATACAAGACAACATATTAATAGCAAAATTATTATTCAGAATTAGCTTAAGTTATATGACCAAAACAGAACCTCAATAAAGTGAACTATTCAAATGCTTTTTTTCCATTAAAGTGTGTATATGTCTGTATGTGTATAATGATGTAAAACCTAAATCCACCTGTAAAAAGTTCTTTTAATGGTTTAGAGAAGATATGTCCAGGATGCTCCTCGGAACCTGAGATATGAAATAGAAGTTCCATATGACTAGGTATCATATATATATATATATATATATATATAAGTATCATATGGCTAAATCCTGGTGTGGAAACAGCACTTTAATGGCTTTGTTCTCCAGCTATGAATAATGCACTGAATAATCAGTCAAAAGCCCTGATTTGATTCGTCCGGATGGCAGTTTCCTGCCTTTCGGTCTAAGGGTGAAATGGAGATGAAAAGCCCAGGTGTAACAGTAATAAGCCACTTGTGCTTGAAATCCAATGCTACCCCTGTCAGCAGTAACCTCTGCACCATGACAGGCACCATTCCTGAGAGAAAGCTTCGAGAAACAGAGGGCGTTCGGCTAAAGCAAAGTGACAAGCTCCACATTCCAGTATGAGAAGATAATCCTGATTGGAGAGCATCTCCTCGAAACACACACACACACACATGTTCTCAGATAGGTGCCTGCAGGCTGTTATGACTACATGAGCATACCCGCCGAAACGGACATGAAAGTCTACCCTAAGGAGATTTTTTTTTTTCATGAATTAGGAGACGTTACACCCTTTAAAAAAACAATAAATCTTTCCAAAGGGCCTGCGAGCGGTACAAGGCCTCCAAGTCCCTGTCAGAAACATGAAGCGCACTCAATCAGAAGCAGAAGGTGACCTGAGGCCCTGCAGAAAAGAACAATCACTGGGTCTGTTTAAGAGGGGGAAAAAAACAGCATTTCACTCCTTCTAACTCGTAACATCAGAACCATTTCCCCTAAAAGGTTCCTCCAGGCTCTTCCACAATACACCTACAATTACTTTTATTGTTAGCATATTATTATTATTAAGAGAAAATGCAGACTGTAGATTCCGGTATCAGGTTCTATTCACAGATAAAACGCCACCTTTTCATTAACCTGAGTCAAAAAGGGCGGCTGATTTTAGCAGGGGGTCTGGCTTCGAGTCAGGGAGATGGCAGATAACATGATGAATCAAGTTTTGTTTATGAAATTTGTTAATAAAAAGACAAAAGGCAGAAATTCTGTGGTCTGAAAAAGTTGCCTTTCGTGCATTTCGTCAAAGAAAAATATATGGAAAAAAAACACACACACACACACCAGCTACCAAAGTGCATCATACCATTAACAAGTCCTTCAGTTTTAAACAATGCATTTCAACCCATGTCGAAAAAAATACTTTAAATCATAAAATGACTTTCACTTAAGTCTCTTTTAATGTCCAAATACTATGTGCCTTGTGTCATGAAAGCTGATCCTTTGTAATATGGCTGATCCTCATCATGCTTTGTCTTTCTGTCACCCAAAACCCACATCCCTCCCTTTAAAGTGCCTCCATAGACTTTCACAAAATCCCCAGCCCAGCTTGCTGGCCCCAGCTGTGGGATACCTGTTACTGCAAAAGAATGCAGGGTTGTGAGAGCACTTTGACTGAAATCTGGGCATACATCTGTGCACAACCCAACAGGACTTTTCCCCAAAACCCCCTAACCAAATTAAGGTTAGAGTGCCAGCACGGCCGACATAATCAGCCTGGAATCGGGTCTGGAAAAAAAACTTTGATCCACCCAACTGCCAATCATTGTCGACAAAAACACTGCAGCCAAATGCTTTTTCGTTCTCCCCCCCAAATCAAGTTAGAGCCGATCGAATGTCTTGTCTTCATGCCTGTAACGCAATATGCCTGAGTTTTAACAACTGCGGCCCTAAAAAAGTCTTGGCCGTTTATTGTCGGGAATCTTTTTGAATATTTGAGACAGTCTGGTTTGGAACACTTCCATGACAGAAAGGTCCCCTGAGTCTGAGAGGTCTGAAACTCGACCCCTTTAGGCCCTTTACTGATCCTGACAGCTTTACCAGCTACTAAAATCTGTGAGTGGGGGAAAAAGAAGGTCTTTACTGCAATTCTCATTAACATAAAGTACATTTGGTAATTGAGTGCAGTTGTGCAAAAGGGACAAAAGCTAACATTGTGTCAGTGAGGCTGAATAATCAGACAAAATAATGCCAATAACACGTAATCATATTTTCCTTTTTGAATTCACCCACATTATTGGGAAACACCAAATAATTTTTACAATCATTCATCTATGATAAGTGGGGAAAAAAAGCATAAATTTGGTGTTTTTTTTGTTTTTTTTCTTATCGTCTACATTTTTGTCGAAAGCTAATCAAAACACAACAACCATAATAAAATCCCTATTAATTTAAAATACTAAATGTTTGACGGGTTTGACCACCAAATTTCTATAAAATATTTCTGTTCTGTGCTCTGTGATAACAGAAATGATTTACCATATACTTCCATGCTATAGAACGAAATAAAAACAAAAAGTCTACATTATTAAGAGATGGTCCATGAGGATGGAATGATATTATAATAGGGTTGTGATGATGTACCATGTGCTTTTTTTGGTATATAATAAATGTTGTCAATCTAACGTAAACAACTACAACCAAACCCTATCATCGATCAAATCTGAATTTGTCTGGCATGTATTTAACAATATTAGGTATTCATTGTGATAAATAAGACACAATCTCAAATCTGATCTAACTTAATATATTAATACTTGTTTTAATGCTTTGTCAGATTAACTGAATGTTAAAGGTTTTTGACACGTGCTTATACAGACTCACATATGAGAATCACATATTTTGGTTCTGATCATTTTGCTCCATGCAGTGATATCACCTGAATATCCTGTACGACTAAAGGACCCTATTATGTGCAGAAAAAAAGTACCAGAAAGAATCACATTTTAAACCAAACAAAGAAATATGGAGATCAAACTTATTTGTCTACATAGGTCTCCTTTAATGAGCAACAATGTAGTGATGATTCTTATGAGCATTATGGTTTTCCTTATTGCGCAACTCACATTCTTGGAATATCATTAAAATGACAGTATAGTAACATGTAGCGTGTTTAATTCTGATTTTGTTAAAATAAAACAGACAGAATTGAACTACACAATGTTGTAAACTAGTATAATGTATCTATTATATTATATTATATTATAATTCCTCTATTAACAGCCAAAAAAATTTGTTGGTATTTTATTAGGTATCCAATTGTTTGGAAACTTCTTATTTTAACTATTTTATCTTTAATAAAGTTAATTAATCTAAAATTAGAAGCAGTGAGGACCTGGTGGGAGAGCAGCAATGCTACAGCAGCATTAAGTAGCACTGGCGCATCCCTTACAAGCCTGCACTTAACTATTGCACAAAAAGTACTTTACAAACTTTTCTTTAAACTCCACGACGCCTGTATATCAGAGAAAAGCACCCAGGAGACAGAGTGTCGTTGTTAGTAAGCTATAAAAGATGGGATTTTGCAAACAGATCGTCGAAACAAAACAAAAGTTGGGACAGACTGAGTTAGCTTAGCACCCGCATCATCTCCAGCGTTACAATACAGCAGCGTTTCACCTTTAAAACCTCGAGCCGAGATCCCAGAGGGTTTTCACACATCGGTTAAATTAAAGGGTTTAATACAATAGATCTGAGGTCAGATCTGATGGAAAAGCCATGTGTTGCTGTCATAGCGGAGAATGCTACTTTAAAAACAGTCCCTGAGTTACCGTTCACTCACCGAACCAAACGGACTTCAGCTTTATCCTCCAGCTGCAGATCTGCACACTTTATTCCCAAAAGCAACGAAAAAGAGCGCGTCTGAGTTTCCCCCCGATCTGAAGACCTCAGCTAGTTTTCTAATTTACTGCGGTGGGACCGACATTTTCCTCGGCTCCCCCAAACCTCTCCCATTGAAAGGCCGTTTTTGGATGACTGAGCTCTCACACACACTATTCTCCCTCTGCCTCCGTCCGGCTCCTCCCCTCTCCCAAAAACACAGGGGGAGGATCTGAACAATAGCGCCCCGAAGCTCCAGATCCCAGCCTCCACCTCCAATTCTGCACCAGATCCCAGCCTCCACCTCCAATTCTGCACCAGATCCCAGCCTCCACCTCCAATTCTGCACCAGATCCCAGCCTCCACCTCCAATTCTGCACCAGATCCCAGCCTCCACCTCCAATTCTGCACCAGATCCCAGCCTCCACCTCCAATTCTGCACCAGATCCCAGCCTCAACCTCCAATTCTGCACCAGATCCCAGCCTCAACCTCCAATTCTGCACCAGATCCCAGCCTCCACCTCCAATTCTGCACCAGATCCCAGCCTCCACCTCCAATTCTGCACCAGATCCCAGCCTCAACCTCCAATTCTGCACCAGATCCCAGCCTCCACCTCCAATTCTGCACCAGATCCCAGCCTCCACCTCCAATTCTGCACCAGATCCCAGCCTCCACCTTCAATTCTGCACCAGATCCCAGCCTCCACCTCCCATTCTGCACCAGATCCCAGCCTCCACCTTCAATTCTGCACCAGATCCCAGCCTCCACCTCCAATTCTGCACCAGATCCCAGCCTCCACCTTCAATTCTGCACCAGATCCCAGCCTCCACCTCCAATTCTGCACCAGATCCCAGCCTCCACCTTCAATTCTGCACCAGATCCCAGCCTCCACCTTCAATTCTGCACCAGATCCCAGCCTCAACCTCCAATTCTGCACCAGATCCCAGCCTCCACCTCCAATTCTGCACCAGATCCCAGCCTCCACCTTCAATTCTGCACCAGATCCCAGCCTCCACCTTCAATTCTGCACCAGATCCCAGCCTCCACCCAATCTCAGCTCTCTGCAGCGTTTCTGCATCAAACCTCAACCTCAACCACAACCTCACAAAATCTGTGCAAGAGATCACAATGCAAAATCAGAATCCGATTCAGAAGATTTTATTAATCCCATCGACAGTCACAATGCAAAATCAGAATCTATCCATCCATCCATCATCTTCCGCTTTATCCTCTACTAGAGTCGCGTGGGGGGGGGGGGGGGGGGGGGGGTTCACCATGCCCATCTAGGGGAGACATTTCGGGCGCTGGGCAGATACACCCAGGACAGGGCGCCAATCTATCACTGAGCACACACTCACTCACACAGACACTCTCTATATGGAGAAATTTGGACTGTGGGACTGTTTAGAGCATCTCATTACCTTAAATCTCATTACCTTTAATCTATGACATGAGAACATTGAAAATCTACCCAGCTCAGGATTCAAACCAGGATCCCAGTGCTGAAAGTCGGACACACACACACACACACACACACACACACACACACACACACACACACATATAAATAAATAAATAAATAAATAAATAAATATATAAAATAAAATATATATATATATAAAAATAATAAAATATAATAATATATGTGTGTGTGTGTGTGTGTGTGTGTGTGTGTGTGTGTGTGTGATGTATGAAGTCATGGGCATTTGCAGAGGTTTACTTGTTTGTGGTCATTTTGAGAAAGTTAGTAAATATGATCTAAACATTTTCATAGACATACATAGGGCACCAAGACCTGAGGTTAACCAGAACCACCACTACAGATGTAAAAAAAAAAAAACAAAGCTCTGTAAAAATTCCCTTTTCATGTTATATGTTAGATTATATTTACAAAAGTCATACACAAACTCATGATACCACAGTATCATATGTACAGTTATGTGGTAATAGTTTTCCATGTGTACTTGTTTCTTGAATAATATTAAATACTACAATAAAGAAAATGAATCTGGAAAAGATTGTAGAGAGTAAAAATCGGTATCAATCTCCTCATTACGATCTAGATTGTCTTCCCCAATATGGTAAGAAATTCTCCATGAGGCCCATTAACTGTACTTTCCCTTAGTGCAGCTGTGCCGGGATTGTCCAGACAGAACAATCTCATAGCACTAAGATCGCAGCAAGAAGCTGCTGTCATTCTCTCTGTAGAGTTTTTTTCATAACAAAACAAGGTCACTAGTAATTGAAGTGCTTTTGCATTCATTCACCAAAGTTGCTGCTTAATTCTGACCACATGTGAGAAAGCAATTTGAGCTATACCTAGAGGCACACTAAATGAATAAATGAGTATGCCATTGCTTTAAAAATTGAGAATAAGGCAAAATTATTCCTTAATATTCACAGATTTTAAGAGATAGTGATGACTCAGCATGCTGGTGCAAACTCACAAACAGGAGTTTAAGATGAACTTGCAATAATAAATTCAGATTAACTTCATTAATTGGTTTACTTTTTAAATTAAAACAACAAAGCACTATGAATTGTTAATCCTATTAATTTTTTATTGATTTGACAAAAAGACAGAGAGGACAGTGTTTGCAATACCCACCATCACTGTATCTACATATGAATACAGTTGAAATTTTACATTACATTTAGACATTTAGCAGCTGCTTTTAGCCAAAGCGACTTACAAAGTGAGCACGGGGTTGACCACAGCATCCTTGGAGCAATGAGGTTTAAGGGTCTTGCACAAGGACTAACAGCGGTTACCTTATTGGACCTGGGATTTGAACCCACAACCTTCAGATTAATAGATCAACACTCTAACCACTGAACTACCACTCCCAACTTTTATGTTTGAAGCACATCATAAAAACAAGTCGAGACATTGGCATGTTTACAACTGTATTACATTACTCTTCTTGAAAATAAGCTTTTTAATTGTTTTGCAATTGAGCATATCACTTGCTTATCCCAGTTAGAATTGTGGATCATGCTGCAACGTAGCCCAGTCTTTGTTTTGTAGAGAATAAAAAAAAAACATTGTACAGGTTGCTATTGCACCATATAAATATGCAAGTCATTTTTTGAATTAAAAGACAATCTTCATACAGAATATGTCTCTCTAAAATCCCAATATATTGTCACCATGTCGGTGGTACAAATATAAATACCTATGCTATACCCATACCATTCCGGATGTTGGGAATTACACCTTTAGCTGATACCTCTGGAAAAGAACACCCTCATCTGAACACAGAGCATGTTTCCACTGTTTTATGAGATCATTTAAAATAAACGGTTGGGGATCCAGGTTCGAATCCCAATCTGTTCTCCCCATGTTCCCTTGGGTTTCCTCCGGTTTCCTCCCACTGTCCAAAAACATGGACTTAAGGTAAATTGAATGCTCTAAATCGCAGTGATAGAACCTGGATCTCAAGCTCTGAGAGGAGAACATGCCGCTCTTGTAGTAATCAGTCGATCTTTTAAAAAAACAATAAATATAATCACTATATATAATATATATAATATAAGCGCTAGGGATTCCCAGTTCGAATCCCAATCTGGGTGGAGTTTCCATGTTCTCCCCGTGTCCGTGTGGGTTTCCTTCGGGTTCTCTGGTTTCCTCCCACAGTCCAAAAACATGGATCAAGTCAATTGAGTTCTCCAAATTGCCCCATATAAAGTGTGTTTGTGTGAATGAGTGTGTGCCCAGCGATAGATTGGTGCACTGTTCTGGGTCTATCTGCACAGCGCCCAAAACTTTTCCCCCTGGAGGGGCATGGGGAACCCCCGCCGCGACCCTAATAGAGGATAAAGCGGAAGATAATGGACGGATAATATAATAAATAAAATAATACCTGTAGGCAGAGCACTGTCGGACATTCCAGTGTTCTGTTAGAACATTGCATCTCAGACCTACAGGATGTCAGATTTCTTCCGTATTACCTGAACAGTTCAGTTCAACTTTTCCAGCACCTAAGGCTAGAGTTTCTGTGTGCGGCGCCGTGTGTGGCTGGCTGTGCCTGATCTTTGAATGCTATGCCACGGCCGCCATGTTTTCCTTGCTGGTTTGCTTGGCATGAGAGTCAATATTACTGAGAGGACATAAGTCTTCCATGCTCATTAGATCCTCCCACCGTGTGTACACAGCTGCAAGCGAAACACCAACAACTAGAACACACACATGCACACAACGTAATCAACACTCATACCAGATTATTGTACGACCTGATTGGATAATCTGTCATGGCCTCTCAGACATCTATCACTAAACAGAACCGTTCATTGTGAAAATCAGATTGAGGATTTAATCAGCACTCACAGAGCTGAATTTCAGATACTCTTTTAGAATCACATTTTTAGTAAAACAGATCAGATTAAATACTTTAAGAACAAAGTAGAGATTGTCTGCACTTTAGCAAAAGCAGAGCCTCGAGAAGGTGCAGCATTATTGCAGCATGAATAAGCCTTTCATTATGAGCCAGCATACTTACTGTTCATGATTAGGACTAAAATGCGCAGCACTTATTCAGTCTGCTTCTTGATTATAATTGTGGTATGTTTTCATGAAGAGAAACAAATTGCAGGTCCTGCCTCTGCTGTACAACATAAACGGCTAAGTATATTAAGCTCGGGTTAATAAGTTACAGAGTTACAGATGATATACACGCTATGATCATATGTAATTATGTCGATGTTTGACATGAGAAATCCACAACAGAGAGACTATTAATAACGGAGTGTGGTTTGTTTTTATGTGGTTTCTGTGAGGCTTTCAGGTGCAAAAGTTTCAGGTTAGGCCTCTGCATCTTCTAGGAGAACATATTTGTTATACATACATATATATATATATATATAGTGCTAGGGATTCTCGGTTCAAATCCCAATCTGGGTGGAGTTTCCATGTTCTCCCCGTGTCTGCGTGGGTTTCCTCCGGGTTCTCCGGTTTCCTCCCACAGTCCAAAAACATGGATCAAGGTCAGTTTTATTCTCCAAAATTGCCCCATATAGAGTGTGTATGTGTGAGTAAGTGAGTGAGTGAGTGTGTGCCCAGTGATAGATTGGCGACCTGTCCTGGGTGTATCTGCCCAGCGCCCAAAACAATCTCCCCTGGATGGGCATGGGGAACCCCAGCTTAGAGGATAAAGCGGAAGATAATGGATGTAGGATGTATATATATACAGTATATATACAAAACACTCCCATGGATATAACCTGCGCGGGGATAGTGCACAGCGTTGTACCGTGGTTGAGCGCGGAAGGAGAGTTTGGAGACACCGGGAAATAAAAGCAAACGGATTTATTATTAAAAATGGTGTAGGGACCCCAACAGAAAGGGGGAAACAAACGAAACGAAACTAACATCGGGGTAAATCACAAACAAAGACGTGCACGGGATTAAGGGGATACGGAAACTAAATACAAAAACACACCCGGTCACGTGCACAAAATAAACCAATCACCCAACGGAGACGATGAGTACATTAAATGAGGGACCTGGGGGCACCTGTAACAGTGTGTGTGTGTGTGTGTATATATAAGAGAGAGAGTAAGAGAGGTATGTGGTGTGTGTTTAAGTTTATTTTCTATAGTTTCTATTTATCTTTAATCACAGCTATTAACGTCACTTGTATTTTTCAGGAAAATAAAGGCATAAATTATTATTTTTCAGTATTACTGTTCATAATTTATTACCGTTCATAATTTGTTCATAATTTATTACTGTTCATATTTTGTACTGTAATGCTGAGACATTCAGTAGCTTTAAGAAACAACTCAAAACACATCTCTTCCAAAAGCACTTTCTATTAAAAAAAATAATAATTAAATACATCAGTAGGGAAAATGTAAGCATTTGAACCAGACTGGATAATAATCAGGTTTGATAAATCTACTCGTTACCTACTGACTTGTGTTGTTCTCTCATTACTAAGTCGCTTTGTGTAAAGGCGACAGCTGAGTGACTAAATGTAAATGTAATGTAAATGTAGTATTATACAGTATATAAATACAAGTTTAGAACCTGCACAGAAACAAAGGTGGGATGTCTTATTTATGACTGTACATGTTGAACCTACAGTTTAACATTAACATTCCTGTTTAAACCTGCAGTCCCTGCTCACTCGCTCAGCTCTCTGTTAGCAGCCGCTGTTTAAATGCATGATTTTATTGGCAGGTTCAGACAAAGAATAAAGTCAATTTTGCTTTGGGCACTATTTCTAAATCTCACACATTTTTGAATTGCAGGTTAAATGATGGACCTTCTGTGCTTCATATTTCAGGTTTTAAAAGTAATTTTGTTCAGTTCGATATTTCGTGATCAATTTAATGCATTTCCAAATGTATTCATGTAAAGCAAATACAACAGCCTAAGATTTAAAGTGTTACATGATTTTATTTTAGTAAAACCTTTTTTAAAAAGCTTTTAGATCGTGTTGTGCTTCATACTGCTGGTCTGCTAAAAAAAAAAAAAAAAAAAAAAAAAATAGTGAAGCTGTAATATATATGAACTGAAGACAGACAATGAGCAATAAAAGTCTTTGTAGTAAGTCTTTGAATTACAGATACAACAGGACATTTCCGGATGGTTATCCATTAACTTTTTTTTTCACTCTGACATTTGGTTTGTATAATTGGATGAATAGCACTTCGGTATCCCACCTCTTTCACTCCCACTCTATTTATTTATGGATCTACCGATAGAGCAGATATTTTTGCATCATGTTGCGCTACACTGGAGCAGAGTGAAGCTTACAGCCAGTGTAACACGGTTTGAACAGACAACATCGGATTTACACAGCCAGATTACAGTTGTATCATACAGTTGTTCAGGTGGAATCGCTGTTAATTTCAAGATATTCTACATACAGCCCAAGGTTTCAGTGTTTAAACTTTGTACTATTGGCATTAAATACATACAGGAACATGCTAAAAATACTTGTGGTAGCTCAGTGGTTAAGGTGTTGGGGTATGAATCTGAAGGTTGGGGGTTCAAATCCCAGGTCCACTGAAGTTACCAGTGTGGGTCCTTCAGCAAGACCCTTAACCCTCATTGCTTCAGGGATGTTGTGATGAACCCTGTGCTCACCTTGTAAGTCGCTTTGGAAAAAAGCGTCCAATAAATGACCAAATGTAAATGTACTTACCACTAATATAAATAACCAATAGAAAACAATTAAAACATTTACATCTAGTTAAAACTTATGATGAATTACAGGGAAAGGATTTTCCTGTAATGGATTTAAATCAAGGTCCTTTCTGTGTTAAGATTGCATGTTCTCTACATTCCTATATACATACATACCTATGCCCGGTCTTTTGCACCATAGGCTCCATTATGTCTGCAACCCTAATAATTCATTCATTTATTCATCCGTTCATTCATTCATTATCTTCTGCTTAAGCCTCTTTTGTGGTCGCTGGGGGAGGGGGGGAGCTTCCCCATGCCCATTCAGGGGAGAACGTTTCGGGCACTGGGCACCAATCTATCACTGGGCACACTCACTAACACAGACATTCCGTTTACCGTGAATCCAAGTATTTGGACTGTGGGAGGGAACCGGAGAACCTGGGTGAAACCCATCTGGACACGGGGAGAACATGGAAGCTCCACCCAGATTAGGATTTGAACCTGGTTCCCCAGCACCCCAAATGAAAATGCTAACCACTAAGTCACCGTGCCGCCCACAACCCCGGTCAATCAGAGATTAAGAACATGAATAAATGGTCAGCAGTGTACATTTTGTTTTAATTTATATACAAAACTTTTTCCATGCTCTGGAATGAGAGTACCACTAGAGATTATATATATTTTCAGAAAACGTGAGCAGATCAGAAAGGAATAAAAAGCTTAATATACTGTACATATGAATTAATGACAATGTTCTCTGTTAATAATCCATCCAGTGTACAGCATGCTTGTTTTCTGTTTATTATTAAGTTTTATTTAAAAGAATCCAAAGCAACTGTACAAAATAAAAATGTTTCACGGCTAGTCACCTTAATTCCTCCAGATCATTTGCAGATAATCTGTAAAATCATGAATAGATTCGATTATACTGTAATTGAACTACAAGCACCAACCACGAACTGAACTTTCGAGGGTTCCGCCTTAGTGAGAAATGTCAACATTGCGTCAGAGCTGTCAGAAAATTTTGCCTTCTGGAGTCATGAATATATCAAGAGTGGGCCTTTCTTGTGGAATCGTCTTGTAAACATGGGAAACATGACCACATGCAGCAAATGAATGATGGGTAAGGGAGACAGAGCAACAAGACGGAGCAGAGAAAAGAAATAAGGTAAGACTAAGGCTCTACGTTTCCCATCCCCCTCTGCTCCATGCACCATTGGGTGAATTAGGCACAGACAAAAGGCTTTGTGGCTGAGCCATGAAAGGGCCATTAACCATGCTGCTCCTCCAGAGGCCAGGCCTGCAGGGGGACAGCCTCCCAGAATGCCTCAGTCCCAGCATGCAGCACTCCCATCATGCACCACTCCCCATCGGCAGCATCCCCTTCACCCTCACAGTGCTATTAAAGGGCTCGGCAAATTGTTATGTAGATCATCTTGCCAAGGATTCTCTAAATGTGAAGAGAGTACAAAGATGAGGATAAAATGTCTGAACACTTGTGCCCTCGGGCTGTGCACATTCACTTGTGCTCGTGCATATCTTGGGTGGCATTAGTGAGAGTGTGGATGGGTGGTGTAAATATGTCAGAAATCCTTATGATCAGACTTTAAAAAAAAAAAGAAAAAAAGAAGGGGGGGTGGCAGGATCATATAACGATCAGGTTTGATAATTATACAGTGTAGATGGTTTTCTTCATAACTACTGACATGTGATGTTCTCATTTGTAAGTCGCTTTGGATAAAAGCATCTGCTAAATGACTAAATGTAAATGTAAAGGTTATCAGTCATACTTTTGGAGTTGTGGCTTTAATATATAAAAAAATCCTTCTGATTAGAAACTTTACATTCCATTTTGAAATAACAAAACTGTGGTGATGTGATGCTTCCATCCATCCATTATCTTCTGCTTTATCCTCTACTAGGGTTGCAGGGGGAGGGGGGGTTCCTCATGCCCATCCAGGGGAGAACGTTTCGGGCGCTGGGCCGTTTCGGGCAGATACACCCAGGACAGGGGGGCAATCTATCACTGGGCACACACTCACTCACACTCACTCACACACACTCTATTTGGGGCAAATTGGAGAATTCAATTTACCCTGATCCAAGTTTTTGGACTGTGGGAGGAAAACGGAGAACCCGGAGGAAACCCACGCGGACACGGGGAGAACATGGAAACTCCACCCAGATTGGGATTTGAACCGGGAATCCCTGGTGCTGAGAGGAGAACATGCTAACCACTAAACCACCGTGCCGCCGTGATGTGATTCCTAGGACAGCCATTTTGTTTTGGTCATTTTAAAAATACATATTCTTCGTACCTGTCAAAGGGCGGCACGGTGACTTAGTGGTTAGCACTTTCAGCATGGAAATCCCAGTTCGAATCCTAATCTGGGTGGAGTTTCCATGTTCTCCCCGTGTCCGTGTGGGTTTCCTCCGGGTTCCCCGGTTTCCTCCCACAGTCCAAAAACATGGATGCAAGTTAAATTGAACTCTCCAAATTGCCCCATATAGAGTGTGTGTGAGTGAGTGTGAGTGAGTGTGTGCCCAGTGATAGATTGCCCCCCTGTCCTGGGTGTCTGTGTGTCTGTGTGTCTGTGTGTTTTCTCAGCAATATTTTGGCGCCCTGTCCTGGGTGTATCAGCCCAGTGCCCAAAACATTCTCCCCTGGATGGGCGTGGGGAACCCCTCTGCGACCCTAATAGAGGATGAAGCAGAAGATAATAAATGAATGAATAAATGAGTTAGTACCTGTTAAAATAATTAAATAATTGGGAGGCTTAATTATCTATATAAAGTAGGGATAAAATAAAAATGGAAACACTTTATTACACTAAAACAATAAATTAATCTTAATAAATTAATAATATATAGGTGTATGTCATTAGCAACGTTAAAAATATTTAATTTAATTAAGTTATTGTTTTTTGTAAATTATTTTTTAAATACAATAACATTATAAGCACATTACAATGAGATGTAGTTATAGCATGGGAATGATTTGGACCATTAGCTCTAAATGTCTCCTGATTTCAATATACAGAGGGGCAGGCTTGGGGCAGTAGGCTTGTGGTAAAGAAACCAGTCTTGCGACCTTAAAGTCCACGGTTTGATTCCCGGTCCCACCATTTACTATAGCTGAAGTGCCCTTGGGCAAGGCACCTAACCTCAATTGCTCCCCAGGTGCCGTATACAGGCTGCCCACTGCTCCAGGCACATGTGAGCACTTCGCTCAGTGTGTGTATTTGTGTATCACTGCGCGGATGGGTTAAATGAGGGGCAGCTTTCTCTGTGTGGATCACTTTATCATAAATGATCACTTTATCATATTATTAATGATGTGGTAAATAGTCATGGCTGTTGTAATGCAAACCCTCCCCAAACAACCCCAATATCAAATCATTACTAAGTCTAAAGTCATATTAAAGCTGTTTTATATTTCTAAAATAGATTAAATTAGTGATGCTTGTTTTAATGCGTTGTGTACACCCATAGCATTCAAAACGAATATTCTTGTGAATTTGCAACTCTTTAAAATGCATAAAAAAGATCTCATGGATTTAATGGGGAACTAATGGTATATTTTGCGAGGTACCTTGACGATAACCTCTATACAGTTTATGTTCTGTTTTCTGTATGTGCAGCTGCATCCCTTCTTTACTCTGAACATACAGACATGCCAGCTACACACAACATATGCTTACTTTATCCAAAGTCAATGATCAGCACTCTATCTCACAGAGTGGGCTATTGTTTTTAATGTAGCAGTTAATTTAGGTATGAAAGAAAGATTTATTGCTTCTACATCTGAAAACCAGCGCAGAAAACATACTAGCACTAACTTCAATGGGTCAAGTTAAGGTTTGTTTAAGATTTAAAAACTTAATGAGACACAAAGCACAGATTACAAACTGGATTTTTGTGGGAAAAAAAGTACATGTAATTTAAAATCTGACTTAAGTGGGCTTTAAAAAACAAGTGTACATAACTCAGCGGCCGGGTGACAAGAAAGAAGCAGGGCTGATTGAAAACCAGATGTGAAGCCGCATTTGCATAAACTGCAGCTGGACATTTGATTGTATGCATGAGCATCTGCCCAAAATAAACTGCCAATCCACTTGTCAACCACATAAATGGCTCCACGGAAAGAAATGCTTACACTTTCTTGACATTGGAGAAATGAAGACATGGCTGGAGAATATTATTGTGGTTCATAGTGATGATAATCCACAATGCTGACCTGACAATCACAATGAAATGATGTACCTTTCTACCTTGAACAAAAACAGGGTGCCCACTTATAATTGATTATATTGACATAGAGTAAATATTTCATCTAAAGTATCTACTAATTCTGAAGCTTCACATACTTATGGCACTTACAGATATGCAATATTGGATTATTTTCTTACAGTAAATAAATGATCAACTCCTCTAATTTGTTTGTAGGTGAAATATTTACATTAATATAAAAATAAATTTCAAGCACCACTATGAGAGAAAAAAAAAAGAAAATGATGAAAAGCCTTTGAAAAGAACAAAAAGATCCAAAACAAAGTTACATATTGACCTTGTCAGATGTTTTGTAAATTCTTGGTTCCATGCTGCTATGTACACAATAAAGCTGATGCAAAATCCTGTGATCCAGTGCCTCAGTCACCGGGACACTTCATTTCCTGGAGTATTATTGATGTTATTGTTATATGCACAGTAGAAAGTGAGTGTACAAGAGTAGGATATGGTTTTATTCTTGTTATTGCAATGTGATTGTGTCTTCAGAAGTGGGGCGGTGTTGCTGTGGCAGGGCAGGATTGGGTCGGCGCTGGTAACTCACTCCAGATGCGTCTGACTCAGTAATTGATCCTGGAGCCTCTGAAATCCCCCGCTCCAGAGTAGCTCTGACCCAGCCTGGCCAAAGCTTAGCCCAGGTTAACGACAACTCTTACTTTTCATGGGAAGGTAGTGTTTTCAATTACAAATCCACCAAAATGTAATTTAGCCACTTTGGCATAATTTACTGATGCTTTCTGAAGCCACAGGATTTTTCATTTCTGTGTTTTTATGTAAGCAAGTCTAAATAAGTCTAAATAAGTCTAAATAAGTCTAAATAAGTCTAAATAAGTCTAAAATTATCTGTGATTTGCACCATTAATCACTTTTCTTTAATTTAATGAATTAATTGTGTGGTTTACTCATTAGCTAAGCCTCTCACTGCTCTGAATCCAGGTTCAAATCCCAATATGGAGTTTCCATGTTCTCTCTATGTCTGCATGGGTTTCCTCTGGGTCCTTTAGTTTCCTTCAACAGTCCAAAAATATGGACTCAAGGTAAATTGGCTGCTCTAAAGTATATATTGCCCCTACTGTATATAGTGTGAGTGAGTGTGTGCCCTGTCCTGGGTGTATCTGCGCATCGCCCGAAATGTCTCCAGGACCCTAGTCCCTTCTGATTAATCAGAAGATAATGAAATGTGATGAAGAAATAAATTGTTGCAGTTTTATTAGTGAAATTCTACAATCCAACTGTCTAAAGTGCATAACAAGATGCTATATATTATTCATCTTTGCCAATAGGTTTGAATAAAAGACTTAAATTTAATGATTAAGCAACCAATCCTATTCCAAATATTTTGATGGTGTTTAAGCGGATAACTCATACCATTCTCACTAATGTACCCCATACTAGCCTGGATGGTCTCTTTCAACTCAGAACCTCGACACATAGAACCTGTTTTCTGTTCTTCCCCAAAACAACCTTATAGTGTAAGACTTCAGACTTCAGGTCCAGAAAACTCACTAAGGTTTTAGTATGGCTTCCTCTCCGCATTAAAAGTTTCAGATTACATTAAGAAATGCAGCAGCAGACTGTGTTCAGTGAAAAAAAAATCTATGCACAAAAATAAAGTAAAATGATCTGCCAGTATAGTGAGTGGATTTATCTTATTAAGACTTATTCAAAAAAAAAGTTTCTTAAAAACTAGATCATTTATCTTAGAAATCTATTCAAGTCAAAAACACTTTTTTAAAGATTTTTTTTTCAGTGTAACAATGATTTTTTTTAAGGTACTCCGGAGCCCATGTGGTTATGTTCACGGGTTTACTCCATGCACATTTAAAATACATGCTGACTGTCTTTTAATGTAAGCTAAATTAATCTTAATTAATCCATGACTGTGTCTCTTATAACCGTTCTTCTTTGGAAAATGCTGTTCTAACGTTAAACTTCCCAATCCATGGTAGAACGTTTTGGCCGCTGGGCAGATACACCCAGGACGATCCATTTAATACTATGGTACTGTTTATATGTGGAATGTTTTTATTTATAACACATTATACAAGAAAATGTGTGTTGGTTTCAGCAGAATGAAGGGGTTTTGTACTAATATTTTTAAAGAAAGTTATGTTTACAGGGATATACTGTAGTCGGGTTGGATTATAGGAGTGAAATAAAATCTGTGGACGATAATCTGTTCAGTCTGTCTGTGATGTATGACTGTCTGGCTTTTGGCGTTGGGTGTAGGGAGTTTTCAGTCTGGAGGATTTAGAGTGGACGTTTGAAGGTAAGCAGTGAAATATGCCTGGGATTTGATTTGTTCCTTACTCCCGTTCCAATCTGCACACCTGGTTTTATCATCCATGCTGGCTCCTACACATTGCTCTCTATCTTGATCCCTGTCTGTCTTCTTTTACAATCTTTCTCCCTCCCTTACTTTCCCTCAATACACCCCTCAACCCCCACCCGACCAGCAACCCTGTTCCTCCCCTCTTCATACTTCCTGCACTCTCGGCCTTGCCAGACGGTCATAATTAACGAGGAAAACGATAGTCCCCATGGCCCTGGGGCTCTCCACTAAGCTCTGTGTCCCCTCCCCTAGTGTGTGTGTGTGTGTGTGTGTGTGTGTGTGTGTGTGTGTGTGTGTGTGTGAACATACATTGGAGTAAAGGCACCTTTGTGTGCACGTGCACATGTGTGTATGAAGCAGTGTGTGGATCTTGGGAATCAGTGTATGTGCCTGCATGCGTCTGAGTGTGTATCTGTTTTTGACCCATGTTCCTTTTTTTCCTCAATACTTCATTTTGCCTGCAGTCAGCAATGGTGCATGATCTCATTCTCTACAAATAACACATGCACAAAATGACTTTGCACAGAGACATAACCTGGGAGCCATAGCTCACACGCAAGGAAAATTGCCTCCTTGACCAAATACTCAATCAACCAGCAGGACTCTCCAGCTCTGGAAACACACGTGTATTTTGGCTGGGTAGCCGTTTGTGATAAATGTGTTAATTATGCGTAAGCATACAGTTAAAGGTGTGTACTTAAAGGTGTTTTCGTACCACTCTGTTTGTAGGTTTAAGTCCATGCTTTTTAAAAAACCCTTGACGTACTTGACAACAAGAAACTGTTTGCTTATAAATGATGTATAGACATCTCTCCACTTGCTCCCTGTAGCTGCTGCATTCAGTACAATTCACTGATTCTGGCCTACAGAACCATTTCTGGATCTTCCCCCCTCTTACCTTCACTCCATGTTTTCAAAATCCACTCTGGCTCGTTCACTTCGCTCCAGTGCTGCCTGGCGATTCCACCTCACCGAGGAGCTAACTCTCACTCCATGGCGTTCTCCACTGCAAAATGGTGGAACCATCTTCCCAACTCTGTCCGTAAAGCAGAATCACTAAACAGTTTTAAGAAACTACTGAAGACGCATCTTTTTATTATTTTTTTTAAAAAGACGCATCTTTTAACAAATACCTGTTGTAAAAAAAAAAAAAAAAGTGGGGGGAGCTCAGCATCAGATAACAATCAGGTTTGATGGTTTTACAGTGTAGTTGGTTTTCTTCATAACTACTGATTGCAATGTTCTCATTTGTAAGTTGCTTTGGATAAAAGCATCTGCTAAATGACTAAATGTAAATGTAAATGTAATGTACATATGAAAAATCCAAAATGCACCGTGTGAAGCTGACACTTCCAGACGTCGCCATGTACTAAAAAAATTATCTGATTAAAAAACCTGCTATGCTTTGCGTTACTACTAACTGCTTTAAACAGCCAGGTAGCTTGACAATGTTACTCAAATTTTGCCGACACTGCTTTCTTTATGTTTGAGGTAGGCTCTTTAGTAACATAAGCCCTTTGTACACACACAGGGAAGTAAAGGTGTCAAGTAGACCTGTTTTAAAACCACCTTAGCTTATCTGTATTTGTAATTATTACAGCGTTTTGGAAACAGACTCACATTCAGCAGCGTCGGCTCATGATGTCACCTTCTCTGGTGGTAATACACATGACGATCAGATATAATGACTATGAGCTGTGAAAGCGGACATGACTATAGTGGCTTTCAAATGTTATCCAACAAATGCAGAATGGAATGAAAGCACTGCGTTCTCCTTTAAACTGTCTGTGTAAAAAAAAAATAAGTAATAGTTGGGGGTTAGTTTCCATCCATTCCTTATCTTCTGCTTTATCCTCTATTAGGATCGCGGGGGGGTTCCCCATGCCCATCCAGGAAACCCACGCGGACACGGGGAATCCCTAGTGCTGAGAGGCGAACGTTCTAAGGGGGTTAGTTTGTTACATTAAATGAAAACATTGTAGATAGTCTGTGTCGATAGTGCAAATAGTGATGGCACTTTAAAAAATATATTTAAATAACAATTTAATCATTTAATAAGCTACATTTAACAGAAAAAGTAGATTTGAAGAAAATATATCCATCCATCCATTATCTTCCACTATATCCTATATATTCTGGGGGGGTTCCCCATGCCCATCCAGGGGAGACCGTTTCGAGCACTGGGCAGATACACTCAGGACAGGGTGTCAATCTATCGCTGCACACACTCACTCACACAGACACACTCTATATGGGGCAATTTGGAGAACTCAATTGACTTGATCCATGGAAACTCCACCCAGAGGGGGATTTGAACCGGGAATCCCTAGTGCTGAGAGGCAAACGTGCTAACCACTAAGCCACCGTGCCGCCCAAGAAAATATATTTAAATTTTAATTGTAAAAAATGTTAAAAGACACAAAGAACAAACAAAATGTAATTAAATTCAAATAAGGTTCACCTACTGAAATGTTCTTTGCTGTATATAAAGTACACTTTGCATCTGTCCATATCCATATCCATTTATTAAGTTGGTCCAAATTAAGCAAAGTTAATTATATAACATTTTATATGAACATTACTGCTCTGTATACCAGACCTTAAACATGATAACACTTGTAGTTTGGTTTCAAATAAAAGATAAATGATTACTTGTGAATGTTTCTAGTTGCTAGCACTTTGATTTGTTCACAGATCAGTGGCAGGGATGAGAAGGTATGTGTTGTGGTAAAAACTTGGCATGCCCCTCAGTGAAATGCCATCTTAATGACATCTCATCATGAGTGGAAAACTCCGACCATTCCAGAGCTGGAGCAGTGATAACTCTGCCCTTGATCTCTATCTGTCACTCACAGATCAGAGGGTTATTCAAAGGCTGACACAAGTACACAATCACAAATAAACAAGGGAAACAAATGTGCTCCTCTGTGTTTCTTTTTACTCAGATATACATAAAACTCAACCGGACACAAGAAACAATGTGAACTTATCTTTTTTTATACAAAAAATCTATTGGAGGCAGGGTGGTGGGGCAGGGGGTTGCTGCCAAACAAAAAAAGCCTTTGGGTTTATGTTTTGCTCCGTTACTCCAGACCTATGTACTTTCATCTACAAGAGTTTTGCTTATTTAAATATTTTAATTAAAATGTTAGCTTTTGTATGGCAGCTCCTTCCACACACTACCTCAGACCTTCTAACTGAGTCAAGCTCATTCTGTGTCTCTATCCTTTTTATTTCTTGGCTTTTTACACTATATATATATATATATATATATATATATATATATATATATATATATATATATATATATATATATATATATATAGTGTAAAAAGCCAAGAAAGAAAGCCAAGAAATAAAAAGGATATATATTCATTCATTCATTCATTATCTTCCGCTTTATCCTCTATTAGGGTCGTGGGGGGGGGGGTTCCCCATGCCCATCCAGGGGAGAACGTTTCAGGCGCTGGGCAGGTCATCTATCGCTGAGCACACACTCACTCACACAGACACACTCTATATGGGGCAATTTGGAGAACTCAGTTGACTTGATCCATGTTTTTGGACTGTGGGAGGAAACCGGAGAACCCAGAGGAAACCCACGCGGACACGGGGAGAACATGGAAACTCCACCCAGTTGGGGATTAGAAACGGGAATCCTCAGCGCTGAAAGGCGAACGTGCTAAACCACTATAAATATATATAAACAGTGGCTTAGTGGTTAGCATGTTCACCACAGCGCTAGGGATTCCCGGTTCGATCCCAACATGGAGTTTCCATGTTCTCCCCGTGTCCACGTGGGTTTCCTTTGGGTTCTCCAGTTTCCTCCCACGGTCCAAAAAACATGAATCAAGGTCAACTGAATTCTTCAAATTGCCCCATATAGAGTGTGTATGTGTGTCTGTCTGTGTGAGTGAGAGTGTCCTGGGTGTATCTGCCCAAAACGTTCTCCCGTGGATGGACATGTATTAAAGTATATATAATCATGTCTAATAGCAGTGACATGGTGGTTGTCATGGTGGTTTTATAAAACAGGTGCTTGGGGTTGTTTAGAATGTAATAAAGTTTAAAGTAAAAATGAAATGTGTGCAAATTACAGCTAATCTTCAGAAAATGTCTGGCACCAATAAGCCACGCGCATGTAATCTATTCTGATCCGATCATTTATGCTGCATAATAGAACAGCAGATGCTCACCAGACCTTCATTTTATAGAATTTGTAAATAGCAGTCAATAAAACAGTCAGTAGTCCAAACAACTGATAGTGATTGTTACTGTCACAACTCAAGTACCACTGTTTAATGTCCATTACTCAAACATAAACAGAGCAAAGTATCAGTTCCTCTGTGTGAGAGAGAGAGTGGAAGTGTGTATTGTTGTGTAAATATTGTGTTGTGCTCCAGTAGCAGCTTTTTCCTGAAAGCAGCACGCCAGCCTGTTTATTTTCCTTCAGGACGGACGAGTTCTTATCAAATAAGCACACAGCGCCCCTCAACCCGCTGTCCAGCAAGGGCACACACACTCACACACACACACACATACACACACACACACACACACCCACGCGGTATATATTCATACCACTACAGTCCACAGTAATCCTTACCACCTCACACAAACATGTGTTGTGTATTTTTGAATAATTGGAGCTGCTGTGGAACTGCACTAATTAGGTCATAATAAATGGTACCGTCACCAAACTCGACAATTTGCAAGGCAAAATAAGCACAAGGTCACTGAAGCACCATGTAGAACTTATTATAGTAGATATGGTTAAGGCGTTGTGCTATCAATCTGAAGGTTGTGGGTTCAAATCCCAGGTCCACTGAAGTTGAGCGAGACCCTTAACCCTCATGGATGTTGTGATGAACCCTGTGCTCACCTTGTAAGTTGCTTTGGATAAAATTTGGCTAAATGACCAAAATGTAAATGTAGTCTAATGATCATAGAGAATTCCATGAACAGGAAGCCTTGGAAACCATACATCTAGCTTTAGCTACCAGAGTTAGCCACCTAATTAAACCTGAGTTAAACCTTAAGCAATAAGGAACGGCGCAATGAGAACCAAACACATGTACACGTAATCCACATGTCTTTTTGGAAGCAATAGTGCACACATTCTCAAAACAGAAACGGCATGGATGCCTGCACAGATACCCTTCATTGCAATCCAACAATTGTCATGTTTTCAATAATAATGGAAATATTTGCACTTACTTACCCCTAGGCAAATTTCCGAGTAGATTATCGTAAAAGGAAAAAGAAACCAGTAAAAAAACACAGCTAAACTGACAATATGCCAAACACCACTACCTGCAGCACCCTCATGCCAAGCACTTACAAAGAACCTGCTTCAAGTGCACACAAAAAAATTCAGCTAGCATTTAGTAAAGCAACGTTTAATTACAAGAACTAATGTTAGACGCTTGCTTCTTAGGGAGACATCTGGCTGGACATATACATGAGTTTGACAGAAGGCAGACACATTTCCTGTAAGTCCCTAGCTTTGCAATTCTCAGCAGAGGGAGATAAGAGAAGACACGGACTGTTTTCATCATATCAGAGGTTCAGCTGGGGGTTTAATCCTGAGTTCATGCAGTCAGGAGAGCTGTTTTTTGCATTTTCCCCCAGTACCTCTATACTTTTCCTTCTCTCATTTGTCTGAGCAGCTTGATGTTTTTTTCCCCCCGGTCTTTTTTTCTTTTGATACCGGCCGTAATCAGAAACACCTGGCTCTGCTGCTCACTCACTATCACAGTGTATGAGCTACACACGCTATGAGGTGGCACAGATGTATGTGTTGGTACGAGTGAGAGTGAGTGTGTCTGAGGGTAAAATTGTGGGTGTAAATCTCTAGTGTGAGAATTAGAAACAGGATGTCTATCTCTCTCGATCTCTCCATCTAACGATCTATCTAGCTATAATTTTCATTTATTTTATATGTTATTGGGGGGGGGGGGGTTGTGGTTCCCCATGCCCATCCATCGGAGAATGTTTTGGACGCTGGGCACACTCACTTACACACAGACACACAAACTATATGGGACAATTTAGAGCAGTCAATTTACCTTGAATCCACGTTTTTGGATTGAGGGAGGAAACCAGAGAACCAGGAGGATACCCATGGGGACATGGGGACTCCAAACAGAGTGAGATTTGAACTTCAATCCCAAGTTTTAAGAGGCAAACATGCTAACCACTATGCCACCGTGCCCTAGCTATCTACCTAGCTATCCATCCATCCATTATCTTCCGCTTTATCCTCTATTAGGGTCACGGGGGGGGGGGGGTTCCCCATGCCCATTCAGGGGAGAACGTCTCAGGCGCTGGGCAGATACACCCAGGACAGGGCGACAATCTATTGCTGGGCACACACTCACTCACACAGACACACTCTATATGGGGCAATTTGGAGAGCTCATTTGACTTAATCCATGTTTTTGGACTGTGGGAGGAAACCAGAGAACCCGAAGGAAACCCACATGGACACGGGGAGAACATGGAAACTCCACCCAGATTGGGATTCAAACCGGGAATTACCTAGTGCCGTGAGGAGAACATGCTAAACCACTAAGCCACTGTGGCGAACTCTACTTAATATATCAGTCAAATCAACATTTAAAGTTTTCATGATGTTTAAATGGCTGTTAAATATTTTTTATATGTGTGTGGTGTGCTCATCCACATCTGTGTCTCAGTCCATCAGGCTGACTTGCAGTGTGTATATGTGTGTTAGCATGCTAGTGTTAACTTGTACACAAAGTTGTGAAACAAATAAACGCACAACTGCTAGAGTGTCACTTGGACGTATTATCAGAGGAAAGGCAAACTGCTTTTCACTCACATGATTCATGCTCCCCCGTTTCCAACATCATACGACCCTACCTTCTCCTCCGCTTCTAACCCTTCACACACATGGCTCCAATCAGTAAGCTATTTTTAGCTATTTGGGATTTTGGAAAAGAAAATCACAGTGATCTCATGCTGTGTTTGCGCTGATTGGCCACTTAGGTTTACAAAGTGGGTTCGTCCACTCAGATTTATCATTTTCAGAATCGCAAGTAACATTTGCAGATTACAGCAAATGTTTGTGTTCAAGCCATGTTTTAATAGCGTATGGTGTTCGCAGTGAAGTCTGCTACTGGACATTCATACTCTTTGGACTGATATTGAAAATAAAGCATTGCACACATACCACCAAGCCAATGAAATTTCCTGACTGACCACGTAAACCACCACTGGTCAGGAGAAATCATTTACCAGCTAATGATGATGTGTTTAAGGTTTGAGCAGGCAGTCCGTCTTTTAATTCCACTTTTTCTGTCAAGGAACTGTCAATGGATCAAATAATTGTTAACTAACTAGCAAGTTCATCCATTCATTCATTCATTCATTCATTCATTATGTTCCTCTATTAGGGTTGCAGGGAGTTCCCCATGCCCATCCAGAGGAGTTTTGGGCCATTTAGGTTGACTCCATGTTTTTGGGTTGTGGGAGGAAACCAGAGAACCCAAAGAAAACCCACGCGGACACTTGGAGAACATGGAAACTCCACCCAGATTGGGATCCAGACCTGCTAACCACTAAGCCACCGTGCCACCCAACTACCAAGTTTAACTTTGGTATAAATATATATATTTCTAAAACAAATTTCACAGCGGCACGGTGGCTTAGTGGTTAGCATGTTCGCCTCTCAGCGCTAGGGATTTCCTGTTCGAATTCCAATCTGGGTGGAGTTTCCATGTTCTCCCTGTGTCAGCGTGGGTTTCCTACGGGTTCTACGGTTTCCTCCCACAGTCCAAAAACATGGAGCAAGTCAATTGAGTTCTCCAAATTGCCCCAGATAGAGTGTTGTTTGTGAGTGAGTGTGTGCCCAGCGATGGATTGGCGCCCTGTTCTGGGTGTATCTGCATGGATAGCATGGGGAACCCCACCACGACCCTAATAGAGGATAAAACTGAAGATAATGGATGGATGGAAATAAATTTCATTAGAATTAAATTTGGATAAACCTTGTGTGATGGATGTTGTTGCTCAGTGGATCAGGTGTTGGTCTCTTAATCGCAAGTCCAACATAAGTTGCCATTGTGGACCCTTGAGTCAGGCCCTTAACCCTAATTGCCTAATGGGTGGTGTATCATTACCCTGTACTCTGACCCAAAACCATCAAGATGTGATATCTGCAAGTAAATATGGATCTGAAGCATCTTTAAAATAATGTAATGTAAATAAACTGTCTTGAGGCCACTTGTTGTCTTTCTATGGTGTGTTAGCTCAGTGTTTAGGGTGTTTGGCAATCAACCTAAAAGTTGTGAGTTTAAGTGCCAGGTCCACTGATGTTTCAGACCCAACAATCCAATTAGAACACTTTTAAGTCGCTTTGGATGAAAGCATCTGAAATACAAATTTGTATTTCATAACAGAAAATGTATTATTTAACAACTAATTTGAATAATTTTATCACAAAATTACATTATACCTACAAAGCAGTAGTTAAACAAATGTTTACATAAACTCCAGATGTACAGGGCATATTAATTTGAGTGATTAGTGCATTATATTCTCAATGTTTGCATAACCTTTTGAAATAGTAAGTATTATTAAGTAACTATTAGTAAAAGTTAGTAGAAACATTTGTGACGGAGCCTTAAGCTGAGTACAATATTCTCTTTTGTAAAAATAGACACTATAACTACACCGTATTTTGACAACATAAAATAATGTGTGGTTTCGAAAGCCAAACCAGAGACATACACATGCGCATGTGTGCATGCACAAAGACCCACACATACACACAATTAATACAAGGAAGGAAAAGACACTTATTAATCCAGGCCCACTCAGGAAATGGCTCCACTTAACTCACAAGAGGTTCACAGTTGTGTGTGTGTGTGTGTGTGTGTGTGTGTGTGTGTGACTGCACGCATGCATTCGGGTGAGGGGGTGATCAAAGGAATGTGCATAGTAGAGTCACTGAAAAGAAACAGCTCAAGAAAGACAAAAAGACAAAAGATAGTTTGGAAAAGGGCAGAAAAGAAAAAAATCACTTCTTCTTCAAGTTCAAGAACATGGGAACGAAAGATCTAAGCCACCCAATTACCCATCCTGATGTGCCAGCTGACGCGTGTTTATGGGTTAACTGGGCAAAGGTAAGGTTAAATTTAATTAGCCAATCACAATGCTTTATTATAACATCACTATAAGTAGAAATATGTAATCCTTTTATAATCAAATTAAGTTAATAATAATAATAATAATAATAATAATAATAATAATTATTATTATTATTATGGGCGGCACAGTGGCTTAGTGGTTGGCATGTTCTCCTCTCAGTGCTAGTGATTCCTGGTTTGAATCCCCATCTGGGTGGAGTTTCCATGTTCTCCCCATGTCTGCGTGGGTTTCCTCCCACAGTCCAAAAACATGGATCAAGGTCAATTGAGTTCTCCAAATTGCCCCATATAGTGTGTGTGTGTGTGCCCAGCGATAGATTGGCACCCTGTCCTGAGTCTATCTGCCCGAAATGTTCTCCCCTGGATGGGCATGGGGACCCCCTCCCCCCCCCCCCCCCCCCCCCCCCCGACCCTAATATAGGATAAAGTGGAAGATAATGAATGGATGAATTATTATTATTATTATGCTACCTCTAGCATAGCACTGGAACCTTAGTACCATAATACCATAGTTCAACTAATACAAGTTAAGGATGTGCTGGTTGATGCGATGTTTACATAGCAACAACAACAATGATGAAATTTTAGCAAAAAAAAGATGTGAACAGAGATTTTATGCCCTACATACAATACATCCAGGACAGGGTGCCAATCTATCACTGGGCTCACAGTCACTCACACAAACACACTCTATATGGGGCAATTTGATCCATGTTTTTGGACTTTTTTTTTTTGGACTTTGGATTTTTTTGTTGCCATAAAGGCATTTTGTAAGTAATGATGATGTGATATAATCTTATGTATGACTATTGGTTATAAAGGCGAGGATGTCTAGTGTGCAGTTTTTTGGGACTGCAGCACACTGTAGCACCCTGTGATTTAATGAGAGTTGATTCATGGCTTTACCCCGCAAAGAAAAAATGCCATTGTGGCACCAGGACATAATCAGGCTGAATGGGAGGCGAAGTGAGGAAATCAGGTTAGGTGAGGGATGCACCTGCACAATGTCTTATTGTTCTCTCTGCTTGAGAATGAGCAACGAGTTTGAAAGAGAGTGAGCCTCACAGGAGGAGATGAGGCTTAAACCTCATGATAAGTGTTCTGTAAAAGCACAAGTTCGCTCCCATCCATTTTTTTATTAGTTGTGGTTAATAAAGCCTTTTTGAGGTTGATACCTCCTGTCTGCTGTCCTCATTAATTGTGATCTGTCTTCCAGTGTACAACCAGAAAAATATAAAGAATTAATAAGAAAAATCTCTCATTTCATCTTCATCCAATTAATCCTATATGGTCACAAGGGGTTCCCTATGTTCCGCCAGGAGAGAAGGTTTCAGGAGCTGAGCAGATACAACCAGTAGGAACCCCAATCTATAACTAAGCACACTCACTCACTCACACACACACAAATACACACTATATGGGGTAATATTGAGCATTATTTTACCTTATATCCATGTTTTTGGACTGTGGGAGGAAACTGGAGAAAAAGTTTGTAAAAGTTGAGTTAAATATTTGAAATAAAAGCTGCTGAAGCGAGATTTGGCTGATTCATCTGTATTCAAACTCTGGACCTCACAAAGCCAACAGACGACTGCGATGTCAGATCATATGAACTAACAGTGCTTATGTTTGTTTGTTTTGCACTCATTACTTCACAGACGTGCTTCGAGTCAAGTGTTCTTAATAAACTCTTCGGCTGAGTCGTTAATGACTTCACTATGAAAAATATTCCATCTGAGCGCCAAAGAGAAAAAAGAGCACAATTTGATTTGGACAAACTGCAAAACATTCTTTCACTCTTTCCAGCTTTGCTCTCGGTCTCGCTCTTTTTCCTCTACGTCTTTCGCCCCTTGAACACACGCGTGTGCGCACACACACACACACACACACACACACACACACACACACACACACACACACACACACACTCTCTCTCTCAAATTCCCTGCTCCCCTCTGAGCTCTTCAGGGAGGGTCGGCAGTCCTTAAGAAAATATTCCCCAAAGCTCTAATTAGAAAAACGATGGCGCTCGTTAATAGTTCAGCCCCCCTCTGTATCACCGACCCCTTCATTCCCCTCCACCCAAAAAAAATGCAACAAAAACCCAGAGCAAATCCCGTTGAGGAGAAAGCCTGGCGTTCCAGTGCCTGGGTCAAAGCCCTATTTACCTACCGCAGAATATGGCTCATTCTCCGACCCTTCTTTCAGTTCTCTTTTCTTTCCTTACACTCTCACCATCTTCCTTTTTTCATTTGCACTCTCACCCTCATTCTGTCACTAAAGCCGCCCTCTCCTCCAGTTCTTCTTTCTTAATTTAACTTTTTGACATACATTGCATCCATGCGTTATGTGTTCCTTAATTCTTTGTCTTTCTCAGATAACATTCTCACACCCTTTCCATTTACACCATTCTTGCTCCTACATTTTTGAAGGCTTCATCACATGGCCCTGTACCCGCCTCCCCCCACACTGACTAGTTCATCTGGTTTATCACCAAAACTGCATTTTTGTCATTACTTTCCCATTGCCACAGAAAACGCAAGCTGTTCTGTGTTAAGTTTTTTAGTTCAGAAGCAAAACAGTTCAGGTTCAGTGTCTTAGGATCCAGGTCTCTTCATGGGAGTCACAACCATTAACAATGTCTAAAAAACCTGGACCGTTACACCCTCTAAGAAGCAAAGATGATGATGTGCCATTAATATTTGAGTTCGACGGGTACTTTGGGTTTGTTCACTGTTTACATGTGCACTTTTTATGTAGCCCACTGTTATAGTTACTGTGTGAACAGTTGGTATTTTTAGCATCTCATCTGCTGTTGCCAAATAGTCTCAACATTCAGTGCAGGTAATATTAGGCCTACAACATAACAAGACATTCCAGATAATCACACAATTTTAAATTTATTTAATTGTCAAAAAAACATTGACAGAAAGAAAATTTGTAAATGTATTGTCTGCACCACAATCATAAATAAAAGCAAAGCCATTTGGTTTACCACAATGTTACATCGTCTACCTATATCGCTTATTTTAACATTCTATTTTTTGCCTTTTTTAGAATTAATGTAAATTAAAAATGTGGATTTTCCTTTGGGGCGGCACGGTGGCTCAGTGGTTAGCACGTTCGCCTCTCAGCACTAGGGTTTCCTGGTTTAAATCTCAATCTGGGTGGGGTTTTCATGTTCTCCCCGTGTCTGCGTGGGTTTCCTCCGGGTTCTCCGGTTTCCTCCCACAGTCCATAAACATGGATCAAGGTAAATTGAGTTCTTCAAATTGCCCAAAATAGAGTGTGTTTGTGTGAGTACATGTTTGCCCAGCGATGGATTGGTGCCCTGTCCAGGGTGTATCTGCCCATCGCCCAAAACGTTCTTCCCTGGATGGGCATGGGGAACCCACCCTCGACCCTGGTGGAGGAGAAAGTGGAAGATAATGAATGAATGGACTTTCCATTGTGGGACCAATAAAGGCACTTATCTTATATTAACTAGCTTTTTTAGGGCGGTCGTAGGCTTGTGGTTAATAAACCAACCTTGTGACCTGAAGCTCCCGTCGTCGATTCTCTTTTCTGCCACGTACCATGGCTGAAGAACCTTCGGGCAAGGCACCTAACCCCAATTTCCGAGGCGTTGTATAAAAGGCTGCCCACTGCTTCAGACACATATACTCACCTCACTTAGTGTATGTGTGTGTGTGTGTATGTGTGTGTTTCACTGCACAGATGGGTTAAATGTGGAGGACTGGTTCCTCTGTGTGTACGCACTGTGTGGAAAATAGATCAATTTGATCACTCTTGTCAGTCTGTGATTAATGTAGAATTATTCTCACCTTCATGGTGCTATATACATTTTAATGGAGCCAGATCTGGACTCCATGGAGTTCAATCAAGTAAACTCACTTAAAGCCATGTTGTTGTAACATGTACATAACAAGAGCTTGTATTGTTTTAATAAAATGACCACAAACTTACTGAAAAAGGACTCTTCACTTAAAGGCAACACATGTTTCTCACAATATACTTCGCCATATCAGTGGTGCCTTTAAAACTCTGTCAACCACGCAAGTGTGCCCAGAGGAAACCTCATACCATTTACAGATTTTAGCTTTTGCACAAATTACTAATAACAGTCTGGAAGCTTCTTACTGTCTTTGTCTAAGAGACTGTAAATGGATGTTTTTTCTGAAAACAAGCAACAGACCACAACACATGGTTCTTTCTTTTATATTTAGTCATAATATCACTTGTTGTGGAGTTTTCTAAAAATTGAATATAATATATTTGTGGGTGACACGGTGGCTTAGTGGTTGGCATGTTCGCCTCTCCAGGATCCAGGTTCGAATCCTGATCCGGGTGGAGTTTCCATGTTTTACTGCTTATTGCAATTTCTATATATTTTCTTATTTCAATATTGAAGATTTTCTTTTCAATAAATATATTAGATAAATATTTGAGAGAATAAACAAATAATTGAATCATTAAGGAAAATCCATGAATTGTACTTTTTACCATTTATTATTTGCACCAACTTAAATTTACTCATCCATTCATTCATTAGCTTCCGCTTAATCCTCTACTAGGGTCGCCGGAGGGTTCCCACATACCCATCCAGGGGAGAACATCTCAGGCGCTGGGCAGATATACCCATGACAGGGTGCCATTCTATCACTGCGCACACACTCTCACACACACACACACAGCCACACACACACACACACACACTATATAGGGGCGATTCAGAGCACTAAATTTTATCTTGACTACATGTTTTTGGACTGTGGGAGGAAACCCACACGGACACGGGGAAACATGGAAACTCCACCCAGATTGGGATTCAAACCTGCATCCCCGGTGCTGAGAGCTGAACATGTTAACCACTAACCACCGTGCTGCTCCAACTTAATTTTGTAATAAAAATAAATAAGAGGATTCAATGCACAAGTCAGAAAACTGCTTCTGCTATTACAGGTGCAATAACCTCCATCATCTCCATCATTCTCCTCAGCAACATGCATCATCTCTCAGCCCTGCATTTCATTCCCTCATCTGCACTTTCACTCTATCTTTCAAACACACTCACTTTCTCCTTGATTTTTTATCCCCCCCCCACCAACCTAAGGAGCCACACATGTTCCTGCTTAAGAGGCCTACAAATGAAACCCAATCTCTTATCCAGCTCTGCGTCTCCCCTTTCTCCAGACTTCATTAAAAATTAGAGCGCTTAAAACTGGCGTCCTTTCCCTCCGCCCTCCCTCGCTCACTTTCTCAGCCGTCTCCTAGGTCCTGACAAAGTCGCAGAAAGTGAGCTCTAAGGAGGCATGCCAGGAGATTCTTGTGGCTCGTTTTATTTTTTGGCTGGAACCGTTGGAGGAAAACAGAGCTAGAACAAAGGCGGTCGGTCTTCTCTTTCTCTGACAGACCTCTGGTTCCCCGTATGAAAGTGCACATCAGATCGCCCGTTCCCCTTCTGCTTTCCACCTCTCTCCCCTTGTCAGGTTTTGTACTGAGTCTTCTTGCTTGTTCTTTAGCCCTGTAAAGCAACCAACCATTACCTCACCACAGAGGCTCTCATTAAAAATATATATAGTCAGAGCCAGAGTGAGCCCATAATGTTATTCTCACACCAAACCCTCATGAAATATTCTGACATGAGGCAAAAACAGGCTTCGTTTTGCATTAGTGGACATGGTGCACCAAGCACGGCTGTTTTTCATTGCCTGAAGCCAACACCGCATCGGAAAAGTGTGGGCCGAGAGCCGAAAATGCGCCTGGACTCCGAGCCAAGGTGGCTGGAACAAGCACAAAAACGCTGCTCCAATGCGCTCTTCAGATCGATCTGATTTCTCAAATATGGTAGACCGACAATCGAAAGGTTTGGATGTTAATAAAAGGTCTGAAACTCGTGAGAATTCAAATGACATCATTCCTGATCAAGTTTTAGCTTAACATCATCTCTGGACTTTTAAGAACCATGACCATTTTGGCAGGAGCTTAGCAACACAACACAGAACAGGAAGACTGCAGTTATTTTCTACTGTTTTTATTTTGTTGCATTAACATTTGCAAGAAACTCTCCAAACCCAGCGCAATATCCCTCACAGGGATGCAAACACAACCTAACGAGAACTAGATACATGAAGTACTGTATTTATAGAATTTATTTATAGATTAAATTTCCAGCTTTTGATGTATTTTTAATGTTTGACGTTGACGTGAGGCAGTTCCGTGTAGTCACTTGCGCTGAAACGGCTTGTAGACACTAGAATTACAATATAACATATTTTGGTCTTGAGGGCGGCACGGTGGTTCGAATCCTGATCTGGGTGGAGTTTACGTTCTTCCCGTGCCATGGGTTTCCTCCCACAAACACAGATTCAAGGTGAATTGGATGCTCTAAACTGACCCCATCTAAATTGCCCAATCAAGTATTATACTATCCATCCATCCATTATATTCCACTTTTATCCTCTATTAGTGTCGGGGGGGGGGGGGGGGGTCTTCATGCCCATCCAGGGAAGAACGTCTCGGGCGCTGGGCAGATACACCCAGGACAGGACGCCAATCTATCGCTGGGCACACACTCACTCACACACACACACTCTATATGGGGCAATTTGGAGAATTCAGTTGACTTGATCCATGTTGTTGGACTGTGGGAGGAAACCGGAGAACCCAGAGGAAACCCACACAGACATGGGGAGAACATGGAAACTCCACCCAGATTAGGATTCAAACCAGGAATCCCTAGTGCTGAGAGGAGAATGTGCTGACCACTAAGCCACCGTGCCACCAGTATTATACTAAGTATACTATCATTTAAAAGAAAAATTGCTATTACAAAGCCTACAATATTTACAGCAGATACACCAACTACAGGGCACCAACCTGTCACTGGGCACATTCAAATTGAAGCATTCAATTTACCTTGAATTCATGTTTTTGGACTGTGGGTGAAAACCAGAGAACCCAGATGAACCCACATGGACATATCGAAACTACACACATTGGGATTCAAACCTGGATCCCCAGCGCTGAGCTACATTCCAATGGCAGATATATTGATAGTAATAGTAAATTAAATCAGGTAACTAGAATTGTTGGGAAGGAACTGGGGAATTTAGCTGATTTGCATTTACATTTGGTCATTTATTGGATGCTTTTATCCAAAGAGACTTACAAGGTGAGCACAGGGTTCATCACAACATCCCTGGAGCAGTGAGGGTTAAGGGTCTTGCTCAAGGACCCACATCAGTAGCTTCAGTGGACCTGGGATTTGAACCGCCGACCTTCAGATTGATAGCCCAACACCCAAACTACCACGCCCACAGAATTCTGTACATAATTCAGATTTCTGATTTACAGAATTCTTGTATAATTCAGATGGTAATTAAATATTTGTAAAGCAACAGCAAGATTCAAATAGCAGATGTAGGGATTAACAATGCTGGATGGACTTTAGTTTAGCAGATCATTTCTGAGTCTGTTGATAACGTAGAGGCTCCTGTTGCATTTCTATATGAGAATAAATTAAAGCGTTTATTTCATTTATATTACATGAAGTCATTTAGCAGAGCTTTTTATCCAAAGAGACTTACAAGCATCCCAATTTGATGGTTGTGGTCAGAACACAAGGTTAATACATCACTCCTGGAAAAATAAGGGTTAAGGGTCTTGCTTACCCACACTGGTACCTTCAGTATGAACCCACAGTCATCAGATTGATAGCCCCACACCCTAACCACTGTGCAACCACACCATGATTTATAGCTGGGATAAAACATGTCTTTTATAAATTCCTAACTCTCTGTAATGGTAAATCATCTCAGAGAAGATAACTCACTGCCGGAGCACTGCGGCTACGATGATTACTGGATGGAACCTGGATTTCTGTGGAACTGGTGGCATTGCACTCCTGCAGGACGGCCTTTACTGGACCGATACAGTTTTTTTTAATAGGCCGCTCAAGGAGGATGGGACCCCCAATGGAGCCTCGTCCCATGGTTTTTTCCTAAAAAAACCCCAACATAACAGAGTTTTTTCTTGCCACTGTCGCTTCAGACACATAGTGTAAATCTGCTTTGTAACAATGAACAATTTGAAAAGCACTATATAAATTAATTACTTGAACTATTAGGGGGGGTTCCCCATGCGCATCTAAGAGAGAACGTTTCGGCGCTGGGCAGATACACCCAGGACAGGACATACACCCACACACTCACTCACACACACAGACACATATTGGGGCAATTAAGAGCAGCCGAATCACATTGAATCCATGTCTTCGGACTGTGTGAGAAAACCGGAGAACCCGGAGGAAACCCGCACTTCATCCCCAGAACTGAGAGATGAACAAGCTAAGCACTAAGCCATGTGCCGCCCCTATTAGAACCAGAACAATAACAATAACAGCAGTCTGAAAGCACTAAAAGTGAAACAGCATGTGCTGTAAATGGGTTTGTATGTTTGTCGTGATAATTTAAGGTGAACTTGGTCTTGTACTCAATCCAGGGGAGAACGTTTCGAGCACTGGGCAGATACACCCAGGACAGGCCGCCAACCTATCACTGGGCACACACTCACACACACAGAAACACTATATATGGGGCAATTTGGAGAACTCAATTGACTTGATCCATGTTTTTGGACTGTGGGAGAAACCCGGAGAACCCGGAGGAAACCCACACAGACACGGGGAGAACATGGAAACTCCACCCAGATTGGGATTCGAACCGGGAATCCCTAGTGCTGAGAGGAGAACGTGCTAACCACTATGTCTCTGCTTTCTCTTTTTTAAATTTCCTTTTCTAAATGAAGAGCTCTAACGTGGTATCTCTGCTTATGAGAGTTTTTTGTGGCGGGGCTCCCACCGCGTGACTGAAAGTGAGGGAGAAACTGAGCGAGGTAGAGAGGAAGAAAAGCGTCTTTCCAGATGTGTTTTTTTTACAGCCTGGCAAAGCCACAGTTGGTTGAAGACATAAGAGGAGTGATGTAGGTGTCTCTGGCCAGATTTTGGGCCTGGGGCGACATGTGAGGGAGGGGGACTTAAATCACTTTTCCTGGCGAGAAGCACAAAGATTTAAAGGCTCAGGTGTGCCGAATGCCGGGAACAACATCAGGTATACATTTAGAGTGAAGGTTGGGCTGGAGAGAGACGCCAGGAAGAACTTTCCTCTCCTGACTGTTAAAGGTCAATGTCGTGAGCACTCTTTAGAGAGTTGTTTAACCCTCTTTTGGTTCACTGGGCCCTGTCCACTTAAGGCCTCTGATGTCACAACATATCGCCTTTTTAAAATTGGGAGCAGCTTAGTCTTTATGTTACAGAGTCTTGTTCTTTAATTGCAAAGGTATTAAAGAGATCAACGCTGATGTGTGGATGTAGCATTTTTTAATGTAGAACAATTATTTACAGCTCTGAACCAACTTGTTGATCAGTCTGCATTACGTAATAGATGTATTTCCTCCGGGTTCTCCGGTTTCCTCCCACAGTCCAAAAACATGGATCAAGTCAATTGAGTTCTCCAAATTGCCCCATATAGAGTGTGTCTGTGTGAGTGAGTGTGTGCCCAGTGATGGTTTGTGTCCTGTCCTGGGTGTATCTGCCCAGCGCCCGAGACGTTCTCCCCTGGATGGACATGGGGAACCCCCTCGCGACCCTAGTAGAGGATAAAGCGGAAGATAACGGATGGATGGATGGATCTCTTGTGAGCGGCGGCACGGTGGCTTAGTGGTCAGCACGTTCGCCTCTAAGCGCTTGGGATTCCTGGTTTGAATCCCAATCTGGGTGGAGTTTCCATGTTCTCCCCGTGTCTGCGTGGGTTTCCTCCAGGTTCTCCGGTTTCCTTCCACAGTCCAAAAACACAGATCAAGGTCAAGATCACTGTGTGAGTGAATGTGTGCCCAGCGATGGATTGGCGCCCTGTAATGGGTGTATCTGCCCCCATGACCCTAGTAGAAGCGGAAAAATGATGAATGGAAAGATAAAGCGGAAGATGATGGATGGATGGATTTCTTGTGACCACCAGGGTAAGGGATGTGGTAGCTCAGTGGTTAGGGTGTTGAGATATTAATCTCTAGGTTGGGGGTTCAAATCCCAGGTCCAATGTGTTACCATGTTACCAATGTGGCTCCTTGAACAAACCCTCATTGCTTCAGGGATGAGGTGGCCAACACTGTGCTTGCTTTGGTTAAAAGCGTCTGCTAAATGACCAAATGTAAATTTAAGATTTCTTCATTGGGGTTGAAATCAGGGCTGTGCAGAGTTCCGTTCCACAAAACATGTCAAACCATGTCTTTGATTTGTGCACAGGGGCACAGACATGCTGAAACAGGGAAGGACCTTCTCCCCTAAAACTGCTGTCTCATGGTGGAAGCACATAATTATAATAATTGTAAATATTTTCTCTGCTGTAATACAGAGGAACGAGTAATAATAAGTTCAACTTTAATCATTAGGATGAGTGTCTACATAGAAAACACGTCGCCACGAAAAGTCGAGAAATCTGTGGATTGTGGTTAGATTGGTTCTCCTCTCAGCACTAGGGATTCCCGGTTCGAATCCCCATCTGGGTGGAGCTTCCATGTTCTCCTTGTGGGTTTCCTCCGGGTTCTCCAGTTGAATTCTCAAAATTGCCCCATATAGAGTGTGTTTGTGTTAGTGAGTGTGTGCCCAGTGATTGGCGCCCTGTTCTGGGTGTATCTGCCCAGCGCCTGAAACGGTCTCCCCTGGATGGGCATGGGGAACCCCCCCGCGACTGTAATAGAGGATAAAGCGGAAGATAATGGATGGATGGGTGGTTAGATTGGCGACCTGTCCTGCACCCTGAATGAGCATGGGGTCCCCCTGCCACGACCCTAATATAGGATTAGGTGGGAGACAATGAGTGAATGATACAAAAAGTATTTTGGGGTTAGAAAAATGCTATTATACACTAATTAATAATACACTTTTATACCGAGTCAGCATGATGTACATACATGAGTATATATCTGTACTCATAAGTGTGTGCATGCTTGTAATTGTAGGTGTATAATAATGGGAGCAGTAGAAACACACAAATGTGGAAAGCTCAGGTCCATGACTATATCTGATTAAGCAGACATGTAAAGAAGTCTCTTGGTATTAGACTGAGGGCGGGTTGAAGTTTCATCTGTAAGGAATTATTTGCTGATGAGAGTTAGAGCATGTGGAAATCGATGAGCATGTGCGGAACACTGAATGGGTGCATATGTGTGCAGGGCTGCAGCTCGTTAGTCACGATCGTTAAAACGCACGCCTGTTTTACTGTTTCGCTGGCGCAGCCTTCAAAGCCCCATCACCGGCTTTCATCTCACCCTCACCTGCTCCGCCTATGCCCATGAGGAAGAGGAATGCGTGGAAGAAAGCCACCCCCTGGACTCTTGCACGTGTGCTCTTACACCTTGGGTCCAACTTTGACACTGTGAAATGGGGAGGCGGGGGGGCATTAGTGTGTGGTGTGTGAATGAGGGGGCGACCCCTGGTCTCTCCTCCACTAACCCCAGCCAGTACCTGCAGACTCCAGGAGAAGGGCCGCTGGCTGAGATAAGAACCAGATGTGCTTGAGTGAGTGAGTGGGAGTGGGGCAGTGGAGTGGATGGTGGTAGTAAGCGCAGCTTTGTGACCCCTGCTCACCCCTACAGCCCCGCAGGCAGGAAGGACTCACAATTGACTTCAGCTGTGACCTGCATCTGACGTGTTCCACAAGACAAACTGTTTTTAAAACACCACGCATCAGTGTAAAATTACAAACCCACGTTTAACAACGTGCATACAGCTTCAGAAATGCAATAAAAACAAAAAGTGAGGTTTTTTTACATTAAGATTATAATTTAACTTAAAAAAAAAAACATATTAAATCTGATGAAAATGTTGGAATAGGTGCAAATGATGGATGAAGGATTTGCTTTTTTCTAGGATTTGCTCTGGGGATCGTAAGGTTCCAATCCCAATCTGGATGGAGTGTCCATGTTCACCCTGAGTCCGTCCGGGTTCTCCGGTTTCCTACCACAGTCCAAAAACATGGATTCAGGGTACATTGAGTGCTCTAAATTTTTTGAGTTTGTGTGTCTGTGTGACAAGTGATGGATTGGCACCATGTCCTGGGTGTATCTGCTCGGCGCCCGAAACGTTCTCCAACCACCCCCTACCCCACCATAGTGAAGGAGCAAGCAGGAGATAATGAATGAATGAATGATCAGGAATGACAAAAAGTAAACTTTCAAATTAACCTTCGATGATCCAAAACAAAAAGACAAATTTATTTAAATAAAACGTACCTCTGTCAAAATTCCTAATCTGGTTATGTTTACAAAAGACAGACTAGTTCCATCCATCCATTACCTTCCACTTTATCCTCTATTAGGGTCGCGGGGGGTTCCCCATGCCCATCCAGGGGAGAACGTTTCGGGCGCTGGGCAGATACACCCAGGACAGGATGCCAATCCATCACTGGGCACACACTCACTCACACAAACACACTCTATATGGGGCAATTTGGAGAACTCAATTGACTTAATCCATGTTTTTGGACTGTGGGAGGAAACCGGAGAACCCGGAGGAAACCCACGCGGTCACGGGGAGAACACGGGGAGAACACGGGGAAACTCCACCCAGATTGGGATTCGAACCAGGAATCCCCAGCGCTGAGAGGAGAACATGCTAAACCACTAAGCCACCGTGCCGCCCGGCAGACTAGTTGATGAGTAAAAAAGATCTTTTGTGAGATAAACAATGAAGGAGAATGACGAAATGACACGTCCTTATTTTAATTACACATCACAAAATGTCCTGATTTGTTGCAGAAATTACAGTTAATTTAAAGAATGCAGTCAGAACGCGAGATGTAATTTATGTAACCATTCATTTTGGATTTTAGTGTCAAAATTTTATTTTGTATTTATTAATTGCTTAAAACACAAAAAAACCGGAACATGTCAGTAGTACATTCAACACAAACAAATTCCCTCACAGATTCCCAACTGGGGACAATTTAGAATCTTAAATCTTGCTTTTCTCACGCCGTGGGACATTTGGACCCTGGCCTGTGTGCAAAAATGAATATTTGGTGAATAAGCACAGTTTGTTTTTAGATGCATGGTAAATAATCTGTTTACAGCACATCTGTCTGCACTAATCCTCTGATGGGGAGTAAAAAGAGGAAAAAAAAGAGAAAGGGTTAGGAGGGTTATGGTAAAGGTGAGAAGGGAGGTGAGACGAAGGAATGAAGTGAGTGAGAACAAAGCAATCGTAAATCATTGAGGGGGGGGGGGCTCTGGATCTGCTTATGCTGCATATTTCGAGACACTGTTAAAATCAGGGACTATCAAAGTCCTGCTGAATGCAGTAAACACGCCTGTGCGGCGCCTATGAGCACAATTAGTGTGGCGTTCACCACGTTTATGAAATCCAGATCAATATGAATTTCATTAGGCGTCTCCATGTCTGGAATTCTGCCTGGCGCTTGTGAGTTCATATTCTTGTCGAGGTGCCAAGCTCCTGTCTGTTCCACCATCACCAGTTTTTAGCATCAAGCTTAAGCTGGGCTCTTTGTGTGCCTTTCATCTGTCCTCTCAACATTTTCTTGTCTCCTTATTCAGGATGAGAAGCAGTTTGGAAGCGTGAGGCCGAGTGTGTGTGAGCGCCAGTGTTTAGAGCGTCGAGAGGCCTGCTGGGTTAGATTAATGCCGCATGCCCGGAGGGGGGTTCTCCACCATTCACGACTGACTGATGTCCGTCCCAAATTGATTTATGGAAAGGGCCCTTAATCAATTATGTACGGAGAAGCGGTGCATGGCCTAGAGAATGGAGGGAGAATTTACGGAGAGAGGAGCAGGGTGCACTCTGGGAGCAGAGAGGTAAAGGAAAGGGGTTGATGGAGGTAGCAGTGGGACCTGTTGGCATTCACGTTGAGGCACTGAAGTATGTGGCTGACCTACTCATGAGTGGTTTAACTGTGTTCGCAACTAAAAATAACATCCGAATCAAAATAATTAGGGAAATGGCTCATATGTTTATATTAATCTCTATACTTCCCTTAATGTTGCGTAATTTAAAATAATGGGCGGTGGCTTAGTGGGTAGCATGTCTGTCTCTCAGTGCTGAGAGTCCAGCTTTGAATCCCGATCTGGGTGAAGGTTCCATGTTCTCCTTGTGTCCGCGTGGGGTTCCTTCGAGTTTCCTCTCACAGTCCAAAAATATGGACTCAGGGTAAATTGGTGGCTCTAAATTGCCCCCATATAGCGAGTGTTTATCTGAGCCATAGATCAGAGTTAACCTGTCCTGGTTGAATCCTGCCCTCGCGCCCAAAAGGTTCTCCCCTGGATGGGCATGGGGAACCCCCCCATAAATAGGGTTAAGCAGAAGATAACAAGATGGATGACTTTAAAATTATGTTCTACATGTTTGCATGTTTTCACAGTTTGGATTTGTCTCACATATAAGGAATGTTGCTCGTGCGTCTTCGTTCAGTCGTTAGGATGCAGTATGATGTAAAGATGATTCTTTTTGGTGGCCAGTTACAGATATCAATTCACTTGCCACCTATATTTTTGTAAATAACCTGTTTCATTTATACGAATAAGAACGTGTCAGAGGTGTGTGTCATTGTCAATAATGTCAGTCACAGTAGGACAAACAGCTAGCCAATCAGATTTAAGGATAGGTCAATAAAAAAAACAAAAAAGATTTAACCTCAGACTGACGCATAAGGTTCTCAGATGAACCCTTAGTGCTTGCGGCAAAAGATTTCAAGCCTACAGAACTTATTTGCAAAATTCATCTGGCTTATTCATGTTATGCTTCATGGGTGCCTTTAAGAAAAAGCTCCTGTATCTGAGAAACGAGCTCTTATGTGATAGTTTTGCTTTGACTTTCCGAATAGTAGTTCCATCTAAGAGTTTAATTGGACTCTCAAAGTTTCCCTCAGTTATTAGTTTTTAATGGCTTAATGGTCGACGAAGATTTAATGTATGAAAGGACTACATACCTATTGGACCCATCAAGCTTAATAGGTTTTAGATCCTCGTTCAGCTGTTACAGAGGTATGAGAGCGTGCTCGCATGGAAATACTTGACCTGAGAAGTCATCGTGAAATCACTCGAGTTCGAATTTTACTACAGAGAGGGAATGTGTACAAACATCTGAACATAATGGGCTACTTGAGACAGGTAATTATATATCAGAATCCAAATATTTTAATAATCCCTGGAGGGAAATTGCAGAGACATTGTGGCTAAACTTACAAAAAGCTTAAAACAACAGACCTTTAAACTGCAGACCAGCTTAACCAAAATAATTGTTCCTGTATTAAAAACAGTAATTATGACACATATACTGTATGTTTAATTTATATTTAAAAAAGCTATAGTAATATTTCACATACGCACAATAATAGGTATCTGTCAGTTCATTTTAATTTATAATTCATTTAATGAATTTACTCTGTAATGCATTTGTAATACATAATTTCCTGTTCATTTAAACTGTAAGCATTGCCCTGCAGAATTAAGACTGATAGTTCTGACGGCGTGAAAGAAAGCTAAATGCTACTGCATAGCTGTGAGTGATATGATATGGCCATGGTATAGAAAACCTTTAGCTTCAGGATGAAGCACTTCACAAAGCTCTTGTCAAGCAAACCCCATTGTGTGTGCTATGATGTAGTTATGGTGTGCGAGAGCCAGAGAAAGAGTGTGAGAGTATGGAGTGTTTTAAAAAGCTCTTGTCATGCTGGCTCTATTGTGTGTGCGACATGGCGGGGGTGTGTGTGAGTGTGAGTGTAAGGAGGGTCATGCTGTGCACTCATTTCTTCAGCCTGTCAGAACTCTATCCGAGATTCAGCCGGAACTAATCAACTCCAATAGGCCTACCCACAATGCCCTGCACCAAGCTGGGGGCTGGAATGTGGGAACAGAAGGTTGAGGGTAGGCTCCCTCTCTCTCTCTCTCTCTCTCTCTCTCTCTAAAAACACACACGTACATACACACTTAAAGGCACGCACACATCAGGTCTACACCCCTCTGAGCTAGCCTGCACCAGATACAACATTCCCACTGTTTCGCACTGCCATAATAATAAACACTTGCAATAATATTTTCATAACATGTAACAGCCTGCCTCAGATCAGAGCGCCTCACGGCTGTGCAACATTTTATATATGTATATTATATAGAATTAGAAAGAGCTGAGTTAAATTCAACTGGAAATAAATTATTTCTATGACAATAATTATTGAATCAGTTGTTATATTGCATAAATAATGCAACTATAGGGCGGCACGGTGGCTTAGTGGTTTAGCATGTTCTCCTCTCAGCACTAGGGATTCCCGGTTCGAATCCCCATCTAAGTGGAGTTTCCATGTTCTCCCCGTGTCTGCGTGGGTTTCCTCTGGGTTCTCCAGTTTCCTCCCACAGTCCAAAAACATGGATCAATTGAGTTTTTCAAATTGCCCCATATAGAGTGTGTCTGTGTGAGTGAGTGTGTGCCCAGTGATGGATTGGTGCCCTGTCCTGGGTGTATCTGCCCAGCGCCTGAAAAGTTCTCAACTGGATGGGCATGGGGGAACACACCCCCCCCCCCCGCGACCCTAATAGAGGATAAAGCGGGAGATAATGAATGAATGAATGCAACTATAATAATAACTTCATTTTTGTGAATGTTAACATTGAAATTTTAGTATCGAAAAAAGTTGAAGAGTCTAAGCATTAAGACACCTTCACTTTAAACACATTAAATAACAGCGCCGCCCTCCTGGGAAGGATGTCTATCAGAGTTTGGCGTGTGGCTTTAGGAGTTTTGCCAATTCATCCAGGTCAGCGTTTGTGAGGTTGCACACTGATGGTAGATGAGAGGGCCTGGCTGGGAATTTCCATTCCAATTCATCCCAAACTTGTTTGATGAGGTTGAGGTCAGGACTGCGCGGGTAGGACAAGTCCCTCTAAAACAAACTGCACACTGCAGCACAGTCCTGAGAGAATAGAAGAGGACCTTTCCTTAACTGTTCCCAATTTAACGTTTTCAAGACTGCTTGCTGTATTATTTACTTATTCATTATTTACCTCTCAGTGCTGTGGATCCAGGTTCGATTCCCGATCTGGGTGGTTTCCATGTTCTCTACGTGCCTGTGTGGGTTACCTGCGTGGGTTGCAGTCCAAAAACATGGATTCAAGGTAAATTGGCTGCTTTAAATTGCCCCATTATGTGTGTGTCTCTGTGTGTGTGAGTCAGTGTGCTTAGTGATGGACCCACAACCCTAGTTCTGAGAATAAGTGAAAGATAATGAGATGAGATGAAATGTACATAACACACTCACTAACATTAGGCTCTTTATCTGTTGTTTCATAGTTACTGCTCAGATCATCTAACCATTGAATGTTCAAGTGCATTTCAAAACGTTTATCTGATATTTAAATTGGCAGCACGGTGGCTTAGTGATTAACATGTTCTCCTCTCAGCACTAGGGATTCCCAGTTCGAATCCCCATCTGGGTGGAGTTTCCATCTTCTCCCCGTGTCTGCGTGGGTTTCCTCCGGGTTCTCCGGTTTCCTCCCACAGTCCAAAAACATGGATCAAGGTCAACTGAATTCTCCCAATTGCCCCATATAGAGTGTGTCTGTGTGTGTGCCCAGCGATAGATTGGCGTCCTGTTCTGGGTGTATCTGCCCAGCGCCCGAAACGTCCCCCCCTCCCCAGTAGAGGATAAAGTGGAAGATAATGGATGGGTGATATTTTAATTGGGAAAGTGGAAGCTCTTTAAATTTAATGTAATATTATATAAAAAAGTGCAAAAGACAAGAAGTTCCATTACAAACCCTGTAAACAAAGCATAAAATGAGTAACATCTCGACCTCTTTTCCGCAGTTCAGAGTACTCAACCTCTACTCGGTGGTTAAATTACAATAAACGTACAAGCACCAAAGCAAAACTAAGAAAATAAATCCAAAACCTTTGGCCAGAGCTAATCTTGTGGAAACTCACAGGCGGAAAGCGAAGCCACTGCACGTGAGAGAAGAGAGACAGCTGCTGCCCCCTGCTGGATGATGTTCACTCTAACACCAGCTGCAGGGAAACAGCAGGGTTAATGTCATATAACGTAATATAATGGCACAGCTTTGAATTCACCCTATCCAAATTGCCCCTATATATATATATATATATATATATATATATATATATATATATATATATATATATATATATATATATATATATATATATATATATATGTGTGTGTGTGTGTGCGTGTGTGTGTGTGTAATTGTGTGCCCAGTGATGGATTGGCACCCTGTCCTGGGTGTACCTGCCTAGCGTCCAAAATGTGCTTTCCTGGATGGGTATGGGACCCTCACCCCAACAACCCTAGTCCCTAGTATAGGAATAAACAGAAGCCTTTTTAACCTAAAAGTAGTTATTGACTGGACGTAGGATCTGGTTTAGTGCTGGTCATTATTTTATTGACTGTGGAAACAGTGGAAAGTGTTTTATTAGATAGAAATGATGAAATGTTTCACAGTTAGGCTTCTGATTTCCGGTCCCACCACATATTATGGATCAAGTGCCCTTGGTCAAGGCAACTAACCTCAATTGCTCCCTGTATTCCATTCACCAGTCAGCCCACCACTCCAAGCACGTGTGTTTACTTTACCAGTGTGTGTACATGTGTGTTTTACTGCATGGATGTGTCAAATGTGGGCGACAAATTCCTTTGTGTTTAAGCACAGTAGGCAAAATAGGTTACTTCATTATAAGAGGTTGTTTTAATACATCTGCATTTTAAGAATTAAAGTTTAACACTCTTTAAGTGCACTTAAGCTGACTGATTACAAAATTTCACACTTTCAGTGTTATCCAAAATGAGGAGTGTGAGAGTGCATTGTGTGTTTTATATACGAGTGCGAGAGATCTGATGATATGGTGCTTCAGAAAGGTAAAGTGGGTGAATCTGGAGATGTTTGGACAAAAGCCGAGTCCGCCCTCATAATGAGTGCTTCTTGTTGGATTTCAATGACTGTGGATTTAAGTGTGCAAAAGAGATGTGTTGTGGGCTAGAGAAAAGGGATGGGGGTTAAGAGGCATGGAGTTAATATTAATTAGGGAAAATGTGGTAGGAAACAGATTTATTTCATGCAAATAGATCCCTACATACATGAGGGACAAAAAACCAATATTATTTGAACTATTCAGCACATTCTATTTAACATCCCCAGCACATTGAGTATAGACAAATGTCTTCAGTTCAATTTTTTTTTGCCACAGCCATGGATACCAGAGGCAACAAGAAAACAGTGGCACAAGAATAGCAGTACAATGGTTCATTCCAAAACTTTAAAGTACACAGACTTTCCGTGTTCCACATGTGATGTTGTTAAATTAAGTTTGCTGACCTCACTTATGCAACAGGATGAAATATATTAAAATGTACTCTCTATGTAGAGAATAAAAAAAAAACACTGGGACTACGTTCTCATTACAATTAGATGTAAGGATCTAGTTGCACTGTATAGTTATTATAATGATCGCTGGAAATGTCTCACAAAGACAGCAATACCGAGCTGAGTGTGTGCCCGTTGAGGAGGGTCTGCTTATTGACTCTTGAATGGCTGAAATAAAGGCCAGCACATGGGAACGGGCTCTTGGCTCTCAGCAGGGAGCTGCATTGAGAGCCACTGGGATGGGGTTAATCCCCCATTCACCCAGTCCTTCTCTCACCCTGCTGCATTTTACTGGTGACCTCGAACCCGCCGTTTTGCACCGTGATTCCCAGCCACTTTATAAGAGCACACAGTTATTATGTGCCATATTTACCTCTTTTCACCAGCCAGAGGCCTTTTGTGTCGGCTCACAAACCTCAAGAGCTCTTTGGCTTTAACACTGAAACGTGAAGTGAACCACAGATGTCTCTCTTTAGACCGAACACAGTGCTGTTTTAAGAGCTGGATCGTAGCGGGGGTTAGGGCTTTGGTAGAGGACACCCATTTTAACATGAATATTTAGAAAAGGGAGAAGTGATGTCCACTGCAGAAATGTAAAAATAAACATAGAGAATTTAACACCAATCCTATAAAATATTCATCAATCACAGTGGAACTTTAAATACAATGTTTATATTTTGGACCTATTGATATGGGTAGCTGTTAAAAAAGGTGCCATTAAACAGCAGAGACAGATAAATGCAGATTTTTCAAATCTCAGCCAAATTATTCAAACATATCATGCAGGAATAACATTAATTATGAAATGATTTAAAACTGTAAGAATTCTTCTTCATTTATTTTTTTCAAAGCCATTTATTATAACTGTGGACAATGGTTGTTGAAGCCTGCCCAGTACTCACAGTGTAAAAAAGCAGGGAGACACCCCAAATAAGCAGCCAATTGGGTGGATATATATACACACACACACACACACACACACACACACACACACACACACACACACACGCACACACGCACACCTAGATGTGAAGTTAGTATTTCCAGTGCATTATAAGATTGTGGGGACTTGAAGCAATAAGGTCGAGAGGGCATGCATTATTGTGAATATTTCAAAGGAATAAATCACTCCGCAAAGTAGAGTTTTTAAAGTGAACATTGACCGCTGAGTTACAGGATTAATTTTCTCTAATAATCAAAAACTGCCATTTAGTGGCCAAATTACAGAAACAATTTATAAAAATAAATAAATAAATAAAAAAATAATAATAAAAAACAGCCACATTAGGCTTAGCACCCATCGGGTACAGATAACATAGCACTGAACAGTGATGAAGAAAGAATCAGAATTTAATATTTAAAAATACCATGTGGGATTGTTGCAAACATTAATAAATAATTATACATAGCTGAATACATTAAAATGTTTAAGGTTCTTTATTGTTCAATAAAATGATTTATTACCAAAATTATATATTGTACATTCAATAAACTATTTAGTTTTGTAATAAATCATTTGACTGATTCCAACTTGTATCCATCACTTATTAAAGCTCTTATTAAAACCTAGGTGCCTGTGTACAGCTTTACTCCAATAGGCTACAGCAGGATGAGAGACGCCTATCTGACATGTGACGTTTTAAGGTAGGCGGGTTTCACATTATGGCTCCACGTGAACATCTTTACGAGACAGCAACATGATATACTGTTTCAGACTTTCAATCCGGACTGCCTGGTCCTGAACAAACTGCTTCAGCATTTCCAGATCATGCATTTCAGCTGGCCTCGGACCTCGGAACTGGGAGACCTGGTGTGCACACACAGATGCATTCCATAAACCTGGTGCACTTTACTCACAATTAATGACAGGCCTTAATCCAGGAGTGTGATCACACTTACCATTGTGTCCTGCCGCGTGGTGAGCAACTCATCCAGTCGATTTTGCTCAATTACAAGGCTATTGAGACTTTGCAGCTGCTTTGTGTGCTCTTTGGTCAACTCCATTACAGTTGTCTCAGCCTCTAATACCTTCACCTACAACAAAAGGACATTTAATAGCAGCACCGTTTTCTTCCCATTTCTGTCTCAGGTTTTATAAGAAAACACTATAGATCTAAATATATATTATCTTTTTAAACTGTTAATATAGAATCACAATTTAGTAGTCTCATCAGGACCATGGTAATATTTGCTTTGCTTTTTGATTTGCATAGTTAAATCAGAGTTGCATAGTTAACTCTAAATACTGTGAGGTAACAAGAGAATTGCCTGTTAATTCAAAAGTATTACAAGGTAATTTGAGCTAAAGCAAAATTATGAATCAATCAGGTGCCATGTTCTATTTGAAGAACGGGAATCTAACGGGAATGTTCTTCAGAACATGTTTGTGTGTATCATGGCACAAACAAAAGCCATTTCAGAGGGATGTTTAGACAGCGGTAATCCACATTCAGACAGATTGTGTACAAATGTACACACTGTTTTGATATTTAGCTTCAGAATTTGCTGCTATAATTCACATCAGACTGCATTGTATCATTGTGCAACAGTATACTGAATCCATTAAAAAATACAGTTTTTTATTCTGTTATTTAATTACAGTGTAAAATTAATGTGAGCCTACATAAGATCAATACTGAAAAATGTGCGCGCGTGTGTTTGATTGTGTATGCGTTTGCATGTATGTGTGTATATACATGTGTGTGTATGTATGTGTGTGTTTTGTATGCGCATGTGAGTGTGTATGCGTATGTATTTGTGGGAATGTTGTGTGTATGTATGCATGTACAGTATGTGTGTGTGTATGTATGTACAGTATGTATGTATGCGTGTGTGTTTTATATCTGTGTGTGATTGTGTATGTATGTATGTATGTGTATGTGTGTATGCATGTGTATGTGTGTGTGTGTGTACCTTCCAGAACGTGACATCTTTTTTAAGCTCAGTTTCTTTCACATGACATTCGAGCTTCATGTCCTCCAAAACTTTGCTGCTGCTCAGAGTTTGCAGAGCCTCCAGATCCACCAGCTTCCCAAACTTCATAATCATCAACTGGTTACAATGTTTCTCCAACTCTGTAACACACACACACACACACACACACACACACACACACACACACACACACACACACACACACACACACACACATCAAAATCTATAAGAACAGAACACAGTTCTTTCTTCCAGCCTGTTTGTGTGCAGGGTGTAGGTCTGACCTCGGATCTTGGCCTCCATATCTGTAAGGTTTTTGCTGAGCTGGACGTCTTGATGTTGGGCGTCCTTATTTAGATCTTTCTGCTCATCAACTTCCTGCTGCAGTATCTTTATGCGCTGGTCCAGTTGGATCAAGGATGGGACGTTCATCACCAATGCTGCTTCCATCTCAGCAAATGCAGTGCCGTCATTTAATTCCTTAACCTGTTTAATTAAACATTATAAGGGAAATGCTTAGGCAGTTAGTATTATTGGTTTTACTGCACGCAAATGAAAAATCTAGGGTACAAACCTCAAATATTGGAACTTCTGGGACTCTTTGGTTTTCTCGCAAAAGCTCCAAAACTTCATGATTTCCAGTCTATGATTGGGAAGAGATCATATAAAAGCATATCACATTACATTACATACCTACATTACATAAGCAAACCATAACAAACCTTTTTAATAGAAGGCCAGAGAGGTGAAGAGTTAAGGTATGTATGGTAAGTGCTAATAGTTCCACCAAAATGTATCAAAAGGTTTTAAAATGTAATTAACAATAAATGTTAAGATGTTACATTAATTTATTTAAAGTTTTACAGTCAATTTCAAAGATTAAGTCCATGTACAGTATATGGGCGGCATGTTGGCTTAGTGGTTTAGCATGTTCTCCTCTCAGCACTAGGGATTCCCGGTTCGAATCCCCATCTGGGTGGAGTTTCCATGTTCTCCCCGTGTCTACATGGGTTTCCTCCCACAGTCCAAAAACATGGATAAGGTCATTTGAGTTCTCCAAATTGCCCCATATAGTGTGTGTATGCGTGCGGGTCTGTGTGAGTGTGTGCCCAGTGATGGATTGGCGCCCTGTCCTGGGTCTATCTGCCCAGCACCCGAAACGTTCTCCCCTGGATGAGCATAGGGAACCACACCACGACCCTAATAGAGGATAAAGCAGGAGATAATGAATGAATGAATGAATGAATGAATGAATGAATGAAGTCCATGTATATGTTCCTTGGGGCTAAAGATATGAATGTGGGATAAAATCAGGATTATTTTTTTATATTGATTTTATTTTAAACTCTTCTTGTTGTTTGGAAATCTCTGTAACACACCTGGTGCTTCCTTAGTAGGACAACTACATCCAGATCATTGAGCTTCTGCTGCTTCTCTCGACTTAGAAGCTGCAGATCTCCTTCTGCTGCATTCAGATTGTTCTGCACTATCTTTTCCTGAAAAAGGGAACACACACACACACACACACACACACACACACACACACACACACACCATGTGCACAATAAAAATACTTTTTGCTTTAGCTCACATTGCCTTGTAATACTTTGGAATTACCATGCAATACTCTCTGAATACTTTGGCTTAACTATCACATTATTCGGCTCAATGCTCTGTTTATCACTGACCCACACTGCAGTTATTAAAAGGAGATATAAACTTGAAACAGGGCGGCACGTGGCTTAGTGGTTAGCATGTTCTCCTCTCAGCGCTAGGGATTTCTGGTTCGAATCCCAATCTGGGTGGAGTTTCCATGTCCTCCCCGTGTCCGCGTGGGTTTCCTCCGGGTTCTCCGGTTTCCTCCCACAGTCCAAAAACATGGATCAAGGTAAATTGAGTTCTCCAAATTGCCCCATGTAGAGTGTGTTTGTGTGAGTGAGTGTGCCCAGCGATAGATAGATTGGCGCCCTGACGTTCTCCCCTGGATGGGCATGGGGAACCCCCCCACCCCCCCTGTATTATTCCTCACTGTCTATTTAACTTCAGCAATCTGCCTATTTGCATGTTTTTAAATTGAGAGGAAAGTGAAGAACCTGGAGAAAATCCAGACATGAAAACATGGAACCTTTACACAGGAAGGACCTTGTCTGCCTGGATTTGAACCCTCCCTTATCCACTGCACCGACTATTAATTCCTGTATCAAGAAGTGGAGCAGTGACTCTTACTTTTTTTTAAGTGACTCTTACTTTTTTTTAAGTGACTCTTACTTTTTTCAAAAGTGTGTCTCTCTCTTTTTTTAAGATGTCCATAGCCTTCTTCTCCTCCACCAGCAGCTCCTCCAAATCCAACCGATGCTCCCGCAGCTTCAGAGTGTTCTCATACAGCTCTACATCACAGTCTAACACACACACACACACATACACACACACACACACACACACACTGTTCATGTTGTGTTCATGGTTGTCATTAATGACTTTGATGGAACATGTACAGTGGGGATGTAAACATACTTGGAGGACAGACACTGTCATCAAAAACTGCTATCATACTGTCAGAAGCATCATCAGCATCATCATCATCATCGTCGTCGTCGTCGTCGTCATCATCATCGTCATAATCATCGTCATCCTCATCCGAATCGTATTCATCATCAGAACCATCTTTATTTTTTCCTATAAAAAAAAAAAAAAAAACGGCACCTCAATTTTTGTACAAGAATTTATGCTTTTTTTATTTATTTATTCAATTTGCCACCACTGGTACACTGTCAACTTATTAAAGAATTATTCAGAGAGGTACTTTACTCCTACTCTAAAGTATAGGGGAGGATCTACAGTCTTATATAGCTACTTTTCTTTTACTTGTTCTGTGCACTAGTGTAGTGTTCAGATATATGGCACCATTAAATGAACTGTTTAAACTGAGCTGTGGGTGACTCTTCCAGTAGGACAGTGATTTAAAGAACGGGATCATTCAAATTTCTCTCATTTTTGCTCCACCTATTGTCCATGTTATCAGCTCCACTTACTGTAAACATGCACTTTGTAGTTTTACAACAACAGACTGTAAGTTCAAGTTAAGTTCAAGTTCAAGATCAAGTCATTTATTTATATCGCGCTTCTTACAACAGTATGTCATCACAAAGAAGCTTTACAGAATGAGAAACATTTAAACCCCCAAAGAGCGAGTCGAAGTGACAGTGGCAAGAAAAAAACTCCCTGTTATGTTGTTATTTTAAGGAAGAAACCTTGGGAGGACCAAGACTCATCCTCCTTGAGTGGCCAGACGAGGATCTGTAGATCATCTCTTTGTGGACTACAGAATATACAGTGTACATCCCTTTACTCTGTTCTCTAATGGTCAGGACCCCAATTGTAGCACCACAGAGCAGGTATTATTATGCTACCTGATTATCTTTAAATTATAGTTTTAGAGACCATTATGTTATTTGTATACTTATTAGGATGCCAATATTTTGGCGGAAACAGTAAAAACAAAATAAAAACACTTTTTCATCAGAGGGAACACGTAGTGGATTTATGTAAACAAGAGTTTCTCACCTGCAGAAAGGTCTTTTTCTTTCTTCACTCGTTTAATTTTTTTCTTAAAAACTTTGTTTAGAAACTTCGCAAAAGCGTTGTTTTCGCCAAGTGAAGCCTGAAACGTTGCAACCAGATTTTTCTCTTGTTCCTCCAAGCCATTTATTTCTTTCTTCTTCGACTCCACCTGCTGCTTAGATTCGTCCAGCTTTATCTGAAGATATACATCACTGTATAAATTTGGAGTTACAATAACACACACGCACACACACACACACACACACACACACACACACACTCACCCTGAGCTCTCGCTGCTCATTCAGGCAGATGTTGAGTCTTTGTTGCATTGTGTTTTCTCTCATTTCAAACTCCTTGTGCAAGAACACCTCTTCCATCAGTGTGACACGCTGCAGGTCAGCCAGCTTCATTACAACATCAAGAGTCAGTTTGTCATGACGCAGGATTTTCAGCTCAGCATCAAAATGCCATATCGCCTCCTCCATCTACAATAAGAAGAAGAAGCAAATGAGAGAGAGAGAGAGAGAGAGAGAGAGAGAGAGAGAGAGAGAGAGAGAGAGAGAGAGAGAGAGAGAGAGAGAGAGAGAGAGAGTGCTGGGTTAAAGGGTTGTACCAGGTTTGGGGGTAATGGGCACTGAGGAATTAAACAAATGTATATTTTAGTTGAGGATTCCATGAACTCTCAAACGTGTAACCTAAATAACTACATGCTGGTCCCATTAATTTAAAAGTAATTAGAACTGTACAACCCATAAACAAATATAGAACCATGTGTGGTTCCTGACTTTTAAAGGTGTTTGCAGTTCACTTTAATTGATTGTCATTAATCTAATCCACTTAATTTCCACTTAATGTCTGTCACGTTATTTTAGTCTTAAACAGCATCAATATTCAAATGCAACAATCAATTATCTCATTGCATGGGTTCCCTATGTCCATCAAACACACACACGTTGACACACACACACACACACACACACACACACACACACACACACTGTATATATACACATATATACAGTATATATATATATATATATATAAACATCACACACACACTCATACACATACTCATATATACACACATACACATATACACATCACACCCAAACACACACACACACACACACACACAACACACCTGTTTTAGCAGTGAATCCTGGTTATAAATGTTGCACATCTCTTTTATCTCCTTCATCTCCAGCTCCAGCTCTGTCAGTTGCTCATTCTCATCCGTGTTTGTTTCAGTGTCAGCACTATTCCAAATCTCCTCTTCCTCTTCAACATCTGGCTCTTCCAACAGCTGCAGCACATCCTGGTCCTCTGTCTGCTGAGTAGTCAGTTTCGTCCGTATAGCGTCATACCTCATTAGGGTGTTGAGGGTGTAGTGCAGCCTCTTCTCAGGCATCTCTTCCGGGGCCATAGTGAAGGCAGCGGGACGAGGGAGACGTTTCTCAGGAGGTAGCTGCTCCTGAATGGCGCACAGCTGCTTCAGTTGAACACGGAACTCAGATGCCAGCTGTACCTTTTGGTCTCGCAGTGCCAGCACACGAGCGTTCATCTCACCTTTGGTTTGAAAGATCTACACAGAATACAAAGGCTTTGAGTCCTGTTACTGATATATGCAAAAAAGGAAAGAGAATGACCAAATATTTCTGATGAAATGTGACATTTATAGAACTTTTTAATCTTCAAGCTAAAGGCCTAAGGTGGTATGGGCTATCTTAGATACTCACAAATCACCTGACCACAAGATTTATTAAAAACATCAATCATACACGAGGCAGACCCGACATTCCTTGTCTCTTAACGCTCAACAGCAGACATCTGATCAACCACCAGAGGACATATTTGCAGAAATAATCCCACAGTCAGACCTTTCATCTGCTTACAAACTGAAAAGCTGCTGAGACTCAAAGGTTTCCTGCATTAGAGTGCTAGATATTACAAATATCATTAATTACACAAGTAGTAGGGTTTTTAGTACATTTATAAAAATAAAGACAAGATTTGTGTATCAGCCTGGGCATGGTGGCTAAACGGTTGTGTGTCTATCAATCTGATGTTTGGTGGTTTGAACTTTCTGTCCATCAAAACTGCCAATGTGGGCCCCTGTCCCTCAACCCTCATTGCTCTGTACAATAACCCTGTGTTCTGTCCCTAAACATCAAAGTGGGAAACTTGTAAGGTGCTTTGAAAAAAAAGTGTCTGCAAAATGACCATGTAAATAAATCTGAACCAGACAGAACGGACCTTCTCCTCCAGCTGGACCAACTCTGCTTGCTTCCTTTCCACATTCATCCTCAGGTGTTCTGACACTGTGAAGTCCTTCGCCGTCTTTAGTTTAAAGTCACCCATGTTCTCTTTAGCCATTTTGATTGCTTCGATATCTTTCAGGTCCTCACAGTGTTCGGCAGGTTTTATAGCGTAGCTAAGAAGACAAGGAGTGGTTGAGGTTGATTATCACTGCGACTATGAACCGGTCAACTGGCTTAGTTTCATTTCAAAGTTCCTACAATAATGTAAAATAAGCATTTAAAAAAGCTTATGGTGTACATAGCTTTTAATAAAAACTCTTTAGCAGGCAGTTATTTTTTAATTAAACACATTATTAGAGTTATTTAGCTCCCTGTACTGGGCGTAGCACCACATCCCCTGGATGAGCATTAGACACCCACCATGATCCTAGTCCTTAATATTGTGGAAGATTATTATATAGAGATTATTTTTTCAGTTGGAAAAATTGAACAGTTGATCTGTGCATATACATTAGATCATATTGACTTATCATGTTCCTCATTTCTGTGTACACATCTCATATTTCTAAACTCACATAGTTACCAGCATCTTCATGAGAATAGTGTAATGGTAGTATTCTTTAAAACGTACATCCTAGCATTTATAGCATTTTTTTGCATATTATCAAAAGCAAACACTAAAATCACAGTTTATTTAGGAGATTAAAGTCAACACAGCATTTTTATAACTGGAAATGTTACACATTGTAGGGATAATATGGTATCTTGATCAGCGTGTCTTTGGAATGTGGAATACACAACAACGGACACTGAATGCACTGGGGTCGTTGAGGTGGAGGTGTCCGCATGTCCGACAGGTCCTTAATGATTTTAATCATGATTTCATTTTTTTCTTGTTTTAGAAGAATACAATAAAGAAAACAATATATAGTATCTGAATATCATTCTAAACATCATATACACATTCTATCTTAATGGGAAGAAAACATTTGGTTGCTATGGATTTTTCACCGGTAGACAGACAGACAGATTATAGACTTACAGGTTCTCCCATTCCTTTTTCCTTTGAATGATCCTGGCACGGGCTTTTTCGGCTTTTTCAGCTGCCCTGCTTTGGTTGATGCCCCCCGACAATGGAACCTTCTGCCGCACCACTGGTAAAGCGTCTGGTGCCGCTGTAGGCAAAATACAGATAGGGGATAAACTTCATCTTTGCTCCAGCTTTTTATATAATAAAACTGACTTCATTATATCATCCCTACTCGTTCTGTCCCAGTACCCTTCATTTAACTTTACTAAAGACTTTATACATATATGGCTGACAGGCCCAAAATAGCATTAGCACAGTACTAACATAAGAAAATATATTTTGTTTACTGACACACACACTTAACGACATATTAGAGACCTGTGGAGGTAATGGTGGGGTCTTTTTGTTCTTTATTGGATGTGGACCCCTGAATTTCATCACTAGCCTTTGTCTTTTGGCTCTGTTCCTTTAGCTCGCTGGACCGGTGAGGCAGAGCCAGCAGTCTGTATGTGGAAACCTCATCATCACTCTGGATCGCCTTCACAATCACGGTGTCACACACCACTGGATCCAAAAATCTACACACATGCACACACACACGCACACACACACACACGCACACACACACACACACACACACGCACACACACACACACACACACACACACACACACACACACACACAAACATAAGTTATACTGTATATACATATAACTTTAATGTAAGTTTAATGCCAAATCCCATTCTGATTGGAGATTCCATGTTCTCCACGTGTCCGCGTGGGTTTCCTCTGGGTTCTCGGGTTCCTCCCACAGTCCAAAAACATGGATTCAAGGTAAATTAAATGTGATAAATTGCCCTATATAGAGCGTGTTTGTGTGAGTGTGCATACTCATTCAAACATGGTGATAGAACAAAAGCCTTTAATGAGACCCAAACCTTACTAGTCTTCTTGGTAAGCATACCCTCTGGCACACAATAACTGTATTTAAACTTTGCAGTCTTCTGCTCTTATACTGAGGACTTAATTGGCAAAAATCAAGTCACAAAAAACGCAAAACACAAAAATAACGGACAACCACTCAATGTAATGGTAAATGTTTTGTGCAGAATCTGATACTCAGCGTTGTTTTGTTCTGATAGTTGTGTTAGCATTTAGGAAATTTAAGTTTATATGAAGATCCAGATTAGAAGATTTTAAATAATTCAGTCGCTCCACATTTCCAGTGCATCCAAGGAAAACAGATGAAAGCAGGAAACCTGAGTCACCTAAACTTAAAAAAAATTAATAAATAAGAATAAAGCTCTTGAGTACACTGAGTAGTGATCTCAGATTGTGTGTTCTGCATTCTCTAGTTTTGTAAACATTGCAACAAAATTGTTCTTGGTTCTGAATAGAAAATATCAAAAAGAATCTCTTTTCTATTTTGCTCTAAAGAATTTTTCACATAGGCTTCTATTTCATTGCAAAACATTTAAAAATGATAATAACATGTTTAAAGTGTCAATTTAACCAATCTGCATAGTTGGAATACTTGGACTGAAATGGGAAATTACCGTTGTTTGAGTTTCTGGAAGGCGACGTGGGCCCTCTCTTCCTCCCAGGCTAATTCCTTCCTCACCTCTTCGATCCTCTCAACAGTCTTTTTGTCCATATCTTCATGAAAGCAGGGATGCAGTGTAAACTCCTGCTCACACAGGACATTCTGTTCTACCATACACATTCACTATGACCCATAGTACTCATTATTCATTTTATATAAGGCTCCTTAATATTATATTCATTCATTCATTATCTTCTGCTTTATCCTCTATTAGGGTCGCGGGGGGGGGGGGGGGGGGAGTTCCCCATGCCCATCCAGGGGAGAATGTTTCGGGCGCTGGGCAGATACACCCAGGACAGAGCGCCAATCTATCGCTGGGCACACACTCACTCACACAAGCAATTTGGAGAACTCAATTGACCTTGATCAATGTTTTTGGACTGTGGGAGGAAACCGGAGAACCCGGAGGAAACATGGACACGGGGAGAACACGGAAACTCCACCCAGATGGGGATTCGAACCGAGAATCCCTAGCACTGAGAGGCGAACGTGCTGACCACTAAGCCGCCGTGTCGCCCTTAATATTATACATACTTTTTAATTAATTATTCTTTATTTAATTATTAAGTTCAGGACGGCATGTTTGCTGTAAGTGCTGGGAATCCAGGTTCAAATCCGAATCTGGGTGGAGTGTCCCTGGTTTTCTTCCACAGTCCAAAAACATGGATTTAAGGTGAATTAGTTGCTCTAAATTGACCCATCTTAATTGACCCAATATATAGTGTTTGTGTGTCTGTGTGAGTGAGTATGTGCCAGCGATGGATTGGCGCCCTGTCCTGAGGGTTTCTGCCCAGCCCTCAAAACGTTCTCCACTGGATGTGTATGAGGACCCCCCCCCCCCCCCCACAACCCAACTAAAGGACTAAGCAGAAGATAATGAGATGAGAGGGAATATCCAGTTCATTAATACAGCAGTTACCAACTTATTTGGACATGAAACATTTATTGTGTGGAGCAGCTGTATCACTCTCTCTTACTGCTGGTTTAATAACAAATCATTCTACCAAATGTTTTTTGTGTATGACAATAATTATATTTAAATAAATAACGAAGCCTGGTACCGAGGGATGGAGGCGTGCATGCTCAGGCAGATTCTGGTTCTGTCGTACAATGTCTTGGAACTGGATGCGCAACTCATCAAGAATCTTTCGGCGCTCATCCTTCCTCAACTCGGCCTCTCGCTGCTTCCGGTCTGACTCCAGCTTCTGTTTAGCTGTCTCTATACTGCACGAGAAGATTTTTTATAATTACTGTTTTATTGTTTCACACACTCCATAGTGATGTACAAATGAAAAAAATACAACGATTATAATTACAAATACAAAAAAATGGATACAAATTTAAGTGTAGCAGTGTATTAATAAAGAAATTAGTTATGAGAAAGTGTGCATTGTTGTAAATAATTAATGGGAAAAATGTGTTATTAGGTGTTACACCTCTTTCTCGTAAATTTTTCCACAATAATGCACAACCTTATTGCTTTTAAAAAAATTGTTACGAACACACTTTGATAAAAAAACTATTCATAAATGTGTTTATTGAAAGCAAAATAAAATAAAATAAAATAAACTGGCCTTCTGCGACGTGATCTAGTCATCTAGAAATCTAGTCAGCAGTAAATGCTGATTGCTAACAGGTTTCAATAAAATAAACAATAAAATAAAGTGCAATAAAATACGGCCATCTAGTGGCCAAACTACTGTACAGAGCACAATTTATAAAAAACATCATGAAAGTAATGTATGTATATGACGCATTATTTTTAATAATGTCACGGTTGGACAAATGGCTCAGCCAATCAGATTAAGGGAGAGTAACTACCCATTTAATTATAATTAATCTTTATTGGCTGAGCCCTTTGTCGGCCGTGACATTATTGACAATAATGCACACCTCTGACCGCTTCACATACATTTTCTTCATAGAGCTCTAATATTTTGCTGCTAATACGTATTAATAAGTAAAAGTTGTTAATCTCTGCTATAGGAAATGTTGTGGCATTAAAACTACAAGAGTCTAAGTTTATTAGAACATGAACACGCACTCCAAGAAAGAAATTCTTAATAAACTTTGTAATTTTGAACTGTTTACAACTAGTGTTAGTGATCACCACATCATTACCTATATGCCGCAGGGTTCTCGATGTCTGTGGCCACTGGCTCCATGTCCAGACCAAGACGTGGGGAGGGCACTTTGGCATGCCCCTTCTGTAGCTCCGTCTCCACCTCCGCTTGCTCCAGCAGGATGAACGAAAAGATGTTCCCATCTGCGCCAGCGCTCAGTACGAAGCGTTCGTCATGGCTGATACGGAGATGATGAACCCTACCATACTGATTGTCATGGACAGCTAATGACCAATAGTTCTGCATTTTGTCTGGCTCCAGGTCTTTTGTCTCCAGAGGATAAGCCCGAATGCTGCCATCCTGCATGCCACACAGCAGCAGCTGCCGTGAAGAGCTGGTCAAAGAGCAGGAGGACAAACAGATATCAACGGACATCAACAAGTATATCTGTGTGTGTGTGTGTGTGTGTGTGTGTGTGTGGACAGGTATATTTCTGTGTGCATGTTTGTGTGTTTGTGTGCACGTGTGTATGTATGTTTGTTATTGTGTACATGGTTGTCCGTGCGCGCATGTGCATGTTTGTGTGTGCATGCCTATGCGTGTGATTTTGTCTGTGTGTGTTTGTCTGTGTTAGTGTGTGTGTGTGTGTTTGTTTCAAGTTTTTGTTTGTGTACATGGTTGTCCGTGCGAGCATGTGCATGTTTGTGTGTGCATGCGTGGGCCTGTGATTTTGTCTGTCTGTGTATTATGGTGTTTGAGTGTGTGTGTGTGTGTGTGTGTGTGTAGTCTTTGTATTTGTAGGTATGTGTGTATATGTGTGTGTGTGTGTGTGTGTGTGTGTGTGTATGTAGGTGTTTGTATAGGTGTTTCAATGTCTGTGTGTGTTTCTGATTTTGTGTGTGTGTATATGTGTGTGTCTCTGTGTTTGTAGGTGTGTGTTGTGTGTGTGTGTGTGTGTGTACTTGTGTGATTTGTAGGTATGTGTGTGTGTGTCTTGTAGGCTTTTGTTGTGTATTCTAGGGTTTCAATGTCTGTGTCTTTGTGTTTGTGATTTGTGTGTGTGTGTGTGTATGTAGGTGTTTGTATAGGTGTTTCAATGTCTGTGTGTGTTTCTGATTTTGTGTGTGTGTATATGTGTGTGTCTCTGTGTTTGTAGGTGTTTGAGTGTGTGTGTGTGTACATGTGTGTGACTTTGTAAGTGTGTGTGTGCATGTCTTTGTAGGCTTTTGTGTGTGTGATTCTAGGGTCTGTCTGTGTCTTTGTAGGTGTGTGTGTGTGTGTGTGTGTGTGTGTGTGTGTGTGTATTAGATTTACCAAAAGCAGAAGGTGCAGATAGGGTTGTAGTCAGTTTCATTAATTGGAAAGAAAGCAAATGGTTCATCTTTTTTCTTTGTCGAATCTGCGGAATTTTCCTCTGAGAACTTACAATGATACAGATAACCTGAGTCATAACCCCCCTGCACAGGAAGAGAGAGAGAGAGAGAGAGAGAGAGAGAGACAGAGAGAGAGAGAGAGAGAGAGAGAGACAGAGAGAGAGAGAGAGAGAGAGAGAGAGAGAGAGAGAGAGAGAGAGAGAGAGAGAGAGAGAGACAGACAGAGAGAGAGAGACAGAGACAGAGAGAGACAGAGACAGAGAGACTTGTAAACCGACACATTGAACAGTACATCATCAGTTCTACAGTTACAGACCGTGTTCTATCAGTCTGTACAGTCTACACTGCTCACCACATTTATCAACCATTATTTGTGTGTGTGTGTGTGTGTGTGTGTGTGTGTGTGTGTGTGTGTGTGTGTGTGTGTGTGTGTGTGTGTGTGTGTGTGTGTGTGTGTGTGTGTACCATGAAGAGCCAGAACGCTCCAGGCTGAATGGAGTAGAAGGCACAGTGTAAAGGACTGGGTGGGTTTGGAATGATGATGGGTGGAAGTTCCTCTTCCTTTTCTTCCTCTTCCTCCAGTTCGTCCACTATAGGCTCTTGCCCCTGCTCTTTCATCTTCTGTAGTTTCTCCTCTTTCTCTTTCATCTTCTTCTCCTTTACACGTCGTCTGTGCTCTATCTCAGCGTCCCTCTGTACCAGAAAACAATTCTCTTATATTTACATAATGCATTTTACACTGACACCTACTGACTGACAGGTCTTCTAATGTCATCACATTCTGTAACAGTAAGTCAGATCTCATGTTTGTAGAAGCTGAGTGAAAAGCACCTGTGATGAGACATTAGTGAGATGTCCACTTTTTTCTCCCAAAGCTGCTACCTCTCTGAATTTAAACTAACACTGACTTATCTAACTAGAAAGCAATGGCAGTTACAAACCTTTATGCGTGATTTGATGCTGTGGAAGCAGAAATGTCTGACAGCGAGATTCTGAAGATGGTACGTCCTGTCTGTGTTCTCTTTGTTCATGTCAGGAGCCTGTATCTCCATCACATGGCCAGGCTGACATGCCACCAGCACGCCAGTCCCACCCTGGAAACACATACCCATGTTTAATAACTCGTTCAGCTGTTAAACAAAATATTATACGTAAAAACATATTTAATGGAAAAACATTTCAGGACACTTCGGTCATCACACTCTTTCTTTTTAACATGACAGTGTATGAAAAACAGGCCCATAAAGCCATGGATGGATGAGTTTGGCATGGAAGTACTTGACTGGCTCTCACCTCAGCCCCATGGGGTTTCCTCCCACAGTCCAAAATTTCTCTAAATTCCCCCTATATAGTCTGTGTGTGTTTAAGTGAGTGTGTGAGTGTTTGCCCAGCGATAGACTGGCACTCTGTCCTGAGTGCATCTGCCCTGTGCCCACTCTCTCCCTCTGAATTGGCATTGGGAACCTCCCCCTCGCAACCCTAGTAGAGGATTAAGTGGAAGATTATGAATAAATGAATAAATCATTAAATGACTGAATAATAGAAAAGTAAGAATTAATAACTCTTCACAAAGGTTGAGTTAACTAAGGTTTAATCCCTTTGAGTTTATGTTCAAACCCCAATAAATAAGGTCTTATTGTTACTGTCTTTCAAATTTCAAATAAGTTTCATGTTTCAAATAAAACCATTACTGTAACTTTAATAAAATTGAATTAAACTTTAAATTTAATTAATCTCTAAAATAGCTGAATACATTGTGATCGCCTGTGGTTCGACTGGGTAAAAAGGTGTCTAAATAAAAATAATAATAAAAAAACAAATATAAATCATTTGTAAAAGCCTGAATGGTAAATTATATTAAAAAATGCTTTAGCTTAAATGTTTTAGTAAGCAGGGAACTACAATAATTCTGAAAAACAAGTCCTCCACTAGGCGGCGACTGAAGGCTGAGCCACAAAAGTCCCGAGAGGAAAGCACCTACAATCCCCCTGAACACAGTGCAGTCATGTCAGAGGAAAACCCTGCCTGGAAAACCCAGGGCCTGTCTTCATTTCACCATCTGCTGCTTTTAACAGATAAGTGCTAAAAAATTAAATATTAATATACATGGAAAAAAAAAATATATATTTATATATATATAAATTTTACAACATCACTTTGCGCATACAGCTTCGCCTCCAATCTTCTGGGAAATCAGAATTTAATATATTTATTCATATACTGATGAATAAGGGAGTTGTGACTCACAATCTATGTTTAAATTCAAAGGTGTTTGCTGGTTTGAGGTCAGGATATTTTTTTATACCACATCATCCAGTCATGTTTCTATAGAGTTTACTTTGTGCAATGGGAGACAAGAAAGAATTCCCCCTTGCTGTGCATTTAGGAAGCATATAGTTGCATCTCTGCCCAGCGATAATTTGGAGCAAAGATGCAACTATATGCACCTATGTGCTCGAAACGTTCTCCCCTGGATGGGCATGGGGAACCCCCCCTCCCCCCACGACCCTAATATAGGATGAAGCGGAAGATAATGGATGGATGGATAGTTGCATCTCATCTTATTCATTCATTTATTAATTTTCTTCTGGGGGGGGGTTCCCCATGCTCATTCAGACCAAAAACATGGATTGAAGGTAAATTGCTCCAAATTGCTCCATATAGTGTGTGTTTGTGTGTTCAGCAGTAAATTGCATCCCTGTTCTGGGTGTAACCCCCTACCGCGGCTCCACCCTCCAACTTAGTAGAGGATTAAGCTGAAGATAACGGAAGGATGGATGGAACTGTAGAATCACATTCTTTAGTTTTACGCTAAAACAAAAACAGGCTAAAGTTAAACTTTGCCGTAGACAGAAAATACAAATCAATATCTGCCACACAAACTGAGTTGCTTAAATAATTGTTTGATTTTTTTAAACTTTTCTGTGATCATATAATCACTACACAACAGGGTTCCATTGAAATCGGAAAACAATGCAAAACCTGTGAGTTTCGGGTTACAGTATACAAAAAAGTTTAAATGACGTCCATACTACAGGAAGGTTCTTACTTACATGCACCTGAGGGGCCCACTGCAGGCAATGCACTGGCCCCGGCACCCTCACAAAGCCAAGGGGCTCATACTTGTCCCCAACCGCAAAAAAGAACACAGTGCAGTCTGCACTCTATTGAGCCAGAGAGAGGAAGAGAGGGCGAGAGAGGGTGAGAGAGAAAGGAGGAGAGAGATTGTGTACATTACTGATGATAAAACAAAGAACAAATCATTCACTGACGTCTCTTACCCCAGTAACCATGATTTTTCCAGTAATGTTAAAAGAAATAGCTGTCACTGCTGCATTGTGGGGTTTAAGGGCCTGTTTGAGTCGAAGCTCTGAATCTGAAGAGTGTGTGATGCCCATGACAGCACTCAGACTCTTTGGATTAAAAAGTTCCAGCAGACGCACCACTCCATCCTCAAACCCCACCACCAGCAGACCCTGACCACCCCCCACCTAGAGAGAGAAAACAGAGACAAAGAGAGAGACGTGCATGAACAGAATATCCTGAAGGACAGGATGTATATATTAAACAAGTTAAAGCAAAGTCAAAATAATACAAAAAAACTCCATACTATAACAGGGGCCCAGATGAGAGCAGTTCCTCCCTGTGCGTAGCGGCTAAACGTCAGCTCTTTTTTGAAGAGGAAATCATAAACCCTCACTGAACCTGGACAAAAATGCATTGCATTTGATTGGTTTTATTGATCTGGAGTAAAATTATTTTTTTAAATAATGTAATTCAGACACATTCAGTTTTTTTATTATGAGGGTAATGCTAAGATTAGCCCTATTAATAAATATTTGAAACATGGATGTTAGTTGCTATTATCCTTCCTTCTGCACACCATGTTTATTGATGATGGCATAATGAAGCTTTAAGGTCAGAGAGGAGGTGCATTATTGGAAATAAATCACGGGAAAGATTCACATGTTTATTCACAATAATGCACAACCTCATGTGGCTTTATTACTTTCATAAAACAGTTACAAAAGTTTGATTCATAATTTGATTTATTAATACAAAATCCTGAATGCTGATTGCTGAGTAACAGATTTCCAGTTTCTCCAACAATCAAATAAATTCCATACCACAGTTTATTAAAAATAATATATTTTACATCACGTGTTGATACTAAAATGAAGCAGTCAGAGGTGTGTGTTATTGTCAATAATGTCCCGGCTGGACCAGCCAATCAGATTTAAGGACTGGAACTACAAATTTTATAACAAAGCATAATATTTACCTGTCCAATACAAGAAAAAGCTGTGTATGTAAAATAAGCCTATTTTATTTAGGGAACCTTTTATGTCATTTTGTAGCTTTATTGTTTAACGCACTACTTCTATGAACTGACATTTCTAAATAAAATTGATAGATAGAATATAAATTCCAATAGAACTGATGTTAATGATGCAAGTAAAGTGTTACAGGTAGTGACAGGTGGTATTTTGCTGACTCTAATAGTTAATGCTTGTGCACTTACAGTCCAGTGCTGTAGTGGCCATCAGGTGACTGCTTTCAGACACATCCAATCCCTTCACCTCACCCGCATGGCACAATAACAGACACTGCGGATCCTGGGTCTGCAAGCGCATAGAAGCTTGTATGAAAACATGCACCAAGAAAAGATCCTAAAAATCACTACATAACTTGATGTGGGTCTTATTGCAAAAGCAGGACAATTATAAGGCAACAAGACTGTAGTACAAGCAGCAATACTGACTTTAAATGAACTTATGGATTATTATTTTTACAATCCTCAACACTTGAACAATCTTGACATAAGCTCAGAAACAAGCTCTTGTGATACTCACAGTATTAGTAAAAGACAGGTCCACCTTCCAGATACCTCCATTAGAGTCCTGCAGAATGTAGGAAGTCATTAGTTTATATATACATGTAGGTCATTTTACAGAACCATCACTGAGAAATTACAATTTGGGTGGTTAATGACTTATTAGCTTTGCATTAACACTAACTTGATGTAAATGCCACTGACTTGGTGTTAGGGTGACCAGATTCCAATTCACCAGATGTGGGACAAAGACTATGTGAGTGTGGGACAATGTGGAACACCAATGCATAGTCTAAAATAACTTTAAAAAAAAAAAGAAACACCTCCCACCTGCCCCTTTAGCACATATATAGTGTGTACAATTGTACAGTGTAAGAACAGAACAGACAGTTTAATGTGCTAAAGGGTATGACTTCCTGTATTTCTCCAAACAGTATATATATGTATATAATGTATATTTTATTTAAATGAACCTTTCTCTAACTTAAGAAAACAGTAAACATGGAACTTTTATACTATTTCACAGTGTTTCTCAAATTAAAACACATTTGAATCTTGTTTGGGTTTTAGCAGGAGCGCATGCGCAGACTGGGAAACCTCCTTTTGAGCAACACGTCATATATTCTTCCAGATCTCGTGCTGCATGCTGCTGCTGTTCTGACCTGATTTGCATTGTTTGTGTTGGTGGGCGTGCCCTTAACATGCGTCCGCGTTCCCAATTGGTTGACATTCAAACAGCCCGCCTCTCCCCCCGATAACAGACAACACAGCCGTCCAATGGCAGATTATAAACCATGCATTTTAAAACTGGTGTCTGACTTTCAATAACAATGCAGGACCACGTCTCAATTTGTGGGACGCCTGAAAAGTAATGAAATTGCGTGACACAAAGCGGGACATCTGGTCACCCTACTTGCTGGTGGTGGTGGTGTTGTTTCTTTATGATGTGATATTGGGGATGGATGGACAGACAGACATGATGTTTAGAGCCGTACTAACCTGAGCAAACCAGATGGTTGAATCATGAACGATGCTCTTGACCATGCATGACAGACTCACGTGGCGACCAATAATCAACTCGTTCACTGGCTCCATCTCAAAGATGCCTCTCTCATCCAGACAGTCAGCTGTATCTAGAGTCTCAAAATCCCAGCACTGCAACACAACAACGAACGAATAAAGAAAGTCATCAAAAAATAAAATCTAGAAACATTTTTAGAATGAATAAATTAATAATTAATAATCATACAAAGTCATAAAACTATTTTTGTTTAAGGACACTTACTCTGACTGCTCCGTCTGCACCCATGGTTATCAGCTCCTCCTCATCCAGCACAAACTGCTGGATTGGCCCATTGTGACAGCTGCGGCCATCTTTTCGACAGATCTCAACCTTTATCAAACCCCCATCCCACATTAGCATGTTCCCCCACTCTGATCCAGAAAGAACCTTAAACACAGACAGTCATACAGAGGGTAAAAATGTGTGTGTATGTGTGTGTGTGTGTGTGTGTGTGTGTGTGTGTGTGTGTTGTGTGTGTGTGTGTGTGTGTGTGTGAATTAGAGAGAGATAGAAAGAGACAGAATGAAAGAGAGTGAGAGATTGAGTACCTTGCCATCTGGAAGCTCAACATACCCCTCTATATCTGTCAAAGCTGTTTTTCCAAACCTTCCCAGAATACCTTGCAACTTTAGGCCTGTAAAGGTGTTGGCCATTTTCCAAAACCTGAGCATGAAATCAACAACCTTACTTAATGCAGCGGTATAGAAATCAGATCATATTCTATAGTCCTCCTTTAACTCACAATGAAAATACAACACATACTTGATGTGTCCCGATCCTGAGCTGGTGAGCTGTCCTGGGTTGTCCGGGGAGAATGTGATGCGATAAACGTCCTGAGAGAAGGCCTTACAGCAGAGCATCACCTGCTCCTGTTTCCAGTCCCAGAGAGTGAGCATATAATCAGGGGAACTGCCAATACTCGCCAATAATGTGCCGTCTCGGTTAAAATTCACACAGCTGTAAGCCATAGCTGTGCCCCCTGTCCACAACAGAAACACATTTGAGTTTAGTTTAGAGTTTAGTTTGTGTCCTGTGATTGTCTAATTTAGTAGCTGAACAATGATCAGGTATGGAACATCACCTGACCTGAGAGTCCAATCCTTCATATAATATATTATAATAATCAGTCATATAGTAATAATACTACGGGCGGCACGGTGGCTTAGTGGTTGGCATGTTCTCCTCTGAGCACTAGGGATTCCCAGTTCGAATCCCCATCTGGGTGGAGTTTCCATGTTCTCCCCGTGTCTGCGTGGGTTTCCTCTGGGTTCTCTGGTTTTCTCCCACAGTCCAAAAAACATGGATCAAGTCAATTGAGTTCTCCAAATTGCCCCATGTAGAGTGTGAGTGTGTGAGTGAGTGTGTGCTCAGCGATAGATTGCCCCCCTGTTCTGGGTGTATCTGCCCAGCGCCCGAGACGTTCTTCCCTGGATGGGCATGGGGAACACCCCCCCACGACCCTAATAGAAGATAAAGCAGAAGATAATGGATGGATGGATGGATAATAATACTACATAAAATAAAAAGAGGTGGGTAGTATCGAGTTATACTTACTTAGATCTACAAAATTTTATTTTTATAATAGTGAACATTTTTATATGTTAAAAATCACTTGCTTAAGACAGAAATTAATTTCACATGTTTATGGATTTTTAAGTATGTGGGATTCCTGCATGTCAATTATTACCTTTAAGGATGCGATTGGGCACCAGTGAAGGGTACGCATAAATAATGATGTAAGGCTGCTTGCCTTTCTCTGCCACTGCGAAATATCTCTTGCTGGGATGAGGCTTCAAACACAAAAAAGCAGAGACTGGGCTTAAATGTTTCCCATACACCTCATTTACTATCTAGCTGTTTAAAATAAATATTTTTAAACTGTCCTTCACTACTGTTTATAATTTAAGATTTGTTCTTCTCTACCATTACTGTTCCAATTCCAGCTCCACTGCAGCTGCGGATATAGTGATGCCCTTTGGTGTGCATGTTGAGGAGAACCAGGACATTTCCAGCTACGTAGACCAGTGTGTGTTTGTCCAGCAGCTGCAGGTTGGCTCGGCGTCTGCAGTCATATCCAAATGAATGTCTGAATTCTGGTTAAGGACTGTCTTATCAGGATTCTGGATTCTGCTTTTATTTAACGTAAATACATTTTTAGCAAGATAAGGTGGAAAAGGATACGAGAGTTCCAGGAGATTGGGAGGGATGCTGGAGTCCGGTGATGTAAACGGTTTAGAGCAGAGCTCCTCATACTTGTAACATTTATCTTCCAAATCTGTTTCTTGCTGGATTTCTTCTTCAAAATTCTCTTCATCTTCGTCAGCACCTATGTACGCATAATATAGAGAGTAAACATAATTCCTTAAAAACTCAGACTTGAGTGAATCTGAGCTGTTAGATGGTAACTGGTATGAAAATTCCCATTGCCTTTAGTTTCAGGTGTTTCCATCTGCCCTCTGTGATTAGCTTTGTCTGTATCTGTTAGATTTTGGTGAGGAGATTTTTAGGAGTGAAAACTGAAACAAATAGGAGAACCTACACAGGCTTAATGTTTTCCATAAAGGGATCTACCTTCCAGTCTATTTTCTCCTTTCTAGTCTAGTGAATATGTTTGAAGGATGGTAGCATGTACCACTTTCTTTAAAGAAAATTGCTTTTTTGCCTTGGCTGCAAAAATGTATTTACATCTGTGTTAGTTTAAGGCTCTTTGTGTTGATTTTACTCATTTTAAGGTTTGGGGCTTATTCATAAAACTTTATTTAGTTTGAGCCTCATTACTGAGATGTCATTTTTTTATTTAAATGTTTGACCCGCTTGTAATTTCTACTAATTAGATGTCATGAAGTTAAATAGCTAAAGATGAATTAACTACAAGTAATTACAACATATAAGAAATGTAAAATGTATCATTTATAGATTTTATATTAAAATATTAAGTTTGAATATCTTAAGTAGAAGAACAATAAAAACAAGCACATTTGGAAGTAGGAAAATATGTCAAATATGTCAATATTGTCTATTAATTGTGATTTTTGATGATACATTGCAAACAAAGGGCATTCCAGTTCATTTTCATCTTTTAAGTTTAGTTCGCCAGGCGGCACGGTGGCTTAGTGGTTAGCATGTTCTCCTCTCAGCACTAGGCATTCCCGGGTCGAATCCCAATCTGGATGGGGTTTCCATGTTCTCACCATGTCCACATGGGTTTCCTCCGGGTTCTCCGGTTTCCTCCCACAGTCCAAAAACATGGATTAATGTCAATTGAATTCTCCAAATTGTCCCATATAGAGTGTGTGTCTGTGTGAGTGAGTGTGTGTCCAGCGATAGATTGGCGTCCTGAAACGTTCTCTCCTGGATGGACATGGGGAACCCCCCCCCGCAACCCTAGTAGAGGATAAAGCGGAACATAATGAATGGATAGAAGTTTAATTTGCCTTTCATACTAAACTGAATTGTTAGTATGGGTTAACTTGTTATGACTCCACATGCAAAATTTGTTTAATTTTCATATTTTAAGCTTGGCTTGCTTTTAATATAAAATGGTCCTTTTGTCCGCGGCACGGTGGCTTAGTGTTTAGCATGTTCTCCTCTCAGGATTCCCGGTTCGAATCCCCATCTGGGTGGAGTTTCCATGTTCTCCCCGTGTCTGCGTGGGCTTCCTCCGGGTTCTCCGGTTTCCTCCCACAGTCCAAAAACATGGATCAAGTCAATTGAGTTCTTCAAAATTGCCCCATATAGAGTGTGTCTGTGTGAGTGTGAGTGTGTGTTCAGTGATAGATTGCCCCCCTGTCCTGGGTGTATCTGCCCAACGCCCGAAACGTTCTCCCCTGGATGGACATGGGGAACCACTGCGACCCTAATAGAGGATGAAGCGGAAGATAATGGATGGATGGATGGATGGATGGATGGATGGATGGATGGATGTGACCTTTTGTCCACTTCATAGAGACATGCTGTAAAATTACAATTTTAAAAATCTAAATTGCAAGTTGTTTATTTTACCCTCGATATTTAGGAAATTCCAACAAAGTATAAATTAGATGACACTTTTATTTTTCACTTCCGAGGAGGATAAAGAAGTTTTAAACATTTTGAAAACCTTACCTTCTAAGGAATCGTCCACTTCATCAGACGCATCCATTTTCGTTTGGGAGGTTGCCTAAGCGACCAGGGGGCGGGAGGGGCGCGCGGTGCACTCTGGGAGTTGCAGTTTCTCTTCGGCGCGGTGGACGTATGGCGTTCAGACTTCAGTCCGGCGAGCTGGAGCCTCTGTTTGAGTTTAATTCAACAGAAACCTTTAGCTTTCCTCTTCATTTATATGAGTTCGGAAAAGACCTGGACGTAGTAAGTTCTTTAATCGTTTAAATCTTCTCTTTCGTTTCGTTATGTCGAGAAAACTTGGAGGAAGTGAGCGGTTCGCTCGGAGTTCCGTTGAACTTATTTCTATCTGATTTATATTTATATTTATATTTATATTTATACGAACCTTAAAATTAATCACGTTTAATCATTTTGGCCTCGTTACATTTCATCTATAGTCGTTTTAGTTACTTCTTGTCACGTTTTCTTTTGTAAATTCAGGTAAATTTGAAGCACTTTAACGTTTACATGTTTACTCAGCAGTAATGTTGTCTCATGAAGATTCAGATTGTTCATATAAATGACGTTTTACCAACAAATCTCGCAAATAATTTGGAAAACCTAACTGTATAGTCACATCTCGAATGTCCAGCCTCTGACCCTGACGGATTAGTTTGAGATGCTAAATACAATTCTGTAAAGCTGCTTTTGGACAATATCAAAAATTATTGTTATGAGTACTGTTAAAATTATATAAATGAATTAACTATAAATTAATTTAGTTAGTCCGCTTAGTCCTCCGCTGGGGTCAGGGCTGTACCCATGCCTATCCAGGAGAGAACGTTTCGGACGCTGGGCACCCAGGACCGGGCGCCAATCTATAGCTGGGCACACACACACACAGACACTATATGGGGCAATTTAGAGCACTCAGTTTACCTTGAATCTATGTTTTTGGACTGTGGGAGGAAACCGGAGAACTTGGAGGAAGCTCATGCGGACACAGGGAGAACATAGAAACTCACCCAGATTGGGATTCGAACCTGGATCTCCAGTGCTGAGAGGAGAACATACTAAAATCTAAGCCATTTTTGATTTGAACTTAAACTATAATAATGCAGTTCTTTGAAGCAGACAGAAATGTAAAAAGGATGCATGTCTTCACCATCTGGAGGTTCTACAGATGTCTGATAACTAACTGACACTATTTACATTAGCAAAAAAATGTTTTGAAGGGTTCTAGAAGAAATCCTCCTATTCAGTTGTTTTCACAGTTTGGGGAAAAATATTTCAGTAAATATTTTAATCAGTTTATCTGTCATTTTGCACTGACCTGGTATTAAGTTGGTACAACGTGAAGCTTCTGAGTAGTTGGGTAACTTTTGTTAAATTTCTTTTGTGTAGTGAAGCTTTGTTTATTGTAGAGTAACTAATAGTGCAGTACATTTTACAAGTAGCTGTAACCAATATAATATCTCAGTAAACAATCCAACATTTCATTGTTAAGACACTGTTCTCATACCTGGACTTTTATGAATTTTTGGAATCTTAGATGACCTGACAATTTTCAGAGGTGTTCTGTAACTGAAGCTAAGCTTCGTCTTAAAACCATCAGATGCTTTAAGTGACGTTCCTTTAGTTTAATAGCTATGGCAATCACCAATCTCAACAATCCAAAGTTATTTTGAATGTTCCATTGTACTCTGTTAACAGTAGAGGATTTAAACCTAGAACTTAGATTTTTTTTTGTTGTTTTGAAATATTTTGGGTGTTTTTTTTACTAACTTTTTTTCTCCCACAACAATAATCTTTTATGCTACAGTAATAAATGTATACAAATTGACAATTATGCAAATTAGGCACCATTTAGCAAGTTTAAGCGACTTTTAGGACAGCCAGTAGCTACTTTTTTTTTGAAACCAGTAGTTGGGGACACTGTGTGCATTATTTTTGTGAATAAATCACAGGAAAGAGGGGTAGTGGCATCACGTTGTGCCTTACAACACCTTTTTCCCGTGATTTATTAACAATAATGCATGCCCTCTTTTACCTTAATGCTTTATTATAAAATGGGCAATTCTGGTCGTTAGTCTGGTTGGCTGAGCCGTTTATTGACAGTAATGCAACCCTCTGACCACTTCACATTCATATCAATCAATGCTTGATATACATTATTTCAAATCATGTTACATTAATGGAAATACAGATTAATATAAACAGAGTGGAGTCCTGATGAGCATTAAATCTGCTGCTGTGGTCGTTTATAATTTGTGTTCTGTAACATGGCCACTATGAACTGGTAACATGTTACTCAGCAGTCAATGTTCACTTTAAAAACTGGACTAGATTACATAGTGGAAGACCATTTTATTAACAATTTTGTTTTCAATAAACGCTATTGTATAAAAGCAGTAGGGTACCTGAAGGTCAAAAGCAGTAAGGTCTCCTCTCAGCACTAGGGATTCCCGAATCTCAATTTGTGGAGTTTCCATGGATCAAGATCAATTGAAATCTCCAATTTACCCCAAATAGAGTGTGTCTGTGTGAGTGTCTGCCCAATGATAGATTGGCACTATGTCCAGGGTGTATCTGTGCAGCGCCCGAAACGTTCTCCCTTGACCCTAGTAGAGGATAAAGTGGAGGATAATGGATGGATGTTGAACACAAAGTTAAATGTCCACATACTTTTATTTACTTTTCGTCTTTTGCAGATAAGCAGTGCAGATGTCCTTACAGACTAACAATGGCATCACATTCAGATGTGTGTCCTGATACAGGTGTGTGCTGAAGAATTTAAGCTTTAATACTCTTAAATGTTATGAAGAAACACGTCAATGGATTTCAGCTTCACGTGTGTCTCTTGCATTGTTCTAGAACTTGGGTCGAATCAGACGTTAAAGGCGTATCTGCTGGCATCACAAAAGCAGCTGGTGGAATCTTTGTATAACCTTCCACCGCTGTTGGACAGTGTCCTTGCTGCTGGCCTGCTATCTCTGGACAACTATCAAGAGGTGAAAGCGGAAAAGACACCTCAGAGCAGTGCCCGCAAGCTGCTCGAGATCGTGCAGGGTCAGATGGATGAGAATGGGGCCTCACGCTTTATCGAGTGTCTGAAGGAGTGCAGGCAACACTACCCTCGTCTACGCGACTGGCTCAGTTTAAACCCAGGTATGTCTGAACTCATAAGGTCATTTCTTTTTTAATTGTTGTAGGCATTATTACTAATTGTTCTCATTTTGACAGATATCCAGCTTGGACCCACAGGTTTGTATCTCTTTATATTTAGGATCCTAATATTACAGGTAGCCGCTGTTGATACAGGTGGGAGATCAGCTGACATGTTTCTCACTGTTCTTAGAGAGGCAGCTGAAGGCCCAGTTCTCTTGTCTATGCAGTCGCCTTGGCTTCTCGGTACTTCCTGTGTCTCTGGCACTTTTTTCAAGCAACGTCCTGACTCAGTTCGAACTGGAAAGGATTCAAGGGGCACCGACGCCCACGCAGCAGACCCAGACTCTGCTGGAGATCTGCCTTTCCAAAGGAGAGAATGCTTGCAGGAGCTTTTATTTAGCTCTGAACAACGAGGATTCTTTCTTATTTGAAGACATGAATGGTAAGGAACGCTGTATTACTATCACTAACTGGAACAGAAGGAGCTGCTTGTCATATGTTATAATAGAGTTATAACAACATGACTGTAAAAGCTGCTTAATCTCACAGCCCTGCTGTCATACAGAACACATTTCATGGACATTAACAGACATGAGCATCATAACATGTTAAGCTTTCAATAGTGGTGCTGGTGCTCTTTAGCATTCCATAAGATTTTAGGGCAAAAACTCCTAAGTGAATAAATTAAGTGCAAGACCATAATGTTTGTATCTATATGCTCACTTACAACTACCCTGCTCTTACTCGAATAATTAGAATTGCATATACCAAACCCACCATGTATTTTGGAGCGCAGACCATGTTTACAGTACACATCTTACAACTGTATCTCATGCATGCTTGTGTTAACGTCGTCAGTTGATTAAGAAGAAAAAGTAATTAATATTTTGTATTTGACAAATCCATCCATCCATTATCTTCTGCTTTATCCTCTATTAGGGTCGCGGGGGGGGGTTCCCCATGCCCATCCAGGGGAGAACGTTTCGGGCGCTGGGCAGATACACCCAGGACAGGGCGCCAGTCTATTGCTGGGCACACACTCACTCACACAGACACACTCTATATGAATATGTATTCGTTACGTTTGTGTATTTTGTAGAATAACTTTCAGGCCCACAGCCTGTGTCCCCTCCTTAAAAACAGTAAAAGGAAGGTTTTTAAGAACTTCACATTATGAAATGTTTGTCTATGTGCCGGATGCAGTTACCTGCCAAGCTCCTTTGATTTGTTTTAGAATTGCAGCAGCCAGAGTTTAATCAGGGCTGTAATAAGAACATGCACAGTGTCCTACACAGGTAGCAAACCTCTGCACACTAACATACAGGTGCTAATTTCATTGATTGGAATTTATTATATTAATGTAAAATAAGGTGTACATTTAATATTTTAGTAAATTAATTAAACGACAATTCTTGCTCTTTTTCTCTCTCACAATTTTTTTTCCATATTGTACAAATTAATTAATATGTAAAATATAGAGAATTCAATGTATTAAACCTTTCTTGTTGATTTTTTAAAATATTGTTTTGATTTAGTTGCTTACTTAGGTGCTAATTTAATTAATTGTAATTTATTATAATATAAAAAAGTGTACATAAAATTAGGTTTACATTTAATATTTTAGTAAAGTAAGTAAACGACAATTCTGGCTCTTTCTCTCTCTTTTTCCCCCATATTGAACAGTACATATTAACTATTATGTACAATATTGAGAATTCAATGTATTAAAAGTTGTTTATCAATTTTTAAGATTTTCTTTTTGCCTATTAAAGCTGAAATGTTAAGTGAGCTGAAAAGACCTTTACATTGAAAACAAAAGCATTTCCAGATTGTTCCATCCAGTCTTACAGAGCTCTGATTTGCAGTGAGCAGTTTGGTGAAAGGTCTGTCGATAAACTGTGATAAACCCGGCAGTCTGGCCATGTCATTAGAGGAGACAAGAGACGGTCATGAAGAAGAGCTGTGTTATTCAGGTAACCTTATTTGCTGATTCCTGTAGCATCAGATTGCAGCTGTAGGTTTGCTTACGAATGTCGTTTTATCAGGAGTCCTTGCAGCAGATAAAGACTCAGCTGGGTGTGGCAGTCGGGGATGAAGCCAGGCTGAACGTGTGTGAGCTGGGCGTGGCACTCGGTTTGCCATCTCGGACAATCAGAGAGTGTCTCCTGGAGGAAGTGAGCATAGGGGATGCAGCCCAGCTGGAAGCTCTGGTGACTCTGTTTATGGAGAAGACGCAGGATGAAGAGCGGCTCCTCAGCAGAATGGCTGAAGTCAAGATTCAAAGTAGGTTTATTGGTTATTATCCCCCCCCCCTCCTCACGACACTAATACAGGATGCAAGAGGAAGATAATGTATGAAAGAATATTGTTAGAGTGAAGATAAAGGTGACCATATTGGTCTATAATTTTTTCGGCTTACATATTAAAATATTTGGGTTTCCAAGACATAAAGATATATTTATGTTTAATTAAAAAAGTGGTACTTTCCATCAAAAATATATTGGTAATTTCATTCATTCATTATCTTCCGCTTTGTCTTATATATTAGGGTCGCGGGGGGTTCCCCATGCCCATCCAGGGGAGAACGTTTCGGGCGCTGGGCAGATACACCCAGGACAGGGCGCCAATCTAATCACTGGACACACACTCACTCACACATACACACTCTATATGGGGCAATTTGGAGAACTCAATTGACTTGATCCATGTTTTTGGACTGTGGGAGGAAACCGGAGAACCCGGAGGAAACCCACACGGACACGGGGAGAACATGGAAACTCCACCCAGATGGGGATTTGAACCGGGAATCCCTAGAGCTGAGAGGAGAACATGCTAACCACTAAGCCACCGTGCCGTCCCTATTGGTAATTTGGATAACTGAATTTTTTAAAATAAAAAGCTATTCCATAATTATTGCAACATTTCAGAAATTGGCAATGAGGTGCACAACTGATGAGATCTGACTAAAATGTGTCCAAAAGATTGCAATTAAAAAGTTAAGCTTACGTTCATCGTCGTCGTGTCCTGCAGGTGTCCGACTCTCTAAAAGGGGCTGCTTGCTGATGAAGCTCCTGAAGCAGGCTGAATTCAGTCTTCGGAACAACTCCAGCAACTTGAGTTCCAGGGATTTCTTGCATCTTCACTCTTCTAACAGCAGCTGTGAGAATAAGTGCACAGAGTGGATTATCTTCAGGTTCCTGCTGTGGGATTGTCTGGCCGAGGCCGTAGAGAAACCCGCTCTGGATTTTGTTGCTACATTGGCCCAAATGCTGCAGCAGCTTCAGGGCTGTGTTCGGGTGGAAGCAGGACTCCTGCAGGAACTGAAGCAGTGTTGGACTGACAGAGGAGCTGAGAACCTGCTTCAGAGCATCAGGGTCTTGGCCCAAATTCTCAGGGACCTCCATCCGTTTGAGGATCAGTTACAGGTGCTGAAGCCAATCCAGGGTTTATATTCGTGCAGGCCGTCCAGGCTTCACAGGGTCACGTCGTTTCAGGGCGTTTCTCTGCGGGCCATTCGCAGAGCTATGAGCAGTGCTCAGCCGGCCTCCCAAGATGCCCCACGAGTTCAGAGGTATAAAGATGTGTGTGCACAGGTTGCACAACTTCTTGGTACACTACATCCAGAGCAAAATAAAACAGAAGATTTTACCTGTGACCCTGCCCAGCGAGTCCAGCTTGCCCTTTCCAGACTCACCTTTAACTCGCAGGACTTTGATGCAGGGATTTATCTGCGCTTGATGGCCATTGAGAGGTTTAACCCTACAGAGTTGGACCTGGATCCATTAATGGAGCTGCATCAGTTGACGCTGTCTGACCTGCAGCGTTATCTACAACCATGCGACCGCCACAACTTCCAGTTTGTCCTGAGTGCGGTGCAGATGCTCGGCCAGCGGCGGCTGCTTTCGGTTCACAGCTCGCAGGCGTTGGTCTCCATTGATAACGGCATCGAGGAAATCTTTCATTTCAACACCTCTGAGCCAGCCTCGTTTCTGGTGTTTCTGCATTGCACCGGCTACGAAGAAGACAAAGTGTACTTTGAAGTTTGCGAGCCGCAGTGTGCGCTCGCTCTCCAGTTTGACCCTCGAGAACTGGAGACGTTCCCAGCAGGACAGGTTTTAGCACAGCGCGATGATAAAGTCTGGATAAGAGGGGGGCAACCAGGCTGGTTACAGGATCTAACAGCCATGGCAGAGACGTGTAGAGGACGGGTTCAGGAGGTTGGCTGTTGTTTTAAGGTCACAGCCTCAGAGTCGGAGTGCAGGGTGAGGTTCATGTACAGAGATGGGAGGCTTTGGGCAGCGCCACACGCAGGCTGTGAGGTTCTCTGAGGTTCTGTTCACACTGTGTGAGGAACAGGTCCTTGTGTGAGGTCAAGAGAAAGGTCATTTATTAAATTTGATGTGGGGCAACCACTGCAGCCCGCACCGGTCACAGCTGTGACATTAATTAATTGGATGAATTGAAACCGGGCAGCATGGCTTAGTGGTTACAATGTTCACCTCTCAGCGCAGGGGATCCAGGTTCGAATCCCAAGCTCGGAGAACTTTCATGTTCTCCCCGTGTCTGTGTGGGTTTCCTCCCACAGTCCACAAACGTGGATTCAAGGTAAATTGAATATGGAGCACTATAAATTGCCCCATATTGTGTGTGTGTGTGCCCAGTGATAGATGGGTACTCTGTTCTGGGTGTAATGTTCTCCTCTGGATGGCATGGGGAACCCCCCGCGACCCTAGTAGAGGATTAAGTGGAAGACAATATATGAATGGAAACCTTTTCTGCAAGCCAAGTCTTTTTCTATAATGATACCTGAGTAAATATTGTGTATATTTATAATTTTTCTACTGTAAGCGTTATTTCTCATCACAAACATTTCAATGCACAGATGTCCTGACAGGTACTGCAAACGATGATATTGCTTTTAAATGCCATTAGAACCTCAGGAATCAACCAACATACGGGTTATCATTGTTTTTAAGTTCATTAAAAGAGATTTTGGGATATAAAGAGATCTTTCAATAACTGTATTATACTTTAGAACACACTGCCTGAATTAAAAAAGGTCAGAGTCTGGGTGGGCATCAGGAACCCGAGTATATGATTAAGTGGAAGATGAGATAACATGAGATGCGTTGTTTAGGATTAATGGATGCATTCTGCAATCTCACCACTAGGTGCCGCAAATCAAACACATTTATGTTTTTATCTTTAATGCATCAAATTTAAAAGTTACTTCACTAAAGACACTGGTCTTGGTCATTGGTTTTTCACTGATATGTAAATTTAATATTAAATAATACTATAAGAAATCAGATCAATGCTTTAAGTAAAAAAAACAAACCTTTATTGATCTAAAACAGAACTGACTCTAAACGTGTAAATTCTGATATTTATATAAAACCGATTCTTCAGTCTGAATAATTGTATAATAAAATGTACCGTCTGTTTTGTGTGGATTCAGCTAATGACTGATGTTAAAGAGGATTAAAAGGCCTGTCCGCGCTGTTTTATCACATCCTGTCATGGTATTGTGAAACACAGTGGGCATGTTCTCAACAAGCTGCTTGTTCTCATCTTTGTTACAGATGTGATGCGTGCAATAATAATAATAATAATGATATCTTCATGTTGAATGCATTGATGTGTGAAAGTCTGTTTGCATCAGCTGTGCTTCCATCAGATGTGAGCGGAGAGAGCGAACCAGCCCTGTTTCAGTCTGTCCACCTGCAGAAAACATGAAGACAAAATGTGATCAGCTGATCTAAATTTAGCCCTGAATTAAAAAAACAGATTTTAAATCATCTTAATCCATGTCAGATTTAACGAGTCAGCAGTTAATGAAGTTAATTAAAATGGCTGATCCTGGGTTGTAAAAGGGTTTTATCATTTTTTTAATATTTTAAGGTCATGAGCAGCACGGTGGCTCAGTGGTTAGTAGCATGTTCACCTCTCAGAGCTGGGGATGCAGGTTCGAATCCCAATCTGGGTGTCCACATGGGTTTGTTCCACAGTCCAAAAACATGGATTCAAGGTAAATAGGATGCTCTAAATTGCCCCATATAGAGTGTGTGTGAGTGAGTGTGTGCCCAGTGATAGATTGGCGCCCTGCCCTGGGTGCTTCTGCTCAGCGACTGAACATTCTCCACTGGATGGGTACGGGGAACCCCCCCCCCCCCGCCTCCGCAAGATTAAGATTATGAATAAAAGTCATGAAACTATTAACAGCTTTGAAACAAAATTGTACTATTATGTATTATAGTTTAAAGTAAAAAAAAAAAAAAAACAGCTGCTATTTGAGATGCACTGTGGCTTGTCGTCCAACAGAGTAAGAGTCTTTAACAGAGTAACAGTCTTTAACAGAGTAACAGTCTTTAACAGAGTAAGAGTCTTTAACAGAGTAAGAGTCTTTAACAGAGTAAGAGTCTTTAACAGAGTAAGAGTCTTTAACAGAGTAACAGTCTTTAACAGAGTAAGAGTCTTTAACAGAGTAAGAGTCTTTAACAGAGTAAGAGTCTTTAACAGAGTAAGAGTCTTTAACAGAGTAAGAGTCTTTAACAGAGTAAGAGTCTTTAAGGCAAAATTTATTTTACCAGCTTGTTGAACTAAATCATATCTGATGAAGCACTAAGCCACTGCTGCCAACCTACTAACAGAAAGTACTAATTTTAATAAAAGTGCTTAGTATTAAAGCAAAAACATGGCATTTTGAGGAAGTGGGTATATTTATTTATTTATTTGAGGTTTACTGCCAATTGAGGCACAAGTGTCTAAATGTCCCACCAACCACAGAAAGAGTTTTACTCGTTAATTTACCTGAAGGTTTACGCTCTGCTTCTGTCCCTCTACAGTCTGTAGGGAAGTTGCTTCAGCTGAACTGCAGAAAAGAAACCACACAGAACACGAGACGATCAGGTCCATAAGAACTGAGACAACATTCTGCAGCATTTTATTCTAAAACAGATTTGTTTATGTGAAATAAAGTTCACAGTGACATCCGTCTGTCTTCCTGTAACTAACGCTTCGGTTTGAAATCATAAGAAATTTACATTTCCATTGTAAAGATGTAACTGCAGGTGGCACGATGTTCTCCTCTCAGCGCTAGGGATTCCCGGTTCGAATCCCCATCTGGGTGGAGTTTCCATGTTCTCCCAGTGTCTGTGTGGGTTTCCTCCGGGTTCTCCGGTTTCCTCCCACAGTCCAAAAACATGGATCAAGTCAATTGAAATCTCAAAATTGCCCCATATAGAGTGTGTCTGTGTGAGTGAGTGTGTGCTCAGTGATGGATTGGCGCCCTGTCCTGGGTCTATCTGCCCAGCACCCGAAACGTTCTCCCCTGGATGGGCGTGGGGAACCCCACCGCGACCCTAATAGAGGATAAAGCGGGAGATAATGAATGAATGAAAAAGATGTAACTGCACTGAGAGAAGGAAAATGACTGAAGTGTAAAAGAAAAGTACATTCACTCGCATGTGGACTTCATTCGTACACATGCATCTGAGCGGGAGCAGACTAAATATGAACAAATACGACATAAAAACCAAAGAATATCCTTGAATGTTGAATGAATCATGGTCTTATTGGTATTAATTAATACTATTCTGTTTATGCTAAGCAAGTAAAAAACAAATCCAATAGTACCATAAAATTAAGCAAATACTGCTGTTATCTATATATATAAAAAAAAAAGACATCAGCAATATGATGGAGTTAAAAAAAAATCTTAATTGAGATAATCCTGCCAAATTCTTATTTTCTTACTGAATGAGTGAGAGGGAAAGGCTGCAGTTAAAGGATTAATTTTTTACAGAAATCACAGGTGTTTTGGAGACAGGGTTATGGTGGCCAGATTGAGGTGGTTTGGAAATGTGCAGATAAGCTTTATTTAGGAAGAGGAGGATGCTGAGGATGTTTATGGATGTGGTCAGAACAGGGCAAAATGGACGAGAGGTCTGTTGTGATTCCAAATGGGAACAGCTGAATGAACCAGTAACTCGTGGATCATTTTTGTGATAGAATGCTGGATGTGATGGATTATATAGTCTGATCAATATCATTATATCCAGATTACTAATCTGATTTTGATATTGATCAGGGATTTCAAACCTGTCACAAAATACAACTAAATCAATTTACAACCTGATATTTTTAAGTGAACATTAGAATCTGACGGTAATAGAACACCTTACCATCTGCTGTCCGTCTTCGTTTGAGACGAATGAGGTTTTTCAGGTAGAGAGACACACACTTCTGGAGTCCTCCTCTCAACTGCACAAATCAGAAATGTCAAGGTTTCACCTATAAAACTGTTTTACTTCATGATTTTCAACATAAAAACTAAATCCTTTTTAAAAAAAAAAAATCTTACCATTTAGACATTTTAATATTTAAATAAAAATCATTTTTTAATTAGTTTCAGGATATCAAACTAAAATAACATTGGAAAAGTGATTTAATACTTAATTGAGTTTCTCCTGCTGTAATTATTACCTGTAGTTTGTTTGGATCTAAGAATATTTTGATTTGTGTTTCACAAAATGTTAAAGTGAACAACACATACGTTCAGCCCCAGAGTTTCTGTAATTGTCAAGTCAGAGTCCTGATCTATATTACACAAGGAGATCCATCCTCCTACATCATTCATTCATTATCTTCAACTTAACCCTCATCTAGGGTCGTGGGAGGGACCCATGCCCATCCAGCGGAGAACGTTTCAGACTCTAGGCAGATAGACCCAGGGCAGGGTGCCAATCTATCACTGGGCACACACTCACACAGACCCACACATCATATAAGGCAATTTAGAGCATTCAATTTACCTTGAATCCATGTTTTCTGTGGGAGAAAAGTGGAGAACCCAGAGAAAACACACACAAAAACATGAAACTTCACCTAGATTAGGATGCCACTCCTTCCTATATTATATTTTATTTATTTATTTATTTGTAGGTGCATTTGTAATCGTTCCCATGTGATTTATTTAAACCCTAGTCAATAGATCGATATAAGGGCTTGCATTAAAATGTAAACACTGTGATGGATTTAATGTGTTTAATATAACACTACTATTCCTTGTTCAGCAGCTGGTTTTGAAACCTGCACTGTGCACCCACCTGTGGGGGGAGTGGTAGAGTGTGGAGGTATAGGAGAGATTGAGGGGGAGACATTGGTTTGCTTCTGTTCCTCTATCAGCTCCAGCAGTTTGGCTCGAGCTGCTGCACTCTGTCTGTTCAACTCCTGCAAACGATCCTTCATGAGCTTCACTGAGGAGTCGTCTGCGCCCTCACACTACAACTCAAACACAAGAAGCTTCAACAAACACTTCAACACAGCCGAACACTACTGACATCTAGTGTTACATTAAGTGTTTTATATACTAATTATCATTATTGCACATAAACAATAATTAATGTAAATATCTTGTAAGAAAAATAGAACAATCTTATGAGAATCAACGACTGCCATCTAGTGACCAAATTACAGAATGCAGTTTATTAAAAAAGTGGGAAAATTATGTACATCACGAATTGATATGAATGTAAAGCAGTCAGAGGTGTGTGTTATTGTCAATAATCTCACGGCTGAACAAACAGCCCAACCGATCAGATTTGAAGATTGAAAACACACGTTTTATAATGTGGCTACAGTCCATCCTGAAGCATACTGCAAAAAAAAAATAAAAAAAAATTTTTTTTTAAAAAGTTGTTGGGAAACCCTGAAATCAGCCAACACATAAAAAAAAATTCAATATTCACCTCTAGGGGCAATTTGATTAGATCATTCATTTGCAGACAGGTTTTTTGGAGTGCAGGTGGAAGCAAGAGATTCCAAATTATACTCAAGCAAACACAGGGAGAACATACAAACTTAACAGGAAGGGGTCAGCTTGCCCCACCCAGGATTGAGTTGACGTGTCAAGTTTGGTTTCATAAAAAATTTCAAATCAATCAGAATATTTTTTAATTAAAACATTGCAAGTTAAAAATTGTGGGCAATGTCATTAAAGAAACACTGTAACTCAAAATGTACATGATTGGTACTTGACCAAAAAATATACATTTGAGGATCATGGCATTGTAAAACCATATTTAAGGACCATGGTTTACCCCTGTGATGACCTCCACTGATACTAGATGCAATTAATGTTTTAATAACACGTAAAGGACAAATGAAGGTCAAGGGTCTGTGCAGGGCATTGAAGCTCCTCCACAATAAACTCCAACAGTTTTAAACAATCTTTTTATAGACCTTATTTGGGGAACAGGAGAACAAAAAATACTCCCCTCTATAAACACTGGACAAATCTAACTGTTTTACACAATAATGTTTAACAAAATTTACTGGATCAAATACCATCCATCCATTATCTTCAGCTTTATCCTATACTAGGGTTGCAGTGGGATTCCCCATGCCCTGGCTTCATTAATTACAGCAATAAAATTTTCAAATATAGAAAATTCAGATTCTTACTTATGCCAGATTTTAAGCTCCATATTACCCATTTCGGATTTAAAAAGCTACACCTCATGTAACTAAATACACGGTTTGAAACTAGACAGAATTTAAGTGGTAAATATCAATATAAATAATTTAACGATTCAGTGACCTCACCTGTTGAGTGTACGGATTCCCACCAGGTGGCGATGTTTGTCGTTCTGCGCTCTGCTCTCTTGTTACTGCTGCTCCAGGAGAAGGCCGAGTCTGACCCAGCTGAGCCCGAATAGCTGCATTCTGCCGACTCAACTCTGCTATCTGCTCCAGCATGGAATCCTGGGAGGGCTGGCTCATCAGCAGGGCAGGACAGGGCAGGATGTTAGGGGGCAGACTGGCGAAAGAGGTCGGTGAGCCGGAGATGTCTGACTCTGCCACTGACCCACCGCCTGCTGTATCAGAGCTCTTAAATTGTAAGGAACGAGCTCGTGCTGTTGAGAAAAAATTGTATTCAACTTAGTTCAAAAAAATAAAATAAAATAAATAAAAATCATTCTCCAGTTTCTCTGCATTACAAGAGAATTCAGTTATAGATGAAATGGACCAAAAGAAGTAACACAAATATTCCTAAAACTGAGCAACAATTTACAGTAAATGTACAATTACGGTTTAGATGTTGTGCTTTATTCTTCACCTGCATGCGGCACTCTACAGTCCTTCTGACGTGGAGGAGAGAGCATCACAGTGAGAGAACCCGAGTCCATCTTCTGTTCCCCAACTTCAGAAAAAGGCTTCATGTAATCACCTACAGTAAATGACACTTAGTGTAAACCTTCCAATGACATTCTAATAGCATGCAACATCCTTTAAATTGGCCTAAACCAAAGATTTTACATTTAAAATTGTCTGAAAAACAAATTACTGAACAGAAAAGTATCAAGAAATAAGAAAATGTACTCCTGAAACCTGTTACCATCCCTGCTCATTAATAAGATAAACTGCGGAAATTGAAAAATAAACTCAATGGCTTTTCATAGACAAAGATAAAATCATGAAAATGTAAAAGTAAAAAATACATTTTAAACGCATAAAACTTTTAATTATCAACATTTTACAAAATATTTTAGATTGTTTTTAAATACAGAGTTATATGGAAGTTTTCAAAGTATATAATTACTTAAGGATCAGAGCTGGTTTCATACTGATTTGATGCCCAGAGTGGTGGGCAGCCCCATACCCGGTGCCCGGGGGAGCAAATGGGGTTAGGTGCCTTGCCCAAGGGGACTTCAGCCACAACGGTGGGACTGGGAATCGAACCAGGGACCTCAAGGTCACAAGGCTTATTCCTTAACCACAAGTCTCATTTCCAGCTAATTTGTTATTCATTGCAAACTGTTTTTAATACTTTTAACAAATTGAATAATTATTTCATTTTACTTAATGAATTTATTATTTATTTGATCATTTTAATAAGATTTATTATGAATAAATCATGTTTTTAATTTATTAATTTGATATTTACTTGCGACCATTTTCCCTTTGGTTTCTACTTCTCCGTGTTGATCTTTTCCCATCTCTCCCATCGTGAGGATCACCATGTCCAATCGATGTTCAAGTTCAGTCACTTGCTGCTGCAGGCCTGTCTGTAAGAGATGCATCAGTTGGACTCAGATACAGTGCAGATGTATTATACTGTAGGTCTCAGATTCTTTAAGGCTTTAAAAAGAAAGCAGACCTGCAGAGAAGCACTTTCCTCTCTCAGTGTAAGACACTCCGCTGTGAGGGCATCAATAAGATCCTTTTGCTCCTTTATTTGCTCCTCCATCTTCATCCTGGCCTTCGCCTCCTCATGTGCGTCTTCCTCTCTCTGAAAAATAATAAAGCATCAAAACATATTTCAGTGGTTGTGTTGCTGATCATTAAAGTAAGATGATTATCTTCTGCTCACTCGTTTAAGGTGACTTGCGATACGTCCCAGAGTTCCTACGAGAGCCACGGAGAAGCCGGCGAGGCCCCGACTGTGCTGAAGTACAGGTTCCTCTGAGCGGCAGAAAAACTCTTGTGGTTCCAGACAGGCCAGTTCAGACTCCACCTGACCCAGCATGTCCTGTAGCAATTCCAGACTCGACTGGTTAGCGGTCTGAGAGCCACCCGAACCATGGGCTTCAGGAGAATGTCTTCTGGTGGTCCTGCATGGTCTGCTTTTACCACCTAAAAGTTAGAACATCAGTCAGGTCTACAGAACTGCTGCTGAGGTCCAGTTGTAAACCAGAATACACATTGTGCAAAATAGCTGGAACTGGCATTTTAAAATGTGTTTTGAGGACCATAAACTGACTGTGAAGAAGAGATCTGACAAAGTTATAAATATATTCATACAAGAGAGACATTATGTGTGAGTGAGTGAGTGAGTGAGTGAGTGTCCAGGAATAGATTGGTGCCCTGTTCTGGGTGTTTCTGCCCAGCGCCCAAAATGTTCTCCCCTGGATGGGCATGGTGGACCCACCACCACCCTAATGTAATATTAAAGAGAAGATAATAAATGAATGTGTAATTCTTCATTCTTTGTACGTTTCTGATATTCTTGTAATGTAATTTTTGCCTGGTTCTAGTTCTGTTCTAGTTCTTTTGTTAACTTTACAGTAAATGTTACTGGAACCAGTTCATATGTTGCAGTCAGTCTACCTGCATCAAAGGAAGCAGCTTCAGGATTGAGGACTTGAGTGACCATGGTGGTGGACTGGTCCAGATTACATGGGGACTGTTTTGACCTGATGCGCCGAACAGCCACCGTTGCATTCAAAGCTTCACAACATAAAAAAAAAAGAAAATTAGTAGCAAGAATGTGCAGTAATAAATCCACAATCAAATATATATGGACACCGGTCATGTTTTAAGGTTTGGGTCAGTAACCTGATTTACATTGTTTCAGTATTCAAATAAAAAGTAAGGAATACAGTGCTTTCCTCCTATGTTTAAAAATCTCATCTAATGATTCAATACAAGTGAACAGCAACTTTTGCAAAAATTGATCTTCAGTGCTATAAACACAGGACAGAACTTACCCAACATCTGTGGAATAAAAAAAAAAAAAAAAAAAAAAAAAAAAAAAAATCTTTTTTAACTTTCACCTGCTCATCCAACATCAGAGAATGAGCAGATGTCCATAATATCCTGTTATCTTAATTATTTACATTATTGGTCATAATTTGGTCATTTAGCAGACGTTTTTATCCAAAGCCAAAGTGAGCACAGGGTCAGCCTCAGCATCCCTGGAGCAATGAGGGTCAAGGGTCTTGCTAAAGGACCCACATTGGTAACTTCAGTGGACCTGGGATTTGAACCTACAAACTTCAGATTCATAGCCCAACACCCTGACCACTGAGCTACCACATATAGTGTATGAGCTTAAAGGAGGTGCTCTTACCGGCCGGCTCCTCTGTTCCTGCTGCATTACAGGGGGTCTGAGGCAGGTTTTGCTGCTGCACTCTCTCATTAGTACTCCAAACAGGGGGGTGGGCTTTACCTGTTTTTCTCTTTAACCTGGAAAACATGAAGAGCAGATGAATTGAAAATCCAAAGTGTAAGGCTACAGAGAGACAATGTGATAAAGAAAGTCATGTGACCTGTGTATTTTAGGATTCACGCTGACTGTATAATTCTGGTCGTCTGCTTCATGCTCCTCTGCTGAATCAATTAAATCATTTAATGCCTGTAAAAAAATGTTACTGTTAACTACAGTGAGACAGATATGTGAATGGCACTGACATCATGACCTGCTTATATTGATAGTGCTTCAGTAGAAAAGTCAGAAGCTACATTCATTCATCCATTATCTTCCGCTTTATCCTCTATTAGCGTCGGAACTGGATGGGGGGTTTCCCCATGCCCATCCAGGGGAGAACGTTTCGGGTGCTGGGCAGATACACCCAGGACAGGGCGCCAATCTATCGCTGGGCACAAACTCACACACACTCTATATGGGGCAATTTGACTTGATCAATTGACTTGATCCATGTTTTTGGACTGTGGGAGGAAACCAGAGAACCCGGAGGAAACCCACGCGAACACGGGGAAAACATGGAAACTCCAAGAAACTACTTTTTTTTTTTTTTTTTTAAGTACCACTGTTTATAGTAAACTTTTGTTTCCTTTACAGATTACAAAGTCTTTACACATTCAGCCTGAATCAATTAAAACTACTAAAAAACTGAACAGAGATGTGTCCATCCATCATCCGCTTATACTCTATTGGGGTCGCGGGGGGTTCCCCATGCTCATCCAGGGGAGAACATCTCGGGCACTGGGCAGATACACCCAGCACAGGGCGCCAATCTATCGCTGGGCACAAACACACACTCACACTCTATATGGGGCAATTTGGAGAATTCAATTGACCTTGATCCATGTTTTTGGACTGTGGGAGGAAACCGGAGAACCCGGAAGAAACCCACACGGACACGGGGAGAACATGGAAACTCCACCCAGATTGTGATTCGAATCGGGAATCACTAGTGCTGAGAGGAGAACATGCTAAACCACTAAGCCAACGTGCCGCCGTGAACACTAATCATTACTAACAATTAATTAGAAAGTCAATTTATAAATACACTATGTGAACAAAACTACCCATCTTTTTGTACAAAGGACTTTTTTTTTACAGAACACAGAAGAAATGAACATGAGTTCAACATCTCATTGGTGTGATGCTGTGTACTGGGTCCGTCTGCATCATCACAAAATTGTGGTATAAAACATTGTGAAAATGTTTAACAAACATTTTTCTGTAAATCTGCCTCCAGAAAAGTGTAGTTCCAAAACAATGAAAGCTTGTAAACACATTAAACCACAGAGCTGAGGCAAGACCCCCATATTGTAGAAGTACCTGCTGATTCCAGGTAGATAAAATAAATACATAAAAAAAATAACAAATATATTATACATCAGTTTAGAATTTTTACATAAATTTATCCAATTTTTGAGGGTTGCAAAAGATGCAGGAGGTAAAAGAATAAATAATGCATTTTGAAAAATACAGCACCTGTTGATCCATCATTGATTGGCTGAGCAATGAAAGATGTGTTGAATGATCAGGTTTCTGCAGGACAGGAAGCTCGGGGTCAGAATCACAATCCGGTGCAATGGTAACACTTGGAAACCCTAAAATCACACAAATATGCATTAGAGAAATGTTCAGGGGGAAAAATAAAGTTTAAAGCACAAATATGTTCATACCCGTTTGCCTGCGAGGTTGATCACAGAACAGGTCTTTAACCACGGCCAGAGCTCGGTCAGAGCGAGCGAGGACGTCCTGCAGCTGGCACTGATCTGAAAACAACTACAAAGAACAGCCATTCACTTCAAAACATGAGCTTTCAGAACAGTCAAAAAATCTTCCACTTGTTCCATTTCAGTCAAACTCCTTTATTTTGTTTCTTTTGACTGTACTCATTTCTAAGATTATTACTGTTCTGTAATTATCTTGAACATAGCTTAGATTTGCTTTCATGTTTAAAGAAGTTTGTAGCAGGAGCGCCAGGGCAGAAGGTGGAACTGTGACAATTTAATTTAGCTTAATTTAGAACATTACAGGTATTCATTTTTAAAGCCCCATATATAACAAACATAATTCAGTCCATTGAAGGAAGTTCCTGTGTATTTTTAACTGTTGATTAAAATTAAGTGAAGGTTTTGTATTTATTAAATTGTTTTAATTGAATTAATATGGCTTCATAATTAACAGGGACTTTAACCAACTGGAACTTCGCACATCTATTAAAATAATAGCACTGCCTTATAAACCCTGCCTGCATTTCTGCAGAAATTCTGTTTCCTTGTTAACGTCTTCATTCATTCATTATCTTCTGCTTTATCCTCTATTAGGGTCGCAGTGGGGGGGGGGGGGGGGGAAACCCACGCGGACACGGGGAGAACATGGAAACTCCACCCAGATGGGGATCCGAACCGGGAATCCATAGCGCTGAGAGGAGAACATGCTAAACCACTAAGCCCTCGTGCCACTTGTTAACTTCTTAAACTAGAAACCATCGTTCATACTGTACCTCTCTGAATAATCGCAGTCTCGTGTGATCTAATTCTGAAGGACTAACAAACTGAGGTTTCCTCTTCTTCAGTCCCTTCTCTCTCAGGTCCCACTGTGCTGCAGCTTTATTGCGAGAGCGATGCATTTCATGACGTCTAGACTACAGAAAACAAAAACATCCAGCCTCATGTATGAAATGTACCTCTATGTAAACTTCTGTTCCAATATACAAGTCTGTTCAAATTTCTTTCTTACTAGTTCCTCTGGAGTGGGCTTGTGTACTGAAAGATCGGTCACTGTGCTCTAAATGACAAAGAAAGCAAGATTAATAAGTGTATTTAAATACAAAAACGTCTTGCAGCAACCAAAACTTTATGCTGTGATGGTTACACTCACCACCCATTCTTTCTTGGAAACAGAAGCTTTCTTTGCACGCACAGGTCGACGATTCATTCGCACAAACGACATCCCCTCACATCAAACCAACATAAAATCAGCCAAGCTACTCGACCAGCAGTGCAATCTATAAAAAAGCCTTTTTAAGCTTTCTTACAATAGTACAAACAAGTTTTATATGGAACTACAAACAATAACATTAGTATTGTAACTAGCATGTACGACTGATTAAAAATGTTTTAATGTACATTTACATTTAGCCGACACTTTTATCCAAAGTGAATTAAAAATAAGAGAACAGAAAAACATTAATAGTTTTGCTCGTGAGCATAATTGTGTGTTTAATGCCTCATTCTTTCTGCATTCTATACGTTTTTAGTTTGATTTAAATGTTTTCACCGTATTTTCAAATAATTGATTATTTTTGAAAAAATGATTAATACAAATCATTAATTCACATATTCAAAATGTTCTCTCACAAGACCCTTTAGATGAAAGCGTCTGCTTAATGACTACATGTAAATGAGTAGCTCTGAAGGAATATTGTAATCTTTAGAACTTAGAATTAGAAGATAACCATAAAACAGTGTGTAAATTATGTAACGTTTCATTAAAAAAAAAAAAAGCTCAAAATAACCGAACCAGGAATCGGAGTTTGAAGATAATGAAAGGGTTCAGAAAAAAAAATGATGCAAAATACTAACTAAAAAATTCTACAGTGTTAATGAGAGCAGTGTGTATTGTTTTGCATACTTTGAATTAATTTAACATGACACTGATTTATTTTGCCTACAGCGCTTACAAACATGGGTTAAAGTTTTACAAACATGGGTTAAAGGAGTCCTCCACATGCAACCCATCAGTGCAGTGAAACACACATACACACACACTGAGTAAAGCGAGTACACGTACCCAGGGCATTGGGCAGCCCTGTGGGCAACTAGGGTTAGGTGCCTTGCCCAAGGGCACTTTAACCATAGCACTTGATGGGACCGGGAATCGAACCAGGGACCTCCAGTTTGTAAGGCTCCTTAACAAGAGGCCTATGACTGCTGCAGTTAATTCCCCTGTTGCTTTGTGGTTTAGAGTAAACGCTCTTCATTCATATTCCTGAGAAAATGTAATGAAAGTCGGGTGGCTTAGTGGTTTAGCATGTTCTCCTCTCAGCACTAGAGATTCCCGGATTCCCGGTTTTCAGCAAATCCCAATCTGGGTGGAGTTTCCATGTTCTCCCCGTGTCCGCGTGGGTTTCTTCCTGGTTCTCCGGTTTCCTCCCACAGTCCAAAAACATGGATCAAGTCAATTGAGTTCTCCAAATTGCCCCATATAGAGTGTGTGTGTGTGAGTGAGTGTGCGACCCTAATATAGAGGATAAAGCTGAAGATAATGATGAATGTAATGAAAGTCTCAGCACAGAGACTGCTGAGCGTTTGTAGCTTTACAAGTTTAATACTTTATTCATTAAACTAAATCCTTAATAATTAAAAAGCTCTAAAATGAAAGCGTCTCCTAAATGTTGTAAACGTTGGTTTTAAAGGATTTTGTGCAGCATAATGATTAAATATGTTTATATACAAATTTCAAACATAAACGAAACGGTGCCATGTTTAGTTTAAAACTACGAAACAGCGCTGATTAAAACAACAACGTTTTTTTTAATGATAATCAATGCGTTTGACATGTTTTTAATGATAATCAATGCGTTTTTAAATGTTTTTAATGATAATCGATGCGTTTTTAAATGTTGCTATAACAACCGAAACTCAGCGCAGAACATTAATGCGAACAAACTTGTCAGTTGAACTAAATATAAGCAGATATGTTATCGGGTTAAATGAGTATTTCACCATAAACAACATAATAATAATAATAATAATAATAATAATAAACATAATAAAGTATTAAAGTTCACCTCGTGATGAATGAATTTCGTCGTTTGTTTGAACGTCGTGTGAAATGAAGAGAGCCACAGAAATGCTATTTAAATCCAGCGCCATTCATTTACGCCATGTCAAAATAAAAGTCCTGTATCATCTGACGACGATGAAATGAGTATAGTTGGTGGTAGTTAGAGCTGTGCGATACCAAGTAAATACAGGGCCAATATCGCGATATTCGATACCGATACCGATACTTTTTAATATTTAGGCTTCATTGATCCAAAAGACCTAGTATAGAATTTCGCCAAACATTGTAGGTGACAACAAAATAATGTATCCCAATCAACATCTTTGTTTAGAATCAATGGAACAGTAATAAAACAAAGTTTGCTTTAACGTGAGGAAAATATATATTTTTGAGGTACAAAAGGAGAAACGACAATACAAAGATAAAGTAAAAATGCTTCCCTCACTAGACAGTTTTTTCTTTCTTTGTTTCTTTTTTTCAAATAGAATTGTTCTTAGGCAAAACAATAAAAAAGTAATTTTCACACACAACAAACTTGAGTATCGATATTTTTACGCAAGTATTGTTCAATACCAATACCAGCGTTGGTATCGATATTATCGATATTTGTATCGATCCGCACAGCTCTAGTGGTAGTAGTAAAAAAAGAATATCGGAGGTTGGAGCGATGAGGGGTATTGATCGGGTCCCGGAGTATGGGGAGATTGTGCTCCCTCTCTCGGCCTCGATTAAGCTCCCGGCGCCGCAGGGTGTTCGACCTGGTGACCAGTCGGGAGCTTTCGGACCGAGAGAGAGAGAGTGCTGTTCTACCTCTCCCGACATCTCATTTAACTGTTTCTTTTTACTCTTGGGTTCTTTTTCAGCTAGCTCAAGTTTTGCCAGTCGCTGTTGCAAGTGTAACAGAGTGTCTGCTTGCTCTGCAGACTTTTTATTATGTTTAGTCAACTGTGTTTTAATTAACTGTGTCAATTAATTACTTATTAATGAAATGCCGTGCTTTATTATTAGCTCTAACTCCCTTCCTTTGTCTGTTTCTTTTGAGGTGTCCCCCCGGCTTCCTGGAGATCTTCATCCATGGCTCTGCTGACAAATACTGTATGGATCCTGACAAGGCGGTCCTGCAGGACGCCCCCTAATGGACTCACATATAGTTTTCTAGTTGTTAGTTTTTCCATTTGTTTAATATCTGGACACAGCTGTTCTACACTGTTGTTGCTGCCCGGCCGCTCAAGGAGGATGAGTCCCCCATTGAGTCTTGGTCCTCCCAAGGTTTCTTCCTTAAATAACAACATAAAAGGGAGTTTTTTCTTGCCACTGTCGCTTCGGCTTGCTCTTTGGGGGTTTAAAGGCTTTTCATTCTGTAAAGCTGCTTTGTGACAATGTACTGTTGTAAAAAGCGCTATATAAATAAATTACTTGACTTGACTTGACTTTAGTAATGTAGTGGATTACTGTACAAGTCCACTCGTCCTCAGATTTGTTCATTAGACCTATGACATCATCTAATTAGTCCTGAATAGGTTCCGGAAGCGCCTTAACTACTTGGGTTTTAAACGGTAACAAACTTACTGGATTGTTGTCATGCCGTTCCTCTGTGCAAGTGTTCCATCATTTTTGTGCCCTTCTTAAAAACTCACCTCCCTCTTCCCCTTTGTTTAACGCTATGCCATCTAAGGCCTGTACATTTTTCTGTGTTGGGAATGCACTACGCAATTGATCCCAAATTTTTCCCCTATGTCCCGAAAAAGGTGTGCGTGAATGCAAAGGATCAGTACATGCTGACATTTCAACACGCTTAAAAGGCTCACTATAGTCCATCCTCAACGTAATTGCTCTGAGATCCCCCAAACACAAGTTATCTGATGCTGTGTGAATCTTAAACTCATCAATCCAGGGTTGTGCACCTTTAACTAAAGGAGGTAAGTGATTTACCAGTGACTGCATATCCCTATGTGAACAAGGAATAAAGATTGGATCACCCTGTCCAGCTGTTTCTATTAAAGGGAACTGATGGGCAACTACTTTACCACTTCTCAGTGTGATTGGAGTTGAAACATCCCCAGCTGGGAGTTCATATTCCATTTTGTCTCTAATATAATCTGTCTCCATCATAACCTTGGGAGCACTATTTGAAGTGGGAGTTTGGGTAACTGTGGCAGGAGTCATTGCTTCACCTGCAGGTTTAAGCTGTATTAAATTCTGACATCCTACAGAGTGGTTCACTGAATCATTATTGGGTGTTTGAGGGGCAATTAGGCTATGTTCACTATCAGGCTGTCAACTTGGAGATGCAGACGCCGACTGATGATCAGCTTCACAAGCTTTGGGGGGACCCTGAGCATAAACAGATGGACCACTGACTGTTAAATGATGCCCTGTAATACTCACACACTGTGGAAGGGAGTGGACATTGCTCAAACTTGAATCGCTGCTACTGACAACAACATTACCCACACTGGGTACACCAGCTGTATCCACACCATCTATTCACATGTTCAGAATTAGAACTTAAATTGTGTTTAATTAGCCGTACAGTTCCTTAATGTTTTCTTCTACCTGTTCCTGCTTATCTAAACGGAAACGGAAGTAACCTGCATTTGACCACTGTTACTGTCATTAAATATGGATCCTGTTCACATAATGGAAATTGATGTCTTCTCTCTATTCTTTCCCTATCACTGGAGTGTGGATGCATATCTTTGGGTCTGGCGCCATCTACTGACGTACCCTGTAATGACACATCCCCAACTTGTTCAATAGAGCCCATTATAGGTAACTGTTGAGGTGGGTGGAAGGCTGCTAGCATAGTATTGGCTGCCTCATATGCAGGAGGAGCAATACCTGAGGTGGGGTAATAGGTGTGTCTGTACTTATGTTAATGGGTTGAACCAGAGATGGGTCAGGGGAGGGCTGAATTGCACTAGGGCGGCCATCTTCCTCCCTTTGTTCTCCCATTGTTCCCACTATCACCTTTACATGTTGCAAAACTAATTCAGTTCAAGCTAACTGATCTTCTACTTTACCAAGTTGGCTCGGCGTATGGACCGCTGGATCCTCTGATGCACCTGCTCCCAGACCGCTTCGCTCCTGCGATACCAGTCATCCACCGCGGGTGCCTCAGAGGGTTCCGGGTCCCACAACGCGAACGGAGGCTGGTAGCCCAGCACGCACTGGAAGGGCATGAGCCCCGTCGCTGAGTGATGCAGCGAATTCTGGGCAATGCTCGCCCAGGGCAGGAACCGAGGCCAATCGGTCAGGTTCTGACACGCAAACAGGCATAAGAACTTGTTTAGTTCCTGATGCGATCGCTCGCATAACCCGTTGGTCTCCGGGTGATATCCGGAGGACAAGCTGGCCGAGGTTCCCAACTTTTCACAGAATGCCCGCCATACGGCCGAGGTGAACTGAGAGCCGCGATCAGACAGGATGTCCTCCGGAATCCTGAACTGCGCGAACACATGTTGGAAGAGGAGTTCGGCGGTTTGGAAAGCTGACGGGAGACCCTTAAGGGGTAGGCACTTTAAAGCACGCGAGAACAGACGGTAAAAATGGTGTTAAAACCCGCGGACACCGAAAGATCCGTCACGAAATCTAATGCGATGTGAGACCAAGGCCGTGCCGGCACCGGCAGGGGTACCAATTTGCCTGCTGGCAGCGTTCGGGGTGTTTTACACACGGCGCACAATGAGCAGGAGTTAACGAACTCGTGCATGTCTTTAGCCAGTGATACCCACAGTACTTCCTGCGGATAATCTCTGCCGTGCGTGCCTCACCCGGGTGACCACTGCATGGTGATGTGTGCCCACGTAATGAGCTGACTGTGAAACCGATCCGGGACGTACGGGCGATCGCTCGGACATTGGGGCGGCGGCGTCGAGTTCCCCAGGCTCTGACGCACCTCGGCATCGAAGTCCCAATGAAGGGCCCGCACGACTCAGCGAGTGGGCAGGATGGGAGTGTTAAGCTCCGGATCTCGGTCTCGCGGGTCGTGAATGCGGGACAATGCATCAGCTACGCCATTGGCCTTACCCGGACGATACGAGAAGGTGAAATTGAAACTATTAAAAAACAGTGACCAGTGCGCCTTACGCGCGTTGAGCCTCCGTGCATTTTTCAGGTACTGGAGGTTCTTGTGGTCAGTGATCACCACGAATGGTACATTAGCACCCATAAGCCAGTGGCGCCACTCCTCAAATGCGAGCTTGACCGCCAGGAGTTCGCGGTCTCCGATGGAGTAATTGCGTTCCGCCGGGGAGAACTTACGGGAAAAAAAGGCTATGGGACGGACTCGGGCCGGGCTCCCGGACCGCTGTGAAAGGACAGCCCCTGCCCCAACTAACAAAGTGTCCACCTCCACCATGAACTGTTTGTCTGGGTCGGGAGTGCCAACAGTGGAGCAGAGGAAAAATGCTGCTTCACTTCGTTGAAAGCCCTCTCTGCCTCCTCGGTCCAGACTAACCGTTTAGCTTTGCCCTTTAACAGCGCCGTAATGGGCGCGACCACGGAACTGAAGGTGCGGATGAATTTTCTATAAAAGTTTGTGAAACCAAGAAACCGCTGTACTTCGCGTATAGTGGAGGGCACGGGCCATTCCTGGATGGCACGTAACTTACCGTCCTACATCTGCAACCCTGTGCGTGAGATGGTGTACCCCAGGAACTCCACCCGCGTGCGGTCGAACTCGCATTTCTCCGCCCTCACATATAGCTGGTGCTGTAGCAGGCGGCGCAAAATGGCGCGTACCTGGGTATGGTGTTCATGTATATTTGTGGAGTACACCAGGATGTCATCAATATAGACAATCACACACTGGTCCAGAAACGCGCGCAGAACGTCATTCACGAACGCCTGGAACACAGCAGGTGCATTAGAGAGCCCAAAGGGCATGACCAAATACTCATAGTGCCCCGTGGTGGTGACGAAAGCCGTTTTCCACTCGTCCCCCTGCTTGATGTGAACCAAATTGTACGCATTGCGGAGATCCAATTTCTAAAAGACGGCGGCCCGACCCAAACGTTCCAACGCAGAAGGGATGAGAGGGATGGGGTACGCATACTTTCGTGTAACCTGGTTTAGACCCCGGTAATCAATGCACGGGCGGAGCTCGGAATTCTTCTTCAGGACAAAGAAGAACCCTGAGGCAGCGGGCGAGGTAGAGGGCTGAATGATGCCCCGTGCGAGGGAGTCGGTGATATATTCTCGCATGGCCCTGGTCTCCGGGGCGGTGAGCGGATACGGGCTGACCCGAGGTAATTTGGCGTCTTCAACCAACTCGATGGCGCAGTCATAATCGCGATGCGGGGGCAACCGCGAGGCTTGACCAACGCTGAACACCTCCCCCAGATCGGCATAACACGCAGGAACCCCCGTCGGATAAACCTCCCGTGCCACCGCGGTGGACACCGCACGAACCCTGCCTCCCGAGGGACTGATGCACGCAGAGTAGCATGACGAGGACCACTGCAGAATCTGATTGCCGGACCAGGAGATTACAGGGTCGTGCCTCTGCAGCCAGGGTAAACCTAAGATAGTAACCGCCGTGGGAGATGTAATTAGAAAAAATGACAGTTTTTCCGAGTGCGATTCATTCATCCTCAGAGTGACCGTCTCAGTACTCCCCGTCTCAGTACTCCCCGCTCCCAGGATGAGCCGGAGACTCGTCCACCCCGCAGAAAGCGGCGATAATCGAATCCCCCACCGGCGCGCGGTGCCGAGGTCCATAAAGTTCCCCTCCGCGCCTGAGTCCACGAGTGCCCACGTACGAAACCGCATGTCCCAAACCACGAGCGTGACTTACAGAGTCCTTACAGGCTCTGGCCGTTGCGGGACCCCGGACAGAACGCACCGGTCAGGTGGAGAGCTGATGATTCGGTTCCCCGCAGTACCAGCACAAGCCGTCACGCTGACCACGCCGCTTCTCTGTGGATGACAGCCGCGCAGCGTCCACCTGCATGGGGATCTCCGTAGACGGCTCCGCGCGCGCTCCATACTTGATCCCGAGGCGAGCTGTGGGAGCGGCGGGCAGGCGGCATGCGACGAGCTGGTCGAACTGGATCGCCAGCTCAATTAAGGCGTTAAGCGTGCAGTCGCGGTCGCGTCCGGTGAGGAGAATCTGTACCTCGGGTCGGAGTCCCTCCCAGAAGTGCGAGATCAGGGCGGCGTCATTCCATCCACTGCGCGCTGCGAGCGTGCGGAATTCCAATGCGTACTCCGCTGTGGAGTGTGAGCCCTGGCGCAGCCTCATCAGCAGGGACCCCACGGAGCGTCCCTGGTTGGGGTGGTGGAACGTGGAGCGGAAGATCTCCCGGATCGCGTCTGGTAATCCGTCATCTCTCGTGAGCCCGTATTCCACAGCGACTCCCCCCACTCCCCCGCTTTTCCTCGTATTTGCGCGAGAGCGAAGGCGATCCGGTGTTGATCCGTGAAGTGCCGCTGGCTTGTGAAGAACAGATCGCACTGGAGCAGGAAGGTCCCACAGGAATCGGGGAGCCCATCGTCACGCTCCGGTGGTGACATGGGCCAGGATGTCCGCGGGGCAGGGGAGGAGTCGGGAGCCGGAATGACCACCTCCGGGGAGGGCGCGCTGACCGTTGCAGCCTGCAGATGTGCCAACTCCCCCTCCAGATTCCCTTGGCGGTCTGCCAGGTTCCTAAGCGCCGTGGTAATCTCTCCAAGGTTGTGGCGTAACTCACCCAAGAACCTGCCCTGCTCCCGAATGGCCAGCCGCGGATCCTCTGGATAACTGGCCCCTGCATTATTGGTGTCAGAATCGGTCATGCCGGCGAAGGATGGAGGCGAGCCGGGTCGAGTTCAGAGTAGGCACCAGTTTTATGAACTAAAGGAACAGCCTCCTATGCACCACTGGAGCTTGAAAAAACAAACAAAAACACCTTGACGAGGATGCGGGGTACGTGCTGCAGTCCCGAGTGGCATGCAGCGCTCCCGCCAGAACACAAAGCGCGGCAGAGTCTCAAACAAAGGGACGGGGCGGAGTCCGCGTGTCCGGGACCCATCAGCTCTGGTGCAGGTGCCCTGGTGTACCTAAAACTCCGGGTGTTGGGGGAAGATGGCCCGGTCACTGGGATGGAGAACACAGAGTAACGTTAACGGGGGGGCAATTAGCTCCTAACAACGATCCGGTCTCACACTCAACCAACAACGTTCCGACACGCGAGTCCCGCGGTATCCCGCGTCTTAAATAATCCCCAAGGGAGGTGGAGCCCCGGGGCGGGACAATGAGCCTGCCCCTTCAATAATCCGGTGATGCCCCACGCACAGCGGCATCTGCCCGTGGGACGTCCGGGGTAGGGGGTGTGACAGTTAACAGTTCATTCTGTTTTAATGTTTGAGACATGGTACAGTTCATAAGTGACTAAGATGGAGAATTACACAGTTCTGTTTCTAGACTCATCACAGTAAGCCATCAAGTGGAATTAAATTTAGGAAAACAATACAAAGTAAAATTATGTTATTTTAATAAGAGCTACAAGATAATAAGAAGACATTTGCTAATAACACATTTTAAATTAGATTTGATTTTATTACATTACATTCATGATTATTCAGGTCATTTTACAGAGAAAAAAATAAGATCATACAATATATCAGGATTAAGGAGCAGATACAGCATCAGTAGTAAAAATAATATAACAGTTATTACAGTGTCACAGTTACAATGTTACACACCTTTACATTTAACATTTAATAGAATTTAAAAGCTGATTTCAAATCATCCAGTTCAGCTTAAAGTGAGCCCAGCACGGCTTGTTGAGTCCTGAACTTGGCTTGTTGAGTCCTGAACTCAGCTTGTTGAGTCCTGAACTCAGCTTGTTGAGTGCTGAACTCGGATTGTTGAGTGCTGAACACGTGTTGGTGAGTGCTGAACACGGCTTGATGAGTGCTGAACACGTGTTGTTGAGTGCTGAACACGTGTTGTTGAGTGTTGAACTCGACTTGATGAGTGCTGAACATGGGTTGTTGAGTGCTGAACATGGCTTGTTGAGTGCTGAACACGGCTTGTTGAGTGCTGAACTCGGCTTGATGAGTGCTGAACATGGCTTGATGAGTGCTGAACATGGCTTGTTGAGTGCTGAACACGGGTTGTTGAGTGCTGAACATGTCTTGTTGAGTGCTGAACATGTCTTGTTGAGTCCTGAACTCGGCTTGTTGAGTCCTGAACATGTCTTGTTGAGTGCTGAACTCGGCTTGTTGAGTCCTGAACTCGGCTTGTTGAGTTGTGAACATGTCTCGTTGCAGCATGATGTTGTGTGAGGCAGAAAGCATTGTGATCTCTTCTCTTCTTGTGTTAGACCTAGTGTTCGCTCCACCTTTAAAACCTTAATAATTTACATACAAGCCTTGATGAGTGCTGAACACGGCTTGTTGAGTGCTGAACACGGCTTGTTGAGTGCTGACCACAGGTTGTTGAGTGCTGAACATGGCTTGATGAGTGCTGAACTCAGGTTGTTGAGTGCTGAACTCAGGTTGTTGAGTGCTGAACACGGGTTGTTGAGTGCTGAACATGGCTTGATGAGTGCTGAACACGGCTTGTTGAGTCCTGAACTCGGCTTGTTGAGTGCTGAACATGGGTTGTTGAGTGCTGAACTCGGCTTGATGAGTGCTGAACACGGCTTGTTGAGTGCTGAACACGGGTTGTTGAGTGCTGAACACGGGTTGTTGAGTGCTGAACATGGCTTGATGAGTGCTGAACACGGCTTGTTGAGTCCTGAACTCGGCTTGTTGAGTGCTGAACATGTCTTGTTGAGTGCTGAACTCGGCTTGTTGAGTGCTGAAAATGTCTTGTTGAGTGCTGAACTCGGCTTGTTGAGTGCTGAAAATGTCTTGTTGAGTGCTGACCACGGCTTGTTGAGACCGAACACGGCTTGTTGAGTGCTGAACATGTCTTGTTGAGTGCTGAACTCGGCTTGTTGAGTGCTGAACTCGGCTTGTTGAGTGCTGAACATGTCTTGTTGAGTGCTGAACTCGGCTTGTTGAGTGCTGAACATGTCTTGTTGAGTGCTGAACTCGGCTTGTTGAGTGCTGAACATGTCTTGTTGAGAGCTGACCACGGCTTGTTGAGTGCTGAACATGTCTTGTTGAGTGCTGAACTCGGCTTGTTGAGTGCTGAACATGTCTTGTTGAGAGCTGACCACGGCTTGTTGAGAGCTGAACTCGGCTTGTTGAGAGCTGAACACGGCTTGTTGCAGCATGATGTTGTGTGAGCCAGAAAGCATGTGATCTCTTTGTAGGTTGGTAAATTTTTGATAAATCTAACACCTGTCCTGCCTTTTTATACCTGATACATTACTATGACTCCTCCCACTTTCGTTATTTACGCCCTAATGTTTTGCTGACGTCAATCATCTGGGAGGTAACCTTCTTCTCTCTCTCTCTCTCTCTCTCTCTCTCTCTCTCTCTTAACAACGACGCTGTGTGTAAACCTGTTTGTATGTAAAAATTTACATATAAGCCTTGACTCCTCCCTCTTTTGTCTGACATCGACGACGACAATCACCTGAGAGGGAAGCTTTCTCTCTCTCTCTCTCTCTCTCTCTCTCTCTCTCTCTCTCTTTAAGAACGACGCTGTGTGTAAACCTGTTTGAGTCAGTATCTGAAAATCCTCACTCACTTCATATGGCTTGTTTTTCACAAAACTCGGCTTGTTGAGTCCTGAACTCGGCTTGTTGAGTCTTGAACATGTCTTGTTGAGTCCTGAACTCGGCTTGTTGAGTCCTGAACTCGGCTTGTTGAGTCCTGAACTTGGCTTGTTGAGTCCTGAACTCGGCTTGTTGAGTTGTGAACATGTCTTGTTGAGTGCTGAACACGGCTTGTTGAGTCCTGAACTCGGCTTGTTGAGTCCTGAACTCGGCTTGTTGAGTCCTGAACTCGGCTTGTTGAGTTGTGAACATGTCTCGTTGCAGCATGATGTTGTGTGAGGCAGAAAGCATTGTGATCTCTTCTCTTCTTGTGTTAGACCTAGTGTTCGCTCCACCTTTAAAACCTTAATAATTTACATACAAGCCTTGATTCTCTTTTGTCATCGACTTCCTGACATTTAGACGACGACAATCACGCAAGAGGGAAGCTTTCTCTCTCTCTCTCTCTCTCTCTCTCTCTCTCTCTCTCTTTAAGAACGACGCTGTGTGTAAACCTGTTTGAGTCAGTATCTGAAAATCCTCACTCACTTCATAGAACATATTTTTTGGAATGAAGACTGTGGACTTCAGCTGTAATCATTAGAAACAGACTTTTTGTTCTTCTCTTTTTGGAGCTCTGCTTTGTGTTTGTCGACATCCTGGAGTTTGAGTTTTGTGTATCGGGTGTTCCCGTAGGTAGGTTCAATCACTGATGTCGGGGACTGGGTCCTACCAGGTCACGTGCGGCTTGCAGATAGTATTTATAGCGTGAATGTTCCCCGGTTCAGCAGGTTTGTGTATTGTACTTGTGTGGTACCGTCACGCGCCGCCCGTGCTTTGGTTTTGGTTTATCAGCCGCTTTATTAAACTTCCCTATGCTTACCTGCTCACCTGGCTCGCTCATTCGCGTCTGAACGCCTCACCCTGCGTAGTTAGGCGCAGCGCCTCCAGTGGTCGGACGGCGCTTGTGGGACATGGTGAGGGTGGAGTCGCTATTTGTCCTCTCTCAGTAACTCCTCTGAGGCTGGCCTTTAAAACCTTAATAATTTACATACAAGCCTTGACTCCTCCCACTTTTGTTATCGACTTCCTGACATCGACAATCACCTGAGAGGGAAGCTTTCTCTCTCTCTCTCTCTCTCTCTCTCTCTCTCTTTAAGAACGACGCTGTGTGTAAACCTGTTTGAGTCAGTATCTGAAAATCCTCACTCACTTCATATGGCTTGGTTTTCACCACTTCATAGAACATATCTTTTGGAATGAAGACTGTGGACTTCAGCTGTCAACATCAGAAGTGGAGTTTGGAGCTCTGCTTTGTATTTATCGACATCATGGAGAGTATAAGAACATTTATCAAAAAGGAATATAGTAAAGGGTTAAAATGACAAGAGGAGTGTAATTCTGAACTGTATTTTATCGTAATGTTCAGAGTAAGTAGAGAAAATGTGGAGGATTTCTGATCTCACAGCTTTAGGTTGCAGCAGTGCTGAGTCTGTAAGATTGAACTCTAGCACATCAGGTTATGTGATACAAACTGTCTCACATTCCATATTCAGGTGAAAACACACAAACTACATTTCAGCCTCTGAATCGGGACTCTGTACAGACATGTCATTCTCAGAATGTAAAAGACTTCCTGCACTTCAGTTCATTCTGTTTTAATGTTCGAGACATGATACAGTTCATAAGCGACTAAGACAGAGAATTATACAGTTCTGTTTCCAATGAAGTGTTTAAACCTTTTGTTTGATTATTATTAATACAACAATAAAGTTACTAAAGTCCAGAAATGTTCATGTTTTTCAATGTTCAGTCATGGATATGTTTTTTGTTATATAATATTTAAGAGACATTCTCAGATGTTTAGAGATTAGAGATAAAGTACTGCTAAACAACTGCTCGCAATAAACCTTCAAATAGTCCTGAACTCGGCTAGTTGAGTGCTGAACATGTCTTGTTGAGTGCTGAACTCGGCTTGTTGAGTACTGAACTCGGCTTGTTGAGTCCTGAACTCGGCTTGTTGAGTGCTGAACTCGGCTTGTTGAGTGCTGAACTCGGCTTGTTGAGTCCTGAACTCGGCTAGTTGAGTGCTGAACTCGGCTTGTTGAGTGCTGAACATGGCTTGTTGAGTCCTAAACATGTCTTGTTGAGTCCTGAACTCGGCTTGTTGAGTCCTGAACATGTCTTGTTGAGTGCTGAACTCGGCTTGTTGAGTCCTGAACTCGGCTTGTTGAGTGCTGAACATGTCTCGTTGCAGCATGATGTTGTGTGAGGCAGAAAGCATTGTGATCTCTTCTCTTCTTGTGTTAGACCTAGTGTTCGCTCCACCTTTAAAACCTTAATAATTTACATACATACCTTTTATTCTTCTCTTTTTGGAGCTCTGCTTTGTGTTTGTCGACATTCAGGGGAGTTTAAGAACATTTATCAAAAAGGAATATAGTGAAAGGTTAACAGTTCATTCTGTTTTAATCTTTGAGACATGGTACAGTTCATAAGTGACTAAGATGGAGAATTACACAGTTCTGTTTCCAACCAAAAGTGTAAACCCTGTGTTTGATTATCAATAATACAAAAAACAGTACTGCTGAACAACCAACTGCTAGCACTGAACCTTTAAATAAAACCTGTAACATTCGAACAGCAGGCACCTGTCTTTTATAATAGTTTACAGTTTTTAGCTAGAGACACTTTCAATCCTGTTGGTGTTCAGAGGCAAAGTTATTACATTTTTTACTGTACAGTCCTGTGGAAGAAGGGAGATTTTGCAGGTTCGATCAGTGCTGAAGTTACAGGACTGCTGTTAGTCACCAGTTTTAGTTCCATTAATATTTTTACTCTTGAGCCTTTAAACATCTCTGTTAACATCAACTACTCCTAGGAATTCTAGACTCATCACAGTAAGCCATCAAGTAGAATTAAATTTAGGAAAAAATACAAAGTAAAATTATGTTCTTTTAATAAGAGCTACAGGATAAAAAGAAGAAACAAAGCGAATAACACATTTTAAATTAGATTTGATTTTATTGCATTACATTCATGATTATTCAGGCCATATTTCAGAGAAAAAAATGAAGATCATACAATACATCAAATAATACAACAGTGTTATTACAGCATCACAGTTACAATGTTACACACAGGGGATTATATATGTTAAAGGGTTTGTCATTATTATGATGTGGATCTTATTAAAGTCATTGTTCTGTGGTGAGAAGCAGGTTAGTAAGTGGAGGAGAAGCAGCGCTCAGTCGAGTAGAGAGAATGTGGAGGATTTCTGATGATCTCACAGCTTTAGGTTGCAGCAGTGCTGAGCTGTTGTGTGAGGCAGATTTAGTAAGTGGAGGAAGCAGCGCTCAGTCGAGTAGTGGCTTCAGGTAAGAAGCTGAACTTGGCCCACAGGCTCCTGTATCTCCACCCCGATATTAAAACTGGGAAGCGTCTGTAGGTGGTGAGGGTGGAGTCGCAGTCACATGTCCTCTCTCAGTACCTCCTCTGAGGCTGGTCCTTTAAAGCAGGAAGCTTCTAGCTGATATTGTGCTCTACATTTCTTTTTCACCAGTTGCAGAGTTTTTCTCTCAGCGATGAAGTCTCTGTAGTATCACAATATTTTGGTTCCTTCCTTTTGCTGGAGTTTTGGTTCATTCCATGGTTTTTATACGATACAATATAAACCCATCATGAGAAAATAGGATAAAACAAGAACTAATACATTCAGTAAAAGGGTTTTTACTGTTCCAGAATTTTAAAGCTGATTTCAGATCATCCAGTTCAGCTCAAAGTGAGCCCAGCACGTTTTCACGTATGAAACGATAGATTCTGTAGATGTATTGGAAAATATTAACAACAGCATTTAAGTTTCTCATCAGTGCTGAGCTTTGGTTTTCCTCCGTGTGAGGAACGTTATTCAGCACATTGATCTGAATGAACACGGCTTGTTGAGTGCTGAACATGTCTTGTTGAGTGCTGAACTCGGCTTGTTGAGTGCTGAACATGTCTTGTTGAGTGCTGAACATGTCTTGTTGAGAGCTGAACTCGGCTTGTTGAGTGCTGAACATGTCTTGTTGAGAGCTGAACTCGGCTTGTTGAGAGCTGAACACGGCTTGTTGCAGCATGATGTTGTGTGAGCCAGAAAGCATGTGATCTCTTTGTAGGTTGGTAAATTTTTGATAAATCTAACACCTGTCCTGCCTTTTTATACCTGATACATTACTATGACTCCTCCCACTTTCGTTATTTACGCCCTAATGTTTTGCTGACGTCAATCATCTGGGAGGTAACCTTCTTCTCTCTCTCTCTCTCTCTCTCTCTCTCTCTCTCTCTCTCTCTCTCTTAACAACGACGCTGTGTGTAAACCTGTTTGTATGTAAAAATTTACGTATAAGCCTTGACTCCTCCCTCTTTTGTCTGACATCGACGACGACAATCACCTGAGAGGGAAGCTTTCTATCTCTCTCTCTCTCTCTCTCTCTCTCTCTTTAAGAACGACGCTGTGTGTAAACCTGTTTGAGTCAGTATCTGAAAATCCTCACTCACTTCATATGGCTTGTTTTTCACAAAACTCGGCTTGTTGAGTCCTGAACTCGGCTTGTTGAGTCTTGAACATGTCTTGTTGAGTCCTGAACTCGGCTTGTTGAGTCCTGAACTCGGCTTGTTGAGTCCTGAACTTGGCTTGTTGAGTCCTGAACTCGGCTTGTTGAGTTGTGAACATGTCTTGTTGAGTGCTGAACACGGCTTGTTGAGTCCTGAACTCGGCTTGTTGAGTCCTGAACTCGGCTTGTTGAGTCCTGAACTCGGCTTGTTGAGTTGTGAACATGTCTCGTTGCAGCATGATGTTGTGTGAGGCAGAAAGCATTGTGATCTCTTCTCTTCTTGTGTTAGACCTAGTGTTCGCTCCACCTTTAAAACCTTAATAATTTACATACAAGCCTTGATTCTCTTTTGTCATCGACTTCCTGACATTTAGACGACGACAATCACGCAAGAGGGAAGCTTTCTCTCTCTCTCTCTCTCTCTCTCTCTCTCTCTCTCTCTCTTTAAGAACGACGCTGTGTGTAAACCTGTTTGAGTCAGTATCTGAAAATCCTCACTCACTTCATAGAACATATTTTTTGGAATGAAGACTGTGGACTTCAGCTGTAATCATTAGAAACAGACTTTTTGTTCTTCTCTTTTTGGAGCTCTGCTTTGTGTTTGTCGACATCCTGGAGTTTGAGTTTTGTGTATCGGGTGTTCCCGTAGGTAGGTTCAATCACTGATGTCGGGGACTGGGTCCTACCAGGTCACGTGCGGCTTGCAGATAGTATTTATAGCGTGAATGTTCCCCGGTTCAGCAGGTTTGTGTATTGTACTTGTGTGGTACCGTCACGCGCCGCCCGTGCTTTGGTTTTGGTTTATCAGCCGCTTTATTAAACTTCCCTATGCTTACCTGCTCACCTGGCTCGCTCATTCGCGTCTGAACGCCTCACCCTGCGTAGTTAGGCGCAGCGCCTCCAGTGGTCGGACGGCGCTTGTGGGACATGGTGAGGGTGGAGTCGCTATTTGTCCTCTCTCAGTAACTCCTCTGAGGCTGGCCTTTAAAACCTTAATAATTTACATACAAGCCTTGACTCCTCCCACTTTTGTTATCGACTTCCTGACATCGACAATCACCTGAGAGGGAAGCTTTCTCTCTCTCTCTCTCTCTCTCTCTCTCTCTCTTTAAGAACGACGCTGTGTGTAAACCTGTTTGAGTCAGTATCTGAAAATCCTCACTCACTTCATATGGCTTGTTTTTCACCACTTCATAGAACATATCTTTTGGAATGAAGACTGTGGACTTCAGCTGTCAACATCAGAAGTGGAGTTTGGAGCTCTGCTTTGTATTTATCGACATCATGGAGAGTATAAGAACATTTATCAAAAAGGAATATAGTAAAGGCTTAAAATGACAAGAGGAGTGTAATTCTGAACTGTATTTTATCGTAATGTTCAGAGTAAGTAGAGAAAATGTGGAGGATTTCTGATCTCACAGCTTTAGGTTGCAGCAGTGCTGAGTCTGTAAGATTGAACTCTAGCACATCAGGTTATGTGATACAAACTGTCTCACATTCCATATTCAGGTGAAAACACACAAACTACATTTCAGCCTCTGAATCGGGACTCTGTACAGACATGTCATTCTCAGAATGTAAAAGACTTCCTGCACTTCAGTTCATTCTGTTTTAATGTTCGAGACATGATACAGTTCATAAGCGACTAAGACAGAGAATTATACAGTTCTGTTTCCAATGAAGTGTTTAAACCTTTTGTTTGATTATTATTAATACAACAATAAAGTTACTAAAGTCCAGAAATGTTCATGTTTTTCAATGTTCAGTCATGGATATGTTTTTTGTTATATAATATTTAAGAGACATTCTCAGATGTTTAGAGATTAGAGATAAAGTACTGCTAAACAACTGCTCGCAATAAACCTTCAAATAGTCCTGAACTCGGCTAGTTGAGTCCTGAACATGTCTTGTTGAGTGCTGAACTCGGCTTGTTGAGTGCTGAACTCGGCTTGTTGAGTCCTGAACTCGGCTTGTTGAGTGCTGAACTCGGCTTGTTGAGTGCTGAACTCGGTCTTGTTGAGTCCTGAACTCGGCTTGTTGAGTGCTGAACTCGGCTTGTTGAGTGCTGAACATGGCTTGTTGAGTCCTAAACATGTCTTGTTGAGTGCTGAACTCGGCTTGTTGAGTCCTGAACATGTCTTGTTGAGTCCTGAACTTGGCTTGTTGAGTGCTGAACTCGGCTTGTTGAGTGCTGAACATGTCTCGTTGCAGCATGATGTTGTGTGAGGCAGAAAGCATTAGATCTCTTCTCTTCTTGTGTAGACCTAGTGTTCGCTCCACCTTTAAAACCTTAATAATTTACATACATACCTTTTATTCTTCTCTTTTTGGAGCTCTGCTTTGTGTTTGTCGACATTCAGGGGAGTTTAAGAACATTTATCAAAAAGGAATATAGTGAAAGGTTAACAGTTCATTCTGTTTTAATCTTTGAGACATGGTACAGTTCATAAGTGACTAAGATGGAGAATTACACAGTTCTGTTTCCAACCAAAAGTGTAAACCCTGTGTTTGATTATCAATAATACAAAAAACAGTACTGCTGAACAACCAACTGCTAGCACTGAACCTTTAAATAAAACCTGTAACATTCGAACAGCAGGCACCTGTCTTTTATAATAGTTTACAGTTTTTAGCTAGAGACACTTTCAATCCTGTTGGTGTTCAGAGGCAAAGTTATTACATTTTTTACTGTACAGTCCTGTGGAAGAAGGGAGATTTTGCAGGTTCGATCAGTGCTGAAGTTACAGGACTGCTGTTAGTCACCAGTTTTAGTTCCATTAATATTTTTACTCTTGAGCCTTTAAACATCTCTGTTAACATCAACTACTCCTAGGAATTCTAGACTCATCACAGTAAGCCATCAAGTAGAATTAAATTTAGGAAAAAATACAAAGTAAAATTATGTTCTTTTAATAAGAGCTACAGGATAAAAAGAAGAAACAAAGCGAATAACACATTTTAAATTAGATTTGATTTTATTGCATTACATTCATGATTATTCAGGCCATATTTCAGAGAAAAAAATGAAGATCATACAATACATCAAATAATACAACAGTGTTATTACAGCATCACAGTTACAATGTTACACACAGGGGATTATATATGTTAAAGGGTTTGTCATTATTATGATGTGGATCTTATTAAAGTCATTGTTCTGTGGTGAGAAGCAGGTTAGTAAGTGGAGGAAGCAGCGCTCAGTCGAGTAGAGAGAATGTGGAGGATTTCTGATGATCTCACAGCTTTAGGTTGCAGCAGTGCTGAGCTGTTGTGTGAGGCAGATTTAGTAAGTGGAGGAAGCAGCGCTCAGTCGAGTAGTGGCTTCAGGTAAGAAGCTGAACTTGGCCCACAGGCTCCTGTATCTCCACCCCGATATTAAAACTGGGAAGCGTCTGTAGGTGGTGAGGGTGGAGTCGCAGTCACATGTCCTCTCTCAGTACCTCCTCTGAGGCTGGTCCTTTAAAGCAGGAAGCTTCTAGCTGATATTGTGCTCTACATTTCTTTTTCACCAGTTGCAGAGTTTTTCTCTCAGCGATGAAGTCTCTGTAGTATCACAATATTTTGGTTCCTTCCTTTTGCTGGAGTTTTGGTTCATTCCATGGTTTTTATACAATACAATATAAACCCATCATGAGAAAATAGGATAAAACAAGAACTAATACATTCAGTAAAAGGGTTTTACTGTTCCAGAATTTTAAAGCTGATTTCAGATCATCCAGTTCAGCTCAAAGTGAGCCCAGCACGTTTTCACGTATGAAACGATAGATTCTGTAGATGTATTGGAAAATATTAACAACAGCATTTAAGTTTCTCATCAGTGCTGAGCTTTGGTTTTCCTCCGTGTGAGGAACGTTATTCAGCACATTGATGAACACTGAAGTGAACATGGCTTGTTGAGTGCTGTTGACATGTCTTGTTGAGTGCTGAACTCGGCTTGTTGAGTGCTGAGGCTTGTTGAGTGCTGAACATGTCTTGTTGAGTGCTGAACATGTCTTGTCTTGTGAGTGCTGACCACATGTCTTGTTTGAGAGGCTGAAACTCGGCTTGTTGAGTGCTGAACCACTGAACTGGCTTGTTGAGAGCTGAACTCGGCTTTGTTGAGAGCTGAACAGGGTCTTGTTGCAGCATGATGTTTGTGAGCCAGAAAGCATGTGATCTCTTTGTAGGTTGGTAAACTTTTGATAAATCTAACACCTGTCCTGCCTTTTTATACCTGATCCATTACTATGACTCCTCCCACTTTCGTTATTTACGCCCTAATGTTTTGCTGACGTCAATCATCTGGGAGGTAACCTTCCTCTCTCTCTCTTTCTCTCTCTCTCTCTCTCTCTCTCTCTCTCTCTCTCTCTCTCTCTCTCTCTCTTAACAACGACGCTGTGTGTAAACCTGTTTGTATGTAAAAATTTACATATAAGCCTTGACTCCTCCCTCTTTTGTCTGACATCGACGACGACAATCACCTGAGAGGGAAGCTTTCTCTCTCTCTCTCTCTCTCTCTCTCTTTCTCTCTTTAAGAACGACGCTGTGTGTAAACCTGTTTGAGTCAGTATCTGAAAATCCTCACTCACTTCATAGAACATATTTTTTGGAATGAAGACTGTGGACTTCAGCTGTAATCATTAGAAACAGACTTTTTGTTCTTCTCTTTTTGGAGCTCTGCTTTGTGTTTGTCGACATCATGGAGAGTTTAATAACATTTATCAAAAAGAATATACTGAAAGATTAACATAACAAGAGGAGTGTAATTCTGAACTGTATTTTATCGTAATGTTCAGAGTAAGTAGAGAGAATGTGGAGGATTTCTGATGATCTCACAGCTTTAGGTTGCAGCAGTGCTGAGCTGTTGTGTGAGGCAGATTTAGTAAGTGGAGGAAGCTTCAGGTAAGAAGCTGATCTTTGCTCACAGGCTCCTGTATCTCCACCCCGATATTAAAACTGGGAAGCGTCTGTAGGTGGTGTGTCAGGGTTTGGAGTGCTAGGCCACTTCCCCCTTGTTGTTTCTGTTGGGGTTTGAGTTTTGTGTATCGGGTGTTCCCGTAGGTAGGTTCAATCACTGATGTCGGGGACTGGGTCCTACCAGGTCACGTGCGGCTTGCAGATAGTATTTATAGCGTGAATGTTCCCCGGTTCAGCAGGCCAGCATTGTTTTTGTTTGTGTATTGTTCATCTCTCTCTCTCTCTCTCTTTAAGAACGACGCTGTGTGTAAACCGGTTTGAGTCAGTATCTGAAAATCCCACTTCATATGGCTTGGTTTTCACCACTTCATAGAACATATCTTTTGGAATGAAGACTGTGGACTTCAGCTGTCAACATCAGAAGTGGAGTTTGGAGCTCTGCTTTGTATTTATCGACATCATGGAGAGTATAAGAACATTTATCAAAAAGGAACATAGTAAAGGCTTAAAATGACAAGAGGAGTGTAATTCTGAACTGTATTTTATGGTAATGTTCAGAGTAAGTAGAGAAAATGTGGAGGATTTCTGATCTCACAGCTTTAGGTTGCAGCAGTGCTGAGTCTGTAAGATTGAACTCTAGCACATCAGGTTATGTGATACAAACTGTCTCACATTCCATATTCAGGTGAAAACACACAAACTACATTTCAGCCTCTGAATCGGGACTCTGTACAGACATGTCATTCTCAGAATGTAAAAGACTTCCTGCACTTCAGTTCATTCTGTTTTAATGTTCGAGACATGATACAGTTCATAAGCGACTAAGACAGAGAATTATACAGTTCTGTTTCCAATGAAGTGTTTAAACCTTTTGTTTGATTATTATTAATACAACAATAAAGTTACTAAAGTCCAGAAATGTTCATGTTTTTCAATGTTCAGTCATGGATATGTTTTTTGTTATATAATATTTCAGAGACATTCTCAGATGTTTAGAGATTAGAGATAAAGTACTGCTAAATGTCACGATGCCCACCTGGGACTTAGATGCGGCTGCGCAAATATAGCGCAGAGCCGCGGCGCTCTAACGCGCAGAAGGGAGCCAGGCACGCCGTTTGAGCCGTTCCCCCGGCTCCGGGAGGGCGGGCTCCGCATCACAACGCACTCGCGGAAACGGCGGAGCGCGCCGCGAGTACGAGGCTATACGGCCCCCCCAAAGAAAAATTTAAAAATAGCTTACCTGGGCTCTGGACTCCCAAAACGATTGGCGCGTCTTTTCTGTCACGCTGCCCACCTGGGACTTAGATGCGGCTGCGCAAATATAGCGCAGAGCCGCGGCGCTCTAACGCGCAGAAGGGAGCCAGGCACGCAGGTAGAACATAAACCAGAATATTTAATCAGGGTGCTAAACACCACACAAACAGGTACAAAGGACAAGGTGACAAACACACAAAGACGCGCACGAAGGACCTAAAACCCCGGAACTAAATACCCTAACCTAACACACCACGTGCACCCAACCACCCAACGAACACGCGAAGCTAATTAACTCAAATTACTAACACGAGACAGCTAATTAACAACACAGGAACATAGACACAGAAACCAAAAACACCCACACACAACGGCCGAGGGACGGGTGCCCTAGGCACCCGTTACACTAAACAACAGCTCGCAATAAACCTTCAAATAAAATATGTGAACATTTTGAATCGAGTTTCTTTCATAGTACTTTGAAGTTTTTTAACTCGAGACACTTTTATTCCTATTGATGTTGAGATTAAAATTTATTAAATTTTTTAATGTGTAGTAATGTGGAAGAAGGGAGATTTTAGCAGAAATGTTTGCCCCAAATCATTCATTCATTCATCTATTCATTCATTGTCTTCTGCTTAATCTTCTACTGGTGTCACAGGGGAGTTCACCATGCCCATCCAGGGGAGAACGTCTCGGGCGCTGGGCAGATACTCCCAGGACAGGGTGCCAATCTATCGCTGGGCACACACTCACTCACACAGACACACTCTATATGGGGCAATTTGGAGAACTCAATTGACTTGATCCATGTTTTTGGACTGTGAGAGGAAACCGGAGAACCCGGAGGAAACCCACACAGACACGGGGAGAACATGGAAACTCCATTCAGATGGGGATTCGAACCGGGAATCCCTAGCGCTGAGAGGAGAACGTCCTAACCACTAAGCCACCGTGCCGCCCCCACACACACTCTATATAAGGAAATTTAGAGAATTCAATTTACCTTGAATCCATGTTTTTGGATTGTGGGAGATAACCGGAGAGCCCAGAGCACACCCACACAGACACACGGAGAACATGGAAACTCCACCCAGATTGGGATTCGAACCTGGATCGAGAGTCCCAGCGCTGAGAGTCGGACATTCTAAGCTTTTTTTTAAAAAAAATTATAAAGCTCTAACAGCAAAGGTTTTGTGGCTTTGGCTTTATCCCCAGTTTCATTACTTACAACCTAACATCAGGTTTTTAATGCATGTTTTTATGTTGATATTAAATGCATCTCACTATAGCAGTTAACCAAAGTTAACATCTCCATTATCTAATATCTACTGATATAATCTTATACAGTAAGGTAGTGAGTGATATTAGTTGTAATCTTGTCAACGACAAAGTTGATACACTACTACTAACACTCATTTAATGATTTTCGGTAGTTTGTCGCCCTCTGGTGGAATTTCTCTCTCAAAATGCTTCGTGTTTATAACAGTCAGATAAAAATAGAAATTTTGCAAAGCAAATGTTTAGGTTTTATATTTTTCTCTCAGAGATCCAGCACATTTCTGAAGACAGTTTCGTGGAGAAAGCATTTGATGCTTGTTACTTAAAAAATATGCTGTCAATGTGATTTCTTTGTGCAATTTCAAATGAATTACAATGTTTAAAATCAAATCAAGTTCAGTTTAGAAAACATAATGGTGATATTTTTGTCCACAAATTGGGTGCAATGCAGAAAACTTTGGAGAATCAATTGACTTGAATGAGTAGGCATCTTAAACAGCATTATCACAGTGAGTCACATTTTACAAACTGGACTTCACTCCATCAAAATAACAGCACATAAAACATCACAGGACTGACTGATTTTTGGCATTATTACAAATATGCACATTGTCTTACAGGAAACCATTATTACTTGTCACTTCAAAACAGTTTTACAGTGAGGTATGTCTATTATGAAAACAGTTTCCTAACTTTAAGAGACTTCAGACTGAGATGAAGGTTTTCTTTCAACTGGACAGTAAAAAAACTATTACTAAAGCTGCACTTTTTTACAGCATCAGTGTGTTTGAAAGACCATCTGAAAGCTCTGATTAAAAGTTTATTCTGCATGAAACATTTGCTGTTATCTATGATTTCCTTCTATTTAAACAAAACATGAGTATATATATATATATATATATATATATATATATATATATATATATATATATATATATATATATATATACATATAGAGTTTTTAAAAGTGGTTTAACTGGCTGTTGCCTAAATAATACGTGTTCAACCTGTGTCAAACAGTGACATTTAAATGTTTTGCATATCACTGTGGTTATTATGATTATTATGTGCACTATATATAGTGTTTATGCTATACACATAATAAATGGAGTTTCATCAGGGCCATTCCTAAATGCCTCCTTTAAAATAATTGACCACACATGCATAGTTTTTGGATTAAATTCCTTAAATATAAAGATGTTAATGCAAATAACAATTAGTATGTTCCTGTTTTATTTTTTAGAGTCAATATTCATTAACTTGTAATTGTTTTTTTTATAAATTGTCCAGCTTGGAATTTTCATATTTGCAGATTTAGCTAAGATATTTAATTAATATTTATAAAGGTAATTATTGCTTTAGGTTCTAAATCTATGTACATGAGACAAGGCAGAACAAAACAGGTTGTGTTACATATTTTTTATTTATTTAGAATCCTGCTCCTCAGGTCCGGTGTAAAGAAATACCTCAGGTAAGCTACAAATAGCCCGCATACCTGCCCTGTCCCCCTATGAATGTGCAAAAATATCACCCTGTCATGTTTATAATAATGCTGGAGGATAAACATATATTTATTCGCTCGTGAACATTGTGTGATGCTAGATGGTCCTTCTAAAACACCCCCACACACACACACAAACACAAACAGGCACACATTCACACACACATTTGACATATTTGACATACAACATACAATATTGAATTCTTGAATTCTATGTTAGAAAAACTTGAACTTTATTAGCAGATAACACATCCCAATTGATATTAATTGCAGTACAAATTGTACAAATAGGACTGGAAGAGGTGTTGTATTTAACACTGTTCATGTTGCAGTTATTACAGTAGTGTTGTTATTCTAGAAAAAAGAATGACCAAAAGAGGCAAACAGCAAAACAGCCAGGTGTAAAATATGGAAATGCACAACGTGGTTTTCTCTGAAGGCAAATGACGCAGTCCCTCTTGGGAGGGTGTGGCCAGGTAACGCACCTGTCCCTAGGTGAGGACACATTTTAACCCAGCAACACTTTACAACACTTCTCAGTACTGCTGTACACATTTATCATCTATGCTGCTTCACTGCCTCATTTTAATTACATCTGTGCTCCTCGGCTGGTCTGCAGATCTGGATCAGTTAGTATTCAAGCAGAGAAATTACAGGTAGGAGCACTTTTATTTCATCATTCTGTTATTAAGTTCAATGACAGTTATGAAGTGAGATGAGAAAGGATGACAGTAGTGCAGGTTTTTCCTCATCACCGTAACTCATTACTGGATTTGCTGTTTTCTTTTTTCAATTGCACAACTTTTGTAAATAGCATTAGATGTGAAGGTATTTATACTACATTATTTACATTTTAGTAATGTAAATAATTTTTTTTTTTTTACAAATCTATGCTTTTACGTGAAACAACAAAAAGCTACCAAACTTGATGCTCTGTTTTATTCAGGACCTAGACATTTATAATACATATAAGTAAATAAATAATACATAATTTACACATTTCAATTGGATGCACCAATAAATGGTGACTGTAAAACATCCATCTAAATGTATCACCATGCTGCCACTCTGCTTACTAAATTACAATTAAGTAGTAAAGTATTAGGCGGCACGGTGGCTTAGTGGATAGCATGTTCTCCTCTCAGCACTAGGAATTCCCGGTTCGAATCCATATCTGGGTGGAGTTTCCATGTTCTCCCCGTGTCTGTGTGGGTTTCCTTCGGGTTCCTCCCACAGTCCAAAAACATGGATCAAGTCAAATGAGTTCTCCAAATTGCCCCATATAGAGTTCTCCAGTAACTGCCTACTTAAGCAGTTTATATTTTTAATCGGTTTAAAGTTTGTAAAATTGTATAAAATGTATAATAGAACTTCTGTTCTTTTAAGAACATTGACAATGTTCTTTTCCATAGTTACACTGCTAATTACCGCGGTTACCACGTTACAAAGGTTCCAAAGTTAGCATTAAGGGTCAGTTGGAAGGTAAAGACCAGCAGGGTACGACATGAAACCATAGCTCTCCTTAGATATTTCATGCAGCCAATGAGTTCTTACGGTTGGGTGTAAGATTATGTACAAAGTTAAGGTGCAAACTCAAGAATAAACCTAATCAGTATTGGCAAGAATATTTGTGCTGACGACTTTGAATCTGAGGAAGCTACAGCTGTTTTCTTTTTTCAATTGCACAACGTTTGTAAATAGCATTAGATGTGAAGGTATTTATACTACATTATTTACATTTTAGTTCTTTTTTTTTTTTTTACAAATCTATGCTTTTACGTGAAACAACAAAAAGCTACCAAACTTGATGCTCTGTTTTATTCAGGACCTAGACATTTATAATACATATAAGTAAATAAATAATACATAATTTACACATTTCAATTGGATGCACCAATAAATGGTGACTGTAAAACATCCATCTAAATGTATCACCATGCTGCCACTCTGCTTACTAAATTACAATTAAGTAGTAAAGTATTAGGCGGCACGGTGGCTTAGTGGTTTAGCATGTTCTCCTCTCAGCACTAGGGATTCCCGGTTCGAATCCATATCTGGGTGGAGTTTCCATGTTCTCCCCGTGTCTGTGTGGGTTTCCTTCGGGTTCTCCGGTTTCCTCCCACAGTCCAAAAACATGGATTCAGGTCAATTGAGTTCTCCAAATTGCCCCATATAGAGTGTGTGTGTGTGAGTGAGTGTGTGCCCAGTGATAGATTGGCGCCCTGTCCTGGGTGTATCTGCCACCAATGTTCTCCCCTGAATGGGCATAGGGAACCCCGCGACCCTAATAGAGGATAAAGCGGAGGATAAAGCGGAAGATAATGAATGAAAAAAGTATTAGTAGCACAGCAAAGGTGCAGAGTTTATAATCACTGTACTAGCCATTTTATTAGACAAAAGCACATTGTCTTCACACAAACACACACACACACACACACACACACACACACACACACACACACACACACACACACACAATTGTAAATGGTTTTAAAAATCCCAGCAATGCTGTGGCACCTGATAGAGTCACACCAGTAAAGGCCCGTGATGTCATGCCCGTACAATGGAATTTTAATTAGATCTTCTAAAAATGATCCACCAGAATGTGTCTAATTAACAAGCTTCTCCATTGAAGGATTTATTCCAAAATGTATTAGACTTAAATTGAAAAAAAGTTCTGATTTGCTTTTAACAAAAAAGGCTAAAAAAGAAGGCTGAAATGGGTCTTAATGTCCAATCTTTAGTACTAGTGCTAAACCAAAGAAATAAATTAATATATCATAATAATAATAGGGTGCCACAGTGGTGTAGTGGTTAGCACCCCTGCCTCTCAGCATTGGGGATCCAGGTTTAAATCCCAATATGGATAGGCTATCAGCATGAGGTTTCTTAGGTTTCCTCCCTCAGTCCAAAAACAGGTATTTAGGGTGAACTGGCTGCTCTTAATTGCCCATATATAGTGTGTGGGTTTCTGTGTGAGTGAGGGTGTGCCCAGTAATGGATTGACGCGGATGGGGAACCCCACCGCAACCCTAGTAGAGGATTAAGTGGAAGATGAAAAGATAAAATGGGAGATGAGAAACAATAACCCTGTGGTTGCACAAGGTTCAGCAACAAAACATAACAGACACTCTATCTTTTATTTCCGATGTTGTTTATTGACTTCAGAACATCCAAAGTTTCAGTTCATCCAAAATACCTTAGAGTGGTGGTTTCTGCAGGCAGGTCACATGACAGGATTGGCAAGTTTTCCTTGTGTATATAAATGTCTTTGCTTTTGCTATGTTAATCGACTTTAAAAAGGTATCACCTGCAGAAGCTCTCATACTGAAGGGTCAGTGTCTTGGATTTACTAGATTAGCAGTTTATTTTCATTTACTCTTCTTCACCCAGGTGAGCAAAATATGACTCACTTGGCAAAGTCATCAGGCAGTGATGGTGTGATGGAGAGTAGTCCAACTGGAGAGATCCGACTTAATTCAGATGACCATGAGGTATTTATTAAAAATGCTGGCGTAAGTTACTTACATCTTCAAAATGTTTATTGTATGATTTAGTGTTTTATATTTTTCATTTATACACCTTACAAAACAGTAATGTGCATTTTTCAAATATGTATAATGATACAAAAAATACATTACAGATATATGTACACTGACCTTATTATAATATCATATTATTGCAAATCACTGGCATAAAGACCAAACGTGTTCAAAACTGCAAATATGCACACTTATTCATCAGCTGTTGTTTTCTATGATGTTAACATTTTGTGGTACATTGATGGTTTTAGATTTTTCATTTCACTGTAAAATTTATTTGACACACATTTAAATACGGTTATATTTATAAGTGCCACATTTAATATATTCCAAGTTTGACCCACATTACTGCCAATGTTTGACTATGAAAATTGCAACCACCTTTTGTTTGCATTTGCACATCTCTTGGTAAGAGTTAAGCCTGAATAAACTATTTAAAAATGTGTATCTGTTTATGTAGCCAACAAAATGACATGGAACAAGTTTAATATACTTATTATCAGATACATGTAAATAAAATAAATTAAAATGGAAATTACAATGTAATGAATTACTGATTTAGTTGTTATAAACAGACTTCCAGACTAAAAAACAACCATTAAAAAATAAACAATATACAGACAATATACAGATGTGCAATGTTTAGAAGGTTTATACATAAGGTGTATTCTGTACATGGTGTTGTGTGGACAATATTGTACTGCAAATTATATTTATTTGTACAAATTATATGTGTTTGTATTATTGTAGTAACTTTCAACATTATTTGTAATATAAAAACATTGTTGTAAGTCCCACGTGTCTACAGAGCAATACCTATATTGCTTTTTTTTAGAAATTTTTAGAAATCTCTTAACTATTGTGCAATTATTTATTTAGGAGTTTGAGTTTACTGGACAGTGTATAGGACCGACACAAACAGCATCCACCAACTACAAACAGAGAACCGAGGAGTTCAGGAAGACTTTCAAAGAACAGGCTGAATCAGAAAGACTTCTTGGAGGTAAGAGACCAAATTTATCAAAACATTCAAACAGTCATCATTCATTTTATGTGTCTTTACTTACCATAACATTCATCAAGGATGTGTACGACTGCAGGTCCTCCACACCAAGCCCTAAAAACAGGAGGGTTGCTGCATAGTATTAGCTACATGGTGTTTGTGTATAAAATACATGATGTAGTCATATTTGCATAATAACTAAAATAATAATTCATTGACAGACTACAACTGTGCACTGCAGAAAGACATTTTACTGCAGGGACGTCTGTACATCACAGAGAACTGGCTCTGCTTTTACAGTAATGTCTTTCGGGGAACAAAGGTAACTGCATCCTAACGTCTGTTCTGTACATTTACAAAATGACATATAATATAGTCATATTTTGTGCTTTATTATAGTAAATACATTAATTTGGGTGTTTCTTTTTTTCTGTAGCTTATATTGAATATAAAGGATGTAATATCAATGACAAGAGAGAAGACAGCTCGACTGATTCCAAATGCCATACAGATATGCACCGACTCAGAAAAGGTGCAATCAGTGGTTGATGACATTTATAAAGATTTACAGATAAATTACATCCATATAACTATGTTTTAGAGTGAAATCTAGTATACAACATCTAAATCACATCAGCTGTATGTAGAATCATTGTTATAAAACAGATAGTTCAGAGAAATAGCATTAATGTACACCCTTTCCCCATGATTTATTCACAATAATGTATGCCCTCATATGCCTTATTTTATTATATTCTACTGACAGAATAACTGTCTGGTTGAAAAATGTATAAACTGTATCTCTTAAATCTCAAAAAATGAGGTTTTGAATTAGATAGTAAAGTGGAAAAATGATTTCAGTATTGTGGGTTGGGTTCAGGTATGCTAAAGGGCTTGAAATAATGTAACAAAATAGATTAAGTGACTCTAATGTGATCATGTTCAGACTAAATGTAGTGGTATTAAACCTACCTGCTTTGCTTTTACTTTTTAGCTGTTCTTTACATCTTTTTCTGCAAGGGAAAAAAGCTTCCAGAACATGTTCCGTCTGTGGCAGAATGTACTGTTGGAGAAGGTAAGTCTGGGTTATTTTTTATATGCATTATTAGGAATCTGTAATACAGACATAGTTATTTAGAATGCAGAGCACAGTGAATCTTAAACAGTCATGACTTTTAAAGTGCCATAAGGATGCTACAACAAATCTCAGTGCAATTATTGTATATTTATAGCTGAAGTGATCATCTCAAGTGGCTCTGATTGTCTTAAATTTCACACTCTTTTTTGATAAAGCACATTTATTTGTGGACAGTTGTTTTTAAAGATGTACATAAAATGTCTTTACCGTACTATTCAAAATATTTTGTAAGTTTTTATTAATAGATTGGTTTTGATAGATTAATACTATATTGTGCTGTAAATAACTTTAAAATTACATATGTTGAAAAGTAATGTCAATTCAATTTAAAGGCAGAAAAATGTTTTTTTAATGTCTAAATTAGATTTAAATGATAATTTTAAGTTATGTTTAAATTTTACCCACTTATACAGAATAAAAAGGCTTAGCACTTATAGAATGAATGATAGTGGGATAAAAATGAACTCACATACTGAGATGTTTTTGAGCTGTGAAAGGAAACTTACACAAACTCTGGGAGAACATGCAAACTCCACAAACAAAGAACCTTGCCAGCCCTGCCCAGGGATCAAATCTGTGGAGCAGTGGACCTAATCTAAACTATGCAATGACAACTGTACCTTAAGGCTAATGTTTCTCAATAGAGAAGAGTTCTGAAGAGTTTATAAAGCTTTTAAATTATTTAATTTAGTTTTTGAAAACTTTTCTAGTTATATTAAGTCCTTAAATGCTTTTTAGTTCTGTGATAACTTTAATTCTTTTTTTCTCAGTATCTCAGTCAATTAAAAAAAACAAAAAACAAAAAAAAACAAATAAGGAGTTCATATGTAATACTAAAAATTTTACAGTTTAACATTAAATAATTAATTATTCTAAATATTTTGTTACATTTGCTTTGTTTATAATACATTAAAAAGAACCGCAAAGTCACAAAGGGCTTATTGTCCAAGTCAAAGGCACCTCTTATCTACTGTCAAGAAGTGACAGTACATGATGCATATAGATAGGTTTACTTAGTGTAGAGCTCAGTTAAACTTCATGGAAACAGAAAACACTGCAGACATGTCAGCCAGAACTTTCACACAGCAGAATATTTGTAAAGTTCATTGACCTCTCTGGGTGTGGCATCCTGTTTTACATGATTAAAGAATGTTCTATAAGGCAAAAAAACAAACAAACAAACAAACAAAAATAAAATCATTTCACTGTCTAGGTTCCAAAAAAGTTCAACTTTGTTTAAATAAAATAAACTTTTAAATTGGCTTTCATTGACAGAAGTGCACAATATATTAATGATATAATATATTAGCATCAAAACAAGCAATTAATATAGATTCACACTGTGCTGAACTTGCCATTAAAAAGGTACAAATTTGCTTTGTGACAATGTACTGTTGTAAAAAGCGCGACAGAAATAAATAACTTGAACTTGAACAAAGTAAAATGTTTGTCATATAACTCTAAAAAAACATTAGTAATATAAAATTAATCTGCTAGGATTATTCCGAGATGCTTATTTATACCAAAAAAATTTTTATACCAAAAGACTTTTGCATTGACAACCAATTAAACATTATTTATTTATATATATATATTTTTTTTTTTTGGATGTGGGTTGGGACATCTTCTAATTGATATTAATAGTTTTGCTCGTGTACTGGTCTGTCCAACAAGCTGCGTATGATTTCATTAGACTCTATGGATCCTAACAGAGTTATTTATTAAATGCAGTAGTTTTAAAGTGAACACTCAGAGGTGGAGCTGGTGGAGCACTGCTTAAGCAACATATTATGTACTAACATTACTTGAGTAAGGAAATCTTGCTAAATGAAAACACTTCAGAACACTGGGCTCACAGCCATTCAAACAACATGCTAATAATTAAGTTAATAAAGTTTGTAGGATATAATAGAAATACTGGATTATTATTGTGGGCTGTCATTAAATTACCAGGTAACTGTCTTTCTGTTTCCCAAACTATCATGGTAAGGATAACATTTTGCTTTGTGCTGAAAAACGTCTTGTTGAAATATAGACATTGTATATTCAGTTTACTAAAGACAAATGTGACAACCACAAGGACAATTATTATAATGTTTGGGTTTCTTAATAGTTAGGAAAATGATAAGAAAAATAAAGTGCAAATTATCTGTGAACCTTTCAAAAACAATTGATAACAATAGCTTCTTCGAACTGTAATTTTCTTTTAATTCAAACAACATCACGGGAGGTTTTTTTGATGTTTGATTTTATACGTATTTAAAGCTAATTAATATTTTTGTTAAAATATCCAATCTGGCAACCTTACTATGAACAGGAATCGGCTTCCTGATCGTTGCAGTGACAGGTCTAGTCACTACGTCCAAATGGTTTCCGATTGGAGACATAGGGAGCTAGGTAGGGTTTAAAGCTTACTACATCTTGCCTACATAGGGTACTTATGTAGGGCGCAGGAAGGCATTTGGAAGTAAACCCTCGGCTGTGTTTGTAGCGCAGAGGTGAAGGCGAACAGGTCGCGAGCGCAGTTCTGATAAAGCAGACAGTAAGCAGTAAAGCCTTCCTTTAATATTTGTTCCTTTAAATATTTTCTAAACCGTGTTTTCACTTTCATCGACTTAAACCAACTTATATTTAATAGCTTGACTGAATTAGTTGTTTTCTGTGTTTATAGTTTGAGTTGTTAAATGCTTTAGTTCTTGTTTGTTTAACAGGTCAAAGTAACGTTAGCTTTTTATAGTTTATTGATTAAAGTTTTTCTCTCGTCAGTTTGTTTTCATATCAGATTAATTAACGTAATACAAGACTAATTACACTCATTCTGCCCAAATCATGCTGTTCAGGTGATCGGTGTTAGTCATTTACAGTCCTAAAAACAACCCCAAGCTGTGTTTCAATCATTTGGGACATTTAAAATGTATGTAATCAAAGTTAAGACTAAAGTTGTTCTCAATAAACGATATAATGTGTATATAACGTGTTAAACTTACAAAACTATTTGTCTAATGAATAAATTGTTTGTTCCATAATCGATACTTTACTGACCTAAATCTTAAAACCAATACCACTGAACGCCTCAATGAATTAAAACATTTACAAGACTTCCATCTGAATAACCCAGAATTAAAAAAACTCAAACAAAAGAATACTTCTTGTTCTTAAATAAGCAAAGTTATTTTTTCCTGTTTAAAATGCACCTTTTGTTTATGCTCACAAGGACAAAGCTTATTTTTTATTGTTACTTATTGTGTGAAGATGCATCGTATTATAACTACGTTTGCAGATTGTAAGATCTGCTGGATAGCATTAAGTTCTGCAGCAATTTAAATATTCATAACTCACAGCTGAATGTAGCACCATCTTATTTACATTGCTGATTAAACACTTGTTGATAATCATGTGATAATTTACCAAGACATTCAGCTTAGTGATTAATGTTAAAAATTAAAGTTGTATCAGAGGTGTCAGATTTAAACTTTAAGTTAATTTAAAGTAGTTTTAAGGGGACTTATCAGTATAGGAGACGGTCCTGGCACAGCTGTTAGCTTAACTTTGTGTTATGAAGTCATCATTTTTATTAGCTCCTAATATAAATGCATTTTGTCACAATATGTGAGAATGTGTAGTATTATCTTTAGATTTGGATGTTTTATTCATTTAATTAACTGTTTTGTGCAAATACAGGCTTGTCAAAAATCCCCTTTGGCACATTTAGTGCTGTTAATCAAAAGAGAGTTTGATTCTCTAAAAGTTAAATCTAAAATTCACATTAAGTTAAAAATAATTCAAATTTAAACAAATGAAACAGTATTTAAACCTCCAAAATTATAAAATGCAATATAAACAAAATTATGATATTGTGATAAACTAAAAGACAAAAAAATGTAAAAATTGCCTGGCCCCGATGCTGGATCATGTTGAATGCATGTTTTATTTGTTATAGACGGTACGACAGAAGAGAATGATGTATATAAAAAAAAAGGATATGTTTTGCTGGATTTCTGCACATTTGGCTTGTTTTTCATGCCTGATTAAGCTGCCCGCAGGCCCATAAGTGAAACCAGATTTGTTAGAAAGCATAAATGGTGACCTCTTTTAATTATAATGGATTTAATAAGATACTAGAGTTTGCTGGTTTCTGTTTCGTCTGTGTTACTCTGCTAGTTTCTGTTGATCAAAATTGCTAAGCTGCTAGAATCCTCACAGCAGCAAAGAAATAAATGAATGTCTGTTCTTGTTAATTCTCTGAACTTGCACAACTTCACTGAGGTTAAATGTCTGTATCTGATGGCTGAGCAGGTTTGGCATGTTTCACACCTGAACACATGCTTGTTTAAAGTAGGTGGTCACCAGGAATGAAAAGTCCATTGTTCTAGTTGAGTGAAGAGCAGATACTGTTCTCTCAGATGGAGGCAGACAATGTAAATTCAGTGGTGTAGCTTTCCCAGCTTATTGTTTTACTCATTGTTTCTACAGCAATTAACCAAACAAGACTTATGGCAGATGGTCAAACTGCATTATGGCAGTGACTTGGGATTGAGCCATGAAGAAACGGATGGATTGCTGATTACTGTGGACACAGTTGGACATAACCAGCCAAGGTAAGATGCCTTTTCAAGTTCCTTTTCTCTTCTCGAATGTTCCGGTTCAGTGCTGATGATCAAATTGTTTTCAGTTTTAACATGAAAGCAGAGGATCACACAGTCAAATTAGAGAGGCCTTCTTCCCTGCGCATTCCTCAGATCGAGCAGCCATCACACGAAGCCTCTTCACCACAAGATGACACTCAGTCATCACTTGGACTGCAAAGCACTTTGTCTCCAAATGTGGTATTGTCCTTTTTATAATGGTGAAACTTACAGATCTTAGGAATATCCGTAAATAATTAATTTCGATACAGAATAAGTCGTTAACAAAAGTTTCGTCCAAATATGTCACAATCATTAGTTTGTAAATTTAAACTATCTGCATTTATGAATAAGGAAGTAAGTCACATTTCTGGCTGTGGCATTCTTGCTTAAAGATTTATCTCAACAGCTGATATAACTCTAATGCGTTTAACCTTCGCTATATGACTCATTATAACAGGTCCTAAGGTTAATAATTGTGCTCAAACAATGACTGAAATACTGCCTGCTTTATGCCAATAAAATAAAAATTGGTTGTTACTGTGTCTATAGTATATGTTTCCTGGTCAAAACAAAAATAGATCCCTGAATCCTAAAATAGCAATGTAATGGCCACCAGAATAAGTTTTCTTAGTATGGGAATGTAAATCTTTGACTTCTGGATTTTGTATGTTCTCAATTTCCCTGTCCTGTGGTCTCCAGCCTTTACCTTAGTAAATGCAAAGGGTGTCCAATCTGGTTTTGGTTAAAAAAAAACAAAAAAAAAAACATTTCTTTCTTGAGGATGTTCTTCAAGTAAAGATTTTATTTGTCTTTAGTAGGAGAATTCAGAACACGTTTTTCTATGTGTGTTGCACAAAGGAGAGGAATGCATGAATTTAATTTGTCTTTTGCACCTGCTTTAGGAGGATGCACGTAGTACACCATCCCACCCACGCAGTCCTAATCTGTCCCTGGATCGCTTTAGTAATGAAAGAGGGTCTAAGCGTTCTTCTTTATCCTTGGACCTGAATGCCAACGAGGACCGACTCTCAGATAATAGCCAATCCGATAATGCAGAGGAAAGTAAGTGTGTGTGTGTGTTCTGTGTGTGTGTGTCAGGGCACACGAGAAAGTTGGAGACCAAGCAATGCTTTCCTTCTTGTTTAATTTAAATTTTTTTTTTTTTTGCAGTCGAAGGTGAATGCATGTCCCAGGCACCTCAGGGAAGACTCTTCATGAACAGAGTGTTCCATGTCAGTGCTGAAAAAATGTTCGAACTGTTGTTTACCGATTCATATTTTTCCCGTCGCTTTATGGATTCCAGGAAAATCACAGGTAAATGAAAACCTCTGATCGTTATTAATGGAGGTATTCTGTATCCTGTTCTGTCCTTTAAACAGTGTTTCATCTGCAGTTTAGCACTATAAGGGGAAAAAACTGCTTGCATCCACTAAACACCCACCTGGATAAATGTGTATGTGCTGACCATTACGTACTGACAGTCTAAAATAGTTGGAGGACATTGCTGAATGGCAAAAGAGAGTTGATGATTTTAGTATCACAAAAGTAAAATATCTTAGTTACCCAGATTTCAGAAAGTGAAATATACAAATTTTTATTGACTCTTATATTTATAGCTAAATGGAAATTAGTAGGTTTCATTGCTGAATTACTTTATATGAGATACAGTTACTAAACCTTTAGAGTAAAGTCAGTCCAAACCTGCTTACAATAGAACTGGTCACCTGATTTTGGGTCAAAAAAGTTATCATTGACTGTATATCTCTAAAAAGTCCATACCACAGTGATGTCAACACTGTAGAATGGAACTGGTTTGCTCATACTATGGTGCTTTAAATATTTTAACTTTTTGGATTCTTGCCTTCTGGTCTATTTTTTTTTTATTAAACAGAACATGATGTATTTTGCAATTTGATAGGTTCAACCTCAAGCTCCTGGCAAACTGACTCCTCTGGCTGTATGAAGAGGACTTTAAATTACACCATCACCATCTCCAACCCACTAGTGGGCAAATATTCAACTGCAACGGAAAATCAGGTTTGTGTGGATAATTATGTGTAAAACATATTTGTAAAGTGAAAGTTGTTTTTTTCAGTTACTTTGATCATTTAATTATTTACATTGTTCATGCAGTACATTATTTTAGATTTTTTTTTTTTAATCCATTTGCTATACTACTTACACTAATTAGGGTCATGGAGGTGCTACATCATATTCTAGTATTTACTAAGCCAATATTTACTGCACTTTTTTGGGCCAGCTGTTTATTGCGCACAAACAAACTTTTTTATTTTTTTTATTTTTCTACTCTCCTTGGTTTCCGTGTTTGGAATATGAGGAGAAACCTCAACACAGGGAGAACATGCAAAGTCCAGACAGAAAGGGTCTAGGCACACTATTTAATAAATAATTATTAAAAACCTTTTAAACAGTTATTCTGTAATATAACTTTGTGTGCATTTGTTTGTTTGACTTAAAATGCTTAAGAAATAATTCACCTATTTTAGCCCTGGAGCTTTTAATTATGACTAAAATAAATTGTTCATGGCATAGTATATTTTACTGCTAAGTTGATCATCACTAACAGCTATTATTGTCTACAGACCTTGTATAAAGAATCTAGGGAGGGCAGTTACTACCTGGTGGAATCTGAAGTCTACACACACGATGTTCCTTACCATGATTATTTCTACACTCTGAACCGCTACTGTATTATTCGCAACTCGAAACGCAAGTGTAGGCTGAGGTAAGCAGTTTGTGTTGCATGTTGTTTCCAGTTTGTCATTTGCACAACATGTAAGGACATTTATTGATTGAAATGCTTGGAGAGAGGCTCAGGAAAGCACTCTACAGTGAGAAACATAAATGTACATGCTAAATATACTACTAAAATATTATAAATATACAGTTACAATTGTGTAATAGTGTGATTAGTACAGAGACAACAGTATAGTAAAGTGCTGTAAGTATAATTAAGTGAGGTTTTAATGTGAAGCACTACCAGATTCATAGCTTGTTTAAAAAACGTGAACTTTTTACAGGATTTACACTGATGTGAAATACAAGAAGCAACCGTGGGGTCTTGTGAAGTCTTTTATTACCAAGAATTCTTGGAGTGGCCTGGAGGACTACTTCAGACACCTTGGTTAGTAAAATTTGTAATAACTTTATTACTTTACCTACAAAATACTTTTAGAAACTTTCTAAAAATGCTTAAAAAAAACCTGAACAGTGTAATTTGTTAATTTACCCAATCCTTTATTTAACATGCCATTGGCCAAAAAAAAAAAAAAAAATTTTCTTTTTTTTTTTTAATCAATGCCTATAGACTGTCTGTGTGTTTTATCTGGGTTTTATATTCAGTACTTGCCCCATCAGTGTTTTAGTGACTCACACCAACAATGTTATAAACACCTGTTTTTAAACCTTGTTCAACCCGTTTGCAGGGGGAAGGTTTTTTTTTTTTAAACTGCATATTAATACATGGATGTTTAAAGGGTAGCATTGCCTTACAGCAAAACGATCTTAAATTTAATTTCCAGTGGGCGGCCACAGTCGTTTCTGTGAAGTTTCCATCACTTCCCTCTCTGTGCCGGTTTTTGGGTTCTTTGGTACTTGTGCTAACAAGCTCCATTCTTAAAAAGTCATGAAAAACATTAACAGTGTAAACATTCATTAAGCCTTAATGCACTGCAGAAAACTGTCAACACTATACGTAACCTTATTAATACCTATTTTTATGACTTGCTACGTTAAGCATTAGGCACAACTTTTCACCTCAGCGTCTTGTCTGTTTAATTGTGTTATGTAGTTCTCTTGGGTCCTTTCAATGATTAGTTCCTTTAAATGTCCCTTATTGGTTCTGAGTATCTTATTGGTCCAAAAGAATACGGACTACATTATTACAACCCGAGGAGTTTGTTCTGTAGTGTCCACATTGGATTAAACAATTTAAGATGGAGCTGGTGGAATAGATGGATTCCCGTCTCTTACTTAATGACTTCACTTTTAATTCCACCTCTAATCCTAATTTAATAATAAATCTCACATCTTATTATCAGGGCCAGGTCTTGGTTAACTGTGCTTGTGTTCATCTGCTAAGCAACACTATTAGCTTTTTAGATATTTGACAAAATGTAGCACTGTACCAACAGTTTAAATTTTTTTTCCAAACTAGGCTGATCACACAATTCACATTACATTTTATTTGACTTCCTGCTCAGTGTTGTAAAGTATTCTTTCTACTCTATTTTTGATAAAGAAACAGAAAAATCATGCCACATGCTGTTGCCTTATTTCTGCAAATTATATATTATCTGCATTTTACTATTTCCACACTCTTTGTTTGCAGAGGCTGAGCTTCTTGAAGAAGAGGCAGAGCTGACTCAAGGTTCTGGAGATGCTGCGAAGGGTGGCTTGCGTAGAAGAAGAAGAACCTTCAGTCGAACCTTGCAGGAGCACATCAGACCTGGCAGGCAGTACAGTGCAGATCTCGAGCAGCGTAGAGAGAGCACTTTGGGTATAAATCCCTAGATTGTCTTCTATTTGCGAAATCTGAACTGTAAACTTCTTAGACCTGTTTAAATATTGTATATTAGTGCATTAAAGTGAAGTTGGAGATGGTAAGACATTTCTGATGGTGTAGTTCTCATGCTGTTATTTAAGAGTGTGCTTTTTATTAAGTCTTGAGGTCTGTTGGATCCAAAATTTACTGTACGAGTGACGTTCAGCTCCATGTTGGTCATCTCTCCTTATTGAAGGGTGATTTATATATTTTCAGGTACAGCTGAGATGAAGCATGCACAGAAGTGGAACATCACCTCAATTATTGTTGGAATGAGTTTAATGCAAGTAACAAATAAGCAAACTTTTTTAAATTTGTGTTTTAAGCTAATTCTTAGTTCACACTGTTTTATAAAATTCTTTTTTTAGTCTGTTAATTCTGACTGTGTTGAACTTGGGACTGTTCTTTAAACTGTGGGCCATGGAGGACATTGCCCATCGTATGTACCTAAGCACAAAACAACGCATGAGGGACCGAGCAGAGGCCAGGTAAGGACACCTTTAGCTTTTATTTTTTCTATTAAAGTAGCTAATGGTGACTTTGAAAAGTGATGCATGTTGTTTTAATAACCTGTATCAAATCACATTTGGAAATATTGTGTAAGTATTAAGGTCAATTATCGGTATCTCAATAACTTCTGTACCTACACCCTAACATTAACATTAAGCCAAGCATTTGTTAATTTATCTTGGTTTTATTGAAAGAACACAAGTACCATGTAGAACATCAAATGAAAAAAGGTCCGTGTCAACACACAGTATTTTTTAAGGTGTTTCATATTTTATTGGAGCAGATTCATCCATTATCCTCCACTTCATCCTCTACTCTGGTCACGGAGGAGTTCCTCTTGCCCATACAGGGGAGAATGTTTCGGGCGCTGGGCAGATACACCCAGGACAGGGCACACACAAACACACTATATGGGGCAAATATTAGCATTAAATTTACTTTGAATCCATGTTTTTGAACTATGGAAGGAAACCAGAGAACCTGGAGGACACCCACATGCACACGGGAAGAACGTGCTAACCACTAAGCCATTAAATTTGACAATGAATATATTTTAAACGTACACACACACACACATATATATATATATATATATATATATATATATATATATATATATATATATATATATATATATATATATAAACTTAAACGGCAGCCAATCAGGAGCTGAATAAGAACCATTTAATTTTAGTTTCAGGAGGGCAGGGTCTCCATAAATGTTATCAATGAAAATATTGCACCAACTGTCTCCAGTGATTTCAGATTTCATTGTTACTTTTCAACAGTTTGGCACCTGACCTGGGTCCCAGACAGACAACGCATCACAGAAACCATGAAGAGACCCGGTTACTAAGGGCCGTGCTGCAGGACTCCATCAAACTACTTGAACAAGTGTGTATTTAAATGCATTTCTTATCTATATATTTAAATTGCTAATCCTGCATGGCATCTTTCATCAGACCTGACTTACAGATCTATTTTGTTTGATTTCACCTTCAGCCCTCTGGGGCACAACTTGTTTTTGTTGCCTATTGTAAATCCGTTTTGTCTCCACAGTTACGCAACTCTCTTGTGGTGCTTCAGCAGAACTTTCAGAGCCACAATAAGACCTCCACTCAGCTCTGACACACTGCCTGGTGACCCAGAAGGTCAGGGGAATTCCACCCACACTACTTTTCCCATACCAGGAGATTTCACCTCAGGCCTGTTTACTCCAGTGTTGCCTCTTTACCAAGGGTTTTGCCAGCCAATGCCTCATACTCAGTGGTGTCAGATAGCTGCTGTTGAGCTGGTGGGTAGGGAACCCATATGTATCAACAGATCAGAGATATTACTTTTATGATGTTCTCTCTATTTTTTTTTTTGTAATTTTAATTTCTTCCCCGGTTTTTGAAGGCATCTAAACCTAAGTTGTGATCCTGCAGATGTGAACAGCAAGATTCTGTCCTGCTTCCAGAGTCACATACTCGTTTGTACGAGTGTAAAAAGCAGAAATGAATGTTAAAATGTTCCGTTATAGCATTGCTAACCAGGAAATTCCAAAGTGTTAGTGAAGTTTCTTTTACCATGTTGGTAAATCTGTAAACTTTTAATGCCTTTAGATGTTTAGTAATCACTGTGCCTTTAAACACTTGCTGGATTTGTACTGATGAAATGTATTTTCTGTTTGCGTTCATATTACATATTGCAGATATATGCAGATTAATGAAATTATGACCCTGCATTGGTACCTTAGCTATGTCTTTTTAATCGATCTAAATATTTTATGTTTCCCTGAAGGAACAATTTGTTATAGAGTGATGAATTAAATTATTGGATTAATGGGCTTTTATACATGAAATCGATTACTTTAAAGCCATATAATGTTTACACTGTTGCTGTATTTTTGTAATTGCACAGCAGAAAGTGATTGTTTTAAATGTAATTTGCACATGAATGCTCTAAAGAAGGGTTTGTTTTTAGCTTTAGACTGCAAAGGATGAGCCAAGTCCTTAAACAACTTCTCAGGAAAGTGTAAATTATTCCATTTCCTGTTTCTGTTTTAATGGGTGTTTATTAATTTGTGTAATGACTATTTATCAACTTAATAAAAGCCCTGTTTATGGGGATTTCTCAGATTTGTGGAAATTGTTATTTTAGTGATGGTGGTTTTAATACTGTACATTTTATTTCTTTTGATTTTTCGGTTTGGTTTTTGATCTGTTACCTTTCTGTGCACCTGAGACATTAAAGTTATTGATCACTGTTGAAAGGCTGCTGGTAGAAAAAGATGTGTACATAATACACTGCTGGAGTGGATGAGCTCCCTTGGTAGGTGAGTAAGTGGAACCACTTCTGGTGAAAAAATATTTTACAGCAAATTATTGTTCTGTTACCACAACTGATCAAAAACACACGAACATGTGAACCCTCCAAGAACCACCGTAATTAACCAGACATTTTAGTGGTGGATCAGCCTGAGCCCTATGGTGACACTGATGGTGGTGGGGGTGATGGAGTAAGTTGGTATAAGTGGATCAGAAGGGTATTTCCATCAGAGTTTCAATAACACTATCCATTCACTCTCATATCACTGATTTTAGCTTTTAATTAAGTGTATTTTAATAAATTATAAGGACTAAAAGTTGAAACTTAAAAAAAAAAAAAAAAACTTACAGATTGTTTTGACTTGTGGCTTATATGGCTTTCTTAAAACAGAGTTTGGCAACTAAAAACCTAAAGTTGTTTGTATATTTGAATTTCATAAAAGTAAAACTAAACCTCATCAACCTTTTATTCATTTTTGTAAAGCCAGCGAAACCTTATCTTATTCTTAACTATGTAAAATTGTTAATAAAACACAAAACCTTGTATATATTTTGTTGTACAAGCATAAAACGGAATGTTTATATTAATTTCGTTGCTGAAAATAGACACCGCTCGTCGGTTCTAACACTACAGGGGGATTAATCCGTTTTATCTGGCATCCACTGCTGATTTCTGTCTTTCAACGACTTTCGAACAGGTGAACCTGAATATTCACAGAATGTGTGGTTGTCCGCATATTTTTAAAGACATTTGAATGTAGGGAATATCATTTTCAGCTGTGGTCATCGGTTTTCACACGTGCTGTGTTCTACATTTTAACACGAGAACCTTAAACCCAGACGTTCTTCTGGTTCTATGCAAAATGCGTGAACTGGCAACCCACGGGCGGGTTCGCTGCCATGTCTGAGCGGCTTGTGGATCAAACACACCGGCAGGTAAGAAAGACGCCAACAAACGCGCTGTGAGAGACTGTTCTCTTCATCATTCTGCTGCAATAAGAAGCTTTTTCATAAACAGTTGATTAGTTAATTAAATTTAGTTCATGTGTAGCGAACGTGAAGTTGAGGAAATGTAGCGTCGCTGTAAACAGTGGAGCCGAAACTTCTGAAGCATTAAACACAGAGACAGAACGAGTGCTTTAGAGCAACAAGATTTAAACTAAATATACTGAAAAACAAACTCTGTACACAAACATTACTATAAAGATTATTTAAATTCATCTGTCGAAAGCTAAACATCGCAGTGACGTATGTTTTCTGTACACCGCCTCCTCTGGTGCAACTATAATAATATATTCAGACATCTGTTTGTTCTGCAGATTGTTATAAAACAACAAATATTATTCTTCCATCCATTATCTTCTGTTTTATCCTCTATTAGGGTCGCGGTGGGGGGGTTCCCCATGCCCATCCAGGGGAGAACGTTTCAGGCGCTGGGCAGATACACCCAGGACAGGGCGCCAATCCATCGCTGGACACACACTCACTCACACACACACACAAACACACTCTACATGGGGCAATTTGGAGAACTCAATTGACTTGATCCATGTTTTTGGACTGTGGGAGGAAAGCGGAGAACCCGGAGGAAACCCACGCAGACACGTGGAGAACATGGAAACTCCACCCAGATTGGGATTCGAACCAGGAATCCCTAGCGCTGAGAGGAGAACATGCTAATCACTAAGCCACCGTGCCGCCCCAACAAATATTATATAAATAAAAATGTATTTTCTTTGTCTCCTGAAGTTAAACTGATCAGTATGCATATATATATATATATATATATATATATATATATATATATATATATATATATATATATATATTTAATCTACTATAATACAGTTCTTAAATTTTATTTAGGTTTGATTTCATTTGTATGTATTTTCAGGGAAACATCCTGGACAGCTTGCCAGTCCATCACAGGGCAGACACACAACACACTTTTATATCTAGTGGAAAAGGAGTATTTTCAGATCCATTGTTTTGGGGCGTCCATTCGTCCATCCATTAACTTGCACTTTATCCTATATTAGGGTTGTGGGGGGGTTCCCCATGCCCATCCATGGGAGAACGTTTCGGGCGCTGGGCAGAGACACAGAGGACAGGGCGCCAATCTATCACTGGGCACACACTCTGTTTGGGGTAATTTGCAGAACTCAGTTGACCTTGATCCATGTTTTTGGACTGTGGGAGGAAACCAGAGAACCCGGAGGAAACCCACGCGGACACGGGGAGAACATGGAATCCCTAGTGTTGAGAGGTGAATGTGCTAACCACAAAGCCACCCTTGTTGCCCCTTGTTTTGTGGCAGTAAAATTAAATTAACTTGCTCCTGGAAAAAACCCCACATGAAAACACAGGGAGAACATCCAAATGTATAAAACTCAATAGTTGTTTAATCAAAGCTCTGAAGGTCCAATTTTTGTACTTGTTTATAATCAAAGTTTAAGACATTAAACAAAATTTGAAATTGATTTTAGATTAAACTTTGATTTTTAAATATTAAAAAATTAGAATGTTAAAAAAAAATCTTAAGCAACAGCTAAGACAGCTCCACTAGATGGCTATGTGCTTAGTTAATGAATTAATTTGAATAAACCATTAAGTTTTTCTTAGTGGGTAAATGTTTTGAAGTGTGTAAGTGATTCAGCTCAAACCCTGTGCGTTTGTGTGCATACTACAGCTGTGGGGCAGAAGTCATGGAATCCTTGGGTAAATTATTTAGAGTTTTACACAATGCTTCAGTCTGAAATCTGACCTTCTTAATCCAGGGCTTGCAGTGGAATAAAAGTTCTATTATTGATGGGCTAAACAGACTGTGTGTTTTAATTACGTTCTCCTTTCTGATATATCTAGAGGAGAACAATGAACCTCGGAGGCCTGCTTTAACAGATGAACTGAACTGAAGTAAAGGATGAAGCAGAGAGCCAAACAGAAAGCAGAGCTGGATGAACCTTTGTGTTGTTGTGAGTACGTGGACCGGCATGGTGGGCGGAGTCATATCGCAGCATGCTGCTGTGACTGTGAGGATCTGGACGAGGCTTGTGACAGGTGAGTAAATAGATCAGTAAAATGGGGAGGAGTGATATTAAATAATAGTTTTTTTTAGTGAATAAATGAATCTGGATAATAATGATTGTGAAGGTCAGACCTGAGACGCTGAGAGCCAAACATCGGTTACTTTATGGTTCTTTTCAGTTTGTGTTATTAAGCCCACAAGTTTCTTTTCCTTTAAAGATGGATGAAGCGAGAACCCCAAAAAGATGACTCTCTGTCCCGAGTGCTGGCCACTCTGACTGATCGTTTTCGAGTGCCCTGGATTTTAGGAGCCAAAAAGGTTGACCTCTCCCTGATCCCACCCCTGATCCTGCTTCCTCTCCTCCTGCACATTGCCGCTCTGCACTACCTGCTTGGGATTGTGGTCCTCACAGCACTCCCAGTGATGGTCCTCTGGTATTACTACTTCACACACCGTAAGAAAGGACGCACGCTGTTCTTCCTCAGCCTGGCGCTGTTCTCTCTGTTCTATATGTACTACCTCTTCCTCACTGAGGTTGTCCCCCAAGGGGACATCACCGATCTCCAACTGGTTGTTGTGACAGTTGGTGTGGTTCTGACCCTTGCTGCACTTGTACACACCAAAAAAGGCCCAGGTTATGTCAGACCTGGGTCTCCAGACTTGCACAGCACAGTGACCTATTACAGCCTTCCATCAGACGTGGACTCAGCCTACCATAACGGCTCACGGCACCAGGTGTTTATCAGCAACCGCATAAGTTCCACTGACCTGGACATTGAAACCAGAGATGATCCATGTGAGGGTGTACAAAACGAATGTGGCAAAAGAAACTGGTGTCAGAACTGCAAGGTACTGCGACCACCAAGAGCAGGACATTGCAGGATCTGCGGCACTTGTGTTCTCCGCTTGGATCATCATTGTGTCTGGTACTTTTACCATTTTTCTCTGCGGCGTTCTGTTACCTACAGACCTACACTGATATGTTATTGATTTACTAGCCATTTTATAAGAGACATTAATTATGACTAGTCTTTACACAGATCACACAAAGAGATTCATATAATATATTGTAAGTAGCAGGTGTTTTATTAGCAACACAGAAAGTTAAAGACCAAAGGATTAATGACATGACTCAAAAGAAAAGCAACGGAATTTAGAGCTCTTTTTGTCATTGGTGATTTAAAACCACTGCCTGAAAATCACCACCCTGAACTATCAAGAAACCCAACAACAGAAAGTCTACAAAATAGAACAATGAATGATTTCTAATGTCGACAGTGGTAGCAGTTGTACTTTATAAATAAGTTATGATCCAAAGGCTATAAATACACACACAGGTTTATCAGTCCCCGTTGAGGAAGTTAAAACACAACAGGGAAGTACATTTCTAATCTGCTTATTGCTGTACCCGACTGTGACTTTTGATAACTTCATTTATTAATTTATTTATTTATTCTCGTTCACTTAATCCTCTATTAGGGTCTCCATGCCCATTCACAGGAGAACATTTCAGGCACTGGGCCAACACCCAGACACCATATTTTACACTCAGGACAGGGCGCCAATCTATCGCTGGGCACACTCACTCACAAACACACTCTATATGGGGCAATTTAGGAGAATTCAATTGACTTGATCCAAGTTTTTGGACTGTGGGAAGAAATCAGAGAACCCGGCGGAAACCCACACGGACACGGGGAGAACATGGAAACTCCACCCAGATTGGGATTCGAACCAGGAATCCCTAGTGCTGAGAGGAGAACATGCTAAGCACTAAGCCACAGTGCCACCCCCTGCACACTCACTCAAAAAAAAAATCTGGTGTATTTCAGATACCAAGGGTGGCTTGGTGGTTAGCACGTTCCTAGTAGAGGAACGCTCGCATTCAGTACAAGTCACTGACTCTGGCATACAGAACCATTTCTGGATCTTCCCCCTCTTACCTTCACTCTATCTTTTCAAAATACACTCCGACTCGTTCACTTCGCTCCGGTGATGATCGCCCCCTGGTGGTTCCACCTCACCGAGGAGCTCATTCTCACTCCGTGGCGTTCTCCACTGCAAAATGGTGGAACGTTCTACCCAACTCTGTCCGTAAGGCAGAATCTCTAAACAGTTTTAAGAAACTACTTAAGACGCATCTCTTTAACAAATACCTGTTATAAAAAAAAAGTAAAAGAAAAGAAAGGGGGGGGGGCGCAGCTTCGAATAACAATCAGGTTTGATGAACTTACAGTAGAGTTGGTTTTCTCCATGGCTTCTGACTTGTGGTGTTCTCATTTGTAAGTCGCTTTGGATAAAAGCGTCTGCTAAATGACTAAATGTAATGTAAATGGATTAAGTGGAAGTTAACTGATGGATGAATGGATTTCAAATTCCTTACTGTGTATTTTTGCTTTGTCAGGATTAACAGCTGTGTGGGTCAGGCGAACCATCGCAGCTTTCTGCTGACACTGTTGTTCTTCCTGTTTACCTCAATATATGGAATCAACCTGGTGCTGCGTAGTGTGTGTCGAACCGAGAACCCCCTCATCTCCTTATTCTACTGTCCAGGTGTCTACACACGGTTCAGGTAAGCTCCAAGTGCGGCTAATTGTAAGTTCGTTACTAAAGGTATTTAAAGAGCCTAAACAAGATACACTTAGGTTGAGAACACTTCTGTTTGTTTGGGGATTTGAGTGAAGTCCCCTAATTCGATTGAACATACTACAGCCACTGTGGAACAGCCACTGTAGAACAGCCACTGTGGAACAGCCACTGTGGAACAGCCACTGTGGAACAGCCACTGTAGAACAGCCACTGTATATAAAGGCATTTTTCAAGAGCCACTTGCAGCTTTGTGACCGCAGTAGAAATTATGTCTGTTTATGCATAAAACACCCATCCATCCATTATCTTCTGCTTTATCCTCTACTAGGGTCGCGCTGGGGTTCCCCATGCCCATCCAGGGGAGAACGTCCCGGGCGCTGGACAGATACACCCAGGACAGTGCGCCAATCCATCACTGGGCACACACACACAAACATATTCTACTGTATATGGGACAATTTGGAGAATTCAGTTGATCGGTTCAGTTCAGAATTCAGTTGATTCAGTTTTTAGACTGTGGGAGGAAACCGGAGAACCCGGAGGAAACCCACACGGACACGGGGAGAACATGGAAACTCCACCCAGGTTGGGATTCGAACCGGGAATCCCTAGCGCTGAGAGGAGAACATGCTAAACCACCATGCCGCCCATGCATAAAACAATGTCCTTATTATATATAGTCTGATTAATATATTTAGGTCTGAAAAAACATGTAACCTCAAAACAAATTCTCCTTTAACTAAATCAGACCAATTTGTCATCTACATGAGTTTTTTCAGAAGAAGGAAATTTGTTTTAATGGAGCTGATGTACGTCTGATGGTCATGTGTCCAACATTGTTTAAACATACCTGTAACTATGAAGAATTCATCCTGCGATCCGTGTAAGTGTGATGTAAGTAAACGTTGTTGTTTTGATGGCTGATGTGTCTCTTCAGCTCTGCCTTGTGCTTCACCTGTTCCTGGTACAGCAGCATTGTAACTGCAGGGCTGCTTCACCTGCTGGTGCTGCAGATCATCAACGTCAGCTGCAACGTGACGGAGCGTGAAGCACGGATCGCGCTCAGAGACAAGACGGGACGCACTTTATTCTGGGGACTCGTTATCGACACAGGTGTCTATTCACACGGTTTCCGTGGAAATTGGACTGAATTCCTAACTATGGGTGAGAAGGTGGAACCTAAAGCCCTGGAACCAGCAGATTTAGTGTGACATTTAAAAATGGTTGTCTTTATGACATCTGGCTAATGGAAGGGTTGAAGCAGAACCCACATGCTCATTAGTGCAGTTGCATGGTTGGGTTAATTGCCCTGCTCTGTGATCAGAGTACACACACACAGATATCAGTGTTGAAAGTTACTGTAGCTATAATTGTCTTTCCACTAGGTGGCACCATTTTGTTGCATTTCACTCAGCTGTAACAGATATGGTAACGCCTCAGTGATGAGGGTCTGAAAATCAAACCGCTCACCTGGTTTATCATCTGTGTGATTTATGACAAGCTATATGATCTACGCCATAAAAGCACAGTGCTTTGGATGCACGGTAAGCCTCATTTTCAGAGGTGCTGAGGGTCGATCCTGCTCTGTCACTTCACTGCTTGCTGGAATGTAAAGCATCATTGTAGAGACAGAGTTTTTAGAACTTGATTTAGTGCCTTGTCAGGAAGGAAAATGGAGACACAATGCATCTGAAATGCCACCTCACTATAAACCTTGGAAGGCCTCACGGTGAATGTGCAATAAAGTGTTTTTGGTGTTAGGTTTTTATGTTTCTTGAAGAAGGACATGACTTTGAGATGAACCCTACGCCTGAAGTAACAACAGATAGCAAACTAAACCTCAGCCCAGCAAAGAGATTCTGGAATTACTCATTATAATTACTCATTATAATTACTCATAATTAATCATTATGGATAAAGGTATTAGGACACTCGGTCAGTGAATTCAGTGTATATCATGTATTAATTCCTGCACCTAGTCCTGCAGTGTGTACAACTGTAAGTGTAACGGGGCGGGGGTAACGAATAAGGACCGGAGGCAGGATTTCTTCTGACTGGAATGGACTTTCTTACATTCATTCATTATCTAACACTTTAACCTCTATTAGGGTGGCGGGGGGACCCATGGACCTTTTTTTGTTTCAGTATATACTGTATGTGCAACAGAACACAAAGTAAAATTCATAAGGAGAACATTGGGTTGATTTTAATGTAGAACAATTTAAATTGTCAGCATAGATCTCTTAACCTAACTGAACACAGACTCTGTTCTAAAATGCTGGCTTGGATGACTGGGCATAATTTCCCCCGACACATAACACACTCTTAAACCTTAGAGGCCTTTGTGGTAGAGCGGCCACTATTATAGATGTGAGGGGATAAACATAGGATGTAATAAAAGATCCAGCAGATGTGATGCAGAGGTGCCTCGGTACTTTTGTCTGTATATTGTTAAAAATAAAGAGTACAACTACTTAGATAAAATAAATCGTAACAATTCTGCTTTAATCAGGTTCCTTACCGTCTCCAGATGACCTTCACAGTTCACTACAATTACGTTTATATTCAGGATGGACTTCCTCACTTTATGGCCACATAAATATTTTCAGGGGTGGCACGGTGGCTTAGTGGAAACCTTCTGGATGGGCATGGGAACCCCCCCCCCCCTCGACCCTAGTACAGGATAAAGTGAATAAAAATGAATATATTTTATGGCCCTTCTGAATTAAGACTTGTTCTCACAATTAAAGCAGATTTTTATTAAGAATGTTGTATGTTAGGGGGTGGCACTGTGGTTTAGCATGTTCTCCTCTCAGCACTAGGGATTCCCGGTTTAAATCCCAATCTGGGTGGAGTTTCCATGTTCTCCCCGTGTCCGCATGGGTTTCCTCCAGGTTCTCCGGGTTCCTCCCACAGTCCAAAAACATGGATCAAGTCAATTGAGTTCTCCAAATTGCCCCATATAGAGTGTGTATGTGTGAGTGAGTGTGTGCCCAATGATAGATTGGTGTCCTGTCCTGGGTGTATCTACCCAGCACCCAAAACATTAGATGGGCATGGGGAACCCCACCGCGACCCTAATAGAGGATAAAGCAGAAGATAATGGATGGATGGATGGATGGGTATGGTTAGGTAATGTGATAAATACTTTGTTACTATGCACCATCTCACACGTTCCAAAGCCTTTTAAAACCCACAAAACCAAATTTTACTGAAGTTACAGCCTGTTGTGGCCGTTTAATCTATGCTCTATGACCTCACAGTGACAATATGATGATCATTTAGAAATAAAGTGTTTTTTTTTTTAAATCATGATTAATTCCATTGCTGAATCATGTTCTTTTGGAGTCTAAGAGTCTTGAAAAAGTGCAACCTCAGATGCATTCAAAGTTTTAATGGCTTCTTTTTACTGATCAGAGGCAGCCTTGGTCAGGGGGTACTTTGTTTGTGTGTGTGTTCACTCCTTATCTCCCACCCTTGTATTGATGCCTTAATTAGTCAATGCCACTCGCAGTTGAAGAAGCAGTAACGATCCCAAGATCCATAAAAACACAAGGTTATAGGTGTAAGGGGGTGTGGCTGATTTTATATAAAAAAATCCAGAATTTCACAATAGGATGTTATATTCAGGTCTCCAACAACTATTACTAACAATGTACCAAAAACTACAACTTTAAACTTTTATCAGCTTTCTAGCTCAGAAATGGCAAAACTAAATGTCTGCTATTCAGAACCCCTTTGTTTACAGATTTTCTGGTACCTATTGAAAGATAGAACCTGCTAGAATTACTGTATATCCAACTGTCACAATCACTCATGTTGCATTGATCACAGCTGCTGTAGTGTGATATACATTGTGTGAATAGAACATTGTTTCTGCATCTCAATACAATGAAAATTATTTATTGTTGATTTATTACCATAATTGATGTAATGTTTAAAAACATCGTATTTACTATTAGCACCCGAATATTAGCTTCATGTTTGTCTGTGTGGCTGGTAAAATATTTGCAAATGTTATTTCAGCCACTCCTCGTTATCCGGTTAAGCTGAAACTTTGCACAATTGTTTATCATCAATGACAACACATTAATCAGTTAAATTTATCAATTAACTATTTAGTGGTAATTCATTAATTTAGTTTTCTATGGATAAATATCCCATTTTCTACAAAATTTTATACTTCTTAAGTAAGTGATATATAAATATGATATAGGGTTGGTTTTTAAAAATATTATTTTTTTTAGATTTTGCTTGTTCATATCGAATCATATCTTGGGGAATTATTAAATATCAAAAAGAATTGAATCGTCATGATGACTGATTTACACCCTAATGAGGTTTGCTAAACATGCGGTCAGTGCTCCATATGCTCTCCATCGGCGAGACACGGAAGTCCGGTAGGATCTCTTCCACTTTGCGTCTCAAAATGTCTCTGCGTGTCTCTCGCTCTTGTTCCTTCTTCATCACAGCCGGAAAACTCTGCCATGCTCGGAAACACCTGCGCACCGCCCGTCTGCGCAACACACAACTCCAGTTCATTTAGAATGTGAGCTCAGATCTGAATGATGTCTTCATGTGCTTACCTGTTACTGTGCTCATCAGCTTTCTGCTCTTTGTCCCAGGCCACCAGTCTCTCGTTGGTTGTGTACTCCAACAGAACAGCAAAGAACTTTCTCTGAGTCTGTTCAGTGTAGAAGAGTTCCGCCTGTGTCTCCAGGTGAGATTGTAGATTCTTAAACTGAAACATCACACTGGATTAGTCCTCTACCCAAAGTCACTGATTCCTTCTTTAAGTTTAAAGACATTTATTATAAATTTGAAAACTGGATATCAAACATTAAACAAAAAGGTGACTTTTTTATGGCGTCTAATTATCCTGTGCATCAGCAGTCCTACTGCAGTTGGAGAGTTTTTGCTGGCGCTGTACCTGTAATACTGACCTCCTCTTTAACAATCAGTACATACATTACATTTTGGTCATTTAGCAGATGCTTTTATCCAAAAGCAACTTACAAGTAAACCAACTTGATGTTTGGGGTCAGAACAAAGGGTTATGTACAGAAACCCTGAAGCATTGAGTGTTAGCCTTGCTCAAGGACCCACATTGATAACTTCATTGGACCTGGGATTTAAAGTCTTGTTAGTCCAACACCCTAAACACCGAGCTACCACACACACTAACGCAGTTCTTACAGGATGTATTGAGCATGTACAGTATACAGGAGATGTAATTTATTCTGTACTCCCTGGGCCTCTAGAGCCTGCAGAATGAACGGACTGTGAGATTTACTTTAGTTTTCTGTTCCATTAATAAGTTAGTGTTAGACAAATAAGACAAAGGCATATGACGGGCATTATAAAGTAGATAAATTAGATAAAGGCTTATGATGGTTATTATAAAGCATTATGGGTACTTTATAAAGCTTTATAAATGTGTTAATAATATATTATGAATACCGGATTCAGGTAAAGTTTTCCCAAGAATTTTTTTTATCGACAAACCATCTACATTTTTATCACTAAAAGCTGTTTTTTCCGTTCATAACATAAGATTGTATGAATCTAACCAGCAAACTGTCGTGATTTTAAAATAAGAAAAATAAGTTACAAAAAACATGATTTTGGAGTTAAATACAGATATTCTTCAGCAAGCACTTGAATTCGAACACTAAAAATCTGTTGGGATGAGCAAGTGTGACTACACAGGGGAGTCAAACATGGAAACAAAGAATATGAGTCTTTTTGGATGCTGTAACAAAAACCCCTCAAAATCAAGCTGGTTGTGTTAGCTGTGCTGCATGTGTGTGCGTTTGTTTACCCTTATCCAGCTGGATAGTGCTCGTCGGAGCAGAATGTGCTTGTACAGCTGATCGGCACGAGCATTCTTTTGAGCCAAAGCCTCATCTGCAGCTTGTAACCAGAACAAGAGACAACGTCTCTGGAGAACCCGCTTGTGAAACACCACAGCTTTCTGGTGCAAGAAAACATAACACATTACCCCCAGTACTCAGCTTTGTTCCTCCCCAGAGGCAAGTGAATGTAGAAATTACTGGCAGGCTGGTTTGGATCTGAGTTGTGCCTGATGATGAGGGAATGTATTTGAGGTTACAGTGAGAGCGAAGGGTGGCTTTTATGTGCATCAGGATACAGCAGAGTTGACTTTGCATAATTAGAATGCAGTTTATAATGAGCCACTATGGGTCGATGCACTACAATGACCATCTGGTTGACAGATGCGCTTTTTCGATGGTGCTCTTGTCACATACTGCAGTTTATTTTTTTCTCAGGTATAAATCAATAAAAAAAGACATTGGGTAAAATCAAGGCCGCTTCAATGAAACAACATGTGAGCAGAGTTCAGAGTATTACAGAGCAATTTATTATTTTAGATCTCTTTTCCGGTCTATTTGGGACAATTTTTGGCTCTGTCAGTGATGATCTATCTTTATAACAGATAACAAAAGCAACAGAATGTCACATACATCAGAAAACCTGAACTCTAGATCAAACTGATCATTTCTTGTAAGAATGCAATTGGTCCCTAAATGGAAGCCAATAATGATTGGCTTGCTTTGTGTGTGTTGACCTGTTCGTTGGTATGGCTCAGCTGCACCAGCTGCTTCCACGGAGCCCAACCTCTGTGCAGCACTATGGATCTGTGGTAGTGCTCATCTGCCTGCTTCATCAGCAGCTTCTCATGCTCGGCTCGCTTCTGCCTCTCGACCTCCAGCTTAATATGTAAACGGATATAAAGAAGGAAAATAAGTGTTTTACATTTTAAATTCACTTTATTAAATACAGATCTGTTCTTCTATATTTAATTAGTTCAGTTTATTAAATGTATAAAATTTACATACGTTTTTATTACCCTTTACACTGTTCTCTGATGGTAGGACTCCCACAGAACTATCATAGAACCGGTATTATTTGGGTGGTGGATCATTCCCAGCACTACAGTGACAAAGTGGTGGTGGCACTGTCTTTGTGTGTATTTGTGCAGTCATTTTTGGCTGATTGGGGTGTGTCAGGAACATGTACTGTAGGTGAATGTTTCCTTTTTATGAGTATAACCTGATTTTTTTTTTTTTTTGTCTCTTGCTTGGTTTGAAATTGGCACCTTGGTCTTTTGAAAGACCCGGTTTTGCATCGTGTGGCGGGTTGTGTCATTTATGATAACACTGCTGCCGGGCTCTGATGATTTTTCATCAACCAGATGTTAGTACATTACATTTACTGTATCTTGAGGTGAATTTTAGGCAAGAATGTGAGATTGTGTGAAGAAAACACTATCTGGGTAATGTAGTAAACATTTAGTTATTCATGTGTAGTACATATAGAAAGATTGATTTTCTATAAAAAGTGCATAGATAAGGTGGAGTGTCTGGGCTATTTAAGTCAATATAAAGAACCATATAGCTAAAAAATATGATATATAAATAATACAGTGGTAGTGGGCATATATATATATATATGCATGCCCACTACCACTGTTGGCCAAGGAGTGTAATACCCCCCCCCCCCTCAGTTTTTTGGAGTGCCACAGAAAGCATACTATATTTCAGATACTACTTTTAATCCATACTTTACAGATAAATAGACAACAAATGTATTTAAGTACTTTTTTTAAGCGGGATGTATCTATTTGTAAAATGTTAATTAAGGAAAAAAAATCAATATCGAATTAAAGCAAATAAAATGGTTTAAGCGGCACGGTGGCTTAGTGGTTTAGCATGTTCTCCTCTCAGCACTAGGGATTCCCAGTTTGAATCCCCATCTGGGTGGAGTTTCCATGTCCTCCCCGTGTCCGAGTGGGTTTCCTCCGGGTTCTCCGGTTTCCTCCCATGGTCCAAAAACATGGATCAAGGTCAATTGAATTCTCCAAATTGCCCCATATAGAGTGTGTGTGTGTGAGTGAGTGTGTGCCCAGTGATGGATTGGTGTCCTGTCCTGGGTCTATCTGCCCAGCGTCCGAAACTTTCTCCCCTGGATGGGCATGGGGAACCCCCCTGCGATAAAGAGGAAGATAATGGATGGATGGATGGAAAATGGTTTAAATGGCACACCCTTTTCTTCTCTCTTATTTCGTTTCTTCTTTTTTCAGCTGCTATGTGTTTTTCTTCCTCCGCTTTTCTCACACGCTCCTCCTCTTCGGCCTTCATCTTTGCCTGAGGCAAAAAAGTTTCAGTTCATTTATCTGAGACGTCTGTTAATTTGTCATGAACAGTTCTTCCTTTTGCTCACCAGCTTCTCCTCTTCTCGTCTCCTCTTTATTTCCTCTATCTCCTTCCTGCGCTCTGCACGTTGGCGTGCCCTCCCTTCCATCGCTGTGAGATCAAGAGATTAAACAGAGGTGAACAAAGATAAAAAAAATTACACATTTAATGTAAATTCTCAGTGAAATATCTACTTGGGTCATCAGAATGTAGGTTTAAAAATCTACTTATGTACTGCATCATTTGTTACACAAAGATTTACATACACTCAACATACTTGTGAATGAAGAAATACACAAACATCTATAAGTAAACAACGGTACTGCTTAAGTGACTTTTTTATTATTGATTAAATGTTTCCAAACTTTTAACCCGTATTGTACCATCACGTTTTTGGCAGAATGCAAGTGATATGATTTCTTATTTTTTGTGTTATGAGTATCATAATCTGACCTTGCACTGCAGGATGAGGGGCAACTGGCCGACATTCTTTGGTTGCAAGGCAACTGGTGCCATCTTTCTCCAGGGCTTCATTCACGCTATTATAATAAATGATTGAAAACATGTCATCCCCAGATTCCTTTACTTAATAACTGTTATATTTAAGCATAAATTTAGTGACACTTCTTCCATCCATCCATTATCTTCCGCTTTATCCTCTATTAGGGTCGCGGGGGGGTTCCCCATGTCCATCCAGGGGAGAACGTTTCGGGTGCTGGGCAAACAGACCTAAGACAGGGTGCCAATCTATCGCTGGACACACACTCACTCACACAGACACACTCTATATGGGGCAATTTGGAGAATTCAATTGACTTGATCCATATTTTTTGGACTGTGGGAGGAAACCGGAGAACCCGGAAGAAACCCACGCGGACACGGGGAGAACATGGAAACTCCACCCAGATGGGGATTCGAACCGGGAACCCCTAGTGCTGAGAGGAGAACATGCTAAACCATTAAGCCACCGTGCCGTCGTGACAGTTCTTATGATTTTATTTTTTTGTAAATCGGTCTAAGCTACAGGAAAATACAGAGAATTTACAAAATGTTCACTTTTAAATTAAAATATCACAATTATGTTTAAAATCATCTTAAATCACAATTACCTTGCCTCATGGCATTCACCCTCAACGTTGTTCTGAGATAAGAGGCATTTGGGAGAGACTGTTTCCATTAATGCTGCTTCAGCTTGTTCTGTTCTTTGTCTGAGTTCCAAAAGGTTCTGTTTCTCTTGTAGCTGAGCTATGACTTCTTGCTGCTCTTTGAGGAGGCGCCTCTGCTCAGTGATGGTCCTCTGCTGGACGGCATGGCGGTGTTTAAATTGACCACCGCACACCTCTGAGTTCAGTTTCTGCCCTTTGTGAATCTCGGCCGGAGACAGAGCAGCATGACGCCGTGTGACCTGCCAGGCCTGAGTGAGCGGGCAAGCCTTCCTGTTTCCCTGAGCTGCTGGCATCACCGCTGGAGTGGCTCTTTGTATGTTTACCTGTCTCTGTCTCTGAGATAGAAATATAGCATGTGAATTATAAATATACTCTTAGTAATAATAATAATAATAATAACCATAATAAACCATGATAAAAATATTATAATGAATTAAATTCCTATTATGTTGAAACTAATTTATATTTAATTATATTCAGTTATATTTATATTTTACTGGAAAATTTGACTTGGTGGTTAGCACGTTCGCCTCTCAGCGCTGACGATTCCAGGTTCGAATCCCAATCTGAGATGTTCCTCTTACAGTCCCAAAACATGCATTCAAGGTAAATGCAATGCTCTAAATTGCCCCATATAGTGCGTGTGTGTGTGTGTGCTCAGCGACAGACCAAATCTGTTCATATTTACTAACAAAATTATTAAGCTTGATATAGTTCTTGGTGAAGAAAATATTATTATCTAAATTTCAATCATTGGAATATGTGCAAATAAACATGTAAAGAAAAACTAGGAATTTGCTTCATGTTAAAAATATGCTTTAGATCTGATATGGAAACACATTATTTATATAGAACCTGTTTATACATTCAGCCTCTGACAAAAGTGATAGTTACACCACCACATCCTAAAAACAGGAGGCTTTATTTGACATGCCACAAATATCACTATCCAAAACGTCAGGTAAATGTTTATATGTTTAATAAATAAGGCTATTATAAGGTATTATAAGGTCTAGGTAGAAATGTGGAGACGTTTATTTCTTTTCTTAGTTCTTAAGATGATAATGCATCTTGCCATGAAAATTGACTTTAAGAAAGACATACTGTATATTGTTAACAGCTAAGCCTGAAAATAGTCTGAATCTCCATATGGCTAAAAGTCTCTGGTGGAAATTGAAGAAAATGGTCAATGACAAAGGTCCAACCTGCAAAGCTGATCTGGCAACAGCAGTAAGTGACAGCTGAAGTTTACTGGCCGTCATTACTCAAGTCCATGTCTCAGAGATTTCAAGCTGTTATAAACGCCAAGGTAAGTGCAACAAATCTACTTCTAAACAAAACAGTTGTGACTGACAACAATAATATTTCTTACTTTATTATTGTTTCTTAATGGCTCAAAGTTGGTGCTTAATTTTTTCAGCAAAATTAAACCATTGAAAAAATCATCGTTCAAGAGTTATGATTCCATCATTTTTGCCTGGGGTTATAATCCTGTTAAAACTGTGTATTTCAAAGACTGTTGAAAGTTATAAAACATAGACCCTTCAGTGCTTGTCTATATATTTTTGTGATTCTTCACATGAACATGGAAGGAATGTAACTCTGCTTAAAACTGAAAGCTTTGGATGAAATGAGCCACACAGAGGCTGCTTTCTGTGATTGGTTTTATAAAACTCGTCTGATCTCCATCATACCTATTGCACAAGTGTGCTACACCTGCTGTCATCATGTCGAACTGCTCTATTGCTGCCAGATCAGGAAAATGAAATGTAATTCATCTCTGCCACTTATCAACTAACCTTAAAAGCTGTGATGCCACATCAGATGTTCATTGTCTCTGTTTATGCATGTTATTGTGTGTACATGTTTCTAAACAGAGCAGACTGATTTCATTACGATTTAAAGAGTCACCCACAGAGATGAATAAATGCTGTGATATTTTTTCATATTTATTTCATAGACTAAAAGCACATAGATTTTAAGTAAACTGGCTAAATACTTAACCTGGTTTATTTGGCGTAAAGGTTACACAAACCTTAATAACGTGCACATAAAGCAAACCACAAAGTGGAAACCATAAAATGACCTTTTTTCATTTTTACGTTTTTTTTTTTTTACAGTGACTGAATAAAGTACGTCCTCCTTCCTCATTCACTTACCTGTTGTGCAGCTCTCTCCGATTGGCTGGTGCCTTCAGGACAGGGTATGATGTTTTGGTCAGTGCAGTTCATCGCGGCTAGTTTGCCTGATTCTGCTGCATCAATCAAAGCAGCCATTTTTTGCCTCGTCTCCTCCTGCTGGCTAAGAAGTTTTTTGCGCTCTTTTTCCATCAACCACCACAAACGCCAATCATTCAAGCAGCGCCTCAAGAGCCGTCTTCTGTCACTGTCCTCTGCTAGTTGACAGCGTCTACAGGGAAAGAGGCAACCACAGAGACAACTGTTCATACAGATTCTGCATTATTCTTTGGCTTTAGGTGAAGCTTTCTGATCTCAGGGCTTTAGACATAGAATTCAGTAAGTTGGGGTTTGTTTAAATTTTTGTAATATTTTCTTGGTAATAAATGTTCAAAACTTAAAACAATGTTAATGGTGTAGTTATAATGGAAACTTTAAGGTTAGTATATCATCACATTGAGCACTGACTCACAAAAAGTCAGGTTAACACACATGGTTTCTGTAAACTGGCAAAGCTTTGTAGTTTTTTATGAGGTTTACAGTTCATTAATTTTCATTCATTTATTCATATAGTGCTTTATACACTACTATGTACATTGTCTTAAAGCAGCTGTACAGGGTTCCGAGACTGATCCCCATCTGTCGAAGTGACGGTAGCAAGAAAAAAACTCTGGTTGGTTTTTAAAGAAGAATCCTTGGACAGACCAATTATCAGAATTTTTTTTTAAAAAGAGACCATGCTGCTGGACTGCAACACCACTAGTCCAACAGAAATCCAGGTTCTGTCCGGAAAGTTGTCAGTAGCAACTTTACTACTACATATTAATAAAGGTTGAAAATGTTACTCTTATGTCTCATCAACAGTATAAAAATGATGCCTATAAAAATAACTATGTGCCAAAAAAGGTATATATTCAAAACTGGATCAATAATAATAACTAGAATTCTATCATTCCATATTCATATGGATCACAGGGATCCTTCACACATTAGAGGCAAGCATTTCAAAAGCTGACTTAAGTTATGTTAGAAAAAAAGCTTTCAAGCTACCCAGTTCAACTCCAGCAAACCTTGAAAAGAATTCTAGACAAGTCTCTACTTTCATCTAATCACAAGCATGAGCACTCGAGATTAAACTTTAGTGAGACTGGAGTTGGGTTCAAATGTTGCGCTAATGAATAAATAGTCACTTTTTAGTAAGGACCTAAATATACAGTGTGACATTTTAAGTAAAAAATGAAAAGAATCTAGTTTATTAATGACTTCCAGATCTAACTGCCCTGTACAATAACTGTACTGTAATCTTACTGTCCTGTACAACTTTATAGTTATTACTCTTAATCTTTAACTATTGAGCTATAATTTTTATGGTGTATAATAATTTATATTGGTTTTGTTGGCACAGAGTATGTGTTTAAATGCCTACAGTCTGGATCTTTAATGCCTTAAATCTGCCTACAGACTGGATCTGTATTCTATTAAGTATTATATATATGTACTGTAGGTGCGACACTTGGGTGTTCAAACATTTAGATATGTTTTGGTAAAGAATTTTGAAATTTAGATTTTTCTATAATATTTATTACTTAATTATGCCCAGCGATAGATTGGCGCCCGAAACGTTCTCCCCTGGATGGGCATGGGGAACCCCACTGCGACCCTAATAGAGGATAAAGCAGGAGATAATGAATGAATTTATTACTTAATGGTTTTGTTTATCAAAAACAGGTCTTGATTTATTTTTTTATCTTAATATTTTTTGGCTGATCATTGAATGAATTTAATTGAAGGCTGGGTTTTAAATAGCCAAACTACCTGTAATGCAGGCGTAATTCCTCCTCTGTTCTTTCAGCTTCTTTTTTTTGTCTTTTTATCCACACCAGTGCCCTCCACGCGCGCCAAGCCCTTAGCTGTCGCCTCCAGTCACAAAGTGCTGCTGCCTTACCCACACGAACACTCTTCTCCAACACCACAGAGTACCAGGCTGAGAAGTGTCTCTGCATACACTACAATACACATACAATGCTCAGGTAATGCAATTTTTCATATAATCTCCATTGCATTTGCAATTACACTAATATATAACCTATATTCATATTTACATTTTCATATTAAGGCATACGTCTATTATAACCTCATATATATATATATATATATATATGCCCTTTATGTAAATAATATTTTATATTGCACTTAATGCTAACTACATTTCATTATATCTGTACTCTGCACAATGACAATAATGTTGAATCTCTTATCTAATCTAAAAGTTAGTAAACAGAGATTCCACCCAATGCAAATAAAACAAGTTCTCCTGCCATTGTATGATTATGATATACATTCTATAATGTGTGCATGTGTTGTATTTGACCCTTGGATAATCTACAGTATAGGTCATTCATTCATTCATTCATTCATTATCTTCCGCTTTATCCTCTATTAGGGTTGCGGTGGGGTTCCCCATGCCCATCCAGGGGAGAACGTTTCGACTGCTGGGCATATACACCCAGGACAGGGCGCCAATCCATCGCTGGGCACACACTCACTCACACAGACACGCACGCATACACACTCTATATGGGGCAATTTGGAGAACTCAATTGACCTTGATCCATTGACAATTGACCTTGTTTTTGGACTGTGGGAGGAAACCGGAGAACCTGGAGAAAACCCACGCGGACACGGGGAGAACATGGAAACTCCACCCAGATGGGGATTCGAACCGGGAATCCCTAGTGCTGAGAGGAGAACATGCTAAACCACTAAGCCACTGTGCCACCCAGTATAGGTCAGTATATAATGATTTTGTTTCATGGTAAATGTTTTTATGAGGTAGGTCAACAATTCATTCCTCAACCATATCTTACAAATGATACAATCGGAGGGCAAATAGTATCTCCAATTCACCATCATCAGCTTCACACTCCACACTAAAAATACCTTTGTTTGCCCCAATTGTAAGTGGTTAGCACGTTCTCCTCTCAGCTCTAGGGATTCCCGGTTCGAATCCCCATCTGGGTGGAGTTTCCATGTTCTCCCCGTGTCCACGTGGGTTTCCTCCGGGTTCTCCGGTTTCCTCCCACAGTCCAAAAACATGGATCAAGTCAATTGAATTCTCAAAATTGCCCCATATAGAGTGTGTCTGTGTGAGTGAGTGTGTGCCCAGCGATGGATTGGTGCCCTGTCCTGGGTGTATCTGCCCAGCGCCCGAGACGTTCTCCCCTGGATGGGCATGGGGAACCCCACCGCGACCCTACTAGAGGATAAAGCGGGAGATAATGAATGAATGAATGAATGAATGCCCCAGTTGTGAATAGTACTTCTTCTTGTTACAACTAACTGCTGTGCCACTGTGCAAATTCTCTAATACTCTTACCCTTAAGGGTTTTAAAAATCCCATTTCCTAACCTGCAAATTACGAATGTGGACTTTTGCTTCGACTTCTTGTTGTCTTTGGCTCAGCCGCCTCTGTGTGTCAGAGACGGGCTGTGGTGTTGCAGTTTTCCTGATGGTGCTTTGGTAGTCCAGTTCCTGTGTTGGGTCCTGTGTTGGGTCCTGTGTTGGGTCCCCTCGCTCCCTGTTTAAATGCATCATTATTATTATTTTTTACATAAAGAAATAGTATTTTAGCCTATTCTTTATCACATAGCACAAAAACATATTCCCGTACAATTTCCGTGCCAGCTGCTCCATGTTCCTTTTGTCCTCCATTGCTCTGCGCAGATGCACAATTTCTTGTTGGAGGAGTTCCTCCTGTCTGCGCTCTTCTTGCTTCTTCTTTTTCTGTTTCTGGAGCTCCAGTCTCATTGCTTGTTTCCGCGCCTCCTTTTGAGCCTCCTGCTCTAAGAGCAGCTCCTCCCGTGCTGCATCTCGTAGAGCCCGTCGCTCCTTCACCAGCCTATGCCGCATCTCCATAGTGACGTTGGGATCATGTCCTTTTCTCTTCTCTATGTTAGAATCTAGTCCAAGACGCTTTACAAAGCCAGACTCCAACAGTTCTGTCTCCATCAATTCCTGGAGGATGTTTTGGACCTCAAGGCTCTCATCCACCTGAGCAAGTTGCACATACATTTCTGGGTAGAGAAAAACGAAATGAGAGACCTGTTTCAGATGTGAACACAACAGGTTTATTCATTCACACTAACCATTAAAGTTTGGGCAGCTCGGAGGTGATTCTAATTTGACTGGTGGGGAACATTCCGTTTCATTTGACCCCATCAGCTCATCATCGTGTTCATCCATTTCAAGTTCAGGATGTAGCTTCTGGTTCATCCAGTTCCTGAGAATGTCCTGTGCTGTAAAGTACAACACAATAAATGCTCAAAATAGTTATTAATTACAAGTATTAACCATTAAAAGCACTATTAAAGTTCATAAATAACAGTATACATGTGTTGTGCAGAATCTCCACAATTCTAAAAATGATAGCTGAGAATTAATCTAATTTTATCTTATTTCATTATCTTCCACTTAATCCTCTACAAGGGTCACGAGGGACGGGGCCCATGCCCATCCAGGAGAGAACATGTCGGGCGCTGGGTAGATACACCCTGGAAAGTCTGCCATTCCATCACTGGGCACTAGGGGTAATTTAGACCAGCCAATTCACCTTAAATCCATTTTTTTGGACTGTGGGAGGAAACCAGAGAACCTGGAGGAAACCCACACAGACTCAGGGATTTGAACTTAATTTATAATATTATTAATATATGGCAGGTGGCACGGTGGCTTAGTGGTTAGCACGTTCTCCTTTCAGTGCTAGGGATTCCCGGTTCGAATCCCCATCTGGGTGGAGTTTCCATGTTCTCCCCGTGTCTGCGTGGGTTTCCTCCGGCAGTCCAAAAACATGGATTAAGTCAATTGAATTCTCTAAATTGCCCCATATAGAGTGTGTCTGTGTGAGTGAGTGTGTGCCCAGCGATGGATTGGCGCCCTGTCCTGGGTGTATCTGTCCAGTGCCCGAAACGTTCTCCCCTGGATGGGCATGGGGAACCCCCCCCCACCGCGACCCTAATAGAGGATAAAGCGGAAGATAATGAATGAATGAATTAATATATGGCATTTTTATAGATTAAATATTAAATTCAGCTTATTAGAAGTAAAATGTTGAAACATGCCTTCTGTGTATGCTTCATCGTGGTCGTACAGCTGCTCAATGTTCTGTAGAGCTTCAACTTTGCTGGCTTTACCAGCATGTGGTTTCTTTTTTAAAAGCACTTCAGATACTGCAAATTCAGATGCCATCTCCACTCTCTGGGAATGAAAAACAGCATACGATAAGTTCTCCAGCTTTCTCAGCAGTAATCAATATTGCATGATTTCAGTTCTTCGACTTACCTTCATCCACGCGTTTATATCCATATCAGTCAGGTAAGCCTGCAGACGGACAAGATTGTTGTATTAGATACATTTTTCAAAGATATGCTTACATAATTTTCATATTTCTTAAAAATTATAATACAATATAATATAATATAATATACGGCGGCACGGTGGCTTAGTGGTTTAGCATGTTCTCCTCTCAGCACTAGGGATTCCCGGTTCGAATCCCAATCTGAATGGAGTTTCCATGTTCTCCCCATGTCCGTGTGGGTTTCCTCCGGGTTCTCCGGTTTCCTCCCACAGTCCAAAAACATGGATCAAGTCTATTGAGTTCTCCAAATTGCCCCATATAGAGTGTGTGTGTGTGTGTGTGTGTGTGAGTGAGTGTGTGTGTATGTGTGTGTGTGTGTGTGTGTGTGTGTGTGAGTGAGTGTGTGTGTGTGCCCAGCGATACACCCAGGACAGGGCACCAATCCATCACTGGGTACACACTCACTCACACAGACACACACTATATGGGGCAATTTTGAGAATTCAATTCACTTGATCCATGTTTTTGGACTGTGGGGGGAAACCGGAGAACCCGGAGGAAACCCACACGGACACGGGGAGAACATGGAAACTCCACCCAGATGGGGATTTGAACCGGGAATCCCTAGCGCTGAGAGGAGAACATGCTAAACCACTAACAATTGGGGCAAACAAAGGTTTTTTTAGTGTGGAGTGTGAAGCTGATGATGGTGAATTGGAGATACTATTTGCCCTCCGATTGTATCATTTGTAAGCTATGGTTGAGGAATGAATTGTTGACCTACCTCATAAAAACATTTACCATGAAACAAAATCATTATATACTGACCTATACTGGGTGGCACAGTGGTTTAGTGGTTTAGCACGTTCTCCTCTCAGCACTAGGGATTCCCGGTTCGAATCCCCATCTGGGTGGAGTTTCCATGTTCTCCACGTGGGCAATTTGGAGAACTCAATTGACTTGATCCATGTTTTTGGACTGTGGGAGGAACCTGGAGGAAACCCACGCGGACACGGGGAGATCATGGAAATATATATATATATATATATATATTCTGTCCAGAGCGTGTGTAGGTGTGTGTGTGCGTGTGTGTGTGTGTGTGATAGATTGAATTCTTAGATTTAAAGTCAGAATTCTGATTTAAAGTCGGAAATTTGAGATAAAGTGAGAATTCTGCGATAAAAAAATCGGAATTCTGAGATGTTTTCGCCCTTTTTCCACTTTGAGGCAGAAAATGGCTTTCGTACAAGACGACACGTAGCTTAAATTAAATGAATTATATAATTTATATAAAGTATAAGTGTACAGACCTTTTTGTTTGGGTTCTCTGTGTTTGTAAAGCGTTTCCAGCGAGAAAGTTCTGCTTTTTGTGAAGAATGCGCCATAATTCAAACGAGCTGAAAGTCAAACACGCGTGTTTAATATATTCAGTTTAATTTGAGTTTAATTTGAGTTTAATTTAATTATTAATTCAGAATAATGTTTGTAACATAAGTAGCAACTTACATTAAGAAACCCATCGGCGACGGTTTAAAACGCAGTGCACCATGGGAGTGATAGTACATTATGAATACAGTGCAATGGCAGTTAGCTTTAGTAAAACTACAAATCCCGTCACCACCATGGCGTCTCTTTTGTAACTATGGTAACCGGGTTTTGTCCCTGTATCTTCATAATCATAATTAATAGTGAAATATTTCTCTTAATTAATAAATTCTTAACTTCTGAAAACATTTAGGTTTTTTATAAACGGTTTTTTTGATGACGTAGTTTAGTAAAATGTTGCCATTCATTTTTACGCCCTTGATGACGTTGAAACGAAGCGACGTGTAGTTTTGTGTGTCGCGTGTCGCGCGTGCAGGTGAGTGCGCTGTGTTTACATTCTGTAAATTAAAAGCTGTTTGTTTCGTTCAAATTGTTTGATGTTTGTAACAAAATTATTAAAGAACCGCGCAGTGAAGAACAGCGTGCGATTACTGAAATAAAAACATGCCGTCGTTTCCGGTATGAGAGAATCACAATGCAGTTACTGACTCACTGACTCACTGACTCTCTGCAGTTATTGACTCACTGACTCACTGCACTGTTACAGACTGACTGACTCACTGCACTGTTACAGACTCTCTGCACTGTTACAGACTCACTGACTCACTGCACTGTTACAGACTCTCTGCACTGTTACAGACTCTCTGCACTGTTACAGACTCTCTGCACTGTTACAGACTCTCTGCACTGTTACAGACTCTCTGCACTGTTACAGACTCACTGACTCACTGCACTGTTACAGACTCTCTGCACTGTTACAGACTCTCTGCACTGTTACAGACTCTCTGCACTGTTACAGACTCACTGACTCACTGCACTGTTACAGACTCTCTGCACTGTTACAGACTCTCTGCACTGTTACAGACTCTCTGCACTGTTACAGACTCACTGCACTGTTACAGACTCTGACTCTGCACTGTTACAGACTCTCTGCACTGTTACAGACTCTCTGCACTGTTACAGACTCACTGCACTGTTACAGACTCTCTGCACTGTTACAGACTCTCTGCACTGTTACAGACTCTCTGCACTGTTACAGACTCTCTGCACTGTTACAGACTCTCTGCACTGTTACAGACTCTCTGCACTGTTACAGACTCACTGACTCACTGCACTGTTACAGACTCTCTGCACTGTTACAGACTCTCTGCAGTGTTACAGACTCTCTGCACTGTTACAGACTCTCTGCACTGTTACAGACTCTCTGCACTGTTACAGACTCTCTGCACTGTTACAGACTCACTGACTCACTGCACTGTTACAGACTTACTGCACTGTTACAGACTGACTGACTCACTGCACTGTTACAGACTGACTGACTCACTGACTCACTGCACTGTTACAGACTCACTGACTCACTGACTCACTGCACTGTTACAGACTGACTGACTCACTGACTCACTGCACTGTTACAGACTGACTGACTCACTGCACTGTTACAGACTGACTGACTCACTGCACTGTTACAGACTGACTGACTCACTGACTCACTGCACTGTTACAGACTCACTGACTCACTGACTCACTGCACTGTTACAGACTGACTGACTCACTGCACTGTTACAGACTCACTGACTCACTGCACTGTTACTGACTCACTGCACTGTTACAGACTGACTGACTCACTGACTCACTGCACTGTTACAGACTGACTGACTCACTGACTCACTGCACTGTTACAGACTGACTGACTCACTGCACTGTTACAGACTGACTGACTCACTGCACTGTTACAGACTGACTGACTCACTGACTCACTGCACTGTTACAGACTCACTGACTCTCTGCACTGTTACAGACTCACTGACTCACTGACTCACTGCACTGTTACAGACTGACTGACTCACTGCACTGTTACAGACTGACTGACTCACTGCACTGTTACAGACTCACTGACTCACTGCACTGTTACTGACTCACTGACTCTCTGCAGTTACTGACTCACTGACTCCCTGCAGTTACAGACTCACTGCAGTTACAGACTCACTGACTCACTGCAGTTACAGACTCACTGACTCACTGCAGTTACAGACTCACTGACTCTCTGCACTGTTACAGACTCTCTGCACTGTTACAGACTCACTGACTCTGCACTGTTACAGACTCTCTGCACTGTTACAGACTCACTGACTCTGCACTGTTACAGACTCTCTGCACTGTTACAGACTCACTGACTCTCTGCACTGTTACAGACTCACTGACTCTCTGCAGTTACTGACTCACTGACTCACTGTTACAGACTCTCTGCACTGTTACAGACTCACTGACTCACTGCAGTTACAGACTCACTGACTCACTGCAGTTACAGACTCACTGACTCACTGCACTGTTACAGACTCACTGACTCACTGCACTGTTACAGACTCTCTGCACTGTTACTGACTCACTGACTCACTGCACTGTTACAGACTCTCTGCACTGTTACAGACTCACTGACTCACTGCACTGTTACAGACTCACTGCACTGTTACAGACTCTCTGCACTGTTACAGACTTACTGACTCACTGCAGTGTTACAGACTCTCTGCACTGTTACAGACTCTCTGCACTGTTACAGACTCACTGCACTGTTACAGACTCTGACTCTGCACTGTTACAGACTCTCTGCACTGTTACAGACTCTCTGCACTGTTACAGACTCATTGCACTGTTACAGACTCTCTGCACTGTTACAGACTCTCTGCACTGTTACAGACTCTCTGCACTGTTACTGACTCTCTGCACTGTTACAGACTCTCTGCACTGTTACAGACTCACTGACTCACTGCACTGTTACAGACTCTCTGCACTGTTACAGACTCACTGACTCTCTGCACTGTTACAGACTCACTGCACTGTTACAGACTCTCTGCACTGTTACAGACTCTCTGCACTGTTACAGACTCTCTGCACTGTTACAGACTCACTGCACTGTTACAGACTCTGACTCTGCAGTGTTACAGACTCTCTGCACTGTTACAGACTCTCTGCACTGTTACAGACTCACTGCACTGTTACAGACTCTCTGCACTGTTACAGACTCACTGCACTGTTACAGACTCTCTGCACTGTTACAGACTCACTGCACTGTTACAGACTCACTGCACTGTTACAGACTCTCTGCACTGTTACTGACTCTCTGCACTGTTACAGACTCTCTGCACTGTTACAGACTCACTGACTCACTGCACTGTTACAGACTCTCTGCACTGTTACAGACTCACTGACTCACTGCACTGTTACAGACTCTCTGCACTGTTACAGACTCTCTGCACTGTTACAGACTCTCTGCACTGTTACAGACTCACTGACTCACTGCACTGTTACAGACTCTCTGCACTGTTACAGACTCTCTGCACTGTTACAGACTCTCTGCACTGTTACAGACTCACTGCACTGTTACAGACTCTCTGCACTGTTACAGACTCTCTGCACTGTTACAGACTCACTGCACTGTTACAGACTCTCTGCACTGTTACAGACTCTCTGCACTGTTACAGACTCTCTGCACTGTTACAGACTCACTGCACTGTTACAGACTCACTGACTCTGACTCTTGATCTACACTCCACTACTGAAAACACTTTAATGTGGACACTTTTACACACACACACTGTATGTATGTTTGTATATATGTATGTATCATCCATCCCTCCATTATCTTCCACTTTATCCTATACTAGGGTCGCGGGGGGGGGGGGGGGGGGGGACGTCCAGTGGGGAACGTTTTGGGCGCTGGGCAGATACACACAGGACAGGGCACCAAGCTTTCACTGGGCACGCTCTCACTTACACATACACACTCTATATGGGGCAATTTAAAGAAGTCAATTGACCTTGATCCATGTTTTTGGACTGTGGGAGGAAACCGGCGCGGACACGGGGAGAACATGGAAACTCCACCCAGACAGGGATACGAACCGGGAATCCCTAGTGCTGAGAGGAGAACATGCTAATCATTAAGCCATCGTGCCGCCATGTATATATCATATATCATATCTGTCTGTCTGTCTGTCTGTCTGTCTATAAAATCTGTCTCTATGTTTCTCTCTTTCTGTGTCTCTCTGTTTGTCTCTCGCGCCTTGTTTTGCTCTCTCTCTCTTTCTGTGTCTCTCTGTTTGTCTCTCGCGCTTTGTTTCGCTCTCTCTCTTTCTGTGTCTCTCTGTTTGTCTCTCGCGCTTTGTTTCGCGCTCTCTCTCTCTTTCATTCACTAACTAAATAAATTCTGAGATGAATGCATGCAGTTTACAGGTACTTATGCACTCAGAGGTCATTTGTGTAAAGCAGCAGCAAATGAAGATACAAAATAAGAAAAGGAAAGATAATTTTTACAATGGTCTGAGATTTGTTTGGTATAGCAATATAAAACCTATTGTAGATAATTACACATGGAATTGAAAGCAAAAAGAGAATCTTAAAAAATAGAGTAGTTATTTGTGTTAAATATTGATCTACACAACGACATGCTGTATTTTACATAACTTCAGATGATAAGCTTGCTCGGTTCCTCCTCAGGGCCATGAAGCTGGATCTGTCGAAGGTAGTGCGAGGGTGTCGCCTTGGCATGTTGACGAGCGTTGGGCAAACCGGGGAGCACTCTTTGGAAGTCCCAGGATGCCTGCTGTATACCCGTTGTGCTACTGTACCCCATCTGACCCAGGATACTCTCAACACACTAAGAAATCTTCCTGCAGTTGCACAAGTCACCCTGGAAAGCCTGTAAGCTTCTGACCTTTTTTACAGATTTATTTGCGTAAGACAACGAGAGCAAACAGTGCCAATAGTGGCAGCTTAGTGGCACTGCAGGTTAAATGATCAGATTTCAGTTAGTGCTCCTGTGCTTTAATTCTAGTTAACCCTCGTGCCTTTGTGTTCTCCTGACAAATGTTCTGTCGTAGTTCAGATGAAATCACGTTTTGATGGCAGTGTGTCACTGCATTAAACTTAAATGTATTTGAAATTGTTGCGTGAATTTCTTACAGTGCAGAGCATCAGGAAGTTCTGGAGGATTTTAAAGATGGCGTTCTGAAATTTGCAGGTAATCATATCACAAACAACACTGTGGTGCAGAATGGTACAGTTTTGCAATATTCGTTCATTCATTCATTATCTTCCCCTTAAACCTCCGGGGGGGTCCAGGGGAGAACGTTTCGGGGGCTGGGCAGATACACCCAGGACAGGAGCCAATCTATCTCTGGGCACACACTCACTCACTCACACAGACACACTATAATTTACCTTAATTCTGTGTTTTTGAACTGTGAGAGGAAACCGGAGAACCCATAGGAAGCCCACGCGGACACGGGGAGAACATGGAAACTCCTCCCAGATTGGAATTGGGATTCGAACCGGGAATCCCTAGTGCTGAGAGGAGAACATGCTAAACCACTAAGCCACCATGCTGCCCTGTATATATCATATCATTATCTATCTATCTCTCTCTCTCCTCTCTCTCTCTCTCTCTCTCTCTCAAGATTCTCTCTCAAGATCTCAAGATTCACAGTATCTTTATTGGCATGACTGTATGTACAATTCAGAGTTTCCATGTTCTCCTCGTGTCTGCGTGGGTTTCCTCCGGGTTCTCCGGTTTCCTCCCACAGTCCAAAAACATGGATCAAGTCAATTTGATTTCTCAAAATTGCCCCATATAGAGTGTGTGTGTGAGTGAGTGTGTGCCCAGCGATGGATTGGCGCCCTGTCCTGGGTGTATCTGCCCAGCGCCCGAGACGTTCTCCCCTGGATGGGCATGGGGAACCCCACCGCGACCCTAATAGAGGATAAAGCGGGAGATAATGAATGAATGAATGAATGAATGTACAACTATATTGCATATAGCATTACAAGAAAGAAGAAAAATAATAATAATGTCTCTGTATCTCTTTCTATTTGTTTCTCTCTTTCTGTGTCTCTCTGTTTGTCTCTCGCGCTTTGTTTCGCTCTCTCTCTCCTTCATTCACTAACTAAATAAATTCTGAGATGAATGCATGCATTATCCCAAATCATGACATGGATTTAAGGTAAATTGAATGTTCTAAATTGCTCCATATTGTGTTTGTGTAAGTGTGTGTCCAGCAAACATTCTCCTCTGGATGGACATGGAGAACCTACCCCCCCACACACACACACACATATTTTTGTTCTGTTTTACGTTACTCTCTGTAGTAGATGCTTATGTACAGTTCTTTAGTTGACTCTGTTCATTTCAAATTGCTTCTTTCTTTGCGGGGTGGTGGTGGTGTTTATTCTTGCTCATAAGGTAAGAGTGGCTGATCGACCGTCCCTGCTCCAGAATCCATATCCTTATTGAAAACAGTTTAGTGCGTGTCCAAGTAAAGCCTTTGCTTAAATCCCAACAGAGAGCTAGTCAATAATTTAAAAGTTTCCTATTCTTAATAGCCACTTTTGCTCTGCACAAGGACTAATTACAGGACTGCCTATTCACCCTGAAAATTAGTGCCATCCACCAAAACCAACATGTATTGTTCAAGGTGTGATCGATTATAGTATGGCAGAACTGCACCAGCTAGTGAAATGATTGTGTTGCTTCCAAATATTCTGCATTGTGTAGAATACAATGAGCTACTGAAAAGAAAAAAAAAAAACATGATTTTAAGAATGCAATGAAATGGGCTCTCTGGTTGTTGTTACTGAAATTTTGATCAAATTCAACAACTATAAATTCAAACTGTTTTGAATATTTTAGATTTTCAATGTTTTTTCATTCACATGATACAGGTTCGTTTTGGAAAAACTAAAATGCTTAATATTATTATAAAAGCTGTATCAGCATGTGGGCACTTATTTCTTTTCAGAAGATATTACATTAACAGCTGCCAGAAGTTGCTCACCGTCACGAGATTTAAGTCTTAGAAATAATTTGTGTTGAAATTGAAATTAATGTTTGCTTATAAACAACAGTTCTGCACTGCATTAGGTAAAAAAAATCTGAAAAATCTACATGAATCAAGATTTCTTAAAATAAGATGATCTTTTTATATTTTACTTAGAAATTGAGATTTGTTGCATTTTTGTAAGATTTTTAGGATACGGCGAAAGATTTTCTACAATTAACTATAGATCTTAGACATGTAGTGGATTCAAAATGCCATTTCTCTCTTACCTTATACATAGAGTTTACAATCAAACATTTATACAACACAATGATAAAATGTAGAGATAAAGAACCGAGACCGTTTCTTTTGACTTGTTAAGATTTTGTTATTTGCATTGTGCTATTTTGCTATTTTTTTTGCTATTTTACATGATCTTTAACTGCACAAAGCAGTGTTCTCTTTAGCATACAGTGGCTTTCACCTTTCAACCTTGTCATGCAAAAATTTTTCAGTGTTTTTCTCATTGTGGTTTCATGAGTAATGGCATCAGTAATTTTATAAATGCACTGCATCAATTACACTCATCAAAGTAATAACAAGGCTTTAAGATGGGATTCTTATTTTCTCCAAAAGGTCTTCATGATACACTGCTCTTCTCTTCGCTTCATGATCCTGCAGCTACCTATCCTGCGGGCCATGTCACAAACAAGGTCAGCTTGCTAAGCATCTTATGGATTTTTTTATTCGATTTTAAACAGCATTATTTCCAGTCAGGCTTGGTGGTTAGCACGTTCCCTCTCAGCATTGGGAATCAAGGTTTGAATCCCAATCCTGGTGAAGTTTACATGTTCTCCCCATGTCCGTATGGGTTTTCTCTGGGATCTCCAGTTTCCTCCCATATTCCAAAAACATGGATTCAAGGTAGATTGAATGCTATAAATTTCCCCATATAGTTTGTGTGTGAGTGTGACAGCCACCCCCCCTGACCCAGGTAGAGAATGAAGCAGAAGTTGTTTTTTATTATGAATTTATTAAGAGTTGTTTACAGTGTTCTATGTTTCTCTGCTGGTTTATTAATGTCTGTGTACGTGTGCAGACAGTGTCCGTATGGGGCAGTGGAGGAAGGATCGAACTAACGGTGGCTAAGTTCATGGCTATGCAGGCTGCCATCCGGCCAGACTTTTACGAGAGCATGGCAGATGGTGAGACGTGGCAGGCAAACACATCACGGAAGAGAGTGCGTAAAGCAGTGGACCGAACGCTCTCACATCTCGATGAGTGTCTCAAGCTCCACCACCAGTTGAAGGTACAGTATACTGCAATCTCAGTCCAGTGTACCGCTTACAAACTTTAGTTTCACATGGAAGCATAAATCAAACATACAAATTTTTGACACAAATGTGAAAAAAACTATAAACACTTAACATAGCCCTAGTATTTCCCATATAGTTAAAAATATTAAATGTCTTTTGTAAGGTCATGGAAATTTGACACCATACAAAACGTGTTCTTTTTATTTTTTTATTATTATTATATACAATTACTTGCTTTAGGCGGCACGGTGGCTTAGTGGTTAGCACGTTCGCCTCTCAGCGCTAGGGATTCCCGGTTCGAATCCCCATCTGGGTGGAGTTTCCATGTTCTCCCCGTGTCCGCGTGGGTTTCCTCCGGGTTCTCCGGTTTCCTCCCACAGTCCAAAAACATGGATCAAGTTAATTGAGTTCTCTAAATTGCCCCATATAGAGTGTGCTTGAGTGTGTGAGTGTGTACCCAGCGATGGATTGGCGCCCTGTCCTGGGTCTATCTGCCCAGCGCCCGAGACGTTCTCCCCTGGATGGGCATGGGGAACCCCACCGCGACCCTAATAGAGGATAAAGCGGGAGATAATGAATGAATGAATTACTTGCTTTTAGCAGTTTGAAAAGAACCTTACAGGACCCAAAAAAATTGTTTTTGTGATGTTGGATTTTTTTAAATGACCAACATGGAGAATATACTTCAGCTGAACAACGTTAGAATGAATTGGAATGTAGAATTTTTTTAAACTACAAATCTTTGGTCAGAATACAAATTAAGAAAAATGCATTTTGCTCAGCACTGCTCATTGCTATATATATATGCTTTTCAAAAATTAGTAATAGGCAGTATTACTACATAACTGTATTTAGTTGTTTGCATCCCACCTGTGATCCTTCGTTGTAACCATTAAAAAATGTAATAATTTGTAATTCTTTTTGCCCAAAAATATCTTTTTTTAATTGTGTGTTGTATCAAAACCTAAATCATCAAAGACTTCACAGAGAGGATTTATATTTCTTTCCTCCAAATGCTTACTTGACAAAATTCAAAAACTGCCATTGTCATTGATGCACTCACAAAGTGGCTACTTTTTAATTAATTTGAATACAAAACAAAAATTCAATTATATTATACCCAAATATATCGCCACACTTGTTTTTCTCCTGCATTTATTGAAGCATTATTAGGAGAGTCATAAAATGTAGAATGAGTTGCACTGTATAGAGGTTGGTTTTTGATATTTGTCGGACATCCCAGAATCCCCTTTCAATTATGTTTTAGGAGAGCGCAATCAGACTGGCCACACTATTTAAGATGGCCTTATCAATCATTTTGTACGCAGCGCCACCTGGATATAAATATTTGTAGTTTAATAGTGGTATAATAAATGGGCTGTGTAGGAGTTATACTCCAGTGTACAATGCTCATATAGTGTACAATGCTCGTGCCTTTTTTTCTGGATTCTTTACTGCTATTAATAAATTATTGTTATTCCTGTAACTGTTTTATGTAAATATTCTAAAATGTCATACTTTTTTATAAGCGATTTTCACAACTTGGATCTACCCTGCAGCAGCAAAACGTGCAGCAGCTGAGCTTTGTGGTTGAAAAAAAACCTTTATTTCTGGCATTACATGTTTTACTAAGATATTAATAAGTAGAAGTTGTTAGAAAATGACAAGAATACACATCTCCTATCATTTTTTTAAGCTTGTTTGATTTTTCTACAAGTACAAATTTACAGAATCCAGAGAAATAGAGCATGAAAAATTAAATAGTTACCAGTTAATAGTTAAGTTTGAATATAAAAACCAACACTATAGACCAATCTCTCTGTGATATACCAATTCAATTGTAGAAATGTGTGGGTGTGGATTAATATTTTAATTAAACCACTTTCTAAGTGTAAATCAGTACATCCTGAGTTTTGCTCCAAGTCATGATTCTCACAGAAATTGTTCTTATATATTAAATAATGTCATGGTTTGCTGTCTGGCACTCTGATACGCTTTGTTCTTCAGATTAAACTTGTTTCAGGAGGCTGTTCAAACTGAATTGTTTAAAACCCGAAAAGTTTTTTTCTTAGAAATAATAAAAAGTAAACAAATTTGCTTCTAAATAATACTCATTTGGTAAAACATAAATGCTGTTTAGGGCGGCACGGTGGCTTAGTGGTCAGCACGTTCGCCTCTCAGCACTAGGGATTCCCGGTTCTAATCCCCATCTGGGTGGAGTTTCCATGTTCTCCCCGTGTCTGCGTGGGTTTCCTCCGGGTTCTCCGGTTTCCTTCCACAGTCCAAAAACATGGATCAAGTCAATTGAGTTCTCCAAATTGCCCCATATAGAGTGTGTCTGTGTGAGTGAGTGTGTGCCCAGCGATGGATTGGCGCCCAGTCCTGGGTCTATCTGCCCAGCGCCCGAGACGTTCTCCCCTGGATGGGCATGAGGGACCCCCCCGCGACCCTAATAGAGGATAAAGCGGGAGATAATGAATGAATGAATAAATGCTGTTTAATAAATTCAGTTTGAGCAAAATGGTTTATAGGAAAGTAAGGTGTGAGAAAAATGCTGCTTTAAGTGCATTCATGCTGATTTTCTTGAGCTTTGGGTCATTGTTCAATTATTTATGATCATTGCATTCACTGCAGGTGGTTTATTATAATGGTCTGAAGTTTTGTATAAATCGTGCAAAGTAAAAAAAAACATGTTGCTAAAGTATAACAATATATAATAGTTTTAAATACTGATAATAGATTTATTTTTGATGTGATAACTGCACAACACATTGCACATACAGATCACAGTGATGCATTTGACATTTGTCTTTCTCTCTAACACGAGTAAAGATTTGTAACAATTAAAGTTATACCTTAAATACAATTATTGACTTTTGAAGCAGCTGTTCTTTTTATAATTTCTGACTTTTGTCTCTCGTCTTTGCAAACCACGTGATTGACCTGATTGATGACATTTTAAAGTCATATAGGTTAAGATGTTTTTTTTCCCCTCTAAATAATAATTATAATAAGCTGTAGAATCGCACTATGGCTACATCTGCCAAAGTTCAATCAGTGTTTTTGAACAAATAGCAATTTGTTGGTTCAATAGGCTTTACTCAACGAGTTCAAAAACTATCAGCGACGGAAAATCATGGCTAGAATTCTGTACTGTGACGTTGGCATAAAGCGAACTTTTTAAGCTATAAACAATGTATAAGTGCAGGAATGAAAAAGCAGGGTTCTGATATGATGTAATAAACCCATGATGCAACTGTTACAGGCAGAGGAAACCAATTAGAAACATCTCAGACCTGCGTAACCCGCCCTGAAGCAGTCGCCACAATACAAAAGTCACCAGCTGATAGTAAATCTGGAACTACAAAGTACCTCACTGCTAGTGACATCTTATTAAAGTTCAAAGGCAAAACATGGCTGGGAAAAAAAAATTGGGATGTGCAGTCTGAGTGGTGTAGTGAATCATATATTTCAGAAACTCCAGGGCTTCCAAACCTCTGTGCACAAGGTCAGGTCTATAAAGACATTATTAATTTACTCTAAACAAGTCTTTTTAGCTTTTATAGAAACCAAAATTAAGCCCCATGATCCATTTTGCTCGTTTTACTAAATGACCTCAAATTGCTTCAAAATCCTTTTTAGAAAAGTCGTTTTATAAAAACTGTTTAGCTTGTAGTTTAGGTTTTGTTTAGGTCATTGACTTTTGACTGCTCCTAATAATTTTACTAAACAACCACATTAAAGAATACTGTGACACAAGATAAAAAAAACACTAATCGTCCAATCGTCTGCATTTTAGATGGAAAGTAATTCAGTTTCAATATATTCCCAAATTATTGGAGTACTCGTTAATTTATACAGAATGAAGAAGTGCTTTTAGATTAGACATTTAATTATGGCTCATTAACGGACCTTCTTTACAATATCATTTTTACCTAGTTAACTTTTTTAAACTTTACATATATAAACAGCAGAGGGCTGTTTGATTTGAATTGAGTAATGAATGAATCCATGCATAATTAAAATAATACGATGAACTGCTGCATGTACATGACACAACAGGAGAAAGAAGACAGTTTATAGATGAAGTGAAGTGATATATTATTTATTTCAGGATAATTATAGGCCTCCACTGTGATTAACAACTTGGAACCTTGGACTATTTGCTGGATATTTGCATAAAAAGTTATAACCATCATCACATCGTTTACATACTGATTTCCTGATTTTTCTGTTGCATTTTGTATGTATATATATATATATATATATATATATATATATATATATATATATACATACAGCGATGGGCAGCCTTGTACACAACGTAGGTCACAAGGCTTGTTCATACAAATTTATTTATTTATATATATACAGTACATTTGTATGAACAAGCCTTGTGACCTGCATTGTGTACAAGGCTGCCCATCGCTGCGGGCACATTGCTTTACTCTGTGTGTGTATGTGTGTGTGTTTGAAGGTGCGTTTAGGTTAAATGTGGAGGACAACTTCCTCTGTGTGTAAGTACTGTGGGCAAAATAAATCACTGTACAAACTTGAGATCACTGTTAACTTAGTTTTATGTACACCTTGTTATTTCTACACTCCATCCATTATCTTCCACTTTATCCTCTATTAGGGTCGCGGTGGGGTTCCCCATGCCCATCCAGGGGAGAACATTTCGGGCGCTGGGCAGATACACCCAGGACAGGGCGCCAATCTATCGCTGGGCACACACTCACTCACTCACACACACTCTATATGGGGCAATTTTTTGAGAATTCAATTGACTTGATCCATGTTTTTGGACTGTGGGAGGAAACCGGAGAGCCCGGAGGAAACCGGAGAGCCCGGAGGAAACCCACGCAGACACGGGGAGAACATGGAAACTCCACCCAGATGGGGATTCGAACCGGGAATCCCTAGCGCTGAGAGGCGAACGTGCTAACCACCAAGCCACTTGTTACAAGTTATATTTTATAATTTCGCTGTCAATTTAGGAGTTTATATAATAATGACATTAATTTCCGTAAAGCTGTAAAAGTGCGCAGACATCAGCCTCAGACATCTCTCTTCTAATATGTATGAAGAAAAGCTCTGAAGGCTTGTAGAGGTCATAATGCATATTTCATGTTGTTTGATGAGGTAGGTCGTGCAAATTTACATATTATGAGAATTTCTCAAAGAACGCTGGCCAAAAAGGCAGAAGCAGTGATGAATCTATGCCACGATTTTGGCAAACCACAAAAGATGCTCAGACCACAAAAAATTACAGAATTTCTCACATTCAGTTAGTTATCATGAAGCTAAGGTTTAATGCTATAGAGCCTTAAAATGTTTGCTCCAATTTATTAGCTGCATTAAAAAATATCTGGATCCCCAAACTAAGGCAGGTTTTGACCGTAACTCTTGTACAGCACATTTCTTTTTAGTAACTATTGCATGCTTGTATAGTTTATTGATAATATTAACCCTTTGCTGTGTGTTTGTGCATAGGAGCTGAAGATGTGTGAGATATTTGGTGTGGTAGAAGGTGGTGATGTCCTTGAGGAACGGCTCCGGTCAGCACGTGAGACCGCCAAACGGCCCGTGGCTGGATTTGTTCTGGATGGATTCCAATCCAGCAGTATGGAACAGAAGCTCAGAGAGCAGCTGATAACAGCAGTGACGGCAGAGCTGCCTCCGGAAAAACCCAGGTAAGAACAGGACTCGTGTCTGAGTGTGTTGTGTGTGTGAGGCTCGGTGTGAGGCTAAGCTCCTACTAGAGACTGTGTTCATGTCTCCATCAGTAATTACATGTCCTCACGCTCACAGCAGTCCTGCAAAGTCTGCTTCACCCTGGGAGCCTTAGTCAACTTATCAAGTTACAGTGTTTAAGGTGAAAGGGCGTTTTAGAAAGCTGTTGCTGTTTTCAGATGCTTCATCCCTAAACGTTTAGTACTGAGACAAAAGGATTCAAGTTTTAAAATATTGTTTAAAGGTGAAGTTTTCCGACAAACTGGTATTATTCAGTTCTGCAGATCTTAAAGTCTCATGGGGAATTCCTGACATCGATTTAACCAAAGTGTTTACATGCTTTACTTTTGAGATGTAGCTTTTTGAAAATGAATAACTTAAGATCATTGATGTCATTAACTTCCCTTTTGCCACAAACACACTTAATATCTTCAGTTACAATGCTTCAATATCCGTCCATTATCTTCCGCTTCAATATCCGTCCATTATCTTCCGCTTCATCCTCTACTATGATTGTGGGGGGAAGGGGGGGGGGTGTTCCCCATGTCTATCCAGGGGAGTACGTCTTAGGCGCTGGGCAGATACACCCAGGACAAAGCGCCAATCTATCACTGAGCACACACTCACTCACACAAACATTCTATACGGGGCAATGTGGAGAACTCAATTGACTTGATCCATGTTTTTGGACTGTGGGAGGAAACCGGAGAACCCGGAGGAAACCCACGTGGACACATTTTTTTCACAGTTCATTCCGAAAAGTAAAAAAAAAAAAAAGAAATCTTACAAATGATCAAAACATTATGACATAATTTTTTTTTTTTCGTAATGATCGTTTTTTAAAATGCATATAGTTATAAATCTAGTTTGTTTTATTATAAACCTGAATTAATTCAACCAGTCACCCCTCAGGTCAACTTCTTGTCAAACTGACCTCCACATGATAAAGTGTGATGATCTTGGTTACTTTCAAAACAGTATTTTCAACTACTGCATACAGACTATAATAATCGATCTAAACAATGTTCAGGACATCTTGATTACGGACTGTACCATCCTTCCAGTCTAGCAGACAAAGCCAGGAGGATGCTGAGCCAGAAATCTTCCAAGAAGCCATTGGGAGCTAATGTTCATGGCAGGGAGCTTTTTATACATCTCACAATCTGTGCACAAATCTGCTCTATATGGAAACGTGACAAGAAGATGCTTAAACACCTCTTTTCATTTACCAATTAAAAGGTAAATTCTGAAGCCAGGATTGGAGTTGTTGATGCAAATACCAAGTAAAAAGCAAAAAGCCCAAATTCACTTTAACTGTTGGTGGCAACATAATGTTATTAACTTGTTTTTTCACATTTGGTACTAAATCTTAATCTGATTAAGAAAACAGAGTGCAACATTTAATGCACTAGCTGTAGTAATAATACTAGATATTTTATTGGGCTTTGTTTAAGGAAATACAAGTAAAATATATTTTACTGTGTAATGAATAATCAGGGGACGACACGGTGGCTTAGTGGTTAGCATGTTCTCCTCTCAGCGCAGGGGATCCCCGGTTCGAATCCCAATCTGGGTGGAGTTTCCATGTTTTCCCCGTGTCCGCGTGGGTTTCCTCCGGGTTCTCCGGTTTCCTCCCACAGTCCAAAAACATAGATCAAGGTCAATTGAATCCTCCAAATTGCCCCATATAGAGTGTGTTTGTGTGAGTGAGTGAGTGTGCCCAGCGATAGATTGGCACCCTGACCTGGGTGCCCAACGCTCGAGACGTTCTCTCCTGGATGGGCATGGGAAATCAAACCGTGACCCTAATAGAGGATACAGCAGAATATGATGAATGGAATCAATCAGAGGGTAAATGCTGGTTTTCGTCCAGGAATAAACACAGTTTTTGTGGGATGTATAACTTGTATAAATCCCACAACTTGACTTGTATAACCTTTTCTGAGTCAAGCAGCACCTTCTTAGTTAACATACTTAATGAACTGTTTCACAAATTGCAAATCAGACGGAGTGCAGGAACACTTCTCAATTCTGAATTTAATAATTATTTATTTTATTTGGTTTAGCATGACCTTAAAATATTATTACCTACACTGTAGGCAAGGAGTTCAATGTTTGAATTGTGATTGTAATAAATAATGAGACATTTTAATGCCCAAATTATTTCATTGGTTAATAAAGAAGTTGCATTTGTATAAAGTGGTGTTTCTTTGTTGATGCGTTAGGTTGTTGCGAGGTGTTGGACGTCCAGATGAGGTCATTGCTTGTGTGGAAGCTGGAGTGGATCTTTTCGAAGGCTTCTTCCCCTTTCAAGTGACGGAGAGAGGCTGTGCCCTGTGCTTCAACTACACCATCACACCTGATCCAGAGACAGCAGGTAGGTGTAAGGATGTGTCTCATTTCGCTCTGTAAAAACCATTTAACCTCATTATCCTCTGGGGTGCATTAGATGCTTATTTGATTATGTAAAGTGTCCTGATACGAATACACATAAAGCAACGCAGTTATAAGGACAAATTGTACAGGTTCAGAATGTGTGCTTGGTTTGTGCTCATAGCTGTTTTTGTAAAAAAAAAAAAAAAAAAAAAGTCTTGTGTACAGAATATAGGGGTAGATGACCAAGAAAGTGAAAAGTGATTGCTCAGAGTCATCAGGAACATCAGCTGGAGATTTTGATTTATTGTGCTGTCTATATAAGCTATAGGAGCTGCACAGCTTGTAGGGGGGAAAGAACAAGAGAGCAGGAGTAAAAGGGCAGTTTGGGCAGACTGAAGAATATTGATCGGGCTGAAAGTAGGGTGGGCAGAACTCTGGAAGCTACTGCAGCAACTCAAAGAAAGAGCATATATGTGGTAGCTTGGGAATGTAAGACTGACCTGATGATGTTTTTTTTTTTGATTGCCCTGACAGCAATTAACTCTTCTTTCTGTTTATTCATTCATTATCATCTGCTTAATCCTCTACTAGGGTTGCAGGGGTTCCCTATGCTCATCCAGGGGAGAACGTTTTAGGTGCTGGCAGATACACCCAGGACAGGGCGCCAATCGTGGAGTACACTTAATCACAAAGACACACACACACACAAACACACTCTATAAGGGGCAATTTAGGGCATTCAATTGACCTTCAATCCATGTTTTTGGACTGTGGGAGGCAATTGGAGAATTCTACATGGACACAGAGAGAACATGGAAACCCCACCCAGATCGGTATTCGAATCTTGATCCCCAGCTTTGAGAAGCATGTGTGCAAACCACTAATATACGATGAGATTTTTTACAAATAAAATAAAATATAAATAAATATATATGAAGTTATTTTTTGTTTTCCACCATTTACTGATGGTGGTCCCACACTACAAAACCCATAATGTTTATATGCTGTATATAACAAGGCCTCCTTTAAAAATCATAAAAATAAACAAAAATTCGAAACCTTTCTACGTTCATACTATCCAGTAAAAAGGGAGGTCGTATCCGCCAACCAGAAATGACAGGTTTTGTGACATTCAAATATGTACAATTATCAAAGCAATATTATGTAAGAAGTTCTGTTATACTAAGTGTTAGCACACCTCTGATTTAGTTATAGTTTGAAGATGTTAATAGAGTGCTGATTTTCAGTAGAATAGTACAGGCTCGGGTGTAATCACATTCTTTACAACATAAACAAGGTACTGATTTATTACATTTGAAGTTAATTAACAACACATAAAATTATTTAATTATTGAGTTATTTCCGTGTTGTCACTGGTTTGGACTGTTGTGTAGCAACACAAACATACACACTGGATAGACATTTGGCCTGCAGTGTTAAGGTTTTTCCGGAACATTTAATAATTTAAGTTTAGTGTTATTTATGAACCTCAGCTTTGTGATGCAACTGAGAGAGAGGCATGCTCTTCTTTTGAATTCCTATTGGAATCCATACATTCATATTAATGACTGATGCACTTCCTGATGCAACCCACTTGTTAAATCAGGCTGGGAAATCCTATAGAGGTGATTTAGCATGTATTAATATGTTTTGTGAAAATTGAAGGAAACCCACACAGACAAGGTAAGAACTTGCAAACTCCAAACAGACAGTGACAAAAATGAAGCAGGACGCCATGTTGTCTCGTGCTGCACACCGTATCACTCTGCTGATGCTGCTAATGGCAGGTTCTACAAAAGGCACAGGAGCTTTGCATGCAGGTGTGAATAAACTTAAGTTTAGTTCTAGCCTTTGGCAATATTTACTGATTAGGTAGTCTGTTAGTGATGTTTCTCTCATGGCGCAAATATTTGAAGCCTCCAGAGTGGACAGTGATGCTAATTCAGACTGTAAGTCTCATGACCACGTGAAGTCCATAACACAGACATCTGTGATGGGCAGAACTTGGGGCGCTTAAAATCACATAATTGGACTCAGCGATGTGTAAAGAGATGCTGTGTCGGGCATAGCAAATCGATTATGAACGAAGAGAGTAATGGGATTCAGAGAGGTTGACTGTTCAAAGCTGCCTCAGGGATTTTAGTTGAGTTCCTCTGAGTAAATTAGCGTGCAGTGCTGCAGGATGAGCCGCAGGCTGCCTTTAAACCTTCCACCATTTGGGTTGCAGAGCACAGTTCTTTCCCTTCTCATTTCTTTATTCATTCCTGTTTTTTCTGACTCGTTGGAATTCATAGGAAGATCAGATTAAATTATCATAATTATTGGAATAGGTTAATTATGCTGATACAGAAACCTGGTATTAAGAGAAATCTGACGATGCTCTGAATTTCTGGCTTTTTTTCCAGTTTAGTGAAATGATGGTTTTAAAGGAACACAAAGAACTATTGTCTATCTACGGTCTCATTTTAAAAGGAGCCTGATTTGACTTGTGGTGATATTTTCCCATTTTGTGTCCGTTTAATTAAAATGTTATAAGTTTTAATGTGTGAATTTAGTGTGTTATCTTTTCCGACTCTGGGGAGAATATTTTACATTTGAACGTTTTGTCACATTCATTTATATAACAATGTCACAAAAAAGGGTTTTAAAGTGTAATCAAAACTACCCGCAGTACATTTTTTGCTGTTACCATTTTTATTTCCAGATTCTTTCATTATTATTAATTTATTGGTTTTGAATCTCCTTCTAATTCACCCATTCAGTCATTATTTTCTGCTTAATTCTCTACTTGTGGCGTTCGCGGGGGTCCTCATGCTCATCCGGGCGAGAACGTTTCGGGTGCTGTGCAGATACAACCAGGACGGGTGCCACTGGGCAATAATAATAATAATAATAATAATAATTACACAATTTATATTTATAGGTGCAAACTACATAAAGCATTAGTAAACATTTTTAATTTTATTGTTTATGCTTACAATCTTACTAGAAAATCCTAATAGCCAAATCAAAAAATAGAGAACAAAGGAAAGCATTTCTGATTTAGTTTGAAAGCCATAATGAGCATTTCTGCATGTGAACAGTTGTGTAAGTGTTTCGTGTGATTCGGGCCTATATGGTTCCTTTATTATGGAATTAGAAGTTGATTACAATTGTGTGTGTGAGACAGTGCTGATGTCAAATGGAGTGAACCTGAATGTAGAGGACTTAAAGGAAGACCGCTGTCCTGACAACATGACACGTTTTGAGATAAACCTAAAGGACACCAGGTAAGTGATGATTGTCTTTTATAAAATTCAATCTAAAAAGGAATTATGATTTTCACATCTGTCATTTAAAATGCATAAGAGACTGAGAAGAAAAGTTACCATTTTAGAGTTACCATTTATTTATCAAATTTGACATACTGAAGGAGACTTTATAAATATCACATGCTTAAATGTAATGGAATAAGTTACATTAAATAGAATACGTTAAACTTATTAAAAATATGAGATTGTCATATTTATCATACTGTGTCATATGACCATACCATACAAAAAAAAAACGAAAGAAAGTTTATTTAAAAACCAAATGTCTGTGTGTGTGTATAAACAGTTGTGTATTTTAATCGTGGTGTTTTTTTGGCATTAGACATTCAGATTTGTGTATAGGACTGTGTACTGATTTGTCTTGTCTGGTTTTATTCTCTTTATTCCCACCCTGTTACTCTATTTATCACTGTCTGGCTTTCCTAACCTTCCATAAGCATTGCAGTAACAAAAAAGGACTAGAGCTCATAAGCCTGCATTTATTTCAAAGCATTATCAATAGACACTGATTTATCCAGAAATAAACATGTATACAGCAAGCAGTATGGAGGAATGAAAGTAAAAGCTATGAAACTTCTAAAATAATGCAGTAATTGTACTTTCTCTTCTTAATAAGAAGTCACATTTGAGAAACTGAATCGGCTTCAGCTCTAGCAACTGTATTTTTGGGTCTATATTGAGGAGCATCACTCAGTTTCTACAATCATTTTATCTAAATTTGGTAACATGAGTGTCCCATTTAACTAAATGAGGTGGGGGAAAAGTTTTACATTGACTTTCTTGGAGTATGAAATATATTTGTTATGTGTTGTGAATCTCAAAACCCAAATTGCCAGTGTATACAATTCACTTGCAATTAATTGGACTATTTTGTTCGATTTTTACACATAAAGTGGATGATGATTTTTTTTTATTGAGTTTTTTGCTATTATTTATAGTAAAATTGTTGAGTGTATAAATTTCAGAATGTGCTCACTGTTGACGGTAGTACAACACAAACCTACAACACAAACCTGCTTTTTCTTCAAATATCTGCTTGAGTGCTTTGGTGAATTAACCATGTGAGATCAATTAAAGCAATCAGAGACTTAAACTCTCTGACTGAACTGCCCTCATGACTTATTTTAAAAGCTTATTTCATTTGAGTGATCAGCCTTAAGATCTTGTTGTAGCAGGAGGCAGATTATCAATATGAGTGCACATGATCCTTTGACAAGCTCACTACAGTTAAAATGATTTCTGTGGATTCACAATTAGTTTGCTTTAAGCTGTGTACAAAGCTTTAATTGATCTACCGAATTATTTTGAAACTTACTCATGTAGACAATTTGCATAAAGGGTTTAATGAGGGATTTTTCTACATCCCCATTGCGCGTCCTGCATCTTAATAAAACCGGTACTAATAAATAGTTGAAGATGTTGCTGCATAAGCCCACGAGCACAACTGACAGAATGATTAAAAAACAGTTGGAGCTCAGAGTAAATAACTCAAGCTCAAGAAGAGAATCCAATCAAAAGCATTATTCACAAAGAAAAATGTAATCCCAGGTGGACAAAGCACTGAAGCTTTACTTCACGTAAATAAAGCAATGTTACAAAACTAAACTTTCAGAATCCTGACCAACTTTGCTTTTTAATTTCTTTTAGATTTATGCACTGTTCACTGACACGGTTACCACATTTGGGTCAAAGTACAGATTTAATAATAAGTTTTTTTTTTGTTTATGTCACGGCCTTCCGCCAGCTTGGCATCCAAAAGAGAGTGAAGGAGGCTGAAGATAAAGTGCAACATAAAGTTTTAATCACAGGAAACACCAGGGAACTAATACAACTCCTGCGTCTCAAGCTGAGATACGACTTAAAACGACGATTCAACTTTTAAACTGGGAAGAGGCAGGGTTTATTTATACAGAGAAACACACATTTAAAATAGCGTACACAAATTGACAATAATCAATTAACAAATTAAATGAAGAGTGCACGTCCTGATGTGCTGTCTGTGCTGTTTTTCTACTAAATATATGCATTTAAACGTGTATATTTATTTGCTCTTATTTATTTTATGAATATTAAAATAAAGACTATAGTTTCAAGTCATTTTAGATAGACGTTGACCAAAATGTGTCGTTTATTACGTAACTTATTTATTTATTATTATGCTGGATTAACAAAATGATTAATTATCCATCCAGAACAAAACTGAAACTGTATCTTGGAAGTTGAGTACACACTTACAGGTGATCCTGCTGTGTCTAATTCCCAGATACCGGGATGATTTCCGGACACTGGTGGAAGGATGTGACTGTTACTGCTGTAAGAACCATAAAAGAGCTTACATTCATCATCTGTTGGTAACCAATGAGCTTCTGGCCGGAGTTTTACTGATGCTGCATAACACAGCTCACTACCTCGGGTTCTTCAGAGCCCTGAGGACCTCTGTGGCTGATAACCGACTACATGACTTGAAGACCAGAGTGCTGCAGTGACCCGTTTGAAACTTTTTCATTTAGCAAAGACTAAGATAAACCCCTGGTCCAGGTTTGTGGGAGTCACAAGCGTCCGGTTAGGTTTCCAGACTGAATGAAGAGTTTACAAGGAAAATGATTACAGTAGATTTGTATGTGCAACTGTTTTAAATGCATTTTTTTATTTAAGGTCATATGTATCTGAGGAAAAAGTATGAAACCATAAAAATTTTGGTCATGACCTTAATGTCTTACAGCTTTATTCAGAGGGGCCTCATGTGTAGACTGAAGTGTTGAGTGCAGCAACTCCTTTTTTACTGTTTTCTGTAGAAATCAATCCTTCTTAAACAACTTTTTTTTTGCCAAATGCAAAGTAAAACCTGCTCATGCTGGTTTGGTGTTTTTTTGATGTGTTTATTCAATCATTTTAAACATGTGTATGATTTTCATCTTTGTAGAAACAGTTTTGGCAAAGTCGTTTTTCTTTTCCATCATGACTGTGCAACAGTCCACAAAGCAAGGTCCACTCAGGCACAGTTGGATGTGTTTGGTCTGTACAGAGCCCTGACATCACAATGAGAACATCTTTCATATGAAGTAGAATGAAGGTTGCAAGCCCCACTTCAAACTGTTATATTTGCAAAATGTGACCAACATGCATTGGAATGTCATAAAAGCTTTTTGTAGTTGGGATATGGAGGTATTTCAATAATGGAAATGAGAAATTATTTTTTTGCAATTTTGACTGGTATTAAAAACATTACAGGACAGTACAGTGGCTTAGTGGCTAACACGTTCGGCTTTCAGAGCTGGCAATCCAGGTTCAAATCCCAATCTAAATAGAATGTTCTAAATTGCCCTATATTGTGTGTGCCTGTGTGAATGATAGTGAGCGATAGTGTATCTGCCCCCTTCATTCAGATGATGAATGAATGAAATACATTACAATTAATTAATCATAAGAGCGCTTCAACATCATCATGATGACATTCATAAGAAGATGCGTATAATGCCAGTGGCAAGAATTTTAAACCAATTGAGCAACTAGCTTGGAACAAAAATTTAATTGCTGCACACTTGTTTAATTTGTCCTTGCAGAAAAATCCTAATTTTCTTGAATGAAATTGTACTTAAAGGGACACAGATTATAAATATTCAGCCCTGTGTTGTCTTTTGTTTCGATAACCAAATTTAATTTTGTGTTTACATTAAATAACTAAAGACAAAAAGCTGTGCATTATTTCTGTGATTTGTCACTTGTTTAGTAAACTTTAATTATTGCATAATAATCATAATAATCATGATTATTTCTTAGACAATAATCGTACTAGTAATATCTGTACTTGTCTCATGCCTCCCCAGAACCTTTGTTTATATAGTGACGTTCATTATTTCTGAAGTCTGGCTGCTCTTTACCAGTTTAACTTCTTACTCAAGTTTGCTTAGATCTTTGCTTTCACTTTACAACGATAAACCCGTTTGCCTGACTTTCCATGCGTTTGCATCTTTTGTAAATTACCATTCATGTTCAGTTCACTGACTCTGTAGTTGTTTTAAATATATTTTCCAGTTTTAGGAATTTCACGAATTTTTTTTCTTTATGCACAGGATACAAACTCAGAACTTTTTATTTACATTTTATTTTTATTTTGCAGCTTTGGCATACAAACCAAACTGTGTACTTGAACTACTAACTAGCTTAACACTTAAGTCATAGACTTGACATGTACTTTTTAATTCATTTCTGTTTCGTGTTTATTGGTTCTTTTTTATTATCTTTTTATTAAAACCTTTTCACTCAACTTTTTCTTTACAAATTTCACTTTTTTTTGATACAACACCAACTTCCTACGAGATGTACTGTATGTGTAAACAAAGATGGTTGCGCTCTTTCTTGGGGTCAGACATTAATACTCCTACATGCATTACTTCTCTTATAGCTGCAGTCACACCTGCACTGAGACCTCAGAGATAAACATGTGATAAAAAAGGTGGCTCTGTGTATTGCTGTTTTAAAGAGTTTGTTACATCGTCTCCTTTTTTAAAAGCTCTACTGGGGGGTGTGTGTGTGAGCGAGAGAGCGAGAGACACACTCGCGCACTGCTACAATGCCAGTTCCATTTAAAGGGTGCTTAGTGAATGCCAAGCTCCTGCGTGGAGCCAACTGTATTGGAAGCAGCAATCTAAGTAAAAGTCTCTGTCGATTTCTGCAGCCTCCACACATTCTAAGCTTCCCACTTCAAACTTCACAACATTTACAGCGTCCCTGCATGGGATTTGTTGGGCGAGTCCAAACCAAAAAGCTTTACCATCTTTCCACCAACACAATGTCACAAATCCAGAATGCTCTTTAAAGCTGCTTTTAGTCAGTCTGCTTTTCTACAAGTGCAACTTTAAAGTTCAGTTTAACTGAATTAAATTCTTGTTTACCTTTTAGGACGGTTTGCGGTTTTAATCACACTCTTACTTTCTCTGTACTTCACCTTCTCTGGAGCTGTCTGTCTGTGTGGAGGAGGTTCCATCTAAACATTGATGGGATGCAAATCCAGGTGACATCTACATGTCCAAACAGTTCAAAGAATTTATGATGCAGTGACAGCCGAATATGTACATCAGTTCTTTTATGTTCAAGTATTTTATTTCTATAGCACTTTTTACAACAGTACAGCTTTAGAGTGTTATTAGCCTGTACTCCCAAAGATTAAGCTGAAGCTGAAGCGACAGTGGCAAGAAAGAACTATGTTATGTTGCTTTTTAGGAAGAATTTAAGGGACTCCTTCTCGAGTGGTCGGGCATCGACATTGTTGCCATGTACAGATTGTGTAGTGATTGGGTGTCCTAAATATCATACATTCTAAAACCTTATAAAACTGCTTTAACTCTAAACCAAAATAGTTAACTTTTTATTATTATTATTAATAAAGTGGAGGTCTATTCTGATTTAATAGAATCGGCAAGTTTTGCAGCCAGTGGAGCAATAAGTTTCAACAGCCAATAAAAACTCTGATAGGTTCTAGGATCTATGTTCATTGTGCTTTTGTTACTATTTGATTGAACGTACACTATCGGCCGAATATATAGATACCTGATGACTATTAAGTGTGACAATTTGTCCCAAAATCGTACAGTTTGGCCTTTTTTTTTTAAACAGCAGTGTATTTCTAATGTTTTTCAGCCTACATGCAGTCCAAACATCAGTATTTTCAGTGTGAAAGCAATAAAACGTTAATAATAGCAGCCTAGCACTGATAACTATGCCTCCTTTCAACTAAATCACATACAATTATCTTCTTTCTGTGGGTGATGTTTACACAAATCTACAGAATGTTTTCTCGCAGTGATTTTGCTCCTGTGTGTAATTAGTATTTAGTTATGCTCCAGTTGTGAAAGGACATGCGTCACTAATACAGTGGGCTGTTTGTGTGAGCACACTGGATGGTTTGTGAACACTTCAGAATTTTTTGTTATTGCAGATTTAAAAAAAAAATCATTTTAACATTAGTGTGTGGTAGCTCAATGGTTCGAGTGTTGAGCGATCAATCTAACCTTAGATTCACTAAAAGTTGACCTGGATCCTCGAGCAAGGCCCTAAATCCTCATTGCTCTAGGCTGACCAAGTTATAAATCACTTTTTTATAGTAAAAAAAGTAAAAAATATATAATATTTTTTTTTTTTTTAATTCTTAAGCAGATCATTTAAAGGTGAAGTTAAGATTTGACGGCTTATCTTAAAGGTTTACATACATACTCATAGGTATTTAACAAAGAATCAGTGACTTTAAAATATTAAATGACCAGATTTAAAATATATATATTAATTTATATATATTATAATATATATTTTATCTCTTTATGTTTATCTTGTAGGGCTTTGTTTAAATGGTTATGCTGACTTTAGAAAAATTCAAATACCACTGAATATCATGTTTAATGTTTAACATTGTGAAGAATCTGCAATTATTTATTTAATTATTTTTTTAAAAATCACTGTCTGGCCATTGTCTTGTTTGGCATTTGATGTGTCCCTGATCTTGGTCTTGACAACTGTTGTCCAAAGTTTCTCATCTCGAAACCATTGCACATTGTGATTGTGAGTTTGGGTGCGTGTGCTCTGATATAAAAGCCTAATTCATGAAGGTTCTGAACATCTCTTGTGCTGACATTTCTTTTAAAGGCAGTTTTGTGACCTGTGAAATTACTCTAGAGATGCTTTAACAGTCCAGTGGGCATCAGTGATTTTAGGTGAGTGACATGTTGCTTATAGATGTCATGCTTGACCGTGAGATTGTCTACAATTGACCAGAAATCTGAAGATCTCACTTCAGAAATGTTTCTAAAAATGGACCAGTGTTGTTTTTATTTATCTGTTTATTTTTGTAAACTCCACAACCAAAGTAGCTTTACTGATGGTATTGGTACTAGTTGGTTTATATTAATATGTAAGTATTACCCTATTCATTTATACATTTAGATTCAATCTCTGAGTTTCATCCAGGAATTTTGTGTAGTGGAAAACACAAAGCTCTAATTCAGAAACCGGAGTGCTGCTCTACTTACCCCTGCCCTATTGCTTTGTGTTGATTTCCCAGCAGTCTCTGAGGTCAGAGAGAGTTGAAATAAAGGTCACTGGTGTCGGAAGATCCCTTCTGAATAGGTCAAACGGGGCGAGTGACCTTCACTCAGTTGCCGCTCAGTTGCTTTCTTTAAGGTGCAATCTGATTTTACTTGTTTGACAAAAGGACGTCTTGTTGGAGTTGATTAATGGAGCTTGCACTTCTTTCAGGTTTGAAGTAAAGTGTGACTTTGTTTCTGACTTTGGATCATGCTATAAATCATTGTGGTATATAAAATGAAAAATGATTTAGACTCAATGGTCTTAAAGTTTAAAAGGCTGCTTTGTAAGTGTTAGTGTTCTAAAGCTAAGCTGAATAATTGTTAGTCTATATACATGAGTCTTTTTAAAAATAAGACTAAGGTATATAATCTTATATAAAACCTTGTGTATATATCAAATAAATATTTATATAAAATAAAAACATCAACATTCTAACAAATCTTACTTAACATTCATTCATTCATTATCTTCCGCTTTATCCTCTATTAGGGTCGCGGTGGGGTTCCGCATGCCCATCCAGGGGAGAACGTTTCGGGCGCTGGGCAGATACACCCAGGACAGGGCGCCAATCCATCGCTGGGCACACACGCACTCTCACACACACACACTCTATATGGGGCAATTTTGAGAATTCAATTGACTTGATCCATGTTTTTGGACTGTGGGAGGAAACCGGAGAACCCGGAGGAAACCCACGCGGACACGGGGAGAACATGGAAACTCCATCCAGATGGGGATTCGAACCGGGAATCCCTAGTGCTGAGAGGAGAACATGCTAAACCACTAAGCCACCATGCCGCCATCTTACTTAACAGTGTTTATAAAATCTAAAATCTTTTATTATTTGAAAAATCAGAACGGGCATGAAACTTTATTTATATTAAACTTATAGATGAAAATTATATTTCATCTAACTTTGTAAAAACAGAATTTTGTGCTTTAAAACCTACGTTAGCTCTTTAGCCCAAAGTACACAATGTACAGAATTATTTACTTTAAGCAACACAGAGAGCTTGTACCAAACACATGCTGGTCATCTTCATCAGTTGAGAAGCGTTATAGGAACATTTAATGACCTTGTGTTTGCATTATAATTGTTATTTACAACGGCGGCCTGGTGGCTTAGCACCGTCACCTCTCAGTGAGTGATGTCACTGTTATATTTAACTGTTTTAGGAGAATTTGATTGTCAGAGCACTGTGGATCCAGGTTCGAATCCCAATCTGAGTGGAGTTTCCATGTTCTCCCCATGTCCACGTGGGTTTCCTCTGGGTTCTCCGATTTCAACTCAAAGTCCAAAAACATGGATTCATGGTAAATTAAATGCTCTAAATCGCCGCATATAGTGTGTGATTGGCGCCCTGTCCTGGGTGTATCTGCTCAATGTCCCAAACGTGGATGGGCATGGGAAACCAAATGAATATGAATGAATGAATCTTATTCCCACTGGTTTGTTATGGAGGCGAAAGCGCAAAGAATGACACAAAGAAAACTCTTTAAAACTTTTTTTTTTAATTTTTTTTATGAGAAGTCAGTTGTATTCTATAAACAGGAAAACAATCAGGTGTGAGTTACATAGTAAAATAGAAATATAATCATTTCTAAAAGGTTTACAGAGAAACAAGAATGCAGTAAAATGTTTTAAACAACTGAAGTATTGATAAACTTTACATGACGAGGAAGAGAGCCCATCTCCATTGTGCCATTATGCATTGTAGGGAGGATGAAATTTCCAACTCGAACATGAGCTGCCACCTCTATACCAAAAGATAATCTATAAAGTCTACCAGTTTCCTGTCACCTAAACAAAAATATAAGCACATAGAGGTATCGGGACCTGAACTGGAGCCAGATTCTTTGGTCAGATTAAATGATAATTAAAATTTCTTTAAAGACAAACCTTCTCTAAAGATGGTGCACATCAAGGACTCCATAAAGTACCAGGGTGGTGAGCACTAGCCACGTTAGCTTTCAGCTCAATGCACCTTTTTCATCAGGCTGACTGATGAGAGAATGGAGAGAGGGATGAGCAAAGGAGGAAGTTATTAGAGAAACCTGAGAGCTGTTTTATTGGCAAAAAGGTGGCATTGAATACAAAATGATAAAATTTTGGAACTGATTATTTAAAAATATATGTTTTAATCAATATAAAATATTCTGGAATTTGGAGAAAAACGTTTAATCTTACACACTCGGTGAGTTGATGAGTATCAAAGGTAGCTAAGTAAAACTTTGATGAATACACTAAAAAAAGAAATTAAAGAAACTCAAAAAACTAAAAAAAAGTGTCGCTGCATTAAGAATGTTCTGTAAGTAGTTCTAGATGGCTGTAATTTGTCCAACAGAAGGCTGTAAATTAGTTTTTAGTGGAAGCCTTTTGGTTTAAGGAGTAACTATTTAAAAGCCATTTCATTCAGACATTTGTATTTATAAAGGGTAAAAGTGGGGACTTGATGGTTTGAAGCAAATTGTATAGAGAGAGGAAATATGTGCTTTGCCCCAACGTTCACCTTTAAATCAAAAGCTATTTCCGTGAAATGGCTTCGATAGGCCAGGACATTGGCATGCTGGGCAGACTGTAACTGGACTAGAAGGTGAAGTGATTGAACTTCTTTTTGATAAGTGGGTTGGTGAACAAGAGCCACGTCAACTGTCTGCTCAAGGCACCTTTATCATTATGCTGACTGATGAGAAGTGGAGGCTTATGAAACATGTATGAGGTGTGTGTCTGTGTGTGTGTGTTCTTGTATGCATTTCTGTGTGGGGAACAAAACCTGGTTAAATATTTGCAACTGGTCCTCACAATGTAAATCATCCAATTTTGGGTTAAAGAGGTTTTAAGGTAAGGATTTGAAGAAAATTTAAAGAGAATAATAGAAATCCCGATAATGAATCAGAACATTAAATGAATGAGTGTGTGTGTGTGTGTGTGTGTGTGTGTGTGTGTGTGTGTGTGTGTGTGTGTGTGTGGAATAGAAAAAGAAAGGGACCTGGGTAATTCTCACACCCCAAACTCCACTTCATTTTTCACAACAGAATTGCTTGTAGATTTTTTTCTCCAGGGGTATAATGAATGCAGTCTGTCTGGGAATATCATCAGAACATTATATATATATATATATATATATATATATATATATATATATATATATATATATATATATATATATAGACAGTATAGTTGGTTTTCTTCATACTACTGATTGTGTTGTGTGGTTGTAAGTGATGTGGGTTGCAAAAGTATTCATGAACTGTGTGTGGTGTGTGGAAGGAAAATTATACATGAATCAACATGTGTGTGCAAAAGTATGTGTGTGCATGTGTGATGAGTGTGTGGGTGTGTGTGTGTGTGTGTGTGGTTAAGAGAATATAGAAAAAGCATCATGAAAAAGGGACCTGGGGTAATTCTCACACCCCACAAGATTCCACTTTGAACATTTTTCACAACAGAATTGCTTGTAGATTTTTTTTACAGGCCGAACAAGGAGATCCAGGGGTACCATGGTTCTAAAAGTGCTAGATACAATGCAGTCTGTCTGGGAATATCAATATATACTATATATATATATATTTATGGATAGTATATATAGACATTGTTAAAAGAAAACCATAAGAAGTCCCGTTGGTTTTCTTCATAACTACTGAAACATTGTGTTGTTCAGACGAGACATTTGGCCAAATGTTATGTGTGGCGGAGAAATAACACTGCACATCACTCTGACCATCCCCACTGTCAAATATGGTGGTGGCATATGCTCTGGGGGTGCTTCTCTTCATATTGGTCATTGATAAGATGGATATATATCTTGGAAGATAGTCAGCAAAAGATTTGAGATGGATTGTAAACAACGACCCTGTATATTCAATCCCATGGCCAACCTAAACCCAATTGTTGGCACCAAAACTGCTGTTCAAAAATTTGACTGGCATTTTTGCACACATTTTGTTATAAAAGACCAGCTGTATTTTCCACAAAGTATTGGGGGCTGAACACAAAAAAAAAATGTTGATTCATGAAAACTTCTTGTATACCACTTTGGTGGACATTAAATTCAGACAAAAAAAAAAATTTTCAAGGCAACCTTATATAAATATTGGATGGTATACAATCATGGCCAAATTGTTGGCACCCCTAAAAATTTTGGCAACTTGGTTTTAAACCAGACAAAAAAAAATTTGGCATTTTCATGAATCTCTTTTAAACTTACTGAAGCAGGCAGTATAAAAATCACAGCTGAAATCAGATAAGAAGGAGAGACAATGACTCAGTCTTTGCATTGTGTGTTTGTGCTATGCTAACCATGAAAGAGAAGAAAGGAACTGTCTGATAAACTAAATTGTGGAGAAATATATAAACAATCTCAATGTCACAAGTCCATTTCCAGAAAACTTAATGTTTCTTTGTTCACGGTGCACAGCCTAATCAAGATTTTGGCAACCCATGGCACTGTAGCTCAGACGTGGATAGAAAAGAAAAAATGATAAGGTTGGAGGATAGACCGGACGGTGGATAAACCAATTCAATTAAGTTACAGAAATATTTAAGCCGTCCCGCGGGCTCAGTGTGCATCAGTGTCAGCGCGGACTATCCGTCGACATTTGAATGAAGTGAAATGAAATGCTATGGCAGGAGGACCCCCACTACTGACACAGAGACATAAAAGAGCTAGACTGTGGTTTGCCAAAATCTACGTGTGTAAGTCAAAATGAGATAAATGAGACCAAGATAGAGGCATTTGGTAAAGCACACCATTCTACTGATTACATAAAACATGATGAGGCCTACAAATAAATTAATACAGAACCTACAGCTAAATGTAGTGGAAAAAATATATAAAGATGTTTTAGGGTGGGGCTGCACGGTGGCTTAGCCATGTTCTCCTCTCAGCACTAGGGATTCCTGGTTCGAATCCCAATCTGGGTAGAGTTTCCATGTTCTCCCCGTGTCTGCATGGGTTTCCTCCGGGTTCTCCGGTTTCCTCCCACAGTCCAAACAAACATGGATCAAGTCAATTGAATTCTCCAAATTGCCCCATATAGAGAGTGTGTGTGTGTGTGTGTGTGAGTGAGTGTGCCCAGCAATAGATTGGCGCCCTGTCCTGGGTGTATCTGCCCAGCGCTTGAAACGTTCTCCCCTGGATGGGCATGGGGAACCCCCCGCGACCCTAGTAGAGGATAAAGCGGAAGATAATAAATGAATGGATGTTTTAGGGTTGTTTTGCTCTATATGATGAAGAATTCCAAAGGATGTTGGGTTGCAATGTAGTAGTTAAGCTCTGTTTGTGTCCTAGTTCATCGATCCTTCAGCAGGACAATGACCCCAAATGGACCCCAAAAGGATGGAAACTAAAAATCTTGAGAGTTCTGAAGGGCGCAGCAATCTAAGTATGATTGAACACCTGTGGAAAATTGTCACCCTTCAAATATGAGAGACCCGTATCATGTGTAAGAAGCTTGTTGGTGTTCTAAAAAGCAATTGATTTCAGTTATTTATTTTTTTTCTAAAAGGTGTGAAACCAAATATTATTATTGAGAGTGCAAGTAATTCAATTATATATCAATATATATATATATATATATATATATATATATATATATATATATATATATATATATATATATATATATATATATATATATATATAAATATATATAACAAAATTTGACTGCAATAATTTTCTGAGAGAAAAAGTTTTAAGAAATTTTTAGGGGTATTTCAGTGTTTATGTTTGTAAAAACACAGAGGAAAATGCCAGTTTTAATTTGTTTTTGCTGTGTGGTCTTGAACAAGCCAATATTTGATCACAGTAAGAATCGGTGACTTCAGAGAGGTTAACTATATTTGTTCTCGTAGCACTAAGAGGCAACAACGGCATGGAAAAAAAGATCTGGGAAAATGCATTTAACTTTTAAATCCAACTTTATGCCAACAGGGCAGGCTCTGTGGGAGATTTAATTAACTGTTAAATTAAAGTCACCCAGACTTCACTCTACATACATATTAAACTAAATGTATTAAATGCTTATTCAAGCCAGTTTTCCATTATTCTGCCTGACCTTTGATTCGAAACTGATTTGTTATGGAATTCTAATAAAATATTAAAAGAGTTTTTTCATTGTGCTTAAGTTTATACATTTGATGACCTCTATCAATTAAAATCTGAAGCATGTGTATGCTGAACTGTGTGATGTTTTTTTCCTTTATGTTAATAAAAGCAGCACCGTCCATTTTAAATGACCGTCTGTAGCATGTGAGGGTGGCTGAAAAATATGAAGGTCTAGTGTTGTAGCACAAAGACTGATCCTGAGCCACGGTGCGCAAATCTCCACCTACTGCTGTTTTTTTCGGTCAGAACATTTTGTCAGGCTCCTGCCGTCTGTGCAGCAGTCAAAAGGCACAAGTTAGTCATGAAGAGAGGCTAATGCAAAAGACACACAATGAAATGACAATTGAAAAAAAAGACAATTGAAGTATTTATACATTCCAGGGCAAACACCAATGAAGACAATGACCATAATTATATAGCTATACAAGAAGCCATAGCAATACAAGACTTGTAATCAACCAGCCCAAGCAAAGTCATATTACTCCACCACTCCTCTCTCTCCTGGTTCCCTGTAGCTGCTGCATTCAGTACAAGGCACTGACTCTGACCTACAGGACAATCTCTGGATCTGCCCCTCTTACCTTCACTCTATATTTCCAAAAACACTCCCAACACGTTCACTTTGCTCTAGTGATGAATGTTGCCTGATGATTGTTGATGGTGATCTTCCCAAGTCTGCAGAGTTATTTTGCATCTTCAAGAAACAACATATCTCTTTCACAAACACTTCAGTGTTTGTTAAAAAAAAAAAAAAAAAAAAAAAAAAAAGATATATCTTTATATATATATATATATATATATATATATATATATATATATATATATATATATATATATATATATATATATATATATATATATATATATATAAACAAACACTGAAGTGTTTGTGAAAGAGTTATGTGTATATATATATATATATATATATATATATATATATATATATATATATATATATATATATATATATATATATATATATATATATATATATATATATATGAACTGTATGTAAAGCCAGGATTGAATAATGAACAGGTTTGATGATTCTACAGTGTGGCTGTTTTATTTATTTATTTTCTTAACTACTGACTACTTGTGTACTGACTCTCATTTTTAAGTTGCTTTGGATATAAGAATTCACTAAATGACTTAATGTGAAATTGAATGTGGAGACTGAGTGCAATACAAGAAACTAAACACAATTATCTTGGCATTCTAAGAGACAAAGCATAAAAAAATGCAAAAAAGAACAAACAAAACAAAAAAGTAGTACATCAGCTGTTTTAGAGACAAAGGAGCAACGCTACGTTTTGGAATTGTGGGTCAAACAGGCATTGTAATGATAACATATTCATAGAGCCATATTTATAAGAAAAACTTATTGATCCAAAAATAAAGTAATTTCTCAAGCATCTTGAATTTTTTGGTTAATTATCGTGGTAAATTTAGGGAGATTGTATTTGTATTTCTTATTTCTGTCTACAGCAACATTTAACGCATGTCCAAAAGGTTCTTTAAAACTGATTTGAAATGCAAATAGAAAGACCGCCCAGGTCTGCTTATAAAAGTTATTCTTTTTTCTTGGCAAGTTTTTCCTGACTGGTATCGTTTTGTGGAGATAAATTTACTAGTGCTGACATAGGTCCAGTGGCAGGAAGAAAAATGAGGCTCGATGAGGTTTGAAATAACTGGCATTGATCTTTGGTGTCTGCAAGCTGCTGAATCAGAGCACCGATATAGTGATAAATAGTGACCGTACTGCAGGCATGCAGAAGATAAGGATTCTTATCTCTTCAGGGACTGCTTTGTTTCTTTCTTCCTGGACCTGATTTGGAATGTCGTAGCCGTCTGCATTTCAGTGATAGCATCCTGAATACAAGTGATGGGAATTTAAAGTGCATGGATGTTTTAAAAAAACACCTAAATTCAATGATTAAGATATTAATACAAACACTTTTGTCCAGATCCCTTCTGAAACATGCTTATTTATCGATTTCCAGATAGAGCTCTTACTTTAGAGTGCAAAACAAGCGTTATTAATATCATGGGTTTTACATTGCATAAAGAAAGTGTATTAAATTGAGTGCAATAGTATTATGACAGTCAACCAGATCTCATCACTTGCTATGATAAAATCAATTCTTCAGCATTAAAGTTTAACAAAGGATGGTTTGCAAATTGCTTGCTTCTTCAAGCTATTCAAGTCAGTTTTTTAATACTATGCAGCCCTGCTTTTATAAAATGAACTTGAAATGAGCTATATCATGTCCATTGCTAACCAGACAAAAAAATACTGCTTGCTTTGTAACTGACAACATGTCAAATAATCTAGGAGGCGAATCTGTATATATATAAACTCACCTTAACATTCCTTTGGCAATGTTTAAATCACTGTGGTAAACGGTACAGTGGGCAAGGCTTTCAATTTTATCAAACATGGTACAATTTTAAGTAGTAAGAGGTGAATTGAGCCGTACTGTCCAGAGGGGGGAAGTGGGGATTTGTCTCACTTTCCTGGAAGGGGGCTCACCAGCCTTCAGGGAGGTGTGCTACCAAAACTTCCTTCGGATGCACTGCCTCCAGAGGATCCACGAGCCGCCAAGCCCAAGGTGGACTCCCAGTCCGCCTAGCCTCTAGAGGGTTTTTCTGCTAGTCCCTATTTGGCGAGGTCCTCAGACTCAGTTTTAGGGCGTGTGTAATTGAGCCTTCAAGGTTCCCTCAACCCCCTTTGGATATTTTCCCCAGGTCCTTCCATTTGGTTATAATTATATAATTGTGGCCTGGTTTCTATTAATCTGTTAATAGCCGTCAGTATTTGTTGATTATTGCTCATTGCTTTGCCAGTCACGTGTCACATTTTAATTATGTAAACCCGCCTTTGTGCATTGTTTAGTTGAGAGATTGACAGTTCATTTATATAGCCGTGTTCCACGCAAGATACGTTTGTCTTTTTTGTGTTTTGCTTATAATACTTACTTGTTATTCGCTATCTGGCTGCTTTAGACTTTTTACGCTTCACTTAACCGGAACCGGTGTCACCATATGGACACTTGTGTCGACCACATATTCTGCAGCTTCCCATTCTAAGTTGTTACCCCTTTTGTAACTAGAGTTACAGAATTTAATCATTAAAGATGCTCTGCTAGACGTTTATTCTAGCAGCCTTCAGTCTTTGCTTCCTTGTGAATTGTTTTGCATTTCGTTATGCAAAATTAAAAAGCATGTTCCATTGGGCAAAAGTTAAGTTAACAACTTGGACAACATAGGAATAAATTCTTTTTTTTTGCCTGTTTCGGACCAGCTTCTGCAATGTTTTCGCAACTAACAAAAGTTGTAGTATTTTTTGCAACTTACAAAAGCTTCAAAAGTTGTAGTTTTTGTAAAGAAAACAAGATATTCTAAATAACAAAATAAAGATATATAGCTACATTAAACCTAATTCACTTATTATTTGTTAAACACTTATCTGTTGATATTAAATTGGTTTAAAAAAAAACAGCCATAATAGCTGAAGTAGATCATACACATTAGGAATTATACCCAAAATCCACACACTCGCTATTTCCTGTTGGATAAATATATCCACACAATATGAAAAAGAAAAAATATGCATACAATTAACAATGTCCATCCCTCCTTCTACACTTCAGAACCTTTTCTTTCATTCTGCCTGTCTGGGGGAAAAAATCTTGATACTAAGTGTCTTACATATGCATGGTATGTTTTCTCTGACAGGATAAGGGTTGTCATCATGATAAACAATTCGTTTTCACGTACTATAAGGAATTATGTGTGTTTAATCTGTCCTCATCTCTCAGAGCTTTGTTTCTACAGCATATGGGTTCAGAAGATAACAACATAAATGAGGCAAACATATTCAGTCAGTATCATTAAGTGCTTCACACATTATTTAAATCAGTCTGACTCTGCCATGAATATCAAATGTGTAATTTCACTACATCTAATAATGCTAAAAGTCTAAAGCACATGCATGTCTTTTTGCCATTATCTAGTTTTCATGACCCAGCCAAAACATTTTCTGGACCAATTAATGCCTGCTTAAGAATGTTTCAGTGCCCCTTGGTGACACATGCCTCTTATTTCCCAGTCCCAGGCGTGAGCATTTGCTGCCTATGAGATAAGAGCACCAGCAAGTTATAATTGACCCAAGTTAACTTCAAACTGCAAAAAGTATTTATTTAACCCAGTTTTTTATACACGGTGTAGAACAAAATGAAGTAGAGAGGTGCATTTGCTTAAGAAAATGCGAGTGTGATTGCAGCGTGGCCATAGGAGGGAGGCATAGTGCATACAAATATCAAAGCAATACAGCAACAAAAAAGAGGGCGTGGCTGAGTGATAGGGTGCCTCTCGATCACTCTACGATTTACAAGACTGTTCTGGCTGCAGCCATCTCTGACGCTAATTTTGTCGTAGCTCAAAATATGTGCAGATTTTACCGTAATGCAACGTAAATGGGAATTTTTGCTCAAATAAACGTGAATATATCAGTTCAACCTGTTTCTTAGTTATATACAAGCAGTGGTCTCACCAATGAGCCAGACATATCCATATGCTAAAACCATGTTGATTGCTTGAAAATTGTTTGAAAAGCTGTATAAATATGGTGGAATAATACAAATTGGATAACATTAGTGTGATTTCCATATATGGCAATCACCCGAATTAATAAATACATTAAAAATTGATCTGCTGTATGTGAACAAATCACAAATGTAAAGTCTATTAAGATAAATTTAGAGTACATGTGATTGTGCCTGGCAAGAATCTGACAAAAATATGAGATATTAAGTATCTTGACATTTTGACAGGGCGGCACGGTGACTTAGTGGTTTAGCATGTTCTCCTCTCAGCACTAGGGATTCCCGGTTCGAATCCCCATCTGGGTGGAGTTTCCATGTTCTCCCCGTGTCCGCGTGGGTTTCCTCCGGGTTCTCCGGTTTCCTCCCACAGTCCAAAAACATGGATCAAGGTCAATTGAATTCTACAAATTGCCCCGTATATAGTGTGTGTGTGTGTGTGTGTGTGTGCCCGCCCAGCGATAGTTTGGCGCCCTCTCCTGTCAGTGCCCAAGACGTTCTCCCCTGGATGGGCATGGGGAACCCCCCCCCCCCCCCCCCCCCCCCCGACCCTAGTAAAGGATAAAGCGGATGATGATTGAATGGATGGACATTTTGACAATTTTCAGAAAAGTCACATAAAGGAACAAACATGATTCCAAAGTTCTAAAACATATGTCTGAATTGTGCGTGAATTTCTGAAATGAAATGCTTTAAACACATAAGTTTAATTTTGTATTCATTTTTGTAACCAATTAAAAATCATACAAGAATAAATAGCCATGATTATAATTTCTGCTGAAAATGTAGGCAGAACACATTTCCAGCTTTCTTCTTATATTGATTACCGATGCTCACCAAACCTCCAACAAAAGCTCATGATGCTATTAAAATGAGTGTCAATTGTGCCTGAAATGTGGAGAGCATTCCAGCTGTGAATATGTGCAAGATGCCACCTCAGTACAAGCCAGATCAATAAGAAAGGACTATACGCTGTAAGAAATTGAAAACTTAGGCAGTTAGTCTCTTAGTGTAATGTAGTGTAAACACAAATAGCAGAAGAATTGTGGGCTTTAATAAGGAATGAAACATAGACACAATAAGGCAACCTTTCTACCCCTACTCCTTTGCAGCAGTTATCCTCAATTTTCTGGAAAGGCTTTGCAGCAGATATTGAAACTCCTCCATTCACTCGCAGCCATTAGCTGGGTGGTGCTAAGCTGATAAGAGCTGGTGCACAGACTGCATTTTAATTTACGATAATTGTGCTGAATGCGTTGGGGTCATGACTCAAAACCGCAAACTGCTTTATTATAAATCTTGATTTGTAAAAGGGCAAATTACCATTGAGAAATTGTCACTTCTTTATGGAATTACTACTGCTTCAAAATGTTCTATTTAATTAAAATAAGGGCCCTGTTTGAATAAATTAAACTTCTTAATCTTTATTTCTTGTGGGTGGCATAGTGCAGCGGTTTGTGACTCATAAGCCCTTGGTTCGATTTCTGATTGGACCCAACTAAAGTCCTTTCTGTTTGCATGATCTCCCAATTTTTGCCTGCATTTAAAACAGGGACTCAGTGCCACTGTGTCTCTGTTACTTATAATCCAGTTCAGTTCAGTACTGATGATGCAGTCCAGAAATTTATCTCCTAAATTCATTCATTCATTATTTCCCGCTTTATCCTCTATTAGGGTCGCGGGGGGGTTCCGCATGCCCATCCAGGGGAGAACGTTTCGGGCGCTGGGCAGATACACCCAGGACAGGGCGCCAATCTATCGTTGGGCACACACTCACTCACACACACACACACTCTATATGGGGCAATTTTGAGAATTCAATTGACTTAATCCATGTTTTTGGACTGTGGGAGGAAACCGGAGAACCCGGAGGAGACCCACGCAGACACGGGGAGAACATGGAAACTCCACCCAGATGGGGATTCGAACCGGGAATCCCTAGCGCTGAGAGGAGAACATGCTAACCACTAAGCCACCGTGCCGCCTATCTCCTAATTAATAAATAAATATTATTGCTGATGGGGCAGCATGGTGGTAGTGGTTAATATGTTCGCCTCTCAGCGCTGAGGATCCAGGTTTGAATCCCAATCAGGGTGTCCGCGTGGGTTTACTCCGGATTGTTTGGGGGGAAAAAAATATTAATTAGGACCCATTTCATAATGCTTATCTTCCATTCATCCATTATCTTCAGCTTAATCCTATACTAGGGTCACAGGGTGACTAGGTGCCCAACCAGAGGAAAATGTTTCGGGAGCTGGGCAAAAACACCCAGGACGGGGTGCCAATCTATCGCTGGGCACACTCACTCACTTACACACACACACTATATATATGGGGGCAATTCAAGACAGCCAATTGACCTTGAATCCATGAAATGTTAATTTAAGTGTAATTGATCATGTTATGGTGTTTTTTTTTAAGAAAAAGAAACTTCTTCAACTCAGAGAAGAAACAAAAAACACTAAACAAAATAACTTCCAGATCATCGAAATATAATTTTGCCCTGTGCATAATATTGCCCTTATTCAAAATATATTTCTTATTCTGTGTATATATACATATTTTGCAAATAAGGCTATCAAACGTTTGTGTTATTACAAAATAGTCCTGCACCATAAAGGTTATACCAGCATTTTTACTGCCGTATACCTGCAGCATGTGTTTTAAACTTGTGATTCACAGCTCAGTGAATTCTGACTGTCACTGGGTTATTTTAAAGAAACTTTTTGAAAAAGAGAGGCGATTGTTTAGAGATCACCAGAGACTTCCACTACCAAGCTCCCAACAGGGGTATCGCAGACCTCGCATGGTATAATGGTTTCTCTTTGACCGGCACACAGCTCAAACGTCAAAGCCAGAAAGATGAATACTAAAGAGTATGTCTCATCCGCTTGCTCAACACACTAATATTAACACTACATTAGTACTAAACAGTTTTTACATTTTAGCAACATTGTTGCACCTTGAACATGTATTTACTGTGGGCCAATTGAAGCAATAAAATCCTTCCATAGTGTCCTCTCACACAATTATACCAGAGTAAATATATTCTGAATTATTATTATTATTCATTCCATGTAAAATTGGCCCAGGTGTAAATGTGTCCATGAATGTTTTCATATCTTTGATCTGTGATAGACTGGTGACTTTTAAAAAGTGTATTACCCAGGCTGTCTCAATGAGAGCAAGGAAAAGCTCCAGCACCTGCCAAACACCTGTTCAGTATAAGAAGATTAGAAAATAAATTAATGAACGATTACGCTATTAGCCTTTTAAAAAAACTGAATGTGTATATTTTAAATCACTGCTAACTCTGAATCTTGGGAAAACAAGAATAATTATTTAATTTCCATTTAAATACTTTTAATAACCCTTTTATTTCTAAACATTAGACACAAATTGCCTCAAGCCGCTGCTCTCTGAGCCTCATCACAGAAAAGCCAAAGCGTTAGACAGAACAAGGAAACGTGAACGCCTCGGTAGCTGGTGAATACGCGACACATGAGTTAAAACATGCAGCACTCACTCACTTTCATCTGTGCAGTTATTTAAATTAAAATGAACACGTTCTCCTCTCAGCACTAGGAATTCCCGGTTCGAATCCCAATCTGGGTGGAGTTTCCATGTTCTCGCCGTGTCCGTGTGGGTTTCCTCCCATTGTCCAAAAACATGGATCAAGGTCAATTGAATTCTCCAAATTGCCCCATATAGAGTGTGTGTGTGTGTCTGTGTGAGTGAGTGTGTGCCCAGTGATACATTGGTGCCCTGTCCTGGGTGTATCTGCCCAGCACCCGAGACGTTCTCCCCTAAATGGGCATGGGGAACCCCCCCGCAACCCTAGTAGAGAATAAAGCGGAAAGTAATGGATGGATGAGCAGGTTTAGCACATCCACAAACATGGACTCAACATGGTTTGTGAGGGTTGAGGTGAGGGTTGCTGCCAATCCATCCCTAGGCATACTCACTCAGACACACACAAACACACCATATGGGGCAATTTAGAGCAGCTAATTTACCTTGAATCCATGTTTTTGGACTGTGGGAGGAAACCATAGAAAACATGGAAACTCCACCCAGATTGGGATTTAAACCTGGGTCCCCACGCTGAGAGGCGAACGTGCTAACCACTAAGCCACTGTGCTGCTCCACCGGTAACATTGTTTAGCCAAACATGACATTGTTTAAAATGAAGAAAAAAATTGCATTATTATTATTATTATTCTTATAAAACGTTTAAACACTTAAATGTGTTTAAAATGAATGTAACATACATGTAAATCTTTTCATAGTTTTATTTGCATGTAGATTTTTTTTTTATTTCAATAACAATCAGTAATGACATTTTAACATTCTCGCTAGTTTTCAGACCAATAAATCATTGTTAAGAGCGACTTCTCTTGTCCAAGACTTTATCTTGTTCCTGAACCCATATGCACAAAATATGGCTTTTTAAAGCTGAGGTAATGACTTTACAACAATGCCTATTTTTAACCAATTATAAACCATCATTAATAAAATAGACTAGTTGAGCATAATTGTTTTTTTTTACAGGAAATTCAACAAAATAAAAAAAAAATCTGATAAATGCAGAATCACAAAAATGCTAAATTAGGCCACATTAAGCTGAAAAAGATTCCACTGGAATGTGAATATATTGCAAACTGATGGTATCTCAGGTTGGCAAACAGAGGAAATAGCATCAGGATTGTAAAACTTACCGTTGCAAATGACTGGAGTCTAAAAAATATCTAATAAAATAGCTGGTTCCTATACCACAAACTCTTATTAATTCCTCACTTTTTCTTATGTGTACTGAGGTGTTATTTATAACCAACACAAGTGCATGTCGCCTGAATCCCCACTGACCAATTAACAGCTTGTTAGCTCTTAAAGGTCTCAACATAAATCTAATTTAATCTATGTGTGAATTCAGGTCCCGCTGTGTGGTTTACATGTGTTTTGCCTTTATGTTGATAAGTGGGCTGGAATGAATACTTAAGACTGGCCTAAAAGGATGGATACAGAAAAGCAAAGATTTAAGACTGTTTCATATGAAAATATGCTTTAGACTAGTATATTAGAACGGTCAGAACCTGGGTCCGAAGATTTAATTGGATGTTGGACATTACAGTCTTACCCAAAAAAACACACGTTAGTACAGTCCACATACATTCTACAAACGAAATGCTGTTATACTGCACACATTCTGTTGTAGTGGATTGAGAGAATCACACACACACACACATACTGTGTATATATATATATATATATATATATATATATATATATATATATATATATATATATATTATATTCCTGTAATGCTACTTTGTGACAATGTATTATTGTAAAAGTGCAATATAAATCCATAACCTTCAACGCTTTAATTCAGTCTTAAACGAATGAAAGGCCTATGTGGCTTTGATGAGCTACTGGATGATACTGAATCACTAAACTTTTTCTTTCTGCATGAATATCCCAGAGGAGACCAAGAGTGAAATCAGTAATGAAGTCTCACACCAACCATGACCTGCACAGTTTTTGTCCCCAGGCCATTATGGGATATGGGAAAATATATTTACTTGAAAAATACCGTAAGCACATTTTTTGTTTTGATTTATATTTTTGCAACATAGTACTGTAATTGTGGACATCCATAATATATAAAGACACTTTCATCTCATTTTTTGATACAGTGGGTGAGACATATTGGACTGCAGCATTGTCAGGAATGCACTTTGTACTCCTGACGTGACTTTTTTATTTAGTTATCACTTTGTACTGGTTTATCATATTTGTGTTTGCCTGTGTTGAGTTAATTAGTCATTAGTCCTCTGTTAATTGATATCTTTGTGTTTGCCAGTCATGTACCATGCTTATTTTTAGCTCTGCTTCTTTCCTGTGTTATGTGACAGATTATCAATTAAGTTCAGTGTGAGTTATGTTTGTCGTGATTTCAGATTTGTTCATTAATTAATAAATACCCCTATGTTCTTGCTTACTTTGACAATCCATGCATGACTTACCAGGACTAGTATAGTATACATGAAGACCAAGATTAAACATTTTCCAATAAAATATTATTACTTTGGTACTGAGTAGCAATCTGTTTAAGGCTTCAGTGTTTAGTATAAAAAAGAGCATAATTTATGTATTTTGTACTTTATTATGTGATTATAATATATTAGAATGAGTATTTAAATAAAACAAGTCCCTCTGACAAATACTGTACATTATTATATACATTATTAGATAATCAATGAGATCAATCAATCAATCAAATACTGAGGCATCATTTTGTTATAGCTTCACAGACTGGGGCGAAATTAATCAGGCTTATAAGATAATTAAAAGAAAGAAAGTCATAATCTTAAACCAAACACTGTGTTTTGTAAAGTGTCAAAAGACAAAAAGGCTAAAAACCAATTACTTACTCCTGACTTATCCCCCCGAGTCCCTATTAGGGGATTAAGCAAAAGATAATGAGATGAGATTAAATTATTAAAAACTTAAAAGTCAAAAAAGATTTTCGGCTTGTAGTTTTGGTTTATTTTAATTTACAATTATAAAACAATGTAGAACAATCCAATGAACTCAAAGAAAATAAAAGTGTTATTCATTAATAGTGTAAGCAATTATAGGACAAGTAGCTGGATTTAATTTTTCAGTGCATATTAAGAAACGTTTCCGTGCTGTTATATATTATTCTGTCACAGGCAACATAAAATGCATTGATACCCATATACACTCTTACATACACCCTCTTCTATACCTTTCTTATATTTTATATTTAATTTTTATATTTTAAATTTATTGTATATTTTTCCTCATTGTAAATATTTATTTTGCACAGTTGTGGGTCCTTGCTCATAAGTTTTTCACTCAACAGTACCCCAGTACTAGGTGATGTGACAATAAAAATCCTTGAATCCTTGATGGGAATTGTTTTAATTGTAAAAATTATAAGTCTTGTCCTGATCTTGAATCATGTGCCACTGTGAATTATGTTTTAAAATGGTCTCATAAAAGTCTATACACATCAGAGCCGATGCTATATTGGTATGTTGTCTGACAAGTTTCATGTCACTTGGGGACTGAGCGCTGACTTATTTGTAGTAATTTATGTACGACAAGGTTACTGAGAGAAGCCCACAGGCGTCTACACAGCTGCTTGCTGATCTTTTGGGATTTCATTGTCTACAAGATCTTATCAGAGAAAAAAACATCTTGATGGTTAATCTTCACTGACAGGTGACTGATTTGGACAGGATGATACGGATATACTTAAGGGTGACATGTAATGAATTAATCAGCATTATTATGTTGCTAATTAGTCTTGAGTATATACAAGCTGCTTCCTTATTTATATTGTCATTCTGGTAGTAAGAAGATTACAGTAAATTCAGTCTTAAAGTGAGCTGACACAGAATGTAGGGTTTTTTGGGCCAAAATACACTTGAGCATTGCATGTATTTCCTCTCTCTCATACTTTATTCATCATTCTTTGTCAAACTCCACAGCTGGCTTCCAACTGAGTCCTCTAAAGGCCTTTTGAAAATCAGCCCACTCTGATTTCCAATGTTTAATGCATAGTAAACCTTCAACTTCTTGCCCCTATATTGAGGTCTTAATTTCCCCTATCGCTACTCTTATGCTTTCAGCCCTTTTTAAAAAATTATATTTAAGGCATAAAAAATTGTAGCATAAAAATCAAAATTAAAAATGCATTTAAGTCCATAATTTACAATATTAAATACCTTATAAATATATAATTTCAAATCATTATTAACACTTTAATCTGAAGGACACTAATTACAGGTTCATTTTCGAAAAACAAGATAAGATCAAATGAGATGAGTACAGTTTAAGTAAGAAGTAAATGCAGGTAAACTACTCTTTACTTGGGCATTAATACATAATTCTTGGATCGTATTAATATAGAATGCACAATATACTTTCAGATTTGAGATCTTGGTACGTTACCTCACATGAACTACTAGTTTCAAGTTCTTCCACGAAGTTTCTGCTGATGTAGTTTAGGATTTTAACTGGGTAATTTCAAATCATTACATGTACTCTTCTTTATAGATAGTGTTGCAGTTGCTCGACATGCTCAACATTCTTTGTTATGGAATTAATTTGTGTAACTCAGAGATTATTGTTAATTAATAAGGATAACCACTTTTTCTCTAGATGCTGCAAAACAGAGGCGGCACGGTGGCTTAGTGTTTAGCACGTTTGCCTCTCAGCACTAGGGATTCCCGGTTCGAATCCCAATCTGGGTGGAGTTTGCATGTTCTCCCCGTGTCTGTGTGGGTTTCCTCTGGGTTCTCCGGTTTCCTCCCACAGTCCAAAAACATGGATCAAGTCAATTGAATTCTCCAAATTGCCCCATATAGAGTGTGCCTGTGTGAGTGAGTGTGTGCCCAGCGATAGGTTGACGCCCTGTCCTGGGTGTATCTGCCCGGCGCCCGAGACGTTCTCCCCTGGATGGGCATGGGGAACCCCCCCGCGACCCTAATAGAGGATAAAGCAGAAGATAATGAATGAATGCTGCAAAACAGGCCCAAACCATGATACTGTCATTTTTAACTGCTATGTGGTTTCTACACTTTCTACATGCTGCTTGTGTCCTTTTTTGAAACATTTCTTTATTAGTCACTTTATTTGTATTTTGTTTGCATTAAACATTACAAAAAAACAACATTTTTTGGCTTGTAGATCAGTATGATTAGTAATTTTCTTGGTGAAGATCAGAGGCCGTATACCACAGGTTCTCAATGTTTCTTAATGGTGTAGTTAGAACGTTGGATAATGTGACACAGGCTAAATTACCAGGGTTCTTTAGTGACATCACTGTCTGTTACACACTTTGCTCCTGGAGCATTTTTTCTTGGTTTATTCGTCTAAAAAAGCGTTACAGAGGGGTTCTAAATTTCTTCAAATTGTTATTGTTGAACTCCAACTCTTTGGAAAAGGCATTATATACCATGAAGTGTATCATATAATGTGCTTCAACAGACATGCTGTGACTTTAATAGATCTCTGCTCTTAAAAAAAGAGCACCATTTACACAATGTCACATTTAAAAAAAAAAAAAAAAAAAAAACACACACATCCTAAAATTAATTGCTAAATCTAATAATGAAGGCCTCACATACAAGCCTTGTCTGAATTTCCAATTATGTCGTAGGTCATATTTATGAATTTGCAAAATTTTTACGGGTCTACAAACATTTTATTATCATAATACCAGACATTTCTAAATTCCTAAAACACCCATATTTTTTATGTACTTTGAAAATGCTTTGTTTTTTTTTTATTTCTTGACTTTTTCCTAATACATTTTTTAATTACCTCTTAGTGGTAATATTTTTGCTCTCCAAACATTTGTAGGTAACTCACAATGCACACAGCCTCGTAGATCTTTTAAGTGGTGTTTTTTTAATCTGTTCTTATATCTCATTGTTAAGAATTCCACTGCCTCTGGCCAACAACTCATGACCCAACTGATGTTCCTCTTTAATTGTGATACTAAAAAAAACAATGTTACCAAAAACAAAAACATTTGTTTGTTTAATGTTTTTATTTTGTGAAATCATTAGGCATTAAACATTATGTGACATGGTAAATAATCAATTAGGATCAATGTGTATTAACAAGGCAGTCCTCGTTTACCATCATCATTATGTTGGTCTTTAACATGGGCCAATTAAGAAAAACATATTTATTATTTTTTTTTTTTTACTGCTGCCTAAAGGTTTTAATACATTCCACATTGAAGACAGACCCCCGACTGAAATAAACATACTCACATAGACACATGCAAACGAAAACATAGCACTCCAAGCATAGACTGTAGGGTTATTGTTCCTGTATCTGGTCCTTACTGGGATCTTGAAAGTCTGGCTGATGAAAAAGAGAATTTGTTTTGATTTTCAATCCTCACTGCCCTTTTAGAATATGATTGGCCACTTGACTATTGTTCATATCATCCAAACCACTCTGGATTTATGATTAAGATTCTTCAGTCCATGCAAGGAGCAGAAAGTTTTTCCATACAACACTGACAAAAGTAGTGTTCTTTACTGGAAGTGTAATATGGTTTAAATTCCAAGTTCATCAAGCGTTTGAGTGTCTTAAATCAGCAGGAGAGAATCTTAATAAAGGCTCGGCGAAACTCGATGTTGAAAGTGGTGTAAATGACCGGATTGAGAGCGCTATTGACGTAGCCCAGCCAGGTGAAGGCACTGTAGAGCTTCAGTGGCACATGGCAACTTTTGCAGTGCGTGTACAAGATGTGCGTCACAAAGAACGGTAGCCAGCAGATAAGAAAGACCCCTGAATGATGTACACAGACACAAGGTTGACAGATCAATACTAATTAACAGCTTATATTTCTATTGATAAAACAGAAGCTACACTGTACCTGAGAGCCAAAAGGGCCCTGACCAATTAACTTCCAATTAATCAGCTGCATTTATGCAGTTTCATTTTCTCCCAAATTAACCAGCTGCTTTAGATCACAATCAGTGAAAGGTTTAATGATGGACTATGTTGGCTCTCTTGGGCATTGCAACAAATCATGTAATGCAGTTCCAACTGTGTGAAATAGTTTTTAACTTCTTTCAAATAGCTCAGGAGTCTTATTATGCTTTGGACATTGTAAAATTATTTGACATTCATTGCCCTCATCTACCATCCATGTCACTCCAGTCACAGAGGGCAGTCATACCAGTTTCATGTTGATATTACATCACAGGATACTGCATGGCCACGTGACTAATGAGTGAAACGGAATGTTATGCTGTAAGAAATGTTATTTTTATAACAGTGGATTTGTTGTTCTTGGTCTTTGGGGTGCATTTAATGCATTAAACTGGCTGCCAGTTTTCTTGGAGCAGGTGCGCATTATCATTCTTTGACAGATGATGAGTTTGAGCTTGTGCCAGCCATATAGCAAGAATTTGAGATATTGATTGAATAACCCTGAATTCATTTGGCAGGCTTTCTCAATTTGCAGTTTATCATTGATCCATGCAACTAAGCTCTCTGAAAGCTTGAAAGCAATCCAATACAGTATATTAAAGCAGCCAAGAGGTTAGCAGATTGTCTTCTTATACATTCCTAATGCTTTTCTTATTGTTGCAGGATGTCTTACCATTCTGCTAACTAATCTCCAAACCTGAAGCAACATGGAATAAAAAAGTTTATTTTTATTTTATGTATTTTTACTTATGTATTTTATTTCATATGTACTGCTGTTAATACTTTTCAATCAGAATACTTTATGAATCCAAGAAGGATTTTGCTGAATTAATTTTCCAAAGTTTCGATGATCTGATGTTAAAACCTAGTCTGTGACATGTTAGGGATATTATCCAAACATTTGTATTTTATTATTTTTCTACATGCTATACATGTGTATATGTATATACACCGTACAGAATTACCAAACTTACCCAGTACAATTGCCAACATCTGTGTAGCTTTCTTTTCTCTGGATTGCCGGTTCCTGTAGCGGGTGTGACTGTTGTGCAGTCTGGCTCTTGGTGGCCGGATCGTAGTGTGAGCACGGCCGTTGGACAGCTTTTTAGTATTGCAGTTCCTTGTGGCAGCTTGATCTTCTTCACGGCCCTCGTCTCCTTGGTTATTTTCCGGTTCAGTGTGTGCAAAAGAAGCCTGGCTGATACTGCAATAATTCTGCATGTCCACAGGGGGCAGTAAAGAATTTTCGACTGGGGCAGTTCGGGGTCGCCGCAGGCACCCAGAGAGGAGTCGAGGTCGAACCACTTTTTCTGTGTTTTCCTGTAAAACAATAAATCACAACAGAAGATTAGGTTTCAAATTATATTATTAAAACATTCTTATTATCATTCATTATCTCCCACTTTATCCTATATTTGGGTCGGGGGGGTTCCCCATGCCCATCCAGGGTAGAACGTTTTGGGCACTGGGCACCCAGGACAGGGCGCCAATCTATCACTGGGCACACTCACACACACACACTCTATATGGGGCAATTTGGAGAATTCAATTGACCTTGATCCATGTTTTTGGACTGTGGGAGGTAACCGGAGAACCCGGAGGAAACCCACGCAGACACGAGGAGAACATGGAAACTCCACCCAGATTGGGATTCAAACCAGGAATCCCTAGCTCCGAGAGGAGAACATGCCAAACCACTAAACCACCGCATTCTTATCATCAAACCTGCTTATTGTAGGTGGGGACAGAACTCGCCATTAGTCACCATCTCATTCAGATAATAAGTGGGGGGCATGGTAGCTCAGTGGTCAGGGTGTTGGGTTATCAATCTGAAGGTTGGCGGTTCAAATCCCAGGTCCACTGAAGTTACCAGTGTGGGTCCTTGAGCAAGATCCTTAAAACCTCATTGCTGCAGGGATGTTGTGATGAACCCTGTGCTCACCTTGTAAGTCACTTTGGATAAAAGCGTCCAATAAATGACCAAAATGTAAAATGTAATAAATATTTGTATTTGCAGCTGTCTGTTAAAAACTAGCTATTTGTTAGATATTATTCTGATTCGTGTATTGTTTTGTCATGTGACACATGAACAAAGCTAGATCAGTAACCTTTCATACAATATCAGTCAGAAAAGTCTTAGTTTACCTCTGTCTTTTTTTCCTCTTCCCTTTGTTGTCAAATTATCAAAACATCATAATAACTATAATCATTCGCATTTTAAGGGATCAGTTCAAAAAGAAATTTCAGTATGTTGTGCCCATTCATTTTAAAATTTGCTTTTATTTTAACAAATAGAATCACATTCATCTTTGAAAAACGTTTTTCTTTTAGTAAGTACATCAAGCTTTTTGGTAATAGGCTTTTGTAGAATTCCTCCTTTTGAAGGATGCAGGACCACATACACCAAAACTGATGATCAAAACTATTTAAAAACCTACTTTATTGCCTCAAGCAAGTCTTTTTTATGCTTTCCAGTCAAATTAAAATTCTATTTTATGTTAAAAAATAGTATTTTTCTTACTGACTTGGTTCTTGTGATCTTGAAAAAATGGCTGATTATGGTGTGAATGTGTGTGTTAATATGTTTGCATGTGTCTCTCCACTATGATGGACTAAAAAGCTAGAATGTTTCATAGAGCTGCTGACTATTATCAGCTGGACCTTTTTTTTTCTTAGCTATAGAAAGAGATAGTAAACCTATTTTTGTATAAAAACGTGTAAATTTAATTCTAACCTCTAGAAAGTGTATAATTTTACAATCGAAGGTAGTTGTTTAATCGATTCAATTATTAAAAACAAAGATTCGGGACCATTGTATGCCCAGTATAAATGATAACACCAGTCTAAACTTAGCCTTTATTTTAAGACATGTCTCTGGCACATAGAACCTTCTGAAATGATGCAATGGCTGGAATTCCATTAATATGCAGCCTCTCAACTTTTGGATCCTGTCTGGTTTGGTGCAAATGGGACAAAAAAAGGCATCAAAAATCTCATATCAAATCTAGATGGTACATTTTGACTGGCTGTCATGTAAGTTGCACATTTCTGGTTAATAGGTTATAATTTATTTCTTTTTACTGTAGATTTACTCCATATTGTTTGCAATGTTTTTAATTTGTCACTTGACAATTTACTGTTCAATTGTCTTAACCTAATAAATGTAAACCTAATTAATCTCTATTCATTATTTTTAGACGTCAGTCCTCTGAATGGTGTCTTTTAATAAGACAAATGTATGCTTAAAAACACGGTGAGTGGAACTGAATAGAAACTCACTGATCTGCTTGCCATTAAAAGTATCTGTAAAAATGAACCCTGGAGTTACAAATTGGGGTGATGCTGAAACATTGAGGCCCTGTGAGAGAAGAAGGGCACCCAGCATGACAACCTGTTAAAACATGAGCTTCAGGATTGTAAATTTCCAGCTCACAGCCTGCAGCCTCGAGGGAAACATTCAGACTGACTGGAGGAAAAAGAAAAATACGCCTGACTGTTTTTATTAATCCGGCTCTGCACTTTGCCATGGCAAGTTAACACACAAACTCGCAGTTTATACCTACATTTACCACATTGATCCTGATGGGAGACAGGTCACGTTGGACTTTTTGAGCCTCTTTCTGCAAACAGGTCTCCTAAAATGAGAAGAAGAGAAGAATTAGAGAGGAATATGTACAAGCTGAAACAAGAGAATAAAGGTTTTATGGGAGGCAGAGTAAATGAAGTGATTACTGAAGGACCACAGAAATAACCATTTGTACATCAATGTCTCAGTGGATTAATTTATATTTTTAAATAAATCTTAAGCTGGATATAATGAGAATCTGATTTTCTTTCACTTCTAATCCTATCTGAAGTCTACAGTGGTTTAAGGAACCAACCTTGTGACCTGAAGGTCCCCGTTTCGATTCCTAGTCCCCCTAAGCGCTATGGCCGATGTGTCTTTGGGCAAGGGAGGCACCTTACCCCAATTGCTCCCCCGGCTGCCCACCACTCTGGGCATGTGTCCTCACTGTGTATCTGTTTGTGTTTCACTGCACAGATGGGTTAAATGTGGAGGACAAATTGCTCTGTGAAGCTCCTGTGAGATGGGATAAAACATGAGAGCCTGCCCCCTCCAAAAAAAAAAAAAAAAAAAAAAAAAAGATAATTTAATAATAGTATGAACATAGTTATCTCCACTAAGAGACTGTACTGTATGGCTAAACTTCATGCTGAAAGGTATGATCGCAGACATTTAGTTTTTTTCTGGGATTTGGGTCAAAGCTTATTGTTTCAGTGAAGGTAATGATCAGCGATGCAGCATGCAAAAACAATTTAGAGAAAGATTTGCCTTCAATTGGCACTTTCACACCAGTGATTTTTTTTCTCAAATCACAAGAACTGTTATATTAAGCTCCTTCATTTTGGTGATCACACTTCAACAAATAGAGGCGATTATGTGTCTACGGAATTTTTTGAACTTATTTTAAGGCAATTTCAGCTCCTATTCCAGAGTATATACTTTCTCTAAAGATAGGAACCACGTGTGCGTGCACAGGAACACAGGTCCAGACACAAGTGTGCAGCTTTTACAGGCACCATTTTAAACGTCTAGTGTTACCTTTATAAATGAAAGATAAGCATTAATGTGAATGTAAAAAATTATCCATTCATTTATTTACTAACCGACTGAGCTCAAATTTAATCCTTACAATCACACTCATTTCAAAAATCACATTCTCATTTCTTTTTTTTTTAACCTATGCTGCTGTGTGTGTGTGTGTGTGTGTGTGTGTGTGTGTGTGTGTGTGTGTGTGTGTGTGTGTGTGTATATATATATATATATATATATATTCTTTTTTTCTGTATACTTTATACCCATGTTTCTACACGTTACAAACTTCATACCTCTTTTTATACTTGTGAGCAAATCCAACGAAATTTCATTCTGCGTACAGCAAGTGTATAACTGAATGACAATAAAGGTTATCTAAGTCTAAATGAACACAGACATATATTGAAGTCATAAGTAAAGACTTTTAAACAAAGTTATTGTAAAATATTAACGTGACATAATGGTGCCACAGTCACTTTTTTATTAATACCCTAGTGTGACAGCAGCCGAGTCAATCAGACACCAAATGTGAAAAGGCAAAGCCAAGGATACAAAGAAGGTAATTAATTTAACTGCCATGTGTTCTATTAATTGCATGTGTGAGTCTTTACAGAAGGATAAAAGGGAGGAGAGTAGCTCTTGGCAAGAAAGCTGGAGAGCAAGAGATAGTGACGCACATAACTGTGTCCGTGCACCTATATGTGTGTCTGAAAAAACACAATTATTTCGAGTTACTCTACTGTAACAAAGAGATTGGTGATGCCACTGAAAAGTGGATTATGGTGTAACAATAAAACCAATTTTGGTGAACAACGCAAGCCTTACTCCAGCATCCTCATTACTCTACCAGTAGTTTTCAGCTCTATGGTTTAGAATAAATTGATTATAAGTAGTAATTTGACCAATCATTTGGGTTATTAAACCTCCAGCTCATGTAATTTTAACTTATTTTTGTGTGAGCAGCTATTATTCAAAACAGGTTCTGCATTATTACATTATGTATATTAAGTAATTCCAAACAAATTCATTTAAAATTATCCATCCATCAAGTATCTTCCGCTTTATCCTCTACTAGGGTCTCAGGCGCTGGGCAGATACACCCAGGACAGGATGCCAATCTATCATTGGGCACACACTCACTCTCACACACACACTCTATATGGGGCAATTTGGAGAATTCAATTGATCTCGATCCATGTTTTTGGACTGTGGGAGGAAACCAGAGAACCCGGAGGAAACCCACGCGGACACAGGGAGAACATGGAAACTCCACCCAGATTGGGATTCGAACCGGGAATTCCTAGTACTGAGAGGAGAACATACTAACCACTAAGCCACCGTGCCCCCCATTTAAAATTATATTCATTCAAATTATAAATCTAAATTCATAAAACAGCTACAATAAAAAGTAAATAGGCTTTAACTGGAATGGAATGAATGGAATTCTGCCATTTAAACAATGTACTGCGACATATTTATAAACGGTTTTTCACTTTTTATCAACTTCTTCAAATTCATCCATTCATTCATTATCTTCCGTTTAATATTCTATGAGGGTCGCAGGGAGGTTCTTGTAATCATCCTGCTTTTGGGGAGTTCAAGTTTAGAAGACATTGAAGTTGCATTAAGACAATGAACTATTGTAAAAATGCTATACATATAAATAAAATCTTTCTTAAAAGAGCAAGGTTGAAAAGAAAATACAAAGAGAAAATGTGGGAAAGTAAAAAGACAAACCTTAAGTTAAATTAAATAAGCCTTAAAAAACTATAAACTAAAGGTGAATAACTGAAAAAGCATGATAAGAGTTAATGTAATTCTAATTCTAAGTGTCAGTAGCTACTTAATTGAATGGTTAGGAATCCTTTCAGCCCTTTTTATTACCTTTTTCTTTCATGTTATAGGACTTTCATTACTGTATTCAGTCGTCCTTTTGAGTTTGTTTGTCTTTTAAGTTTCCTCTAGTTTCTTGTACTATTTTCAACTCCTTTTCTTTGTGTGTAAAGACTGTACCACTTCTGATCACTACTTTTCCTTTTGCTGAGCCCCACTAACATCATTCTCAGCAGTGCTAAATGGCTTAATAGTAGGTCTAAACTGCAATTCTTAATGCCCTTGTTTAAATTTGCCCGGTAATGCTCAAAAGGTCCTGCCTTTCATAGACTGTTTTTACACAGATCCTGAAAATAATTATTCAAATTATCATCACAGAAACTTGACTCCAGAGCTTACTTTACTATTTTATTAATATAAACTCTCCATTGGCTACCCCAGAGTTCGTTCATAGCCTTCTAACAAATACTAAATATAAAATTCACCACTTGCATTTAAAGCCAATATAAGTGCTAAAACAAACTGATTATTCATTCATCCATTATCTTCTGCTTCATCCTCTATTACGGTCGCGGGGGGGGGGCATCCAGGGGAGAATGTTTCGGGCGCTGGGCAGATACACCCAGGACAGGGCGCCAATCTCACTCACACAGACACACTCTATATGGGGCAATTTGAAGAATTCAATTGACCTTGATCCATGTTTTTGGACTGTGGAAGGAAACCGGAGAACCCGGAGGAAACCCACGTGGACTCAGGGAGAACATGGAAACTCCACCAAGATTGGGATTCGAACCGGGAATCCCTAGTGCTGAGAGGAGAACATGCTAAACCACTAAGCTACCGTGCCGTGACATTTAAACAAACTGATTGTATGATTTCTAAATGAAATCAGATCTTATTTTAGTCGTTTGTTTAATGCACTGTTTTGTTGGTTAGCAAGATTGTAAAATTAAAGTCATCGTCATAGATGTGCATACAGTAGATGAACTAATCAAGTTTAACACAGCTACAAAAACGAGAGAGAGAGTGTGTGTCAATGTGTCTCCCAATAAAAAAAAATGTAAAAAACATAAGATTATTCTTTATTCTTCCCACATTCATTTAAGCTGTGGGGCTACAAACTTTTTTCTGCATAGTTTTTTTTTAGATTTTACTTTGATGTAATTTCTTGTTTAATGAAAAATAACCACATAATTGAGTAACTGGATCATTTTCAAATGCTTAGTTTTTTGTGGTGAATGTTTAAAGCAAAAAAAAAATGTTTTTACATGAAGCCAAATCCGTTAAACAGAGATATGGCTTAGCCTAAGCTCCCTCTGAGACATGTAATGCTTTTAACAAAGGCATCAGTGCTTCAGTGAATGTCTGAAATACAACATAAACATGGAATGCAATCCAGATTTTTTTAGAATGTCATGCTGTCAGGATCTATGGCACTCTTTATTCAGAACAGTATATTGGTTTGTTTTTGTTTTGCTTTGAGCTCCTCATTTTAGCTCTTTATTCCGTTGCTCGGATCTTTTTCATTTGTACGAGGCTGTGCCCTATTGAGTTAATTAATCTGTGTCACATGACCTGGTTTTATATTAGTTAAGCCAGCCCTGCTCTCTTATCTCTAAGAGAGCCTCAGCCTATAGTTCGGGTCTATTTCTCTTCTCGGTTCGACGGTTGTTTATGTTAATAAATCTCCCATCATTGCTACCTGCAGCCTGCTTATGTGTTTCTCGCAACACTAACCTGGAGCTCGGAAAACTGGGACACATGCTAAAGCCTGAACAGATAAGAGGTGCTTTAATATCTTGCGGTTTAGAGAAGAGCTAAGGACAACTGAACCTCACATATGAAGGATGTGTTCTTACAGCAGATGGCTGTATGGAGTCTGCCTGAGCTTCGCTGCTGGCCTGACGAAAGGTTATTTTCTTTCTCCTTCTTCTCAGGAAGATGTAAATCCGCACATAGACCAACAGTGTCACCACGAATGGTAGATAGAAAGACACTACTGATGAGTAGATGACAAAATCTGGATTGGAAATGGAGCACACCAATGGATTGTCTGCAACACAAACACAACACAAGTCGTACATTTTAATATGCCTTATGGGGGAAAACAATGCATTACAAAGATTTTGAGACAAGTTTGTAAAGCTATTCTTGTAAATACAGAACACAGGCAACATTTATTACATACACTACTGTATATGAATAATTCCAACAGACACATATAAGCACACACTTCTTAATCACTGAATTCTGGAGTTTGAATCCTATTGCTGCATTTGCAGCCCATTGTGTGTCAAATCAAGCTGCTAACCATGCATTTTGCATTTAAAAGTGTTCCAGCATGTCTGTGCTTCACAAATCAAGGTTGTGCATAAGGTCATGGTTGGGTGAGTTTGCTGTAAAAGGACTTAACTAACCCACATAGAACCTTTAGCTCAACTGTATTAAACAGCTTTTAGATGAATTACAATAGAGATTCCAAACCAGGTCCTGTTATTTTCTGGATGAATGAACAACAATTTCCACTGACACAGTATGAAATCTTGTTGAATGCATTCCCAATCTAAAAGCGGTTCTAACGGCAAAGGAGAAGCAAGTTCTCATAAAAGCTTGTGATGGTGTAATAAGTAGTTGGTGTCCCAATAAATTTGTTCCTTGCGCTACTACTGCCCAACTCTCTCAGTTTTACTGAAAGGTAATATTAATGCTGCAGTAAAGAAAAGACATTTTAGAAAAATAATTACATGCTCGGGACTCTGTGGTAAGCATGTGGTCATTTCTTTAGTTCTCTACTTTTGTTAAGTTAATACTTTTGGAATGCCCATATTTTATTATTTATTGTAATGCAATTTTAGTATGCAACTCCGCTGAATAATAACCGTACATGTGTATAGTTTAATATCTGTTCCAAAAATGTTTGAGAACATTTCCCATGATTTATTCACAATAAGGCACAAAGTTGAGTGTTTTATTGCTTTTATAAAACAGTTATAAACACACTATAATAAAAAACAATGTTTGCTTCATAAATGCGTTGAAATTAAGTAATATTATAATTAATAAATTGGGTTTGTAATCTAGTCTGCTTTTTAAAGTGAAAATTGATCGCTTAGTAACATCATACCAATTTCTCCCATAATTAGTTAATCTGTTCATCTGTATTTTAGGATTTAATATAATGTATTGTATGTGTAACGGTCAATACAAATGTGTAACGGTCAAGGGTGCGCCTTATTGTCAATAATGTCACAGCTGGACAAACTGCTCAGCCAATCAGATTAAAGGACTGGAACTACATGTTTTAAAAGAGACATGAAAGCACAGAAGCCAGTAGGTTTATTACTTCAGATAGAACAGCTTTATCATAATTAACATATAACAATTATATGGGACTAAGATAAGTGACATTTTTATAAGAATGTACTTAACTGTTTAAGTCAATTTTATTTACACATAGAATTGTCACAAGCAGTTTTACATTAGTTTAGGACATTAGAATATAGTAAACCAAAATAAGGAATTAAATTATACACAGAAATAAGGAATAATAGAACTAAAACATTAAAAGAGCTAGACATTATCTGTGAGTGATCACGCTGGCTGGACCTCATCATGTAATCAATAGCTTTATAATCACCATTCTTCAGCGTGCAGTCGAATGATTATGTTTCTATGGTGACTTGATCCAAGATCTTTTAGCCTAACCATCATCAGCCACTTGGTTCCAGCAGGACCAAAGATATATAAGAAATATAGTGTTAAATATGTTTAAAGCTGAGGGGTTGAGCGGTGTGATATAACTGATTGCATGTCAGTCATGGACTAATTACAAAGAATGATAAAAGATCATTTGCATAAAGTGTTGATCTGGAATATTTAATTTGTGTCAAAAACATCAAAATATCAAAAATTTGGATTTAAGGTGAATAGGCTGCTCTGCCCCTTTCTAAATTGCCCCTATAAAGTGTGAGTGTGTCTTTGTAAATAAGTGTGGGCCTTGGCTCCCTGTCTTGGATGTTTCTGCCCAGCGCCTGAAACCTTTTTCCATTGGATGGGCAAGTGGAAGCACTTCTATTACCCTAGAGGATTAATTAATGAGAATTGATTAAGATATGATAGAGAGATAGGCAACGGTGAGCGCTGATGCTTATAAATTACACAACATTTTAAATATGGAAGTGAAAAAAGACACTAAAGTTTTATTGAGGTAATACTTGGATATATCATGTGAGATGGGGGGGGGGGGCAAGACACTCAATTACTAATGTTCTTACATTTCTACATGTTACTGTCACATTGCTTATATTAAACATAATATCTTATTTCAAAATATTGCATGGTCTTTATTTTTAAATGACAGTTTTAGACTATCTAATGTTAGGGGTTTGGCTACTGTATGTATTTATGTAATATTCAGATATGCTTTGCCAGATTTTGCCAGATTCACAAGTACATTTAGCATTTTTAAACTTCAAATTTCAAGAGATTACATGTATAAATAAATGCTTTGTGAGCTTACTTGTAATATGTTAAATTAGCCAAAAAAGTCCATATTAGGATGTTGTATAACATGAATACATATCTGTGCTTACCTGTGGTGTTAAAGCCAAAAAGTAAAGGACAGGAAACTGTGAAGGCCAGGATCCACACTGTTGCTATCATAACTGATACTCTTTTACGAGAGCTGTTTGTTGTGTTGTAGAGTACAGGCATTACCACAGCTGTGTATCTGCACACATTCATCAGAAATGCATCATAACCCATATTTTTTAGACATATAAGGTACAGATCAATTATTATATTGATTTTATTTTACACTACATTGTGTCTATCGGAACTGCGAGTTGTACCATGCTAAACTTATTACATTTAAACAATAAACAATCTACATTTATTTAGATATTTTATTTTAGATATTGTGGATGTTTGATGGACATAAAATGCAGCTTAAAACACTATTAAGCAAAAAGAAAGCAAGAAAATCTGTGACAAGACAAGTAAAGCATGCACATTTTGTATGTAATGCATCAAACACCAGCCCGCCGGTTTGAGACGCCCTTAATTAGACAGCCCGTGTAATATGAATATGCAAATCCAACACTGTGATTTTTCTTTTTACCCCAGTTACAATTTGCTCCTTACTTTTAGTCTATTACTTACCTTTACTTTACTTTATTAAATTTGGTTTAATTAAAAGGTAATTTATTCTATTCTTTACTGGCTAACATTGCTTATTATATTATCAAAGAGTAGGTTACCTGTTACTCTTTGCTATTCTGGTCAAATAGATACTGTTCAGTTTCTGGTCATCTCAGAATTCCCAAGAGTTTCAGGTGCGTTTTGAAGTTGTTGCATGTGCAGTAGCAGGTATGTATTACCCCCATGGCATTTATATAGTGCTTTTATTTTAAACCACACATATTACATTATATTTATTATATCATATATTATATGATATTATATAATATTATTATTTTTTAAATATATTTATACATTATATATTTATAGCGGCATGGTGGATTAATGGTTAGCCCGTTCTCCTCTCAGTGCAGGGGATTCAGGTTCAAATCCAAATCTGGGTGGAGTTTCCATATGCTCCGCGTATCCATGTGGGCCTCCTCCGGGTTCTCTGGTTTCCTCCCACAGTCTAAAAATATGAATCAAGGTAAATCGAATTCTCCAAATTACCCCATATACAGTAGTGTGTGTTTGTGTTTGTGTGTCTGTGTAAGTGTGTGTGCCCAGTGATAGATTGGCGCTCTGTCCTGGGTGTATCTGCCCAGCACCCCAAACGTTCTCCCCTGAATAGGCATGGGGAACCCCCCCACGACCCTAATAGAAGATTGAGTGGAAGATAATGAATGAATAAATGAATGAATATTAAATTTGATATATTTATTGTATTACTTTATATAAACTTAAATTATAAATTCTCTTCTGTTCTCTGTTTTCTTTATAGTTTTTGTTAATTTAATTTTTTTCAATTTGTTATTTTTTCTTTTTGGAAAATTTCCATTTTTAAAAAAAATTAATTTAAATGATTTTATTAATATATATTTAATAATGTTCTATCAGCATATAAAGTTTCATAAATCACTGTCTGCGATTAATATCACCTTTAGATTTTAGACTTTTATACTAATAACAACAGCAGTGTTAATAAAAATCATTTTGCTGCATGAATCGGGTTACAATCTACAACAGCAAAAGCATATAGACATCATTTCTAAGAAATCTGCATTAACACTTGTCATATCTCTTAATCTATCTGCCTAATTACTACATGGAATCCATAATAAAGGCAGATGCACTCTTACTGTATTGAACAGGCTGTTTTAGAGGGCATAATGCATTATCTCTATTATAATGTGAGCATTAGCAAACGTTCATTAGGAACTTTATTGATCGGTCCTCTATCACTGAATAAGTGAGACATGTCTAAGAGTTATGACATGCAATGACAAATATCAACTAAAGTGATGCAATTCTTATGTACATTAAATTTTTTTATAATTAATTTTAATAATTACCCAAGGTTAAAGAGGCAGTTGTTCGAATTCTGCACAGTCCCGGTCCAAGGCCCACCAGTGTTAGGCATAGTGAATGCTTTTATACCCTTACAAAAAACTATGAGGTAAAGTAACACACAGCTAAAACATAATAGGCAGATTAGTGATTATTTCATGAAAGAGTAGCTAGTAGCAAGTACCTAATTAGCTTTGTTGTTTTATAAAACATTTATGTTTTCATTCATATATTGATTTTCTTAATTTATTTTGGTATTTGCTGTCATCCTATTTAATATTCAGACATTAATATCCACCAGAAATGAGTTGTGATGTTACCTGTCAATGCTGATGGCACACAGATTAAGGATGCTGGCTGTACACATCATCACATCCAAGGTCACAAATATATTGCAGTACAGACGATTGAAAAGCCATGCACCACCGACCACCTGCACAGACCAAATTCCAAATAGTTGAATCATTCCTAATCATTATGGAAATTATTGAAAACAAAAGAAGAATTATATTATATCACATTTTGTAAATAAAGCTAATTAAATCTGGATTCAGCCTGGGCTGTCGGTCTTTCATAAAACAAATTCTTCATAAATGTATTTGTTTGACCGGCCCATTTAGCTTGCATTGTAAAATATATTGACCTTTGAATGATTTATATAGACAAATATTAAACATGATGAATTTTAAATGCTGTTCATTTGTAAGCATCATTTCAGTCCCCAAAGCATTCGCTTTTTAAAATCAAGCTTCCTGAGAGACTACAGAAACAAGAGATACTTGTAGGATTGTTAAAGCAATTCATCTGGCAGGATTTTGTTACACACACATTTAAAAGCAATAAAAACATTAAAAGCAGCTTAAAGGTTGAGGGTCTTTCTCAGATCAACGAGTTGAAACTTCATAGTGTTGTTCAGCCTTAACTTTCTGGCCAAAAGGCTAATAATATGTAGCACCAGTGTTTCCTGTTGGTGGCAACAAGTAAGGAACTTCTGGTAATTGGTATATTATGCACTATTGCAATTAATTTTAAGACATCAAAAATAAGCATTTTAGAAAGTTAGAGGGATGTGTGAAGTGTTTTATTTGAGTTAAAATTAAAATCATATGTATTTCCCCAATAATTTCTAAATATCTTATTTGAATTAGAATAATGAGATCATGTAGACGCTCTAGTGCTAATGTATTGTCTGATTAACTAACAGACTGACATTTCCTAGGATGCACAGTACAGCAATCATAAAACACATCAATTAGTTTGGCAAATTATACAACTTTTATTTCACCAGCAGGTTTGAATGCTGCACCAACCTGTGGTGCTAAAATATTGTGTGTTTAGATTAGCCTTTCCAATAAGACCCTCCAAAGCCTGACAGCTGGCAATGCGAGCTCACAGGATAAAACCTTTTTTTCTTTTATTTTGAAGAAAGTAATTGGAAAATGAATAAAAAATAAATGAAAAAATATAAACTCTTGGCTTCAGATGCAATGATTCATGTTCCATTTCTCAGCTGTTTTATTTTATATGTCCAACTATTTATACATACACCGTTTTCTTGTGTTTACAGAAAGTTATTTTATTTTTATTTTTGCAGTTCTGCGTGTTTTCATCATTTGTTATTTTCTGTTTTGTAAATGCTGGTTTGATATTTGCCTGTATTTTTCTATAACCTGTTGCAGTTAGATTAGGTAAGTTGCGTAATTAGACAAAAAAGGAAAAACACCATAAGAATTTTTACTTTAGAAAAGTATTTAATAGAAAAATTATGGTTAGCTCACCTCCAAGTACACAACCCATGGCATGACCAGTGAGGCCACTAGAAGATCAGCCACAGCAAGACTAACCACCAGATAATTGGTGGTTGTTTGAAGAGACCTTTCCCGGACCACGGCCAGGCACACTAGCACATTGCCAAATACAATAGCCAAGATAAGCAGGGAATAAAACATGGCATAATAGTTGCGCACTATATCTTCCACAGCTGGAACCTGGCTGCTGTTAAGCTCTGGAACTTCTGAAGCATTCGGCCTCCATTTATCACTCTGTAACGTTGCCATGGGTGGCCTAGGGAAAAAAGAAACATTTACTACTGTTATTACACAATTAGCTATTAGTGTAAATGATTTTTTTAAATAAATGAAACATTATAAAAGTAATAATAATAAAAAAAAACAAAGGGGATAAAGTAAATGTCTGCATCTTTTACTATAATAATATGGACAAAGAGAAAAAATATCTGGATGAAACTACAAAATATACTTGCGTTTCCTTAATGCAAGTAGTCAAGCATTCTAAATAAGCATTCATTCATTCATTCATTCATTCATTATCTTCCACTTAATCCTCTACTAGGGTCACAGAGAGGTTCCCCATGCCCATCCAGGGAAAAAAGTCTCGGGTGCAGGGCAGGCTGCCAGTCTATGGCTGGGCACCCTCATTCACACAGAAACACACACACACACACACACACACTATAGGGGCAATTTAGTGCATTTAATTTACCTTGAATCCATGGTTTGGGAATGTGGGAGGAAACCGGAGAACCCGGAGGAAACCTACACGGACACGGGGAGAACGTGGAAACTCCACCCGGATCGGGATTCAAACCTGGATATGCAGTGCTGAGAGGCAGCCGTGCTAACCACTCCGCCCTAAATAATCATTCACTCATATCTTTTATTACAAGGAGTTTGCAGAAGGTTATTATGAACCACTTATTTATGAGTTTGGTAAAAAGGTGCTAGACAGTGAAGTAGCATTTCCATCCATCCATTATCTTCTGCTTTATCCTCTATTAGGGTCGCGGGGGGGGGTTCCCCATGCCCAACCAGGGGAGAATGTTTCGGGCGCTGGGCAGATACACCCAGGACAGGAGGCCAATCCATCGCTGGGCACACACTCACTCACACAGACACAGTCTATATGGGGCAATTTGGAGAACTCAATTGACTTGATCCATGTTTTTGGACTGTGGGAGGAAACCAGAGAACCCGGAGGAAACCCATGCGGACACGGGGAGATCATGAAAACTCCACCTAGATGGGGATTCGAACTCGAACGATCCCTAGTGCTGAGAGGAGAACATGTGAAGTAGCATTTTACAAACATTTATTTTAGTTGATAAAATATGAAAAAGAAAACCTTTACTTTAGAATTTAATAACATGAGGTGGAGGCGTGCAGAATGTACAATGGTTAGTGTGCTCGGCTTACAGTAAAAAGTGATGAGAAAACTGAAGACTGAAGTGTGATATACTTTGACTATATTGCCACATTTTTAAAAACTTACATTAAAGTGGCACTAGTAAACTAAAACGAGAGAAAATAGAAGTTTAGCACACCAACAGTAAAATAGTTACTTGCTGTTGCTCCTTAGACCCCAGCTCTAATAACCTCCATCTCCCACATAGCAGACTAGTGACAGCCAGATCATCTGCAATAAAGTCCACCAGCCCAGTACACCCCCCACTCCCTTTAGACTCTGAACTCAGACAGGTCAAACATGCTGCATCTATTATTTGCGATGCACCTGCCTAATCTTAGCAGGTAACCTTAACACCGTATTTCCCCTTGCTCATTTCCCACATTTTCCACTCAATATTACTGCACAGCCCTTTAACCCTCATGTTGTGCTGCAGTTTTCCTGTCCTGTCATTCTGAATCATGCATTGAGTGACAGCAGATACCTTACTTTCTTATTATTCGTCAGTGCTTGACTTCTACTTCCTTTGGGGGACTACAGCACCCTACTATACAATTACATTATGTAGGTTAGCGGGTGCATTTTATTATATTTATATTATATTTCAGCAGAACCAATTTTCTGCACTCCATCAAAAGTTATTGGTCCTGCAAGTGGTCCTGGCCTCATCCTGGACTTTTCTGCAATGCCAGGACAGACATATATACAGAGGTAGGGGAAAGAGTAGGTAGGTGGTTAGGAAAAAAGAGGAACGTGAAGGGCACACAGTTGTGGAGATCCCTGCTTCCAAAAGCCTAACCTGATGTTTCTCTGACAGCTACATATCTTCTTTAATGATATGTAAAATCTTCTTCTCTTCTTCAATTGCTCTGGACACACTTTAGGGATGTGAAGTGCTCTAACACCACCCACGTCATTGCTGCCTTAAAGACATAATGGCCAGTGTGCAGCCACCTCAGTGATCATCCATCAAACGTTTGGCATATACTTAAGTACAAATATCAGCCATCTGATTTTTATTGCATCGCTGGTGATGCTCCTTGGTGGTCCAGCCCATCCGCTGGATGAACATTGATGCAACAGAGGTGAGATACTCCCAATATTTCCAATATAAGTCTGTACTGCAGTGGATACCTGCTGATAAAACCAGGCTGTTTAGTCCTGTCGATCCGTTTTCTGGGTGTTAATTAGCACAAGAATTGATGCTCTTGGACTTCCTTTGTTAGGAGTGCTTGTCACATGAGTATATGCCCAATATGACTTGGATGACTTTTGTGAAGTACTTGGATACATTTTGTTTAGTATTTTACAGTTAAATACAGGACACCCGATCATCACACAATCTGTACATGGCTGTCCTACACTGTTGATACTGCCGCTCAAGGAGGATGAGTCCCCCACTGGGCCTTGGTCCTCCCAAGTTTTCTTCCTTAAAATAACAACATAACAGGGAGTTTTTTTCTTGCCACTGTTGCTTTGGCTTGCTCTTTGGTGGTTTAAAGACTTATAGCACTGTAAAGCTGCTTTGGACAATGTGCTATTGTAAAAAGCGCTATATAAATAAATTACTTGAACTTGAACTGGGAAAGGTATCCATTGTTCTGCTAGCAGGAGGCATAAAATGCATGTGAACACTGTGCATGCACAGGTCTGAATGACACATTGTCACGAACACGATATCATCTGCTCCATGTCTGTCACCAAGAATACTCGCATATTCTATGTCCATTACCAAGAGAAGGGTATTGATTTGTTAGACAAGGTGTGCAAGCTTAGTGGTGACTCTCCCGTCGGAGTAATTGTAGTTTCTACAGAGTAAAGTTTCATTTCTTCATTCATTTTTTTGTTTTTTGTTCATTGAGTTTTTTGTAGATACAATTACAAACCGATGTCCAACACCATCACTGCCACACACACACACACACACACACACACACACACACACACAATGTCTTTGGATTCATTGACAGTATATTAATATTTTTGTCATTACATCCAGCATTAATGTAATGTGTGATATGTGATGTCAAGTAGACAACAACAGAAGATCAGCATCTAACTTCACTGTGCAATAATCATTTACATCAGCAAAGCATACGTATTTTAAATAAAAGTAATTTTCATTAAATTCAAACAAATAGCCAGTAGACCTATTCCAGATGATGACAAAAACTATTTTAAAATATTGTGCTTTTCTGTTTAAGTAGGCTGTAGTAAGCCTTTTGTCTACAGATTTAGATTTTTTTCTTTTAATCACTTCAACAGAAATCCCAGTTAACTGAAACCAAAACCCACTGGACTTCTAAATTACTGAAGGTTACAAATCAGATTAAAACCATCCGAGACTTGTAGACTTCTTGTAAACCTCTTGTAAAACTAATCAACATGATCCTGCGTTTAGGATATTTCTTGGACACCTGGGATCACAGACCCGTAACCCCAATCTCTGAAAGCGGAGATCAATTTAACCCTATAGTCACTGAGGCACTGGGAGGAGCCTTTAACTGGACAGCTGTTAAATTCTGATCATTTTTGAATAAGAACAGTTTCTTTGAAAAATAAAGTTTATCAGCTTAGAATGCCATTTCACATACATACCTGAAACCAAAATCCCAAAATCTGAAGTATAGTTAAAATCCACAAAAAGATGTACAGCTTAAAAAATGTATTGTACACAATTTATTTCACTAAAAACTCTGTATACAAATAAATTGGTGTAGAGTTGAGGTTTGCCATGAATTGAAAAACAACTATTAATATAAATGTCAGTTAAAGTTAAGTAAATTGGGTAGGCTAGAGCAAACAAACATGATTAAATTACAACATATTGAGAATGGACTTTTTGTGGTTTATTGTCTGCATCATGGTACATTATTACTACAGTCATCTAAACTATGAAAAAATTCATATGTAAATATTTCTTCATTTCTTCAATCAAACTTCAAACTTCAATCATTTTGATTCTTCAAAGTAGGCACCTCTTGCTTGGATGACAGCTTTGCACATCTTAGTAATCACCTGGAATCGCTTTCAGTTAATAGCTGTGTCTTGTCAGAAGTTAATTTATTGCATTTTTGAGTGTACCATTTCATGATAGGAACTACTTAACTGAGTATGTCAGTCCATCATTACTTTAAGAAATGAGCGGCAGTCCATCTGGTCTAATGTCTATTCCGTGCACATTAAGTCAATTTAGGTTACCCTGAAAAATAAACCTACACAATGGTTTTCACATAAAATCTACACCCACTGGGTTTACTTGCACATTGGCATAATCGGAAATTAATTTCTGCTGAAAAAGTATTTTTAGAACTTATATTAATTTGGGTCAGACATCGTTTAACCCTCATTACTTCCATATTAATGCTGCCTCGGCAATTAGCCTGAAGCCAGTGTCATACCATGAAATGAAATAAATATCTTTGACAAACACAAAATATACACTCATTTAAAACTAGGCAACATTTTTGTATGTATACATCAATAAATAAACCATATTTCATTTCCTCACAAAAAACATTTTTTGGATTGATTGGCAGAAAAGTTAACTTACTGAAGTAACTCATACACATTACGTAGATCTTATAAAATCAACTAGAAAGATAAGATGAACATTTCATACATATTTCATATCTATAATAAACAACTTTGTATTTAGATTGGTACTGTCATGTCAAAGTCTTGACTGGGTGCAAGATGTTTAAATGCAAAAATAATCTTGAAATTTTAGTCAGGTGTTGCTTAACACATAGAGAAGATGGTGATGGCAAATGAGAATAGCAGGAATGAATGCAATAGACGTTGTTCACCTACAAGGGTGTTATCGAACATTGTTTGTGAAAGGGAGATGGAGTCAGAAATCAGGTCAGGTCAAGAACCTATACATTGTTTGAGAGGCTAATTCTCTGTCCCTTCTGTTTGGCAATGAGTGAGAAGATAAAATGGGAGTGAGCTGAAGAGAAGAAAAAGCCATGAATTAAATCGTAGTATAAATGATAAAAGCTTGTTGTGCAAATTGGTAGCTAATAAATTCCTTCTATATTCATAGATTTAATATCAATTGTCTTTACACTTTGATAATCGTGATCTGACAAGGTTATTTAAAAGGTTTCATGAACAAATGGATGGTCAGATGTAGTGTCATGAACAATCTGGACATGCCTGCTAACAGCAAATTTTGTTGATTTTATAATTTCTTATACGTATACTGTAGCTCATTAACATGGGGATTGTTGCTACTTCCTAACCCAAAATTTATAAGGTAAAAGTCCATCAAAGGGCAGACACAAAGACAATTTGGTTGGGTTACCACTAATTTACTGCACCCACTACTATTAAGGAAGTTAATTAATTGAAAGTTTATCGCCAGGATCAGGACTGAGACCCCTGCTGCAGACGTTAATTTCCTGACATTCAGAAATCAACAAAATGTGTAATTAAACAGGCATGTCTAAACGTTTCTCTAAACAACTCAAGCTTGTTTCCATGTATTTACATAGACTTCCATCAAGATCGTAAAGACTTAAACCTTATTCTACAACCTACAACTAATATCATACAATATGATTTCAATGCAGCTTGTGTTGTGAGTGTGTAAACAGGTTTTTGTTGTTATATAAAGCTGTACACATACACACAGCTGTTTTTATAATATTACCTTGTGCATTATGGATGCTGAAGGTGATTACACCAGTTACAGTATATTTTGTAATTAATTAGAAGAACTGCTTGTGTGTGTGCCCAGCTGTGGTTTGGGTGTATCTGCCCAGTGCCGAACCATTGTCCCCTGGATGGGCATGGGGAACCCCTCTGCGACCCTAGTATCTGATTAAGTGGAAGATAATGGATGGAATGGAACAATCCTTTCAGGAAGAGTTTGCTTTTATACCATAGTTTAGTAATAAGTGACAACAGATTTTATTTAATCACACTTGGCTTTGTCAACTTAAGAAATACCACAATAGGACAAGGACTGGATTGTAACCAAGCAACAGATTATAGAAATATGTTAGTAACTAATGAGATCAAAAGAAAAAAGGCACCAATCTTAATGCACAAATACTTGTCTTTTAACGTATAATGTAACTTAAGTATGTATTTAATAACACTGTGATGGACTTGCAACTTCCCCAAAATATTTTTTCTGCCTAAAGCCTAAGACAACTTTACACTTTAATTAAAAGCATGAAAATAATTCATTGGAGTAAATGCATTAAAATGTATATTTTTTTAAAACACCCTGAAAACTGTCACTGTGTTCATTTTAAAACATTTTATATTATTTTTGGAGACCAAATATAACAGTGTCTCCAAGAAATAGATGAAAAACCCCACAAGTACTGGAGGCAGTGTCTGTGTGTGTGTGTGTGTGTGTGTGTGTGTGTGTGTGTGTGTGTGTGTGTGTGTGTGTTGTCTGTCTGTCTGTCTGTCTGTTCTGACTTGCAGAGGACAAACTGTAAGCTGTTCTTATCTTTATTAAAATTAACTCACTCCACCAGCACTTAGTGTACCGTTCTTGTTAAAATGTATTGCAGATATTGAGGTTAAAATATGTGTTGCAGTGGCGCACAAATATATGTATGTATATGTTATATTTTTATATATATATGTATATATATTTTATATATTTCTATTTTTTATATATGTTATATTATGTTTTGCATAGGTTATTGGGTTGGTCAATAGCCTAATGAATAATTGATCAGAAGAATCAGTCAATTATTTCTGACATGCACTTAGAGTTGTGAATGTTGTATTATGGTCGAGCAATTGTTTATTATTTATTTATGTTTTGCCTTCTATAATATTGGCAGCCTATACAGTGGAGAATAGCTCACAGGAATGTGACAGATATGACAACATATAATGAATATGTTTGACATCACCAAGGGTCCATTCTCCCCAGTGACCTGAGTAAATAACAATTAACCTAAATGTTAACCCTTTAACTAACCGACCCCTGTCATCCACATGTAAGGAAGTCGATCTTTTTCATTTTTGGAATTCAAGAATTTCACTGAAAATCAATGTTTCACAAAACAGCAGTTCATCAGAATTAAAACTAATCCTTAATCCCAGCAATATGACGTCATTCAATCAAAACACCCTGCAAAACCATGAAGTGAAAAAGAGATGCTGATGATTTCAGAACTAGTTAACCCCTCAGTTTCACTGATTACTTTATTAATTACTGTTAGTTTAAACGCAGTGAATCTTTAATAAAACGTCTTAATTTCGTGCAGTACCTGATATCTGGCTCCAGACGACCGCGTGAAGCTCCGGCGCTCAAACTTATTCCCACTTCTCTCGTGTGCTGTTGCATTTCGCTGAGCTGCGCTGGGATTCGGAGCTTATTGACCTTAATATGACACGCAGCTGCAGCGCCAGCCGAGCGGCGGCGTCCTGGGCTTCGTTCCATCCATTTATCTCTTCAGTCAGGAGTTTTTCGGAGCGCCTGATGCTGAAGCGCGTCCCCGCGTGCGCCCGCGTGCGCGCGCGCGTCCGAACCGAGCGAGCAGCTGTGCGCCACTAACATCCCTCAAGGGTTCTCCACACCGTCTTTAGTTCGCATTAAAATGAGGGCTGGGGTTTAATCCAAAGTCAATCAAACTTCACTGGTTCCCCGTTCCAAAGCTGCTGCGTTCCCAACGCCACCTGTAGTACCGAGCGACTGTTAGAACCCACTCCCGTCCCTCCATCCATTCATTATCCCCTGCTTTATCCTCCACTAGGGTCGTGGAGGGGGGGGGGTTCCCCATGCCCCATCCAGGGGAGAACGTTTCGGGCGCTGGGCAGACAGACCCAGGACAGGGCGTCAATCCATCGCAGGGCACACACTCACTCACTCAAACACACTCTATATGGGGCTATATGGAGAACTCAATTGACTTGATCCATGTTTTTAGACTGTGGGAGGAAACCGGAGAACCCGGAGGAAACCCACGCAGGCACAGGGAGAACATGGAGACTCCACCCAGATGGGGATTCGAACCAGGAATCCCTAATGCTGAGAGGAGAACATGCTAACGACTAAGCCCCCGTGCCGCACCTCACACAAACAGACACACAAATTATATAGGGCAATTTAGATCATTGAATTTACCTTGAATCCATGTTTTTTGGTCAGTGGGAGGTAACCAGAGAACCCAGAGGAAACCCGTGTAGACATGGGGAGATCATGGAAACTCCACCCAGATTGGGATTCCAACCTGGAATCCCCAGCACTGAGAGGAGAACATGCCAACCACTAAGCCCCCGTGCTGCACCTACTGTAAATTACCATTAATTCAGCGGAGTAGGAGAACAACGTACACATAGAAAGAATGGTTGGTGCTCTGAAGTCAAACTTCCATAAAAAGCAAATAGAATGTTATTTTAAATTTATATGTGCGCACGTCCGAACCCAGCGAGCAGCTGTGCACCACTAACATCCCTCAAGGGTTCTCCACACCGTCTTTAGTTCGCATTAAAATGAGGGCTGGGGGTTTAATCCAAAGGCAATCAAAGCGTCCAAAACTTCCAAAGCTGCTGCGTTCCCAACGCAAGAACGCGAGCGCCACAACAAAACAAACGCCACCTGTAGTACCGAGAGACCGTTAGAACCCACTCCCATCCCTCCATCCATTCATCATCCATTCATTATGGGATATACACCCAGGACAGATACACCCAGGACAGGGCACCAGTCCATCACTGGGCACACTCACTCACACACACAAATTATATGGGGCAATTTAGATCATTGAATTTAACTTGAATCCATGTTTTTTGGTCAGTGGGAGGTAACCAGAGAACCCAGAGGAAACCCACGCGGACACGGGGAGAACATGGAAACTCCACCCAGATTGGGATTCAAACCTGGAATCCCCAGCGCTGAGAGGAGAACATGCTAAACCACTAAACCATCGTGCAACCTGAGACCATCCATCAATCCATTATCTTCAGATTAATCCTCTGCTAGAGTCGCGGGGCCCATCCGGGGGAGAACGTCCGCTGGGCCCCACTCCCATCTCCTGCTTATATAATTAAATATAAAGGTCTGTATCATGTATTAAAGATAAATAATTATAAGGAGGATATCTGGGCGGCACGGTGGCTTAGTGGTCAGCACGTCAACCTCTCAGCGCTGGGGATTCCTGGTTCGAATCCCAATCTGGGTGGAGTTTCCTTGTGGAGTGGAGTTTTCTGGGTGGAGTTTTCCTTCCCGTGTCTGTGTGGGTTTCCTCCGAGTTCTTCGTTTTCCTCCCACAGTCAATAAGGAAAATTGAATTCTCCAAATTGCCCCATATAGAGTGTGTAGAAGTTGGTGCCGTGTCCTGGGTGTATCTGCCCACCGCCTGAAACGTTCTCCCGTGGATGGGCATGAGGAACCCCACGACCCTAATAGAGGATAAATTGGAAGATAATGGATGAATGGATATTAAGCAGAAATACTGTTTCATCTGATTTAGGATTAACTGTTTCAGTAGGATAAACATTTATCTTTTATTATGCGTGATTTTCATTCATCATATATTTACCTGTGGTTATTCATTCATTCATTCATTCATTATTATTTTATTTTATTATTTTATATATTTATTTTCATTCATTCATTCATTATCTCCCGCTTTATCCTCTATTAGGGTCGCAGTGGCGTTCCCCATGCCCATCCAGGGGAGAACGTCTCGGGCGCTGGGCAGATACACCCAGGACAGGGCGCCAATCCATCGCTGGGCACACACTCACTCACACAGACACACTCTATATGGGGCAATTTGGAGAATAAAATTGATTTGATCCATGTTTTTGGACTGTGGGAGGAAACCGGAGAACCCGGAGGAAACCCACGCAGACACGGGGAGAACATGGAAACTCCACCCAGATGGGGATTCGAACCAGGAATCCCTAGCACTGAGAGGAGAACATGCTAAACCACTAAGCCACCGTGCCACCCTATATTTATTTTATTTTATTATTATTTATTCATTCATTCATTATCAGCTGCTTAATCCTCTACCAGGGTCGTGGGAAGGTTGCCATGCCCATCCAGGGGAGAAGTTACATTGAATCCATGCTTTTGGACTGTGGGAGGAAACCAGAGAACCCGGAGGAAACCCACGCGGACACGGGGAGAACATGGAAACTCCACCCAGATGGGGATTCGAACCAGGAATCCCTAGCACTGAGAGGAGAACATGCTAAACCACTAAGCCACCGTGCCACCCTATATTTATAGGGTATATTTATATTTATATTTTATATATATTTATATTTATATTTATATAGGACACATGGAGAACATGGAAACTCCACCCAGATTGGGATGCGAACCTGAATTCCCAGCACGGAGAGGCGAATGTGTTCTCCACTATGCTGTTCTCCACCGTGCTGCCCCCTGCTTATATCATTAGGTTTAAAGGTGTTTATTATGTATTAAAGGTAACAAACTAAATGTACGACATAGATATTAAGCAGAAATACTCTATCTGATTTAGGATTAACTGTTCCAGTAGGTTCGAATCCCAATCTGGGTTTCCTTGTTCTCTGGTTTCCTCCCACAGTCACAAAAAATAAGGTAAAGTAAATGCTCTAAATTGCCCCATATAGAGTGTGTTTGTTTGTGTTCATGTGTGTTCCTTCTGTCTATTTAAGCCTGCATTCTCAGTGTCAGTGCTTGATTGCAATTTGTCGTCTGCTGTGTGTTTAAACTGTTCTATGATGTTTCGTGTTCATTACATCGTTTTTTTTTAGTTGGCACCTGCCTTTTTTCACGCCGCAGATCGTGCTAACTTCATCAAACAGAATATGGCATCGTAATGAGCGATTGTAATTTCAGTGAAGGTGTTCTAAACATGCATTTAAAACTTGGGTCAGAATGCACATACATTTAAAATAACGTTCTATTTGCTTTTTATGGAAGTTTGATTTCAGAGCACCAATCATTCTTTCTATGTGTGCTTTGTTCTCCTACTCAGCTGAATTAATGGTATTACTCTTACACTAGGTGTTTTTAAGTTTGTGTGTCTGCCCTGGGATAAACCGGCAGCTTGTTCAGTGCTTTCACGTCATAGGCACAGGGATTTTAATGTGTGCTTTAGGTCATTGTCTTGAGCTTCAACCTCAGCCAAGTTCCAGTCTTCTGGCAAAAGCAATACATTTTTAACTAAAATGTTCTGGTATGGAATGGAATTCTCTGTCACTGACCTGAACAAGACTGCCTTTTCTGATCCGATCACAACCTATTGTATTGTTGCATAGCAGACCTGCTTAAAGACACTCGTATTTGTAAAATCTTTTTTTCTGGTACTTATTCAAAAAAAATGAAACGATAAAACAACACAAAACTTTGTAGTTCTAAAATTGTGATTATTGGCCTTCTCTTTGCCTTACTCAGCTTCATGTATGCAGATACACACACTTTCTTGCAAATTTTCAACTATTTTATGCATTTAAAGACTTTATTTTTGTCATTATGATGCCTACTGGGGCGGCGCAGTGGCTTAGTGGTTTGCCTCTTAGTGCTCGGGATTTAGATTCAAATCCCAGTCTGAGTGGAGCTTCCATGTTCTCCTGGTCCCAAACATGCTCTAAATTAAATCTGAATGCTTTAAATTGCCCCATATAGTGTGTGTTTGTGTGAGTAGTGATAGATTGGCGCCCTGTCCTGTGTGTATTTGTCCAGTGCCTTCAGATGGGCATGGGGAACCCCGTTGCAACCATAGCATAGGATTGAGCAGACGATAATGAATGAATGAATGAATGAAAGGGTGCCTACAAGTAACTGACATTTTTATATTCATTCTGCAGTCTATGCAGGTAAACATCTTGTTTTGTACATGTTGATGGCTGACAAATATAGATTATCTGTGTTATCTCATATCTATAATTCTGTGAAATATGAAAAAAACTACAAAATATTTCTTGAAAATAAGAAACACTCCCGAAACGTTCTCCCCTGGATGTGCATGGGGAACCCCCCCCCCACCCCCCCCCCACCCCCCGCGACCCTTGTAGAGGATAAAGCAGAAGATAATGGATGTATTGATGGATAAACTTTTACGAACACACAACACAACTGCATGATTTTTTTTAGAGATTAATTAGCATTTTTCTTAACTATTTTTGACTCTATTTCTTAGTTGTTTTTCTTAGTGACTTAATAGTTTGCAACATTTCTGACTGAACGTTTATTTTTTCTGCATATTTATATCTTTTTTTCTTTGCTTTTGGTTGTGTTCACTGTTCTGGGTGAAGTAAACAAAACTATTTTAAAATATAATTAGCTTATCAACAGAGTACACCTGACTTGTAAAATCCTTTTATAAGCTTATTCTTAATTAACTTAATTATTAATCTATTTATTATGTTAAGCAATAATTTGTGTTTGTGTGATTTATTCTGTATTGCATTTTGGGCAACAAAAAAAAGAAAACAAATCCCTTAAAAGTTGATTGACATGCTATCAGTCATCATCCAGAACCATGTGAATAAAACTGAAGCCCAGAGGAATGAAAACAAAGTTTTAGGGCATTTTATTTAATGCCTGGGGAATTTACAAGGCATTGCAATAAACAGCACTGGGATCAATTTAGTTGATTTCATAGCGTAAGGAGTCACAGAATACGACTTGACAGTGTTAGAGATCAATAGCTGGTTTCGTAATGTAATTCTGTCTGTGCTTTTTTTCCCGTAATGCACCTCTAGTCTGTTTGATGTTACCTTTTTCAATTCAGAAGGAGTTTGCTGAGAAGATTGCGGTAAGATCTGTTGACCTTGAGTTGAGGATTTGCCTGAGGAACGTGCGAGCCCTGGGTCGTGGATGTGTCTGACAGCAGGGATGGCTCATATCTATAGTGCTGTCAGTGAATTAGTTTCCTCTGCACCTGTGCTCATGAAGCTGCTCGACAAGCCTTTCCCCAAAACACCATAAACCTCAGTGTTGCTCTGCTGCTCTCTACTGCTCACATATAGCATCAGTCTGAATGAAGGGATTCACCATCATGCTTCAGAGGCAGATGCCACATGCCTGAAGATCTTTAGTCACCCTTGTTTCTAAAACATTTATAATTGAATTTAATAATTTACAAAAATACTATGATATGAACTACAAGGACTGCAGTAATCTTACCCTGAAAGTATAAATGATCAAACCCAATATTAAAATAGTTACAAAACAATTAGAAAAAAGTTTATTAATTGTAATTAAATTTGTTACCAAACCGATTGGAGTTTCATTAATTCATTATTCATTCATTCTTTATCCTCTATTAGGGTCGCGGGGGGTTCCTCATGTCCATCCAGGGGAGAACGTTTCGGGCGCTGGGCAGACACACCCAGGACAGGGCACCAGTCCATCGCTGGGCACACACTCACTTACACAGACACACTCTATATGGGGCAATTTGGAGAACTCAATTGACTTGATCCATGTTTTTGGACTGTGGGAGGAAACCGGAGAACCCGGAGGAAACCCACGCAGACACGGGGAGAACATGGAAACTCCACCCAGATGGGGATTCGAACCAGGAATCCCTAGCGCTGAGAGGAGAACATGCTAAACCACTAAGCCACCGTGCCGCTTGATTGGAGTTTTATTTTATATTTTTAATTTCAGAAGGCAGTGTCATGGTGGCTTAGTGGTTATCACGTTTCCATGTTCTCCTCGTGTCCATGTGAATTTCCTCGGGGTTCTCTGGTTTCCTCCCACAGTACAAAAACATGGATTCAAGGTAAATTGAATGCTTTAAATTGCCCCATATAGAGTGTGTCTGTGTGAGTGAGTGTGCCCAGCAATAGATTGGCACCCTGTCCTGGGTGTATCTGCCCAGCGCCTGAAACGTTCTCTCCTAGATGGGCTTGAGGAACCCCCCCCCCCCCCCACGACCCTAGTAGATGATAGTGGAAGTGGAAGATAATGGATGGATGGATGGATATAATAAATATTCAGCAGAAATACGCTATCTGGTTTAGGCTTCATTTTTCCAGTAGGATGCACATTTAGCATTTTGCTTGTAAGTGAGTGTATATTTTTATTTACAATGAGAAAATGGTATTTACCATGTTGTGGTTAATTCACCCAATGACAGCTCCAGGACATCAGTTTAACGTGCTTCATTGTGGGCAACATATTTAAAAGATCAGCCTGTTTTTTATTGCAGATCTTTTATTTACTGTCAGAAACTGTCTGGACAGTGATGGACAGCACTATTATGTGCACACAGGCATGTGAGAATGTCACTTGGCCAGGCGCCATTCTGGTAGTGAATAAATCTAATCTATTTATTTATTATGTGGAGAAAATACAGAATAACAAGTCTTTGAAAATGCTTTTGCTCATCATTAAAATAATCAGATAAAATATATTAAATGGTTTATGATGTTAATCTCATTTTATAAATCATCTTACATTGTAATATTGTGACTTGTTAAATGAGAAATAAGAATATAATTAAATTAAAGCAAACCTGTCAACTGATTAGTTTAATTGGATTATTAGTTTGCCTCTGATCAGAACCTGTTCTCAAATATTTATTTATTTAGCACTTTAGAATATAGAATTTCACAATGCATATATGTGGCACGGTGGCTTAGTGGTTTAGCACGTTTGCCTCTCAGCACTAGGGGTTCCCGGTTCGAATCCCCAATCTGGGTGGAGTTTTCATGTTCTTCCCGTGTCCGCGTGGGTTTCCTCCGAGTTCTCCGGTTTCTCCCACAGTCCAAAAACATGGATGAAGTCAATTGAGTTCTCCAAATTGCCCCATATAGAGTGTGTTTGTGTGAGTGAGTGTGTTTGTGTGAACAATGCATATATCTTTATTTGCTTAAGTAAACTGTCTAACATTAGATCTAACACATCAGCAGACATTTGAAGCCTATTTACCCAATTAAAATGTTAAAGGAATAAGGGAGTTGGTAATAATGTGACAAATCCTCTGTTACATGTTTTACACTTTAATTAGTTGCTGTTTTTTTCCTTTTCTTCCCATTCACTGTATCCTCCTCCATAGTGACGTGACCTGAAAAGCAAAAAAGAAAGTTGTTTACTTGCAGGGCAGGGCCAGCATGTATATTACAATGTATATGATTGCTTTGTTTCTTGCCTGCTGAATCCAAGACGCCAGGCAATCTCAAGAGCTGTTAAACTCCTGCGACCTCTTTGACAATGAAACACTATGTTGTCATCTTGCTTTTTAGGTAGCGTTTTCTTAAAAAGTATTTCAAAGTTCTGTGGAGAAAGCTTCAGTGACTCCTCAAGCTGGCCCACTGTTTAAGAAAGGTCCATAACAACATGGGAACTCTAAATCTCTCCAAATGCCTTTTAACATATGCACTGCAAATCTTTAAGTCATTACTGTAGTCAGAGGGGATGTATATGTCAACACCAATGTTCTGAAACCTCTAGTATTAGATTTGTGAACATACAAATCATGTCCACATGTAAATAAAACAGCATGTTTTCCCAATTTGTAGAACCTTTTTACATTATTCATATTACTGGAAAATGCTTACAAGTCATTTTTAGACAAATTTGCGATCTGCAGAACCCAATCCATTGTCTATTTTTTTTAATAGTAAATAATGTATTCAAATAAAACTCACATGGTATATTGACAGAACCTGAAATACATCCTGCCTGGAACTCATCTGGATTTCGGACATCAAATAACTGGACGCTGTGATCAGCCAGCATAGTCTTTAGCTGTTCATACGTCACAACTGAATCTAAAATCATAAAAGAATATTGACAAAATGTAAAAGTGGCATAAAACAAACATGAAATCGTGATTGATTTAAAGTTTTTACTTTTAATCTATCAATTTATAACTTTGTACATGAACAAGACACTAAATAAAACAGAAGAAGCTTATAAAGGTTCTGTAATTGTTAATTTATGTAAAAAAAGAAAATCAAGATACTGGTGGAGGTGTGTTTAGGGTTGTTGACGTGTTGGAACCCAATCTTCAGCTGTCTAGCAAGAGGTTTTATGTTTCCTGCAAGAATTTGGATGCAGCATTAATTTTCCCATCAGTCCTGAGCATCAGTCGTTACCCAATTCCTGCCTTAAAAAAATCCTCATGCCAAACATGTCAACACTGCGTTTCACAAGCTATGATGTGGTTTCAGTTGTGTTTTTGCAGATATTGTAGCTCAAACATTTTGTAATTGCCAAAAACACATATGTTCATTAAAAGCTTGGAGGTGATAATTATGTGGAAATAATCTGAAAATAATAGATACATATAAAGTTCATTCAAATTCTATTCTATAGAATTTGAATTTCTATTCTATAGCCCTCAGCTAGATGGACAATGATCATAAACATTAAAATAAACATCTTCTAGTATGACAGCCCTGAAACACTGCCATTAAAATAAATAAAGGTTTGGTTAAATGTCACTGATTGATGGTGGAGAGAATATGAAAGCTAATCTACTGTAATCTATGAATTTTACCTTTGAACTTTGAGCTTGGACTTTAAAATAAGTCACAGTATCCAAAAGAACAGATAACATTTTGGCAGATCATCAAAAGCCATAAAGTCGTTTTTTCAAAAAAGCATGTATGTAAGTCCTGAATGCAAACAATTCATGGAATACCTAAAATGTAAAATGCAAGAATGATCTATAGCAGATGACAACTATCACTTGTGTAGTTACTGTGCCATTCAGAGCTTTGAAAAAATATATTCTAATGCAAAGCCGACACATTTAAACATTTAACACAAAACTTGTTTGCAGAGTTATTAAGCAAATCATCGTTATATAGGACAGCTGCATTACCAGGTTTAGATTGGTCCTTTGTGGAGTTAGGGATGGATGTCCTAAGTCCAGCCGTTCTTATTGTAGCACCGTAAAATAGTTTGAAAACATCCGAAGAGGAACGCATGTGCCATAATCCTCTGTACAAAGTCATGTTCACTGGAATCAAAGAAGCTCAGACTGTGTGAAGTATCTGTGTCATCTGAAGTTAAACAGCAAGTTAATCAATATATGTGTAGCCACACCCACTTATACCCACACATAGCTGCAAAGATACAGCTTAGGACAGCTCCACAGCAAAACCTTCAGCTGTTCTGTTCCTCTGCTTCTGTTCAGCAGTCAAACTCTGTTCCGTTTGTGTTTAAAGATGATGATTGGTGAGCGTGTGTTTCCGTCCCTCATTGGTATTCTTCAGACAGCAGAGCCTGGCATTATGAACACAGGAGCATCGGTCTTAATTAATGCCACGGCTATTAGCCAAACCACGGGAAACCAGGTCAATTTAGAGTCTAGAAAGTAAAGCATTTGAGGTGTCCGTAGTCTTTGAGTTGTTAAATTACACATTATAAAACTTTTTTTTATAGATTTGCAGAACTTGTATGCTGAGAGTCATTGTCTTGATGCATAACTAATTTGTGGCATATAGATGTTAAGATGTTTCCTTTCAGAATTGGTCATTTTTTATTTCATTTCATTTCAAATACCAAAATGCAGACAAGCTCAACGTGTCATTTTTTTTTTTATGAAATCCTAACAACTGAACCTTACAAACCTACACTGCAAATAACACTTAGCATGCCATGAACACCATACAATGTCCAAACCATAACCAGTGATTAATTACTCATCGTTTGTTGGTTTCACAGTTTGTCTGGTGCAAAGGGGTTTCATTCAACTACTATGTGACCTTCTGACCCTAATGGACACCACAGTTGTCGAGTTGGCATCGTCCAGCTTGGATTGCATCCTCACAGATGGAGAAATCGTGTATGTCATACAGGATTACATTGAGTGCATTGTATGCTGGATTTTGCTTTCAGCTCAATACTACAGAGATTTCAGGTGTAAATGTTTGAAAAACTGAGCTCAGGTTAAAACTAAATCCTGAATTTGAATTTGACTTGAACTGACCAACGCATTGCCTCAACATGATGCTAGCAGGTCCAGCACGTAAAGAAATGTAAGTAAATGTAAGTGTTAATGAATTTTATAATGTTCACTCAAATGTAACAAGATTTCTGAGCATGTCTGTTGATGTCCTTTTTCTTTTAGTCCGCAGATCATTTGAGTTCAGGTGCTAATTGCTTTAATTGCTTAACACGGTTCTGGCCTGCGCTCTGCGATGCACACACCACTGCAGAGTAACTACAGGTTCTGATTTTCTACTTAAAGATGATCTGATGAAGCAGGTAAGAGCTTTCAATGACCAATGTGTTATTTAATATAGCTTTTTGTGACCCGTCTCGGTACTGACATTTAACCATGCATTATGGGTAGAATCTCATAACGCATACCAGCCAGAATACTGACTACTGTTTACTGTAAAGCACAGTGTGGCAAAATCAGATTTCATACTCAAAAAACATTGCTACTGAGATTACAGGGTAGTGATTTATTAATTATAAAGTTTACTCTATAAACAGAATGTCTGTCTCAGTTACAAACAATAAAGAAATCTTAAATCAGGATCGCCAAGTAATTAAAACCTTCTGATGTGAGTGAGCTTTGTTTTCTTCAGCAGCATCCAGTGCAATATAATAATTGGCATTTCAGGATGAAACCTCACTGTGGTTTCTGGACAGTAGAAGCCGCTTCCTGCTGCTCCCTCAGTGCCTCCTCCCGCCATCTGGCTTTCTTCTCCATGTTCCTGCTGGTCAGGCTATCATGGTGGCTCGAAGCCTGCGGAGTCAATTTGAACAAATATTATAGAACTATAACTACCAGGAGGTTTATTCCAGTGACCATTCCCCCTTCTGAATGGACTGTGCTTAATATTGGTGTCCAGTTCATTTTTAAATATGTGAATGGTTACCTCTTTTCCCAGAATCACCATCCCGATACAGGCACCGATGGTCAGGGCGATCATAACGTAACAGGCTTTAACGCGGAGTCTGTTTCTAGCTGCATCAATCATCTCAAACCTGAAATGCAGATATAGAAACCTGATTACCAGTGGACGTTTATGCATATACTTGTGCATCTGAACAGCTTTTTCAGTTTCAAGAAAGAATATATTTACAAAATATTTTTTAGATGTGTTCCAGAATTCGGAATCAAACACAGTTCACTTCTGATGCACTTTTAAAATCCTGAACCTGAGTACAAATCCATGTTTTTTTAATTTAAGCTCCTAATAATCAGATTCCTGCAGTCATGCTTATATAATAAACATGCAATTGCACTTCTTAACCAGTAGGTGTCATTTATGCGACTATAGAACTCACTGGCCATTTTTATAACCGGTTTCAAAAGTTCCACCGATTAAATACACTATGGTTCTAAAGTTACAGCCTGTAGTCCATCTATTACTCTGCACACACAACCAAAATGTCCAGCCACCAGCACTGTAAGCACTGGTTAATAGAATTTAGAGGTTTATTACAACAAACTGCAGCAACAGTGAGCTACAGTCTTCATTTTTATTATTAACAGTAAGGAGATGTGTGCAGTGAGGCAAATCCAGACTGCTCTGTAAAATGAGGAATGTGATGTTAGAGGCTTGTATATAAAGGCATGAGGCCCAAGAATTCACTTATTATTCATTTCACTCAAGCTGCAACTTGCTACTATCTAATATGTTGTTGTTTTTAAAGCCACACTCTGCATCCAGTCATCAGACAACACATCTGTCCTAAGTCTTCTTTAATGTCTGGTAATAATGTAATATACATATAATAAGCTTGACAGGTTTGAGAAGTTCCATGTGTCTTGCATGTCTGGTTCCAGAGTCAGTGTTGTTTCTGTGCTTTTTGAAAACCAGACTATAATTTTGACAGATGTTTGAACTGATGGTAGTTCAGTGGTTAGGGTGCTGAGCCATTCAATCTGAAGGTTTAAATCACAGGTCCATGTGGGCCCTTGCTCCAGGGGTCCTGTGTTCTGACCCTAAACAAGTTGTGATACTAGTAAGTAACTGGATGAAAGCGTCTGCAAAATAACCAAATTTAATGTAAATGAGCACTTCTTTGTGGAAATGTTTTAGGTGTAAATTATGAAAAACAAGCAGAATTTGACAGTAAAGAGAGGAAAGTTAGGGACGCAGCATCCTGTTTGCACCGCTTAGTGAATTTAACAGAGGAATCCAGACGCTGCAAATATTTTGTAATGGTCACTGACGTCAAGAGCTAACTGTAAAAGCAGCAGATAGTGGGATCTGTACTAGTGTCAGCATTTTGGCTTTGATCCCAATCCACCCAAAGTGGTTTTACTTTAAAATCCATAGAATGGTCTATAGGACAGGTGCATGCACCACATCAGAAAAAACAGTCTGCTGGGTATTAAGTGCACTAGAGTCCTTCTGTGTTTACATCTGTGTTTCTAACCATCATACACGACCCTGCTACTGTGACATCACTGTGAAATGAAACCGACATGTGTGATCTAAAAACCTCGAGTGTACTGTACAGATCAGCATGTCCCCTGAGACACCGCAATCTGGTGATGTAACAGGAAGTGAGCTCTCACGAGATGAATTCTGGAATCTGCTCCCTGGATTTGAAGCGTCCAGACCACAGCAGAACCTTCATATCCATCTCTGACGGTCTGTAGCCCGGGACCTTGAACCCGGAGTGTTGTGCTGCAGGAGGAGAAATGGATGATGTAATGATGAGCTTTACTTCATTTGAAGAGGAATTGCTGGAGATAAAACCGGTGATCCATCACACAGAGAAAGTGTACGTTTCTGTGTTAATGAATTAAAATGTCCACGTTTGGAAAAAGTCAACTTTTGCTAAATGAACTGTTTTTGAACTGTTAGGAAATCTCAACTTCCACGATGAAGCTTTTCTGAAGGTTCTGTTCTGAACCTTTTCTTAATCTCACACTTAAAGAATGAAATATTGTCTTAATGTATTAATATAATTAATTATTATTATTATTATTATTATGTATTAATATAATTAGTATAATTAATGTATTAATTACATTTACATTTACATTCATTTAGCAGAGACATTTATTCAAAGCGACTTACAAATGAATGAACACACGTCAGTAGTTTATTAACTTTATTAAAAACTGTAATAAAGTTCGTAACAGGGTGGCACGGTGGCTTAGTGGTTTGGAATGTTCTCCTCTCAGCACTAGGGATTCCCGGTTCGAATCCCCATCTGGGTGGAGTTTCCATGTTCTCCCCGTGTCCGCGTGGGTTTCCTCCGAGTTCTCCGGTTTCCTCCCACAGTCCAAAAACATGGATCAAGGTCATTTGAATTCTCCAAATTGCCCCATGTAGAGTGTGTGGGTGAGTGAGTGTGTGCCCAGCGATAGATTGGCGCCCTGTCCTGGGTGTATCTGCCCAGCGCCCGAAACGTTCTCCCCTGGATGGGCATGGGAACCCACCCCCCCACGACCCCAATAGAGGATAAAGTGGAGGATAATGGATGGATGGATATATTAAATATTTTTGTATAAATATTTATAAAAACAATCATTTGTTACTGAAGGTCTAAGTTAAAAAAACTGGGTTGGAAACTTTATTTTTATTTTGTTTGTAAGGTGTTTTCATACTGTGAGCTACATAACAAATACATAACATAAAAATAACTATTTAATTAACAAAACAGTGAAAACAACCTCATAATCATGACCTTAAATAAGAACAGATATTTTTGCTCCTATATTTGTTATATTTATATATAAACAAATCTATACTACATTTGGTTTTAAGTGGTCTGTTAAGTGGTCACTTAATAATATATGTTAGAAATGTTAGAAATAATATATGTTAGAAATAATATAAAAACTAAATGAAGTAAAAAAAGTATTTACTGTAAAAGCAGAGATAAATTAAAAATGTTCAAATGGAGACTGAAATTGAATTATGATTAAGAGATTATAGTTGAAAAAAGTCAAACCAAAATAAATAAAATATATAAATATATAATAAGAATATATGATAAAAAGCCAGTTGTTTCTTCACTACAGTAAGAACAGCTCTGAGGACAGAGAAATGTTGAGCATCCTCTAACCTTGTGTTGGTTTGGTTTGTGTTGGTTTAACACACAAGGTTCTCCTGCTGGCAGTGTTCAGGTTACATTTCTGCAACTGGCCTGAAGGAAAGACAAATAATAATGAAGGATTAATAGTAAATGTGTGCCATTCATGACTGACTGCTGAATGAGGTTTTTTTTAACCAGGTGTACGTGAGGAACGTGATGAGACAGGAACGGCATGAACAGGTTACAGGGTAGTGATGTCACTGAAGTTCTTCAAGGACAATTACATAACATCTGCTTCGTAACGACAGAATTTGATTTATTCTCCAAAATAATAGTAACTCTTTTACATTCTTAGAACTCAAAGTGCATTAAAACAATTATAATGATTCTGGAACAAACAACACAACATTTTCAGGGTCATTTTAAACTCATCAGTGTCTCAGATGCATCACAGGAATTACTTTACTTTACTTTTGGTTGATGAATATAAAGCAATGGGTTGGAAAAGCCACGCACCACGGCCCACACTGGCAGCTTTTTTGGTGGATTTTGGGTTTCAGCCCCCAAGCTTCAGATTAACACCCAACACCCCAACAACGAAGCTACCAGCAGTGTGTTTAATTTAAACACCAGTCAACATAACAGCTCAGATTGTTTCCAAAACTCTTGATTCTGGATGGAAGCTCCGCTCAGTGGAGTTCCGTAACGTTCAGATGAACAGAACTCAGAACGGCAGGGGGGTCGTATCAAAACAACTCATTCTATATGCTCCATAACAGGCTTTATGAGGAAGAAGCACAACCACAACGCATACAAACAACTACAGACGTGGGCTTTGGGTCCTTTAAAAGAAACCACACAGTCGTTGTTGTTGTTCAGTTGTGTGTTTTATTCCAGTTTCACCTTTAAACGCGCTCACAGTTACAGTTACTGCTACCTACAATGAAGAAAAGGTTTTGGTCTTTATAATTCATTAGATACACTGCCATTATTCACCAAGAAATGTGATTAGCTTATCGATTTAAACATTAATAAACACGCAGATTATAATTTTTCATTACAGCAAATTTTATTCACAAGGAACTTTATTATATTTCAGACATGTAATCATTTATGGTGAGGGAGCTCAGTGGTCAGGGTGTTGGGTTATCACTCTGAAGGTTGTGGGTTCAAATCCCAGGTCCACTGAACTTACTGATGTGAGTTCTTGAGCGAGACCCTTAACCCTCACTGCTGCTCCAGAGATTTAAATATCTTTAACATTTTTGGATAAAAGCTTTTAATGTAACTTAAACTTAACTTAAGCTTCCAGGAGAGAACGTTTCGGGTGCTGGACAGATGCCCCCGGACAGGGTGATTAAATGAGCCAAGCATTCAGTTGACCTTGAATCCATGTTTTTTGGACTGTGGGAGGAAACCGGAGAACCGGAGGAAACCCACGCGGACACGGGGAGAACATGGAAACTCCACCAGATTGGGATTCGAACCGGGAATCCCCAGCGTTCTGATAATCCATCCATCAGTTCATTATGTTCTGAGTTATCCTCTACTGGGTTCGTTCCTCATGTCCATCCAGAGGAGAACGTCTCGCGCGCTGGGCAGATAGACCCCGGACAGCGGGGCAATCTATCACTGGACACTCACTCACTCACACACTCTATATGGGGCAATTAGAGCATTCAATCGACCTTGATCCCACGCGGACACGGGGAGAACATGCAAACTCCACCAGATTGGGATTCGAACCCGCAGCGTTCTGATGATTAAACTCCCTAAAAAAGTAAAAGATAAGAGTGACGTCACTCACCCAAAACAGCGCGCGCTCTGTTGAAGATCATGACTTTATTAAAATAATAATAATAATAATAATAATAATAAGTTTGTTTGTTTGTTTGTTTGTTTGTTTGCTGAAGCCGCAGCGGACTCTTCACTGAACTGATCTCCGATCAGAACCGAGACTGACTCGCGTGCGTACTCGTTTGTGCTTCCTTCACTGTACCGATGAGTCTGAGTGATTAAACGTTTTCTAGTACTGCACGTAGGCGCCGTTGAGTCGCATTGATCTTAATAACGTACAATGTGACAATCTGCTCCATGTGTCGTTTATTTAAACTATTTTAGTTGCTTTATCTACATTATATTTATGTTTTCGTGATGGTTTGGTTGGAAGTCATGCATGAACAAGATTTAGAATTAAAGCCATGTACCGTTCACATGTTCAAATCGGTATGTTTTTTTACATAAACTTTAATGGTTCGTCAGAGAGTTCTATAATCAGAGTTCTATAATTCAGAGTTCTATAATTCAGAGTTCTATAATTCAGAGTTCTATAATTCAGAGTTCTATAATTCAGAGTGTTCTATAATTCAGAGTGTTCTATAATTCAGAGTTCTATATTCGGGTTCTATAATTCAGAGTTCTATAATTCAGAGTTCTATAATTCAGAGTTCTATAATTCAGAGTTCTATATTCGGGTTCTATAATTCAGAGTTCTATAATTCAGAGTTCTATAATTCAGAGTTCTATAATTCAGAGTGTTCTATAATTCAGAGTTCTATTATTCAGAGTTCTATAATTCAGAGTTCTATATTCAGAGTTCTATTATTCAGAGTTCTATAATTCAGAGTTCTATATTCAGAGTTCTATAATTCAGAGTTCTATATTCAGAGTTCTATATTCAGAGTTCTATATTCAGAGTGTTCTATAATTCAGAGTTCTATTATTCAGAGTTCTATAATTCAGGGTTCTATAATTCAGAGTGTTCTATAATTCAGAGTTCTATAATTCAGAGTTCTATAATTCAGAGTTCTATAATTCAGAGTTCTATATTCAGAGTTCTATATTCAGAGTGTTCTATAATTCAGAGTTCTATAATTCAGAGTTCTATAATTCAGAGTTCTATAATTCAGAGTTCTATAATTCAGAGTTCTATATTCAGAGTTCTATATTCAGAGTGTTCTATAATTCAGAGTTCTATAATTCAGAGTTCTATAATTCAGAGTTCTATAATTCAGAGTTCTATATTCAGAGTTCTATATTCAGAGTGTTCTATAATTCAGAGTTCTATAATTCAGAGTTCTATAATTCAGAGTTCTATAATTCAGAGTTCTATATTCAGAGTTCTATATTCAGAGTGTTCTATAATTCAGAGTTCTATAATTCAGAGTTCTATAATTCAGAGTTCTATAATTCAGAGTTCTATAATTCAGAGTTCTATAATTCAGAGTTCTATAATTCAGAGTTCTATAATTCAGAGTGTTCTATAATTCAGAGTTCTATAATTCAGAGTTCTATAATTCAGAGTGTTCTATAATTCAGAGTTCTATAATTCAGAGTTCTATAATTCAGAGTTCTATAATTCAGAGTTCTATATTCAGAGTTCTATATTCAGAGTGTTCTATAATTCAGAGTTCTATAATTCAGAGTTCTATAATTCAGAGTTCTATAATTCAGAGTTCTATATTCAGAGTTCTATATTCAGAGTGTTCTATAATTCAGAGTTCTATAATTCAGAGTTCTATAATTCAGAGTTCTATTATTCAGAGTTCTATAATTCAGAGTTCTATAATTCAGAGTGTTCTATAATTCAGAGTTCTATAATTCAGAGTTCTATAATTCAGAGTGTTCTATAATTCAGAGTTCTATAATTCAGAGTTCTATAATTCAGAGTTCTATAATTCAGAGTTCTATATTCAGAGTTCTATATTCAGAGTGTTCTATAATTCAGAGTTCTATAATTCAGAGTTCTATAATTCAGAGTTCTATAATTCAGAGTTCTATAATTCAGAGTTCTATATTCAGAGTTCTATATTCAGAGTGTTCTATAATTCAGAGTTCTATATTCAGAGTTCTATAATTCAGAGTTCTATAATTCAGAGTTCTATAATTCAGAGTTCTATATTCAGAGTGTTCTATAATTCAGAGTTCTATAATTCAGAGTTCTATATTCAGAGTTCTATAATTCAGAGTTCTATAATTCAGAGTTCTATATTTAGAGTGTTTTATAATTCAGAGTGTTCTATAATTCAGAGTTCTATAATTCAGAGTGTTCTATAATTCAGAGTTCTATATTCAGAGTTCTATAATTCAGAGTTCTATATTCAGAGTTCTATAATTCAGAGTTCTATAATTCAGAGTTCTATAATTCAGAGTTCTATATTCAGAGTGTTCTATAATTCAGAGTTCTATAATTCAGAGTTCTATAATTCAGAGTTCTATAATTCAGGGTTCTATAATTCAGAGTTCTATTATTCAGAGTTCTAGATTTAGATTGTTTTTTTTTTAGAGGAAGGAAACATGTTTTATTCTGGTGAACCGTTTATAACGTTTCGTCATCGTGAAGGGACTTCGGCAGAGCAAAGGACCCTGCCTGTCTGATCACACCTTCAAAATCCAGAGCAGAGATCAATACAAAAGCATTCCGGTCTTTATAAGGTCTTTATATAGTGTTTAATACCCTCAGCTCTAACCGGCTGTATGCAACGTGACAGTGTAAGTTAGAATGAATCATAAACACTGTGAAGTCTTTGTAGGGCAAACGTTATCGGGGAATTTAAATCAGGCGCTGTTCGGGCAGCTGCTGCGTGAACTGGTTTGAAGGACCTCGCAGTCCAACATGGCGGCGCCCGGTGTGACTCTAAACTGTGAGGACTTTTCAATGTTTCAGGTAAAAAATAAAAACTTAATGTTTAAAAAAATCATTTAACAAAAAAAATAACGATAAAGAATTTTACTGAGAGGAAGATCTCATTTCACTGACCAAACCACAGCGCGAGGAGGAACCTCCAGAGAGAAGCGCAATGCAGCCGGGCGCGTCCTAAACGCAGCGGAGGGATTAACGAGTGCACTAACGAGGGAGCAGATTAACGAGTGCACTAACGAGGGAGCAGAGAGACAGACTGAGGGAGCAGATTAACGAGTGCACTAACGAGGGAGCACAGAGAGACAGACTGAGGGAGCAGATTAACGAGTGCACTAACGAGGGAGCACAGAGAGACAGACTGAGGGAGCAGATTAACGAGTGCACTAACGAGGGAGCAGATTAACGAGTGCACTAACGAGGGAGCAGATTAACGAGTGCACTAACGAGGGAGCAGATTAACGAGTGCACTAACGAGGGAGCAGATTAACGAGTGCACTAACGAGGGAGCAGATTAACGAGTGCACTAACGAGGGAGCAGATTAACGAGTGCACTAACGAGGGAGCACAGAGAGACAGACTGAGGGAGCAGATTAACGAGTGCACTAACGAGGGAGCACAGAGAGACAGACTGAGGGAGCAGATTAACGAGTGCACTAACGAGGGAGCACAGAGAGACAGACTGAGGGAGCAGATTAACGAGTGCACTAACGAGGGAGCACAGAGAGACAGACTGAGGGAGCAGATTAACGAGTGCACTAACGAGGGAGCACAGAGAGACAGACTGAGGGAGCAGATTAACGAGTGCACTAACGAGGGAGCAGAGAGACAGACTGAGGGAGCAGATTAACGAGTGCACTAACGAGGGAGCACAGAGAGACAGACTGAGGGAGCAGATTAACGAGTGCACTAACGAGGGAGCACAGAGAGACAGACTGAGGGAGCAGATTAACGAGTGCACTAACGAGGGAGCACAGAGAGACAGACTGAGGGAGCAGATTAACGAGTGCACTAACGAGGGAGCACAGAGACAGACTGAGGGAGCAGATTAACGAGTGCACTAACGAGGGAGCACAGAGACAGACTGAGGGAGCAGATTAACGAGTGCACTAACGAGGGAGCACAGAGAGACAGACTGAGGGAGCAGATTAACGAGTGCACTAACGAGGGAGCACAGAGACAGACTGAGGGAGCAGATTAACGAGTGCACTAACGAGGGAGCACAGAGAGACAGACTGAGGGAGCAGATTAACGAGTGCACTAACGAGGGAGCACAGAGAGACAGACTGAGGGAGCAGATTAACGAGTGCACTAACGAGGGAGCACAGAGAGACAGACTGAGGGAGCAGATTAACGAGTGCACTAACGAGGGAGCACAGAGAGACAGACTGAGGGAGCAGATTAACGAGTGCACTAACGAGGGAGCACAGAGAGACAGACTGAGGGAGCAGATTAACGAGTGCACTAACGAGGGAGCACAGAGACAGACTGAGGGAGCAGATTAACGAGTGCACTAACGAGGGAGCACAGAGAGACAGACTGAGGGAGCAGATTAACGAGTGCACTAACGAGGGAGCACAGAGAGACAGACTGAGGGAGCAGATTAACGAGTGCACTAACGAGGGAGCACAGAGACACAGACTGAGGGAGCAGATTAACGAGTGCACTAACGAGGGAGCACACAGAGACAGACTGAGGGAGCAGATTAACGAGTGCACTAACGAGGGAGCAAGACAGACTGAGGGAGCAGATAACGAGTGCACTAACGAGGGAGCAGAGAGACAGACTGAGGGAGCAGATTAACGAGTGCACTAACGAGGGAGCACAGAGAGACAGACTGAGGGAGCAGATTAACGAGTGCACTAACGAGGGAGCACAGAGAGACAGACTGAGGGAGCAGATTAACGAGTGCACTAACGAGGGAGCACAGAGACAGACTGAGGGAGCAGATTAACGAGTGCACTAACGAGGGAGCACAGAGAGACAGACTGAGGGAGCAGATTAACGAGTGCACTAACGAGGGAGCACAGAGAGACAGACTGAGGGAGCAGATTAACGAGTGCACTAACGAGGGAGCACAGAGACAGACTGAGGGAGCAGATTAACGAGTGCACTAACGAGGGAGCACAGAGACAGACTGAGGGAGCAGATTAACGAGTGCACTAACGAGGGAGCACAGAGACACAGACTGAGGGAGCAGATTAACGAGTGCACTAACGAGGGAGCACACAGAGACAGACTGAGGGAGCAGATTAACGAGTGCACTAACGAGGGAGCAGATTAACGAGTGCACTAACGAGGGAGCAGAGAGACAGACTGAGGGAGCAGATTAACGAGTGCACTAACGAGGGAGCACAGAGAGACAGACTGAGGGAGCAGATTAACGAGTGCACTAACGAGGGAGCACAGAGAGACAGACTGAGGGAGCAGATTAACGAGTGCACTAACGAGGGAGCACAGAGAGACAGACTGAGGGAGCAGATTAACGAGTGCACTAACGAGGGAGCAGAGAGAGACAGACTGAGGGAGCAGATTAACGAGTGCACTAACGAGGGAGCACAGAGAGACAGACTGAGGGAGCAGATTAACGAGTGCACTAACGAGGGAGCACAGAGACAGACTGAGGGAGCAGATTAACGAGTGCACTAACGAGGGAGCACAGAGAGACAGACTGAGGGAGCAGATTAACGAGTGCACTAACGAGGGAGCAGAGAGAGACAGACTGAGGGAGCAGATTAACGAGTGCACTAACGAGGGAGCACAGAGAGACAGACTGAGGGAGCAGATTAACGAGTGCACTAACGAGGGAGCAGAGAGAGACAGACTGAGGGAGCAGATTAACGAGTGCACTAACGAGGGAGCAAGAGACAGACTGAGGGAGCAGATTAACGAGTGCACTAACGAGGGAGCACAGAGACAGACTGAGGGAGCAGATTAACGAGTGCACTAACGAGGGAGCAAGAGACAGACTGAGGGAGCAGATTAACGAGTGCACTAACGAGGGAGCACAGAGAGACAGACTGAGGGAGCAGATTAACGAGTGCACTAACGAGGGAGCACAGAGACAGACTGAGGGAGCAGATTAACGAGTGCACTAACGAGGGAGCACAGAGAGACAGACTGAGGGAGCAGATTAACGAGTGCACTAACGAGGGAGCACAGAGAGACAGACTGAGGGAGCAGATTAACGAGTGCACTAACGAGGGAGCACAGAGACAGACTGAGGGAGCAGATTAACGAGTGCACTAACGAGGGAGCACAGAGAGACAGACTGAGGGAGCAGATTAACGAGTGCACTAACGAGGGAGCACAGAGAGACAGACTGAGGGAGCAGATTAACGAGTGCACTAACGAGGGAGCACAGAGAGACAGACTGAGGGAGCAGATTAACGAGTGCACTAACGAGGGAGCACAGAGAGACAGACTGAGGGAGCAGATTAACGAGTGCACTAACGAGGGAGCACAGAGAGACAGACTGAGGGAGCAGATTAACGAGTGCACTAACGAGGGAGCAGAGAGACAGACTGAGGGAGCAGATTAACGAGTGCACTAACGAGGGAGCAGGGGACAGCGGTGTGATTTAGTGAGGGCGCAGGGAACACAGAGGGACAGACTGAAACACAGAGACAGACTGAAACACAGAGACAGGCTGAAGGGACGGAGGAGTTGGAAACAGTCCGTCTTTATACTGAACGCTGCCGTTTACATTTTTAATCATTTTTGCGCGTGAACTAAAGTTTCATGACTTTTTACTGAATTTAAATATTAAATTATAACATGAAATGGCTTTTTATTGTTTTTGAAACCGTAGCAAAATATATTTATATAATGTGTTTACTGCATAAAGTTATTTGCACTACTTCTACACACTGAATGAGATTAAAATATATATATATATATTTATATATATATGGATCTCCATTCATTATCTTCCGCTTTATCCTCTATTAGGGTCGCAGTGGTTCCCCATGCCCATCCAGGGGAGAACATCTCGGGCGCTGGGCAGATACACCCAGGACAGGGGGCCAATCCATCGCTGGGCACACACTCACTCACACAGACACACTCTATATGGGGCAATTTGGAGAACTCAATTGACTTGATCCATGTTTTTGGACTGTGGGAGGAAACCGGAGAACCCGGAGGAAACCCACACGGACACGGGGAGAACATGGAAACTCCACCCAGATGGGGATTCGAACCGGGAATCCCTAGTGCTGAGAGGAGAACATGCTAAACCACTAAGCCACCATGCTGCCTACATAACATCACTTTATAACATCAGATTGAAGATGTGAAATGTGGAAATGAACATGTGATTTCTGCTGCAGCTCTAACTGATTCATGAACCTCCTCTGTTTCATTCAGTTTCCTCTCAGTTCCCACGCGACTAAATCACATTCTGTTTATGATTTAATGTTTTGTGGGTTTAAATGGCTTTGAATTTTCATTTCCTTTCATTTTGACAGCCGCGAGTTCAGTCTGATTTACACCGTTTATAGGAAAATGTCACGCTTATTACTATTATTTTATTCTTCTACTTCATATTAATTGAATTAGCTAAGATTCAATGTGATTTGTTGCTTTATAAAATGTCCATATAAACTTTGATCAGATTTGCTCCTGTTTTTATTTATTTATTGTTATTATTATTATTTTATGGTCAGATTTGGCTTTCTTTGTAATTTCCAGGAGACGTTAAAAGCCATGCGGACTTTAGACGACCGGATAGTTCATTCTCTTAACAGCACGGTTCCCACAGCATCCTTCTCCAGTAAAGTGGATGCCACTCAGACCTGCAAAGAGCTTTATGAGTCTGTTAGTGTTCTCTTCGTACCGCCTTTGATCTAGTCTGCTTTCTGTATTTGTTTTTGCTTGCGGATTGTTGATGGTGTGTTCTGTGTTCTGTGTTCTGTGTTCTGTTGCAGCTCCTGGAGGCTCATCACAGCAGAGATAAAGCAATAAAGGCGTGTATCATAGAAACGTCCAGTGTGGTCGGACGATTACGAAGTGAGAGAGCGAGGGACAATGACAACCTTACACTCATTAAAGAACTAAGGAAAGAGCAAACCAAGGTACTTGCTACATCCACCACAAGGGGGAGCAAACAGCTTGGGTTTCATGAGTTGCTTCGGAATTCCACTGTAGAGACTCATTTTTACACCATTACTACACCAGCGACCTGTAAAGCAGTCAGCTCAGAGTTATTTCATCTTCTATATAATTTTACACCTGCAAACATTTTATTTTGATTTGTCTGCTCGGTCACAATCAGTTCTTGGGACTTCTGCTTAATGTCTACTACGTAATCAGACGTGTCAGACAATTTGAGTGGTTTTGCCTGCTGTGTTGCAAACAGTGATTTCCAACACAAACATAACCTTTTGCACAACTCACATGTACACGTCTGATACCATCCAAAAGTCAGATGATCAGAAAACACCTAAAAATAATGTTTCTTAATCTGTTAGCCTTTTTAAAAACATTAGTCCTGAGGCGATACCAACTGGAAAGCAAATTAAATGAACAAATTGCTGCTAAATGACTGAATCAAGTAAAAAAAAAAAAAAAGTAATGACTTTTAGTTTAATTAATTAGAAACTCGTACAGTAATGTTAATAGTAAGGTTCTAATTTTCAATAAGTTATTTGAGCACAGGTTTAGATTTTATAAACTGGGTCCAAATACGTTCTGGTAGAATACAGCAGACTGAGCTTTTACAAGGAGGCGTCACAGAGCTCATAGCACATTTTAATGTTCCCTGTTAAGAGTTTTCTAAACTCTTAAATTCATATATTCTTAAAAAGAACATTCTGTTTTTGTTTTAGTTAAAGCTCATGCAGTCTGAGCTAAATGTTGAAGAAGTTGTCAATGATCGCAGTCTAAAGGTGAGAAAGTCTAAATACTTTGTGTTTTCTGTTTTCAGACATGATTGAAAACAACTTGCATTTAATTGCAACATAATTTTAAATGCATTTCCCTGTAGGTTTTTAATGAAAGGTGTCGAGCCTATTACATCCCTCCTAAGAACAAGTGAATCTCTGTGCCCTTTCGTGAAATGTTTGGTGTCGACAGCTGTGGATGACAGCTGGAGTACAGACAGGATGCTGCTTCCCAGAAGCAGTGATTCCTAAACCTTACTAATTCCTCAAATCAATTAAATCTGCTGTATTTTTACAGCACAAGACTTCATACAGTATTTTTAAAAAAACAAAACAAAACAAAAAACATTATTTTTGTGTATTCGGTGCTGCTGTAGTTTACAGGTTCGATAAACTGAAATTGATGAATGTCTGAAGTTTGTGTACCTTTATGTACATGTATGCAAATGGGTTGTAAAGTCCTTTTGCATTCAAACTACATTCATGAAAAAGTTTGTTCATGTCAAGGTTGACTTATATCAGCAGGCATCAAAATCTTCTGTCCTCAACACTGACTGAGCAGCTGGTAATATCACATTTAAGACTAGTGATCATAATGCTGTGGACATACAAGCAAAAAATCTTGTATAATGATTGACAGAAATCAGTGATTCAATGATATAATGATTTGCCATTTGAATAAAACAATAAAATATACAAACAACATGAAGCATGTGACATTACTTATGAAAATTCACATTAGTGTCCCTATTTCAGAAAACATTTATTTTTTTGCTCCACCATGACCATTTCTGAATAAAAACAAAAAAAACACGATTTTAATGTTTGTTTCGAGACTAGAGGAGCAAACAATGTATATAATATTATTAACCCGAATTAACCACCAAATGTGTGATCAAAACTATTACAGTTGGAACACCGTGCTTCCTGGGATAAAGATTTTTATTGATATATATGAGGGAGAGAGAGCTTAAAAGATTAATAATTAACTATTAATTAACTATTTAACTATTAAATTAATGGTTGATTTAAAAATTAATTAAAAACTTTCATCTAAAATTACTAATATGTGAGAGAATGAATACATAGAGTATGTTAGTTGTTTAAAAAGCAACGAACGTCTTTTAGAGTATTTTGTAACTCTTCATGGCAGAATTAGTTTGAGGCGATCCTATAAAATCTCATACTTATATTATCTCTATTTTAGATCTCTGTGCATTACACTTGACTCACTTGCCCCAAAATATAATGACCTCACATCACCTGGCATGTGATACATGTGCCTCAGCTTCCTCTTTTATTTTTTCAGACCAGAAAACATTTCTCCAGAATATATATTTTTAACTCAACATTTGGCATTGAACTACTGTGAACATGTGTTGTCCAAACTACTTGGTGAACAGATAAAGGTGGTATGTGCAGTGAGTTCATCTGTTTCCAATCTAAAATACAATCAGGACATTTTCCCAATTCAGATGACTTTTAAACCAGTCACAGTGGGTGTAAACACTGATGTTATTAAGAAGCCCTACAATAAAATGAAATAAATAACTTAAGCAAAAGTATTATTACTTTTTATAATATAAAAGCCATTTGTATAATTTACAAAAATAATTGCATGCAGTAGTTTTTCATTCAAATGATGCTGCCACTACAGTAACAAAACTGAGCTTATGTCACAGGTTTCTATTAAATCTGTGGTATATTTTAGGTTGTTATGTAGTGTGTACATTTTTACCATCTTGTTTTGTTTTAGTCTCCAACGGCAATACAGACATTACAATGAAATAGCAGAAATGTGAATCTTGCTGAGATTCTCAATAACACTGTATATTAACCCCAATTCTTTATGCTGTTTTGGCTACATGCATTATTAGATTCCCTAAAATGTTATTGTTGAAGAACGGCACAGCCAATTTAAAACAAATTAACATGCGACTGGACTAACGGGTGTTGGGACAACTTAAATACTGAATAAATGATAACTGTAAACAGGACCTTGTTTATTTAATTTTTTATTATATTTTATTAAACATAATTTCTTTTATTAAAACGTTCCCATTCTCATCACCATAAAGTGGAACTATAAAGGCATAGCAGCAGCAGTTATTACTTTTGAATTATGATTACATTTAGATCAAATGTAACAGATGTTCCAAGCTCTTCTGTAAAGTTTTCTAATCTAAAACAATATACTTATTAAATGGTGTGCGTCTAGCTACCCAAATGTAATTAAGAAAAAACTTCCAGTTTGTCCGTGTAATGGACAAAGTTACAGCAAAAGCTCAGAAGTATTCAATAGGGTCATGGTGAGTTTTGGAGGTCTGTAAGGCACTCAGCTCCAGCTCTCCTCCATAACAAGGCAGCTTTTCATAGACGCGCAGGTGAATGTGTTCCTCACCACCCACATGCACCTAGAACACAGGTGTAAACAATCAATCATTGCACGCCATTGATCATCAAATATTTCAGATAAAGATTTAAGTTTGACCTTGATGAAATAGTTGGTCCCAGCAACCACCTGAGACTTGTATGATTTGGCAGTAAAGACATCAAATGTTTTTCCAGCCTTCTGTTCAGCAAGAGGCTTCATCTGCAAACCAGTCATTTTAAAATGTTAGAAATGTACTGATTCATACAGTTATTACAGAGTAAAGCATTCAATATGTTTAATAATAAGGTATGTAAGACAGCCAGACTTATTGCTTTTTATTACGTTTATTTTAATACATTAGGTAAACAAATGTCAATAGATTCAATGATGTTCTTTGTTTTTTATTTTTTTAAAAACTTAACATTAGTATAAATGTTATCTGTTCAAAGACCTAGACATTAAAGAAATGTGCAAAGCCAACTTCTGGAAAACACAGACCACACAGCCTGGAGTTAAAACTATTATAATAAATCAGTGCTGTATACACATGGTGAGTACAACGTGGCTTTTTCACAAAAGGTGAATTAATTCAATTAATTAATTAATTATAAATACAACGGCAGTGTCATTTGTCATATTTTATATTCCAGTTGTTATTTAGGGGCAGTAGCACCTGAGTGATGCATGAGTTTTGTACAACTAAGAAGGTAAAACACAACATGCAGTTCTAATGGTCTTTATAAGTTTACAACACACAATAATTAAAACTGCAAGAAAAAAAGAAAATAAAAACCCATCATCCCTCCATCCATCATCATCCTGTACTAGGATCGTCCATCCAGGGGAGAACATTTCGGGTGCTGGGCAGATACACCCAGGACTGGGTGCCAATCTATCATTGGGCAAACACTCTATATGGGGCAATTTGGAGAATTCAATTGACCTTGATCCTTGTTTTTGGACTGTGGGCGGAAGCCGGAGAACCCGGAGGAAACCCACGCGGACACGGGGAGAACATGGAAACTCCACCCAGATTGAGATTCGAACCTGAAATCCCTAACGCTGAGAGGAGAACATGCCAAACCACTAATTTCATAATTCATTCATTCATTATCTCCCGCTTTATCCTCTATTAGGGTCGCGGTGGGGTTCCCCATGCCCATCCAGGGGAGAACGTCTCGGGCGCTGGGCAGATACACCCAGGACAGGGCGCCAATCCATCGCTGGGCACACACTCACTCACACTCTATATGGGGCAATTTGGAGAACTCAATTGACTTGATCCATGTTTTTGGACTGTGGGAGGAAACCGGAGAACCCGGAGGAAACCCACACGGACACGGGGAGAACATGGAAACTCCACCCAGATTGGGGATTCGAACCGGGAATCCCTAGTGCTGAGAGGAGAACATGCTAACCACTAAGGCACTGTGCCGCCTAATTTCATAATTATCAATCAAAACTGTGTTTGGTGTAAAGTTAATTAGTCCTTTATGACGTTTGAAAATGAAGTGTATAATGTTTGTTGTAGCAGAACTGAGACTGATGAAATGAATAAGTTAATATTTCCTGATGTTTGGTGAATGAGGTGAAAGCTCGTCACACCTGATGGCAGATGGTCTGCACTCTGTCGGTGGCGTCCTTCGTCTCTGAGGTTCCTCCACATAAAGGCATGTCGCTGGTTCTCCGGGAGAAAAACTAACGGACTGTATTACAATTTACTTTACTGATGTTTTCCAAACTAAACGAACTTACAGCTGAACTTGTAGGTTCAGTTAGAGGCGACGCCCAAATCTGCGTTCCACACTTTCGTACTAATCTGTATCCGTTGGCTTTATTTAAACCGGAACGGCATTCATACTACAGAGTACGCAAGTGTGCTGCTGTTCGAGGGCGTGTGGCGCTGGAAGAAACCATCCTTTAAAATAACATAGCTGACTTTTTATGAGTACTCTGCAAAAATGTATGTATATGTATTTAAAATGATCCATATTTATACACAAACAGTTCGCCAAATTAGCTTTACTACAAAAACTACGCTAAAATCATTTTAGTAGCAGTCGCCCCTTTTGCTCTAACAGATGGATTATTCCATCGTGATGGTGACGAAGCATTTCAGAATAAATGAGTCATTTTCATGTGAGTCAGTGAACGAGTCATTTGCACATGGGTTTGTTTCGTTTAAATGAATCATACAAGGGCGGCACGGTGGCTTAGTGGTTTAGCATGTTCTCCTCTCAGCGCTAGGTAATTCCCGGTTCGAATCCCAATTTGGGTGGAGTTTCCATGTTCTCCCCGTGTCCGCGTGGGTTTCCTCCGGGTTCTCCAGTTTCCTCCCACAGTCCAAAAACATGGATCAAGGTCAATTGAGTTCTCCAAATTGCCCCATATAGAGTGTGTGTGTCCTGTCCTGAGTGTATCTGCCCAGCACCTAAGATGTTCACCCCTGGATGGGCATGGGGAACCCCCCCCCCCCCCCGAGACCCCAATAGAGGATAAAGCGGAAGATACTGGATGGATGGATGAATCATACAAAAGAACCGTTTAGATAAATAAACTGGATTTAAGTTTGAAGAATTGAGAAGGGTCGTTTCTGTTTCAGATAATAGATTAAGTTATATATATATTATATATAAATTATGTTTGTAATCAGGAGGTGTTCTTTTTCCAGGCATCAGCTGTTTTTTTGTCCAGCTAAGCAAATTCATATTTGGTTTTAAACCCCAAAACAGATTTTGGTATCAGAATGAGATACTGCTTATTACGAAAGTGCTGATCAAACTTGTTTCACTGCTCACTTATCATTACCAAAGTCTCCATAGATTTCAACCTGTAATTTACTTGGCCAAGAGTAAAACTAAGGGTGGCACACCCTCTAATAAGGCCTTCACAATACAAAAAATAGTGAAATTTTATTGGTATATGTATTACATATGTGTATAGTGTATGTTTTATGTAAATTAAAATAACTTTTCTAAATCAAAATGCCTTAAAACATAAGATTTTGGCACAATTCTATACAGGATTACATTATTTATATACATAAACCAAATACAGGGCGTCAGTCCATCCCTGGGGACACACACAAATACGTATACACTATAGGGGCAATTTAGACCCATCAGTTTACCAAAATCTGATAACCTTTTGAATTACCTTTATGAATAAGTATAGAAAATATTAGAGCTTACAAACTTTTAAGCACAACTGCATTTATATTTTGTGTTTTAAGGTAAGGTTGAATTTACCCAAATTTTATACAATATCTCTTTAACTCCAAGCTGATCAAAAGCAGCGGTAACATTTTGTAACAATATATATTTAAACTATTCATAAAATGTTTGAATGTAGTTTAATACATTTAAGAGTTGGTGGGGGTGCATCTAATAGAAAAGGGAAATGGTGTATAAATCACTGATATGTACAAATGCCTTCCTTCTCTGTTCTGTGTGGCATGTTAACCACACAATTCATGTGCTCTTTTTGTCATGAGGTAATTTTAGTAAAATGCTTACATAATCACATGACATTCAACGTGACTATTAATGTGTTGTTACAGTATATTTATTGCTCATTGTAGTACTTTGTCCACATTAGTCTGTGTTTCCAAGGACTGTTTAAACCTGATGATCTCAAACAAAAACAAGACATTAAAAAAACATTAACTCTTAGGAAAGAACTTTGTAAATAAAAAAAGAAAGAAATGCAACAAGTTTTTTTATTAGATGGTTTACAAAAGAGTTCCCATACTGTGTTTTGAATGAAGACAATTCATATCAGTTTGTAACTAGAGCCACATTATAGATATGGCAAAGCATCAATGTTACCACATAAACACTTGATTCCCTTAATGAATTTTAAATGCACATTGAAAATACAATGCAGAAATTATATTTGTCATATTCATCCTATTTTTTTAGTACTTTTTTTTTGGATGGACAACACATAAAAAGTAAAAGGCACTGTAAAGTTATGTTGGTAGAAACACATTTTGTGTATGGAATGCTTTTTTTCAGAAGTATTCAATTGAATCTTGTTGAGCTTTGCTCTCCTGTAGATCATGCAGCTCCAGTTTTTCACCTGCATGTGGTAGGGATTTATGGACTCGTAGATGAACATGTTCGTCTCCACCAACATGAACCTGCAAAACACATTTACAGCATTGAGCAGAAATATTTTCACTAAGTAACAAACTGAACCCATGACTCAAGCTTGATCAAGAATGCCAGAGTTGCAACTTTGAAAAACACTTTTTGCAGTGAAAGCAATTATAAAGGTTGTTTTCCTGACTATTACTATTTTACTAATAAAACTATTGATTCAATTAAGCAAGGTTAAATTATGTTTGTAATATTGGGACAATATGCATTTAATTTGTGCTTTGTGTTTTACCTTGATGAAATAGTTGGTCCCAGCTACAAGTTGTGTCTTGTAGGATTTAGCAACAAAGACGTCAAATGTTTTGCTCAACTTTTCCTCTGCTTTGGACTTTATCTGTAAAACAGTCATGACAAAATGTTAATGTCTAGAACCACAATGTGGTAAAACACAATATTAACAATATCTAAAGCAACCCCATTAGATCTGCATTGTACGTTAAGGTTTTGTGTGCGGTTAAGCTTTCAACAGGGTCCTTGAAGAAGGCTTTTGACTCTAATTGCTCCAGGGATGCTGTGACCCTGTGCTTGCTTTGTAAGTCACTTTGGATAAAAGCATCTGCTAAGTGACCAAATGTAATGTGGATATATTTTAAAACTTGTCCCTATGGAATAACAGCCATGCTGAAACAGTAAAGCACATATGGACAGATTTTTATGTCACTGTAAAATGTTAATAGTATATTTATAAGGTAAATACAATGTACATCGTAAAAACATGTGTATAAATGTCATCAATACTGTAAAGTCAAGGGTGAGGTGATAAATCCTTCCAGTGTTTACAAATAATGATGTTATTTAATGAATAAATCAAGTTATTATATATTTTCACTTCTGTCATCCAAGAATGAACGAGTAAATATTTCCTCTGTTACATGAGAATAAAAAACAAAGTATAGGGATGGAAAATCAATGGTGGATTTACTAAAGAAATGAAAGTATTAATTTAATAAGAATCAGAATGTGTGCAGATCGGCTTTACGAACCTCATCACAGATCTTCTGAACCTCTTCAGTGGCATCTTTCGTCTCCGTGGTTCCACCACAAACTAAAGGCATGTTGCTAAATGAACCGGTCCGCTCGGATTTTAAAATCAGTTCAGAGTTTCAGAATTCAGCAAACAATCCAAAAACAACAACAACAACAACAACCGCGGCCTTTATAGGCAGCGTCAGGAACGTCACATGACAGACACATCACTTCCGGAATTCGTTATATGTTGAAACAGCGCCACCTCTGGTTAGTCTGTTGCATCGCAGTATTTCATAAAAGGTTTGGACTCGTGCTCGTGTCACGTGGTCACGTGGTAGGATGGTTTCATAACTTGAGGCGTTTATTGTTTTCAGAGATGTATCTTTGTTTTTATGCGACATATTATACATTACATTACATTAACATTAACATTAACATTAACATTACATTACATTAACATTACATTACATTAACATTAACATTAACATTAACATTACATTAATTAACATTAACATTAACATTACATTAACATTACATTACATTAACATTACATTACATTACATTAACATTACATTACATTAACATTAACATTAACATTAACATTACATTACATTACATTAACATTAACATTAACATTAACATTACATTACATTACATTACATTAACATTAACATTACATTAACATTAACATTAACATTAACATTACATTACATTACATTACATTACATTAACATTAACATTAACATTAACATTAACATTACATTAACATTACATTAACATTACATTAACATTAACATTAACATTAACATTACATTACATTACATTAACATTAACATTACATTACATTAACATTACATTAACATTAACATTACATTAACATTAACATTAACATTAACATTAACATTACATTAACATTAACATTACATTAACATTAACATTACATTAACATTACATTAACATTAACATTACATTAACATTACATTACATTACATTACATTAACATTACATTACATTACATTACATTAACATTACATTAACATTAACATTAACATTATTACATTACATTACATTAACATTACATTACATTAACATTAACATTAACATTACATTAACATTAACATTAACATTAACATTACATTACATTAACATTACATTAACATTAACATTAACATTAACATTACATTACATTACATTAACATTAACATTACATTACATTAACATTAACATTACATTAACATTACATGACATTAGAGTACAGTACATTAACATTAACGTTACATTAACATTACATTACATTAACATTACATCACATTAACATTACATTAACATTACATTAAATTAACATTACATTACATTAAAATTAGAGTACAGTACATTACATTAACATCACATTAACATTACATTACATTACATTAGAGTACAGTACATTACATTAACATTACATTGACATTACATCACATTACATTAGAGTACAGTACATTACATTAACATTACATTGACATTACATCACATTACATTAACATTAACATTAACATTAACATTACATTACATTACATTAACATTACATCACATTAACATTACATTAGAGTACAGTACATTACATTAACATTACATTAACATTACAGTACATTAACATTACAGTACATTAGAGTACAGTAAATTACATTAACATTACATTAACATTACATTAACATTACAGTACATCACATTACATTACATTACATTACATTAGAGCACAGTACATTACATTAGATTACATTACATTAGAGTACAGTACATTACATTAACATTACATGAACATTAGAGTACATTACATAACATTAACATTACATTAACATTAGAGTACATTACATAACATTAACATTACATTACATTAACATTAGAGTACATTACATAACATTAACATTACATTACATTAACATTAGAGTACATTACATAACATTAACATTACATTAACATTAGAGTACATTACATAACATTAACATTACATTACATTAACATTAGAGTACAGTACAGTACATTACATTAGTGTTAGAGCCTGTGTTTTTTCGGTGGAAGCGTCTAACAGCAGGATGAGATCTGTGGAAGGAACATGTAAAGACTTTTTTTTTTTTTGGGGGGGGGGGGGGGGGGGGGGCAGGTGCTTAAACCAAACAAATAAAGGCACCCATCGCCAAAATTAATATTAAAATAACCTAACAAAATACTTAAATATCTACTTATCTCATATGTTTATTTTTGTTAACACAAGCAATGTGTATCTCATTTAATAACTCAAATGATCAATATCATTATTTTCTGCTTTATCCTATAGTAGGAATGGGGTGGGGGGGCACACATTCACTTTCACAGACACACTACATAGGGGCAATTTCGTCATTAATCCTCTACTAGGGTTGTGGTGGGGTTCCCCATGCCCATCCAGGGGAGAACGTTTCAGGTGCTGGGCTGATACACCCAGGACAGGGTGCCAGTCTATTGCTGGGCACACACTCACACACACACACAAAAACACACACACACACACACACACACACACACACACACACACACACACACACATGTTGAACAATTTAGAGCATTCAATTTACCTTGAATCCATGTTTTTGACTGTGGGAGGAAACTGGAGAACCTGTAGAAAATCCACGCAGCCACGGAAATAACAGGATAGGGATTCGACCCAGATCGGGATTCAAACCACTGATAGGTGGATGTGCTTACCACTACACCACCGTGTCGGTCCATTTCATTTCAAAATGTTTCAGAATTATTATCATGCAGATGATGAGTATTTAAACGTGCTTAAATTAAAACCAGGTATAATTATGTTTTAAACTGGTCCTATTTAAATGAACTGAATATGATATTTTATATAATCATTTACTCGAGTGGAAGGTCACATTGTTGTGGAGATATCATGTGGATTTTGTACTATACCATAGTGGATGTAAATGCTTATGCAAGTCTGTTATATAAATATTTCTGCATTGGTGGGCACCATTTAAAACATTTAAAAATAGCAAACAGTAAATAAGATATAACAGATCACACTATTTAAGTTTAATTATACATTTGAAGTACATTGCTGCTTTAATACAGCATTATTTCAAAGAATTGTGTAATTCCTGTTTTCATAACCAGCAACCAAGTTGTTATCCAACACCTGTGAAAGAGGCGGGGCATGTGTGTTATGAAAGGAGCAGCGCTGCCGTTCACTGAGTAGTAGATGCAAAGGAGATAGTAGTAGGATTTTTCAAGGTAGATGTTTTAGTAGATGTTTCAAGGTAATGATTACACAACTTACAGTACTATATAATACTCCAACCAAGGTTACAGCTCCATTCAAGTAGTTTATTTACATTCCTTAAATGGGAACAGGTGAGTAACGTTTTACCTATTCTCTCTTTTATTTGTTATATAACATTTTTGAATTACTAGTTTTTGTTAAAACAGATTTTCTCAGACAAACATCTTTACAAGTCTCATTTAAATATTTTTAAAATTAATAGTAAAAATATAAAAAATAAAATAATCATTTCCTCCATTGAGTATGTTTTAGGTTGGAACATGGGCACGCATAACTTTGCCCGTCTCTCAGTTATTGTCCTGGCTGTTGTCATCTATTTAATCTGTATCACCTTCAATATATTATCTGCACGAGGCTGGGGTAAGTTAGATCGCCAGTACCTTAACTCATTCTTATTTTATTACATGTGTCTTCTAATCTGATGTGAACCATACACATTTTATAACAAACATTATTAAACTGTAATTGCTCTAAACAGCATTTTCTATAAGTAGGTGTTACCAGGGTTACCCATTGGTTGCTTTACTGGAATAAAAACTTCAGAATCACAGTTGTAGCAGTGGCTCCTTTCCCTCATTGTCTTTGATGATTCATTGTATTGTGAGCTGCAAAAAAAGATGGATGTTATATAATTTAAATGAAAGTTCTTATGTAAGTTTAGATGTTAAATAATGAATAAGTAACAAAAGACAACATGCTTCGGATTTGCAAGCATGTTTTTATTTAACTAAACATTTTATTTGATACTAAAAAAATGTATAGGCTTTAAAAAGTATTATAGTGTTTTTTTTAGATTGAAAGTAATTTAAATGCGTCTTGTGTGAACTGAGCTCTAATGCTATGAAACTTACAATTTGTATTTTTGTGTCTAATCTATAATAATGACCATTTCACAGAATCAGAGCCGTTCTTGTTACATACCAGTGTTAGTTTGGGAGGTTCAGGTTTAGCTCGATGAAATGTCTACTTAAACAAGGTGGTCAGCATTAGTATGTTTACTTTTTGCCACATTTGTTCAATAAAACCGGAGAAACGGAATGCTGGGTGAAAATATTTTTCTCACCCAGATAAAATGACCAATTATCTTAACTTCCAGCCACGCTTCACAACTCTACTAAAAATATTTTTCTGCTTTGTTTTATACTATATATCATCTTACACATGATAAAACTGACATAAAATAAAGCCATTTAGCCTGGATCAAATAATTTTCACTAAAAAGTCTTGTTTTCAATCTTTCAGATCCATTCTTGGCACTCACTGCAAACATCTCTGATAAATACAACACACAAATCACTCCATCAGGATGGACCTTTTCAATTTGGGGAATCATTTATTTTTGGCTAACTGCATTGCTTATTTACATTGCAACAACTGTTTTCAGAAGGTATTTATTTAAAGTTACAATAAGCATTTAATTTATAACAATTACTGATTTTTTACAGATTTGTAGTCAAAATTTATGATATGAGAATCAGAGTTTGTCATGTTTTAATGTTCAGTTACAGTGAATTGTATGTGCATGTGTATGAACTGAATTTCACAAAAAAAACTAAATAAAAACATGTAAATTCTTGTGGAGAATATTTTCAAACTTATTTTCACATAGAAATTAAACAAAGGCAGCAAGATGTTTACATTGTTTTATGTCCTTTAGGAATGCTTATGGTCAGATGTACTGTAGTCCATCAGTCTTACCATACGGTTTCTTCTTTTGCTGGATCCTGAACTTTTTGTTAAACATCATTTGGCTTCTGCTATGGGACAGAGAGTAAGTCAATATGGCACTCACAATATGGCACTCACAGTGTTTTGGACAGTTTACTGTATGATAGCTGTTAGTAAATAAATAGGATTTTTACAAATGTACAAACTTTATGTTGCGGCTGTCTTTACCTCTTTATTGTTATTCATTAACAAGTCAGATTTTTCTGACCACTTTGCTCTGGTGTGTGTCTTTTTACTCAGGGTGATGATTGCAGCATTTATTTTACTCTTCCTTGTTGCATTCACAAACTATCTAGTATTATTTTTCTGTTGTCATGGACTCCAAGAGTATGGTGCATGGCTGAATAAATATCACAAAGTTGATCTTTGGTGCATCCGTATACTGGTAAGATATTAAGTATAACAAGGGGGAAAAAATTAAGGCATTCTTAACATTGAATCATAGATTTTAAAAGTTTAACTTTTTTGTATTAATGTAGGTTCAGAATGGTATAGCTTTATATACCACATGGACAAGCATCGCTACTTTGATCAACTTAGCAATAACACTGAGCTACGATGCTGGAATGAACCCAGCTGATGCAGCAACACTGTCACTCTCACTGCTTCTGGTGATGGTCATTATTTGGTAATTGTATATAATGTTTTACTTATAAACACATTTATAAACACACAGTTTTGTTAATGTCATTAGAATTTGTTGGCAGCTCAGCTGTAACCGCTGTAACTAAATTTTTTTGGTCCAATTCTAATGCAGTCATAATTGTTAATATACATTATACATTACAATATACATTAATTGCTATTTTAAATATTTTTTTTGACATTTTGGGAATTGGTGTAGGTCTGTGGCAATGTGTTAGAAAAACTGTTAATAACCTACTTCATAACATTGAGTTTGTAAAGTAGCAGCTTAAAACTTATGACATTGCACTGTTAATCAAATGTATTGAAGGGTTGAAGCATCGCAGCAAATTTGCCACTTTTGGACTCTTAAACAACACGTTATCACTTAGAATCTAGATAAGGGAGTAAAGTAAATGTTTTGTAGTGTTGTTTTAATTGATGTTAGTACTAGGTCCATTAAACCTCAACATTCAATTTCATTTTGGAAATATGAAAAATCATTTCTTTAGTTGTTTGCAGCAAGTATTGGTTGATGTTCCAAGAGCAAAATACCTGGCAACATTTCTTTACCTGTATGAAAGAGCTTTATAACATTGTCAGGTGTTATGGCTTTTTTATTTTAACAGTTACAGTCATTAAATTTCACAAAATTTTATCAAATCATAAAATATGGTTAATCCTCTGTGTTTCAAAAAACATTTCTAGTTTTTAGAAAGCAACAATATTTTTTTCACAGCTTCATTTACACCAGCAAAGCTTATATTATACATCATCTTAGGCTAGAATTACAAAATGGACAGATATGGTGACTGAGGGAACGCATTATAACTCATTTATATCATTATGTTTAGGTTTGTTCTGGAAAATGCTTTTCTTGATAAGCATGTGCGTTATGTCCTGACCATCTATCCTGTTGTCATTATGGCACTGTCTGGAAACATGACGAAGAACTTTAACGCTGCAGCCCCTGGACGCAATGCCATATTCATCGGTATGTCTAAATATAAACAGATACATCAGGCTGTCTTGTATTGATATTTCTTTTAATTTAAATGTTCATATATCTGTTTTTTTTCAGCTGTGCTTCTTGCACTGGCATGCATGATGTTTGTGATCAAAGTTTGTTTAGTCATTTGGAGGCATTTAAAACGTCCTATCTACATCGACACAGAAACGACAGATATGATGGGACCAATGCAAATAGCAGAAAAGCAAAAAAAAATATTTATGTAAATGGGAAATGAAGGCTGGGGAAACTCCTCATACCTCACATAATTGAATGTTGTTTTATATTACAGAATGTTTGCATTCAATTTTAATGTATCTGTTTAAAGACAGTTATTGTATTTGTTTGTTGCAAAAATCTAAAACAAAGTTAATTGCCAAAATTTATTCCTACAGCTAACTGAAAAACATGACATAGGCTTTTCTTAATTTTGATGTTATTACCTGTCCTGAGTGTATCTGCCCACCTGAAATGCCCCCCCCCCCCCCCCCCCCCCCCCCCCCCCCCCCCCCCCCCCCCCCCCCCCCCCCCCCCCCCCCCCCCCCCCCCCCCCCCCCCCCGAGACCCTGGAGGATAAAGATAAGTTAAAATAAGATAAGATAATCCTTTATTTGGGAAATTCACATTTCTCAGCAGCAGAAATGACAGTATTTGGGAAAAGTTATAGATCTAATGTATCTATAACAAGAAGTACTTTAAAAAAATGTAATAGAAATAGAGCTCAGAATATACAAAATAAAATAAAATAGAATAAAAAACCTACTCAATTATGTACATGGTATATAAAACAGGGGGAGACGATATGAAAAACAGAATTGCACATCCATCTATCCATCCATCCATTATCATTCAGTTTATCCTCTACAAGGGAGCGGGGGTTTCCCATGCCGATCCAGGGCAGAATGTCTCAGGCACTGGGCAGATACACCCAGGACAGGGGGCCAATCTATCGCTGGGCACACACTCACTTACACACACACACTCTATATGGAACAATTTGAAGAATTTAATCGACTTGATTCATGTTTTTGGACTGTGGGAGCAAACCGGAGAACCCGGAGGAACACGCAGACACAGGGAGAACATGGAAACTCCACCCAGGTTGGGATTCAAACCGGGAATCCCTTGCGCTGAGAGGTGAACGTGCTAAACCACCATGCCGTCAAGTATTACACATTTGATTAGAAAATAAATGAAGTGGTAATCGCAGAAAAACAACAGATTGTCCAGCAAAAAACTGTATTGCAAATATAACATTATAAAGTTTATTGCACAGTGTTTAGTCAGTTTTGTGGTGAGTGGTTACTGTGAGCAGTGCTGATTGTAAGTGAAGGATAATGAATGAATAAATAATGTTCTAAATGTGCAAAAGTCTATCATTTAATTTTGAAGGAAACATCCATCCATTATCTTCTGTTTTATCCTCTATTAGGGTCGGGCGGGGGGGGTTCCCCATGCCCATCCAGGGGAGAACGTTTCGGGTGCTGAGCAGATACACTCAGGACAGGGGGGCAATCTATCGCTGGACACACACTCACTCACACAGACACACACTATATGGGGCAATCCATGTTTTGGGAGGAAACCGGAGGAAACCCACGTAGACACGGGGAGAAGATGGAAACTCCACCCAGAATGGGATTCGAACCGGGAATCGCTAGTGCTGAGAGGAGAACATGCTAAACCACTAAGCCACCGTGCCGCCGTTTGATGGAAACAAGTGACTTAAAAGTACTAAAGCTGACTCAGAGGCTCGCCGCTCGGTAGGTGGCGGTAATGCACGTCATTAACGGAGCGGCCCCCGCCGCCGCCGCCGTGAGTAACAGAGAAGAAGAGGAAGAAAATGGGCGCGGGAGCTGTTTACATCGTTCGTTTGTTTGTTTCGTGGCCTTTAGTTTCTATAAATCACAATTAAATTACAGTGTAATTAGCGGTCATGTTTTATCAGATTAATGTTGTCATTTTTTATACTGATTAATATTTTCAGCTTCTAAAGTGTCGCAGTTCTGCTTAAAGAGCAATGAGCGCGCATGCTAACTGAGCTAAGCTAGCAGAATTAGCCGTTCTCTTGATTCTAAAACATTGAAAGTTTCTGTTTTAATGGAGAACAGAATGCTGAACCTGGTGAGTCTTTATTTACCTTATTTCATCATGTGCTTTCATTATAATATTCAGAGTTATTGTAATTATGAGGATTTATTTACAACCGCATCCTGTATGTTTATATTGACCTTTTAATTAAAGTTTCATTAGTGTAATGAAATAAGTACACAACTTGATTAAATAATTGTTTACACCTTTATTGTTTAGGGGAGGGCCAAAAAGAAACTTCGTTATTTCCAAACAGAGGAATGGTGAGTAAATGATAAAGGTTTAGATGAGGTTGTTTAGTTTGACCTCATGATAAACTGATGCTCCACACACCTGCTTTCTAAATTAGTTACTTGATTAAATCCACTTCCTTATGCACAATGACAGTTATAATAGCTTTTTTGATGTGTTGTATTTATTCTTGTTAATTTTGAAGGTTATTCAAGTTAAATTAATCTTACACATCAAAACTCTAATGATGTGCAGGTGACTTTTTCTTTAATAAAGATAAGAAATTTAGCTGAGGGAGTCAATGACACCATGAAAACTATCTTTAAATAGAAATATTAAAAATAGAATATAATATACAAATAGACTGCTTTTTATGTGTAAATATGGCTAGTATAATATAGCACACGTGTGTGTGTGTGTGTGTGTGTGTTATGTAGATATTTCAAATGACAGAAGAAGTGGAGCCGTGATTTTAACCCATAACGTTGTAATTGATAGCCCAAAACTATAATCACTGAGTTACCTTACCCTCATTGCCATATGATTAATATTAATAACCATGATAAAGTAGTTTATTTGATAATTTTTTGTTGTTTTTAGTTTTATTTAAAACCAGTATCACATGTAGTGTTTTCTAAACAGATGTTTAATTATTTTCAGTACTCCATGCCAAGTGAAGATCAAAGATGTTTTCACTGAGCACGACCTTGACAAACTTTTTGATGACATGGGTATGTCCTTCATTTGTTTAAAATTATATAAAAAATTTTTTATCTATAATTTAAATTTAAATCTAAATTTTTTTTATCTATAATCTTCTGCTTCAGATTCATCAGAGCCAGGTACACCACTGCTCTCGCCATTGCCCAAAACCTCTGGCTTACTTAAACAGCAGAAAGAAAGCAAAGTGCCTGAACTGTTACCATCTTTACCATTTGAAGAGGATATTAGTCCACTTAAGGTGTGTAGAATATAAGATTATTTTTTATCTTTCATCAGAGCTGTCAATTAAAGAGGCCCTATCATGTTAAGTTTAAATCTGAAAAATCTAATGCTAATGATTTCCTGACTGTAAAACGCTACAAGGAATTTAAATTTGCCCCGGGCATTGGTATCAGTGGCAGATTGATATGGGGAGTGATGTTGAATTGCCATACTGGTTAAATATTCTTGCAGTTTGCTGAACTCCCATCCGATAGTGAAAATGAATCTTCAACCTTTCTCGTAAGAACAGAAGGTTTTGGATTATGGCTCATATCAGAGTGAGAAGGAGTTAACACCTTAAACTGGTTAACTTTAGCTATGAACATTTATTTTATAGAAACTGGCCCCTGATTCTCAGTTTGTTAGTATACGTTAAAATCATCTTTTGCAGCTTTGACGTGATGTTAAAGGACATATTGTCACTGTCAGATATGCAAAAAAAAAAAAGAATGTTTTAGTTTGTGGGTGCGCACGTGAGTACAAGAGGAGGTCAGTTAAAAGAATAATTTACAAAAGCTAAATATTATTTCTGCTTAGAAAGCCTATAATTAAATAAGCCTATAAGACTTACATGTAAAGCTCTGTCATAGTGATTACTATATATATACACACACACACACACACATATATGTTTTAAAACAAAACCTCAAAATTAAATGCAATTATTTTTTAATGCTTATATCATTTTGTTTCCTCCAGGCTTCTGATTGTGTAAGTGCTGAAATGGATGTTCAAACAGACCATTTAAACAATAAAGGTAATGCGTTTAAGTTAGCAAAGCACTCTGCTGTAGTTTTGGATATTTACTTAGTTAATTTTTTTAATGGTTATCTGATGCCAATGCTCCTTTTGCCCGTAATAATCAGAGAGCCCCATTGGAGAACTTGCTCCTATTAAGACTTCCAGCCCAATTGAGCTGTTCGCAGTGAATGTTGCTACAGAAGATGCAGAAAGACCAGAAACATCCCTCTGCTCTTTGGCATGGATGAGGAGCCTGTTGCCCAGGATTTGTGCAAAGGACCTGCGAATCTGAGATCAGCATGCTCACAGGATATTAATACAGGGTAGGAATTGTATTTATTTATTTTTAAATAATGTTTAACTGTTAACTATATACTCAGATTAATTTTCTTTAAAGGGACAGTGACATACTGGTGTCTCCACCGTCACGATTAGAGTTTGCAAAGCCCAAAAGACAAGAGGATGTTCCTGTGAAAAGGTCAGCTTATTTACTTTGTGTGCATTCAAGGGCTTCTCATAAAAAAATGGTGTCAATTTTAGAATAATGGAGGTGAAATGTTCATTTAGATTCACGGTGATGTTTTTTTTCATAATTCTTTACCATTTTCATGAGAGCTTTTGCTTCTCCCTTGAACTCAAACTCTAATGACTCCATCATTATTATGATGATTATTATTATTATTAAGCAAAGCACTTTTTAATTAGGTGTATTTGTTTTTTCTTTGTTCCATTACCTGTTGAAAGCATTCTTCAGCTGAGTGTGGAATCCAAGACATGTAATGAACTGCTGTTTATTTTTTACAGGCAGTAGTAGTATTTATCAAATCTCTCTCTCTCTCTCTCTCACACACACACACACACACACACACACACACACACACACTTGTGCACAAGTCATTCATGAAAATTGTTTATAGTAAAAGTGTTTATTTATTATTAAAAAAACACAATTAATAAAAAGTATGCATAATTAATTTCCACCATAAACAAACATAAGTGTGTTTGTAGCTTAATGAATTATTAATGTATTTATGTAATCAAGTTGATATTTAATCATTTATTTATTTATTTATAGCCCCACCCCTCAAAAACCAAAGGCAACACCTGCTAAAAGTGTTCATCAGATTGCTACCGACCAAGAAAAGCAGCAAAAGTGAGAGCTACTTTATAAATTTATGTCTTTCCATCATAGAGAGGCATCATTAGTACCAGTTTTACTTTTTGAGTGAGTATAAGAGGCAGTCATAATTGTTCGTTTCAGTTTACGGCAGCTATTTGAACATGCATTACATTAACAATTACAGATAGATTCATTGACGGTCACAGGGGTATTTGAACTGGTAGGGATTTGCATGGTGGTTCAAGTGAGGGGTGAAAATTTTATTTCACAAAATAAATATTTACATTTTGTTCTTGTTTCCATATTTTTTTATTTTACCAATCTATTAATGTTGGTTTATTTTCTATGATGAAAATAATCCCAATTACTGTCACATGTTGTTAACTGATTGGAACCACTAATTAAAAATCTATATATATATATATTACAAAATCTTTTATATTAAAATATTATATTAAAAATATTAACATAATAATATTAATATTATCATGTTTTATCTAGATTAAGAAGTTTAAATTATTACTATGAGAGTTTGTGAAGCATTTTAAATCTTGTTACTCACTTAAAATAATCATGATTAGACTTTTTTTCCTCCCCGGATGCCCTGCACTTCACCAACTATTATTATTTTAAAAAGGTTTAAGCTCACAGTATGAACTGCTACACAGTCTGATCTGAAGTGTTGAAAGCAGGGTCATGATTTAGTTTAGCAAAATGATGAAACTGGTGTAAAAGGCACTTATATATTAATGTTAATGTCCATACCTTTGGATAATCTGCTGATTAATCACTGCATCTATTAATGTGTTATTTAAGTAACGATGATTTAACATTTTTGTATTATTTGTTTGTGTTTACTGTGTGATCACAGGAGTAATGGTCCAAGTACATCTTCTAAAGTTGTAGCACAAAATGATTTTTCGCAACCTAACAGCCAGTCACCAGAAGCAGCAGCATCTAAAATTAAAGAACATTCTTTTCAGCAAAAAGTTTTCAGTGCCTTGCAGCTCAGAATAAACAGGTATGTTTGTGAAAATCATTTTTTTTCTGTAAAAATGTTCATTCAGACGATGATGAGTTTTTTTTTTTTTTTTTTTTTTTTTTTTTTTTTTTTTTTTTTTTTTGACCTACAAATAATTTTTACTGCTGTCAAGATGCAGTATTTATTTCCAGGTCAATTATTTTTGTTTAATGTATTAACATTTATTGTAACTTATTGCATTTCCTTAAAACAACAAACTTTCCAGTTTTCTTTTTTTAGCTAAAGTGGAAATTGAATCTTTTCATTTCATTCAGTGAATTCTATTTGTTTCTGCAGCTTTTTGATGGTGTTTAGTGTGTTTTAAGGTGGAATTGTGTCGTATGTGGTATTTTAATGTTTGTGTGTCTAAACTTACTTTAAACAAATTGGTTTATTTTAGAAAACAGCCGTCTGAGATGACGGTCAGAGTTCCTTCACCACCTTTATTGGATGATCAGTTTATGATCGTGGAAGATGATGCTCCCATCCGATTCGTCATTCCAAAAAAGGCTGAAGCTAATCCAAAAGGAAAACCGACACCGCGAGCAGTTCTGCAAAGTTAGATTTAACTAAGAAAATCTCTCAGAGCGAAATGTCTCCAAAACACAAAGATGAGTCCGAAGTCAACAAAAATAAACCTGCTGGAATCAAATCAAAAACAAAAGCAAAGCACAGAAAGACTCACGATGTGAATGATGTAGCTGAAGATGCTGTAAATGAAATGGAACAGCCTGTTGTTACAGCCAGCATTGCACAGCTAAAGGATGGTGAACAGCCCTCCTGTGCAAATCCAGAAAGGGAACAAGATTATGATGATCCAACAGGTATGAGCATGTCCATTTTTGAATAAAATGAAAATTTATATTAAAATAAAAAATATATTATGATACTAAGCATTTGTTGAACAGGAACTATTTTTTAATCAAAAGCTATTTTACAAATTATTGAAAAAATGAACAAATATTTTTATTAATTTATTGAAATAAAAAAACGTATAGTTTAAGTAAACATTAATTATACAGTGATGTTCACTTATTCATTTTAAGTTACAGGTGAACAGAAGACAAGGCACAAAAACAAAGTTAATCATCATGGCAGTAAAGAAAAACCAGATGATGGTGCCATCCTCCCAGTTACAAAGCCTCAAAAAAACACTCAGAAAAAGAAATCGGACAAAGTTACTAATGATGCAATTAATGAAAAGGAAGAAGCATCATTAAAAGCAAAGAAGAAAAGCACCAAAGCAAAGTCCAACATGAACACTGGTGCATCTGAGAAAGAGGTTACTGGCATGGGAAAACAAAATAAGCAAGTTAAAGCCCAGAACACAGCAAAGCATGAGAACAAACAGCGCGTAGAACAGAGGCAAGTGGAGAACCACAGTCGTACTAAAACTCCCGTCAAACCGACTGGGTCACCAGAAATCCAAAGCACCTGTACAGGTTAGTACATTCAACAGCAATGAACTTTAATCCTAAATATTTAATCATCACTTTAATTCAGTTGCTTTATATACCACTTGCATAGACATATTTGTAGGAAATGTAAATATTTAGGCATGTATAGTTTCTTAGTTTTAACTGTTGTATTTATTAGGTATTGGAAAGGGTTTGCTTTTAAACACAAGCTCAACAATCAATGCAGACGATCTATATTGAGTTAATTTGATCTGATTTTAATCTGATTTATGACATTAACTAATTGTAGAGTGAAATCTTTACTCTTCGCTCACCAGTTCCCTGCACTTGCTTAGTGACAACAGAGTTACTGACTAGTGAATTATATTCATCCGTCCATTATCTTCCGCTTTATCCTCTATTAGGGTCGCGGGGGGGTTCCCCGTGCCCATGCAGGGGAGAACGTTTCAGGAGCTGGGCAGATACACTCAGGACAGGGGGGCAATCTATCGCTGGGCACACACAAACACTCTACATGGGGCAATTTGGAGAATTCACTTGACCTTGAGCCATGTTTTTGGACTGTGGGAGGAAACCGGAAAACCCAGAGGAAACCCACGTGGACACGGGGAGGACATGGAAACTCCACCCAGATGGGGATTCGAACCGGGAATCCCTAGCGCTGAGAGGAGAACATGCTAAACCACTAAGCCACCGTGCCGCCCTAAGTGAATTATGATTAAATTCCAAAACCTTGCAGTTTGTCATGAATCAGAGTTTTGCACTCTGTACTGTGACTGCGCTTCACTCTTACTTTTACTGAAAGTTCTGCTATCATTTTTATTGACTTTTCAGGAATTTTCAGAAAAACACCGCTTAAGGGGAAAAATGTAAAGAAGATAAAAGAAGTATTAAAAATAAAGACACTCTCTGTGCCTGAGCCTGAAGTTATTACTGAGCGCTGTAGTAAGAGGAGAAGGAAACCACCTGGAGAATGGTGGCTCACTCAACTGGAACATGACACACAGGAACCCGAGGAATCTCTGGCTTTACAAGTGTTTACAACGAATAAGAAAAGCAGAAAGAAAGCAGCACCAGTTCTGAGAGAGTCTGCTGATGAGGAAATCCCTAAATCATTACTGAAAAAGCAGAACAAAACTCAGAAACCATCAACTGTTCGAAAAGTGAAAAATGTCCCGAAGTCCCAAACTGAGATGTCCAAGTCTAATGTCCCTATACACCTGAAGAATCGTAGAAGAACAGCTGACAAACGGAAACTAAAGTCAGGTGTTTCAAACCATCGTGAATCAACACCATGTGAGACAAGTGAAGAAATGGAAGACTCTGAGCCTCCACAGGAACTCGCTCCAGTCGTCTGTAGTCCTCTGAGACGGAACAGCGTGACTCCCGGTAATGAGAACATTTATATAAACCTTTAGCATTGAAGTTAAAGATGCACACACCTCAATTAAATCTTTTTCATTCATGAGTGGTGGCTCATGTTTAGTGTTTGTATGTTTTAACTGCCAGCCATTGCTGGATGTAACAATACTGACTCTCTCTCTCTCTCTCTCTCTCTCTCTCTCTCTCTCTCTTTCTCTGCCTCTCTCACTCTCTCTGACTTTTTCTCACTCTGACTCAATCCGTCTGAATCGTTCTCTTTCTGACTCCCTTTCTCCCGTTATCTGACTCCCTTGCCGTCCGTCTTTCTTCATCTCTCTGACTCCCTCTCTTTCTCCCTGTCTCTGACATTTAATCAGTTGAATAACAAATAAAATATGAATGTCAACCCTTATCACAAAAAGCAGCTGCAGACTATTTATAAATTCCTATGTCTGAGTCAATCTAGGCTCAAATTTCAAAGTCAAAGTGACCATTTTATGTTGTTTTTGATGAATATAAAATATAGCTTGATTTACTGTAGTTTTGAGCTGTAAAATCCTCCCTCATCGCTTCATTCTCACTGTCTCTAGTTGTTTTTGTGTTGTTTAAAGGTTTGTTGTGAAATATTGGAAACGCATCATTGTGCTCTGGTATATGAGTAATTTGCTGTTAACCTTATTAATGTTTTTTGTTTTTATTATTATAATTTTTTTATTCAGGAGACAAACGATTGTTTTCTAAAACCTACACACGGGACACACTTAGTGGATCTGCTCAGAAATGTGTTCCACATGAGGAACCCGACCTTCTTCCTGAGAAACGGCAAAGGACATCTCGAAGAAACTTTTGGGAACTTCCTCAGTTCCAGCAGACTACTGATGATTCCTTATCACAGGACTGTTCTCCACTAAGGTCCAGGCTGATGATGCCACCACCTGATGATGCAGTTGACAGCAGAGTGGTTAGCTCTCGTAAAGCAGTTGGTCGTTTGAAGAAAAAAAGTCAAGCTAATTTGATTAGCACTCCCAAGTCAGCTAAAAGTTCTTTGGCGACATTTGGTGCTATATTGGCCTCTGGAAAAAACAAGTCCTTAACAATGAAGCGATCGTCATTCAGCCGAAAAGGTCGTAGAAACCTGCTGCACTCTCTTGAAGATCAGTCTCAGCAGTCCAGTGAGAACCTTCAGAACAGTGAGCAGTGTGGAAGCAGCCACGCTACATTTGAAATCTGTACAAGTGGTGTTACAACAGAGTCTTTTGCTGCCAGGAAATCCGGCACTCGGATTTTAAGGGGCTCCAACCAAATGGCTGAGTATGTGACCCTACAATGTTTTCATCTTAATCACAGTGATGTAATTTATTTTAAATGAATCCTTTCCCCTTTTTTTAAGGGATGTTCCTGTGAATGATGAAGCAATGGCAATAGTTGAGGTTGAACTGTTTGAAGAGAATGACAGTAAGTCACCTATTATTTTTTATATACACATTGTAAAATTTTCTTTTAATATAAGGCTTAGTTTTTAATATATATTTTTTAAATTTATGTCATTAAGGCAATGTTTATCTAAAGCATTAAGTTTTTGCTTCAGAGGTTATAGCTAACTGGAAGCTTAGACTTTATATGCGTGTTTGAGTGTCCAGAAAGGCGCCATCAAATAGAATGTATTATTATTATTATTATTATTATATGCAGTGTGTAATTAGGAGACAAATGGGGCAAACAAAAGTTAATCTTGAATTCATATAAAAACATCGTGATGCTCTAATACTACAAAAAGAATGTGCTTGATTTTTCACTTCCATTGGAGACGTTTCTATATTTGAGGGCAATGTTGCATTGAGCACTTTGTAACACATCAATGAAACACTGAGTATCGTGGTTAACTTTTATTTAAAGTGCTGGTTTGTTTGTGTTAATAGAACAAGTAGACATGAAAATATAATGATGTTTGATGTAAAAAATTACAGGCAAATCATTAAAATGCAGCTCATTAAAAATTAATCATTTATTTGCGAAGACAATTGTAATTGTAGTGTAACAAAATAAATCCTAATCTGTTGACTTCTCCAACATAAATGTGTTCAAATTTAAAAGTAGCAGAGAGCGAGGGAGCAGAGTGATAAACTCTTTAAGATTATTTCTTTTTTGTAATATTCTACTTGTTTTAGCAAATTGAAAATGTGACAATAAGTCAGGGACAAATGTTGCAATGTTAAATTTAAGCACACAAAATTTAGAATGTTTACATAATTTATTGTATTTAATTACAGGTTTGCCGCTATCTAAGGCCGCTCCTCAGAAGTGGCATAAACCCCGTGTCCTGTCCGATTGCGATCTTTGTGGCCCACCATTGAAGCCGGTGGTCCTCGAAGCTGAAGACTGGGATAATCTGTATCTCTGGTTGTCTTACATGTGGCCCTCCAACTCCAAAAGTGCGTGCTCAGTGTTAACACTGTAATGCAGAACCTCTGTGGGGCCTTGAGCTTAAACCTGTCATTCATTTTTTAAAACTTGCATTCTTTTGTCCTGTCCCATTTAATTTACAGTGCTGTTATATAAGTAATATTATTTTTACCATCAGATTGCCAGGTTATCAGTCCAGATGATTTTCATTGGTACTGTCACAGTGGAAGAGCAATGGGTCACATGATTGACCTTCAGAACAGCACTTTCACAAGTGGCAAGATCCTGTTGGGTTCCTTCATGAAAAAACCAGCACAGGTCGATGTTGATACAGTAACTGTAAGTATCATTAGTGTATTACAATCACATATCAAACACTTCTGCTTTGAATATTTTCATAGCAAGTTATCCATAAAGAAATATGTTAACATTTTAACCTTTTAATATATATTTTTTTTCACAAATGTAACTTTTTATTTAAATGAAGAAAATATTACATTTATTATTTTTTTTACTAACTTCTTTTTTAATTGTAGTCATCAAATAAATTTTTATAAATACTGTATATTAAATTTGGGGTCTGGCTTATTCATGTTTTTGAGATTTTAAATGAGATTTGATGTTCTTTTTAAATCAAGGTTTTCAACGTCGCATCGAGTTGTGTCCGTGTGGAAATCAATGGTGTCAAGCAGCTCTATGACTCAGGACGAACATTTTGGACGCAATCTGGTAAGAATCATGTCGTGAAGTTCAGATGACTGTAAACCGTTTTTGTGTTGACTCATCATTTTTTTTTTGTCTGGTCACCAGGGCAGTCTTACAGCATCCACAACATGTGCCGTGAACCAGCCGTGTTATGGTACCACAGAATGTTCCAAAATCCTTCCCAGGACTGATGAGTGAGGAAGCTTTTGAGGAACAGTTGACATCCAGCATTCCTTTAGCATTTGTATGTGTAAAGCTAATGAGCCTGATTGTTGTGACTTTGAGTTGTAGATATTTTGCAGCTTTTAAACGCTTACAGATGTAATCAGAATATTTTGTTTATAGTTGTTTTATGTAAATAGGTTTGCATCCAGCAAATTGAAAACAAATATGATTTTCATTGTATGGTTTTTAAAAAAATATTTAAAGAATTGTTGATACTGTCCTGTCTTTAATAGAGGGCACTCCTGTAGAATCTAATTAGAACAGTGCTGCACATAAAGAAAAGTATGTGGTCACTAGGGGGCGTTATATCACTGTACATACATAACTGTCCACATTAATGTTAAAATTAAGATATTTGAGGTACAGAATTTTAGACAAATGAATGAAAATGCTGCCACATTCTTTACATTTAATATTTTATTATTATCCATTTTTAAACATATTTTCCAAAGTAATGTTTAAGACCATTATTGAGATGCCTGAAGTAAGACTAACCCACAGTAGATGCCCTATTCAGACTGATATACAGAGGCCATTACTTTATTTAGTGCCTGTAGCAATTTTTAGGTCTTTGTTCAAAAGTTTACCAGTTATTGAACCAGTTTACCGTCTGGTCCATCGTCATTACTGCAGACCTGTACTCTATCCGAATTCATATTTCTGCTCAAATCAAACTGCAATTTAAAAAAAAAAATAAAATGAATATTTTCATTTTAAACATAATGAGTGCTATGTAATTCACGATTGGTTATTACTTTTAAAATAAAAGGACAAAAAAATATATCCAGTTTTAATTGTGGAGTTATCAGTGTAGTGAAGTCATTTATCAGCACCGGTGTTACTCTGTAAACTTGCTAATAGCACTGATCCTTTAGGTTTTAAGTGGATTCTACAGCTAGTTGGATATAATAATGTAACTTTACCACAGTACAGTATTATAAAGACCCTTAAGTAAAGATACACTAGAAACATTATTGAGGACTCTAAAAAGTCTTAATTATGTTCTGAGAATTGTTCAAATCATTTTTAAAGTCTTATGATTTAGGACAGTAACTGATATTTTACACAAAATCCTAATCAAAAGGACAGAATCCTGGTTAAGGGTGGCATTAATGCTGGGCATCAGTTGTTTTTGTGGGAACTAAACGTTAATGCAAAATCGAATGCTGCCAAATGCAATTTATGTAAAAAAGAAAGCAGGATGTTCAGTTTGGGACAGGAAGGTTTTTATGTCATCAGTTTTAAAACTCTGACCCAAATCCAACAGTGAATTTAGAAATGAACTTTTAATTTTACTGTTTGCTTTTTTAATTGCAATTTTAATTTATTGTAAAATAAATAACATATTACTCCCGCAGTTGAATATATGCTTATTAAATTACAAATGGAATAAAATGATGTGTTTAAATAAGACAAAAATGTTTCTTTGCAAAAAAAGAAATCTTGGGAAATGTTTGGATTGGATCTTTCAGCGGATTAGTGTCACATTTTAATTAAACTTTTGACAGGATTTTCCAAACTGACGTGAAGTGCATTGGTCTAAGCTGTATAGATTTTTATAAGGACAATCTGTAGACATTTTCTATTAAAGGCACTGCATTTAAAAGCGACTGCTGTGGACAGACAGTTTGTGTTGACTGTAATTGACGGTGACTCGTAAGTTGCATTTGATGCCATTAACCTTTTTTGTCCAAAAATCTATAACTACAATTAATGCTTTAACAAATTATTGCCATAACATTTGGCATAATTAAGTAACCTTTTTTCAAAGGTAATCATTTACACAACATTATTCTTTTTAGTTTAATGCAACTGTGTTTTGTTTTATTTTATGCACCTTTTTTAGATTCAGATCCAATTTCATTCAGTTTCTAACAGCAGTGCCATAAATATCTCATTTGTGTCCATTTAGGTTTTATTTTCCGTTACCTTCTACCTTTTATAAGGCATTTTACTGCGACTTTATCTGTTGATGATGTGGTGTGTTGTCCTATTATGTGTATTTCTTTTAAACTAGTTCCATGTTGATTGTACAGTAGTTTTCTGCCAACTGAAGAATTTTTAAAAATTGATTACTCTCCTGTTGGATGTATTTAATTTTTATTGTTCAAATTCACCAGTACATAAAAGTCTGTATGTCACCTACTTTTAACTGCCAAGAAATTTGTTTTCAAAATGCAAATTATACGTATTGTATTTATACTTGATTGTGTGGGTGGAGAGCTGGGATTGTTACAGTGCTCATTAGGCAGGATAACAATGTCACACTGCAGACATACTGAGATGATCACCCTCAGGAGTTGTTTTTGGGTGAGTGAGTGAAAACTGCAGCTGTTAAAAGACAGAGAACTCTTATCCCGGGAACCTTCCCAAGGTCTTCTTGCTGTGAGTAGTACCAATACAAAGTTCTTTCCATTATGTTCAATGTTTTTAACCTTATATCTACAATAAAATTTAAATAATCATTGACTGTTTTGGAAACACCAAATTTTCATATTCATATTTTAAATAACTGCTGGGGGGGGCACGCTGGCTCACGGGTTAGCCTCTTGGGGCTGGGGATTCCAGGTTCGAATTCCAATCTGGGTGGAGTTTTCATGTTTGTGTTTGTGGGGGTTTTTTCCAGTTTCCACCCACAGTCTAAAAACATGGATTCAAGGTGAATTGAATGCTCTAAATTGTCCCCTATAGTGTGCTTTTGTGTGCATCTTATTGTGTGGTTTGCTTTATTTACTGCTTTACACTTTAAATACAGATCTGTCCTCATCCTTTAACCAGGCTGGTTAAAATGAACAATGACACTTAACAATAGTGTATTTTTATTTGATTCATTTATTTATTTTATTTTTCATTTTTTCTCAAACCACAATGTGATTCAAAGGTTACAGTGCATATGCTTTTGTAAGAAGTGACCTTTCTTGTCATTGCATGTCATGATGTTCTTGTAGCTTTTGCCCTTTACAATCAGCCGCTTTGCATGTGCACATTCCAGGAAGACCATGCCATCTGTACGGTTTCCTTTCTACATTCTACAGAGTTTATGTGCTTACAGGTTAACAGTGAGGTTAGAACTTAATCTCACCTACAGAGTCTGCCTCCGGCGGCTAAATTACACATATTCAACGGTTGCATTTATTTAACCAAGTGACCCGTTTCTCAAGTTTATAGCTTTTACTCTTCCAGTGCTATACTGCTCAACTGCTCTTTTAAATAAATATCTAATGTAGACTTTGTGCTCACATGTTGGCAGCAAGAAAATCAGTGGGAAAAGTCAGATAAGGTTAATACAAGTTATCAACTCCAAACCGCACTGATAAGTGTCTTCTCACATTTTAGTGAGTGCAGAGGGGGCAGGAGTTCAGGTGGTGAATAGCGGTGACGGCAGAGATCAGTGATACATCAGTGAACCTGCTGAGAGGTCCAAATCACTGCGTTCTAAAGAAGGTACTTATTTTTCCTTCTTCAAAACCTTTGTCCTTTTAAAATCCAGTTAGTTGATGCATTATGGATGCTTTTTACATTTTGTCCTGACCTAAAACTGTCTCTTGTGAGGTTTTAATAACTTCAGCAATAGCAGCTTTAAATTTGATGCTGGGCAGCAAAAATTCATAAAAAACAAAAACATTTGAGGACACAGAGCAATCTTTAAACAATCCTCAATCTTGTATTTCTCCAGATCCCCCAGGGTACTAGTGCCTCTCATGTAGAGTAATAAGGCGTTTGAGTCAGAAGACTGCAATCATATCCAAACTGTGTGCTTGCTAAACCAATTGTGCGAGTCTGAATACATGTTTTGATCCGTGTACTGGAAACTGCAACCATGACTCAATTGTAGCTTTTAGTTAGATGACACCACATTTTCAAATACAGCTTTTAGTTTCTTTTTTTTAGCTCTTTTTTTTTTTTAGTGCAAAGCTTTGTAATGAGGAGGCAGGAGGTCTTCCTCTTCACTGGCATCCTGTTCGTAATGCCAAGTGTAAAGAGGGGAAAGAGATGTGTGAGGAAGGTGTGAGTTCTGTAAAATCAGTGGGTCAGAAGAGCAGGACACAGCTGAACCAATGACCTTGAACTCTGATTTAGTGCATAAAATAGTGAATAAAATTATTTATTCATTTATTAATTGTCTTTTGCTTAATCCTCCACAAGGTTCATTGGGGGGTTCCCCCATGTCATGCCCATCCCCATCCAGGGCAGAACATTTCGGGATTCGAACCTGAATCCCGAGCACTGGGAGGCGAATGTGCTAAACACCACACCCCGTGTCGCCCCTGAGAGCCTATTGGCATCTTTATATTCATTATAGTATAAACAATAGTGCCTGTTTTTTTTCTTGATGCCAAATGTGCTTTCAGTCCAACACTGAGAACCTGTATGTCTCATTCAGTCTTCGGTTATGAAATGAACAGTTCCCCTTCAGTTAAACCCTAATTTAAATATCAATTGATTTATTAATAAAATTGATATTATTATTATTATTGCTATTGGTATTAATTGTCCAATTGTATTAAATGTACTAAATGGCTTAACATGCTTATGAGATTTCTATCGCTTGGTGTTGCAGGTAGTGACAGGTCATCGACGCTGATTCATGTTGCAACATAAAGTAACGTGTGATGAAGGTACAGTGAATCCCAATCAATTTTAAAAGATCATTAAAGCGCAGTGCACATCATTTAACACAATCACCTCTAAATTAACCCTTTCACTTCTATGTTTTAACAATCTATACCATTCCACAGATACCATAATATAAAGCTTAAAATTAAAACCAGAATTTTACAAATATGATGCTCACACATTCTCACACATGCTCATGTCCTGCAGAATTCATTTAAAGCACCTGACAGTATTATTGCTAAAGCACATAGCGCATGGGTCTTTAATAGAAACAAGTTGATGGGTTTGATTTCCCAGTTGGGATGAACAAGGGTGGCTTTTTCTGATGAGTGTCTATAAACCTGCGTGTGTCTTTTTTTTTTTTTTTTTTTTTTTTTTTTTTTTTGGGGGGGGGGGGGGGATTTTTTTTGGTTTCTTTTCACATTTCAAAGACATGCAAACAGATTAATGAGACAGTAAATCGTAAGTGACTCAGTTGGGAAATATCTATTGATGCTGTTCAGAGGTTAAACACCAAAAGCACTGCCAACACATTTCTGCAGTTAAGCTGTAATGCTTTTGGAGAAAACATAAGCTGACATTAAAAAAACATTCATCGTCCACAAAGAAAGGACCTTGTTTCTCCTAACCTGGTGATTTGAGTCCTGAGACGAGAGCACTAATTATTTTATTAGTTTGTTGTGTGTTCTGACATCCCTCTTTGCTCCAAAGCAGTTTGGCATCTTGTAATGCAATTGTAATCTGAAACTGCTGCTCAATGAAGTGTGCGTCCTTTACTGTTTGCTTTTTTAGTTGTATTTGCTTAAAACATCTCCTTTAAAGCATTGCCAGCCCTGCTGACGGCTCAAATTAGCACATTCACAATACAGACAGATTTATTTAGATCTTTTTTTTTTTATCAGTTGCAAACAAAAAACACAGTGGTTTTAGAAACTGATCAGGCTTAAATTGCTACAGTTTCTCAGAAATATTCACAGTAACATTTTCTATAAATCCTGTATATATAATGCATTATATTTACAGGATAAAGTATTCATAATGCTTAATAACATTTGACATAAGCTGTTGTTAATGTATCAAGATGTTTTAATGATTGAACATAAGGTTTTATAGCACAGAGACATAATGCATTATAATATGCACTTAATTCAACTTTTGATTCTTTGGATGGATGGATAGCCATTTTTACTTAAAAGAAGATAATTACTCTTTATTGAAAGTCTGTAAAGAGCATTTCAAAAAAGGTTATTATGCCGTCAAAGAGCTTTTATGAACAGATATGAGTGCTTAAGTCATTTCAGTAGAAGCATAAATACAAATGTTATAAGCCTTATGGGATGTTGTTATAATACTTTATAAGTGTGGTTATTAACATCTGTAGACATTAACAAAGGCTTTATATAAAGCATTATGTGTACTTTATAAATGTGTTGATAATGCATTATGAATACAGAATTTAGGTGAAGTGTATTTACTATAATCCTCAGGGTTATTTTATGAGTGTATATATCTTAAACATGCAAAAACATCAGTATAGTTATCAACTGAGACGTTGTTTGATGTTTTTGTCGTTAGTGCAAAAGGTCTTCCTTAACCTAAAGCACTGGGACACATTCACATCCGGGTAATTAATTAAGTGCAAACGGCAGTGAGTGAGAGTAAACTTTAGTGGTCAGCATGTTCTCCTCTCAGCACTAGGGATTCCTGGTTCAAATCCCAATCTGGGTGGAGTTTCCATGTTCTCCCCATGTCCACGTGGGTTTCCTCCGGGTTCTCCGGTTTCCTCCCACAGTGAAAAAACATGGATCAAGTCAATTGAGTTCTCCAAATTGCCCCATATAGAGTGTGTCTGTGTGAGTGAGTGTGTGCCCAGTGATAGATTGGCACCATGTCCTGGGTGTATCTGCCCAGCGCCCAAAAACCCCCCTGGATGGGCATGGGGAACCCCACTGCGATCCTAATAGAGGATAAAGCGGGAGATAATGGATGGATGGATGGGTTTTAAGGATTGTATCAACCAAGGCACTATTTTTTTCAGCTGAACAGATTTGACTTATGTGATGTTCTGAAAGTATACTTATGTATCACACATGCTCCCCTGACGATCACTCTTACATTATTGATGGAGGGGATGTTCTTCTTTTTTTGTGTGTGCTAATCCCTATTTATTTATTTTTTTCCCTTTTAGCCCTGGTGACAATCGATTTCCTGCTAAAGGCTGCTCCTTACAGACAGCATGAATGTGACACTGGCTCATTAACAGAGAACAGAAGCAATGTTGACGTCTATATATTCCATCCTGTTACCTTTGCTTGGTTTAACCTGATTCATTTGTTTTCGTGCTGCCTGTGTATCCACATGTTTAGGTAAGACACTTATAACTGTTACTGTTTATCTTTTTGATGCAACCTAAATTCTGGAATCTGTGCTAATAGCTGATGGGGAGACATTCATTCACCCATGCACTGTAAGACACAGAGGGTGATGAGACATCTGACTTGAGCTGTTGTTTCATTAGGCTGCAGGCCTGAAGAATTTGTCCAGCAGACGTAGAATCCCCCTTTCTTGCTTCAGTGACTCTGTCGAATGAGCCGTCCGCTGTGATGTATGCTGTGCCACAGGGGCAGCAAGGAAATGAACATCTGTATAGTGGATCCTCAGGTGGGACAAAAGCACAGCTTGAATTTATGAATGCTCAACAATAAGATGAAAAGTGCACAATCTAGCAGAGCTTTTTAGCCTCCCTGCTGCGCCACAGTTCATCAAACACAATGTGTTTGTGGAAATTTGTGTCCGTTCGGTCAATGAAGTCTTTGTGAGGTCAGGTTTTCCATTCCAAATGTTCCCCCAGCGTTGACGTCAGAGCTCTGTGTTAACCATGTCTTTAAAGCTATTTATAAAAAATGATTTATTAATGTTTTTAATATCATTGATTTAGTTATTGAATCTGCTACATATTACAATACTACATTTAACATAAAACAGCAGGATATCTTTATATATATATATATATATATATATATATATATATATATATATATATATATATATATATATATATATATATATATATATATAGTTGTAATACTTGTCCTGTTAGTTGTAGCCCTGATGCTGGCAATAAAAAATGCTGACATTAAATTCTGCCTTTGTGGCTGATCTGCTCCATTCATCATTCTGTTAGCCTAATGCACAAATCGTGATTTAGCCAAACTAAAGCAACACATACACACTCTGCCTTAACAAAAGTACATAATGATTCATGTTCCAGTCTGCTTATTATTTATTTTCATTTGTCCATTTCTGCTTATTATTCCTTTAAATGATTTTCTTTTATTTGGGCAGGTGATGTGTGATGGATGGTTAAATTCAGTCTGGAATTCTTTTCAAAAAAGTCATGCTGGCTGCTTAATTCACGAATGTATAAAACACGCAGAAGCTTTAAATGAAATTGAATTGATAAGCTTTTTTTATTTTTTGCAGACTGTTCAGCATCATTAATCTTAAAGCTGTTAACGTGTGATCCAGGAGGTGAAGTTTTAGGTTTGTACACACCATGCTAACTGGCTTAATAAGGTTTGTCTGGTTCTGCATTTCCAAGTTTTTGGACTTATCACCTCTATATTAGTTTATATTATATTTCATTCCTTATTGCACATGCCCAACGGTGTCATTAGGTAAAATAATAAAAAGGTAATGACAATTAACAAACATTGAAAAAAAGTATTTCTACTTCTACTTTAAAATTGAATGCAAGATCTCTTTTTATTGAGCTTATTGATGTCTATTTGCGGTCAGTGCATTACTTATTTACCAAGTCACATTTCAAATGTCTATTGTTAACACTTTCACCAAATGATTGTCGTCTTAGTTTTATTTTACAAAAAAACGTCCACAAACTGAAAACATCTTTCTTTTTATCCTCGTCAGTCTTATGTTTAACCATGTAACTTTTGTAGAGTAAAAGGAAGTAAGCAAAACTCTGCGTATTTAAAATATTGCATTGATTACCACAACTAGTTGTAATAATGTAGTATTGATTTATATGCCCGATTTCAATTGTTTTTGTAAATACTTTCTTGGTCCAATTTCTTGGTACTGCACATAAATTCACATAATGGTGAATTTTTTTGAATTATATTTCTACACTGTTATTTATTACAATAATTAGAAATATTTTTTCAAGTGCAAGTTAAGCACCTTGTGCAAAAATGCCGTAAATGTCTCATGACGTCATCTCTACAGGCTAACAAAGTCCAATATTCAACCTCAATCTACATTTTTATTACTTTTATTACTATTAAAAAGGCATTTGTAGGCTAAAGACGAGTCAAAAGGCCAACAGTGAGATGAGTTTCTATTCATTTTTAATAGCTGCCTTATTGAGTGTATTGTGTAATGTAGCTCTTTTTACTGACATTACATTTTTAATGTTGTCATGTTTCACTGTTGGTTTTGTTAGTTATTTTAAAAGGGGCCAAGTTAACTTTTTGTTATTATTAAATTCTCTATGTATGTATTAAATTGAATGTCTCTGCAGTTTCTGGTTTTATTACAAAGTCTGGAGTTGTTGTATTATTACCTCCTCTAAGGTGTACTTAAGCATAAGCAAGCAGTCAATTTTTTATTGGCAGAGTTTCTAAATTCAGCACACTGGCCGAGTTCCACCTTCCTAATGCATTCAATGGTCAATCCGGGAGCTTTTAGACGTCAAACTGTGTGTCCAATATCCTGTAGCTCTTTGTAATCAAGAAGGCAATTAATTTAAAAGCTTTAGAGAACTTCTTTCCACAGTGATGGTGACATTTTGCACTGCTGCATGGAACATGGCCCATTATTTTCCTAAACAAGAGTCATGGGGCTTTTAAAGTAGAGATGACCGAGTTGATAAAAAGTAATGTATGTGCGCTGGCTGAGTCCCAGGTGACGTTACTTCTGCTTTAAAGTGTGAACACGTGCAAAGAACATAAATCCATGATCATAAATGATACAGAAGCAAGGACTTCTGCCTCAACATCCTTGATGCCTTTCAGGATGATGGGGATTGATACTTGATTGAGATTTTCTGCCAGTTTCTAAATGGGATCGTTTACAAAATATGAAAACGTATAAAATGTCAGTTATCATAAAAAAATGTTAACCTTAAATCTAAAAGCAATTATTTTGAATGGTCTATCAGTCAATTTTGTTGTAAGAAATTTAAATTGACAACAAAAAATATCATAATCAACAAAAGCAGATATTGCTCAGGACATGTTATGGAGACAGGCATGGTGAATGAATTTAATCTGGGAATGTGGATCAAAATGTTTGTAAAAGCTCATTAGTATTTAACCCTTCATTAAATTATTAATGTTAGCTACATATTGTGATTAAAAAAAGATCTAACAGACTGACAAAATATTTTGACAAAAATAAATATCTAAAAGTCATTAATTAACCCTATAATAAAGAACAAAGCATCTATACATCCTTCCACACATTACTAGCAAGTTGAACTCCTGGAAAAAATAGCAAGAATAAAAGTGTTAATGAAATTTGGAAAACCTAAGATCAAAATTTTGGTGGGAGAACTGATTTATTGTTGTGGCTGGATATAATGGTAGCAACCATTGTTTTATAAGGATAGTGTGTGTGTGTGTTTTAGTGCCATCAACAATTATGTGAAATTTGAAATCTTATAAATCCTTTAGAAACTCAATAATTAATAGTGATCTCTTTTTTTTGTCATATAGTGAAGATCTAAACAAATCAAGCTTTTAATACATGTGCAATTTTCTTTTAGAGTGTTTCATCACACAAAATGTGATCTCTATTTCATCTCCTAAACTGCTTCTCATGTGTTATCCACAAAGGCATTCCATAGTGTGACTACTTCATTTTCACTGTTCTGTTTCCAAAAATACTAAAAGCAATTGTTGAGTGAAGTTTTATAAGTGAGAAATTCACAGCTGTGTTAGACAACTCGAACATTTCATCAAACATCAACCTTTCAAGGTTACTGTGATAAAACATAGACCTGGCAACGTCTTTGCAAAAGTCTTCCAGACCCTATAAAGCTTAAGTTTACTTATGATTTAAAACCATCTCTAGATAAATCACAGGTTTCATCATCTGTAATGCACACAACTGAAGCCAAAGGATTAACAACTTCTGTAATGATAAAAGAGTAAAGCTAGAAGCTACTGAGGGAAAGCAAAGCTAGAAATATTACACTTCAGCTGTGTAATTCTTGGAGACACAGCTAAATATAACTCCAACCCTCACAGCAATGTGTTTATAACATAGTATTCAGCATAAATCAGAAGAGGTGATGTTAAAATCCTAGACGGGAGAGTAAAAATGGAACGTAAATAGTATCCTGAAGCACAAGTGCTTAGATAGTAGTTTTTCATCCAGGATTTTGTTTTACATCTTTAATGTAACGGAAAAAAAATCTATAAGATCTGGATTCAGCATGCGCACACACATGTACAGTGGTATTTAAAACTTTGTGAACTTCAGAATTTTCTTATATTTCTGCATGAATTGGACATAAAGCTCAAAAAATATTTTGGTTATTTAATCATTAAAAAAAAATAAGGTCGAAAGGTCGTTAAGTAACATCAGCTTGTGAAACCTTGCAAAACTCATAAAGGCGTTTAGACTTCACTGATACACAGATGGACAAATTGTGGACAAAATTTTTCTATTAGACTTTGCTGGTTTTTATTAGAACATTTTTTGGATCACTGTAGGCAAGCTGTCCTGGCCCATATAAACCAAAGCAGCCCCGAGACGTTCTCCCCTGGATGGGCATGAGGAACCCCTCCCCGCGACCCTAATAGAGGATGAAGTGGAAGATAGTGTATGGATGTTCTCTTGTTAGTGGACTTTAAGAAGTTACTTTTGGATGTGTGTGTGACCTCGCAGAGTATTACCCACCTTGCCCTCAGGCATTATATTTGTTGTTTGACGACTCCTGGGAAGGGTCATGATAGTCTGCCAGGTCGTGCTGTTATCAGCAGAACAGTGGTTATTTTTGGCACACTATGACTGAATAACAGGCATGCTGATATTCTTTATTACAGGTTGTGTGTGTTAAACTTTTTCAAAGACATGACTTATGCACCGCTGACACAGCATCTGTTATCTAACATGCTAAAGACTTTAACCTGTCAGCTATTCAAAATCCACTAGTGTAAAAAAGACATTCAGAGACAATCTGAAGTGCAGTGAGGGGTTACAGCCATTAACTAGTTGTGTGGAGCCTCTTGATGGCTCTGACTAAGGTAGACCTCTCCACTTAGACCAGTGAAATACAGAAACAATTGTTTGAACTTTGGCAGAAGTATGTACAGTATGTCTATTTGATATTTGTTTAAAGGTATACCTCATTATTATTATTATTATGATTATTGGGGGTTCCCCATGCCCATCCAGGAGAGAACGTTTCGGGCGCTGGGTAGATACACCCAAGACAGGGCGCCAATCTATCACTGGGCACACACACACTCACACAGACACGCACACAGACACACTCTATATGGGGCAATTTGGAGAACTCAATTGACTTGATCCATGTTTTTGGACTGTGGGAGGAAACCGGAGAACCTGGAGGAAACCCATGCAGACACGGGGAGAACATGGAAACTCCACCCAGATGGGGATTCGAACCGGGAATCCTTAGTGCTGAGAGGAGAACATGCTAACCACTAAGCCACCGTGCTGCCTTATTATTATTATTATGGGGCGGGTTAGCTCAGTGGTCAGGGTGTTGGGCTTTCAATCTGAAGGTTGGGGGTTCAAATCCCAGGTCCACTGAAGTTACCAGTGTGGGTCCTTGAGCGAGACCCTTAACCCTCATTGCTGCAGGGATGTTGTGATTAACCCTGTTCTCACCTTGTAAGTCACTTTGGATAAAAGTGTCCAATAAATGACCCAATTTATTATTATTATTATTATAAAAATTCAAGGAAAAAAACATTTCTAAATCATATCATCATAATCATCATGTTAATTCTTGTCAATTGGTGATGATTGTCTTGTGTACTTTTAAGATGAAACATCATATGTACTGTTTAAAGAAATCTTATATTAAAAAAAAATCATTTTGGACCTTAACAAAGAGCCATCATGTGTGAGTTAGTTAGGGAACAGGTTTTGTAGTATAAGCAATAGTACTTTAAGGTTATAGAAAGTAAGGATATATAGCATGTTTTTTTTTCTATTACCTTAAGGCATGAATATTTTCCACAACAATATAGAACACTTGTCATTTAACAATGTCATTTACTCAATCAGACATATATATCAAATATATAACAGTTAAAAAGAATCTTGTGTAAGCACTAGCCTAAAAAGTCCCAAACTAACAACCAGTCAGCAGATTATAGGTCAATCATACAGCACTTGAACTGAAGCAGCACAAAGCAGACCCCATACAGATGTAATCTACCATCCTGTGAAGTACACACATCATATTCCAGCTACTTTTCTAGCACACAGCCTTTTACAGTATGTACAGCTGAACACTCTTCAGTACATTCACATAAAGAATGTACGCACAAAACATAAATTATTATTATTATTATTATTATTATTATTATTATGTGTAATTCATGTGGACTGGTGACTTTTGTATTACATGTAAAAGACAATATATACAGGGAAATATTTAATGGATATATATTTATATTTTATTTTTTCTAATCTAAATGCTCTATTGATCAGAAGCATGGTTAACTGAACTCATGTTCTCCCCGTGTCCGCGTGGGTTTCCTCAGGGTTCTCCAATTTTTTTTTGTTGCCCCATAAATTGCCCCATATAGAGTGTGTTTGTGTGAGTGAGTGTGTGCCCAGTGATGGATTGGCGCCCTGTCCAGGGAGTATCTGCCCAGCGCCCGAAACGTTCTCCTTTGGATGGGCATGGAGAACACCACCGCGACCCTAATAGAGGATAAAGCGGGAGATAATGGATGGATGGATGGTTAACTGATCATAGTGTATCCAAGGGTCAACACCACCAAAAATCTACATTTGTATATGTAATATCTTGTGATCTTGTATTTGTTTGTTAAATAAGCTTCTAAAGGTTTAAAATGCTTTAAATATCATTGCCGGGAACACATTTGAGTTATTATTAAACACACTGTAATTGTTTAAATGAAGAGCTTAGGAGCATAGATTAAAGGCCTTTTAGCCACACAGACAGTTTCACAGAGAAGACACCAAGAGTCTGCTTTCTTTCACCTTCAACAACTCTCCATCTTCAATCTCCATCGCTCAATGCTAACAGAAGGACCAGACCATTAAAACAGACAACCTGCGTTTAAATCTTTTTTTTCCTGAGCAGCTCCTGCGATTCCACCTTTTATTCACAGTATGGCCCTTTTTGGATTATTATTTTAACTCTGTGTCCGCATGGTTGAATGTGTGCTTGCATCAAAAGCCTGGATATTGTCCTAAAGCATCTTCTCTTAGATGCTCCTGTCTGTATGAGGACAACAGCTAATTCTACAGAGATGGTGGCAATTATGGATCATTCCTCTCTTTCTGTATGAGTAGCAATGCAATTAGAATGATACACCAAATGTGATTTGTTTGTGTAATTTTATAATGACAGGACTGCAAGGTAGCACACAACCCATCAAGCAGCATTATCTTAATCATGTTTTTATTAAACAAATTTTTTTATTATTATTATTTTGTTACTGCCAGTGTCTGAGTCTTTATTTTGGTTTCTTCTCAGTGCAACAGCCGCCAAACGTAGTGGATGAAATCCCAAAAGTGCTTCCTCAGTGAGACCGGAAGCAAGCCTTGATATCCTGATAAAGGACTGTGAGCCAAATTTTAGCATCACTGTAAGTGTTTGATTTGTTCTTGGGTAAAATGCCAAAAGTGCTTCAGTGTTTAATTTATGTAAATGCATTTCATAGTCACAGAACAGCCTTATAGTCTGATGCATTGTCCTAATGTTGAAATAATGTAAAACAATTCCCTAGATAGGATTTTGGGGAAAACTGGCTTAAATTCTAAAATAACATTAAACTTCTCTTATTAAGTCTTAGTTCTCTGCTCTGTGCATGGGCAGAAATATTGGGACATCTACACATTATACTTCCAGAAGCTTTTATGACATACTATTCTGAATTGGTCCCTTTTATGCAGCTATAACACGCTTTGAAGTCTTTTACAAGATTTTGCAAAGAGATTGGTGAAAATATTGCACATTCATCCAGAAGAACATTTGTATGGAGTTTGTATTGAATGTCAGGAAATTGTGGGGCACACTCAAGTTCATCCACATAAAAATAACTGTGCTCATAAAGATAGAAGCAATGTGTGAGAGAAGCAAAACCTAGTAGCTTTTTTATTTTTACATCTGTGGCAATAAGTTGTAGAATTTTCTAATGGGCTCCATTTCAAAATTTATATTTGATTTATTCATTTTGTAAGACAAATTCCTAACGTGCATTAACAGTTTATTTAAATGTGCAACTATTTTTCCTTTTTCCCCCGTGAAGCATTTACAGCCTGCTAAACTGCAGTGACTTAAAGACATGAGGCAGTCCAACTTTTAGGATCATGGTAAGAATACTGTTAATTTTTAATCTTTACAAACTGTATTCATGTAAAGTTAAAAAAATAAACAGAAATTGAATATACTGCATTAAATGCTGCCCCAATTTGAAAATGATGACGTGGTAATGGCACTGTTGATTAGACGGTTTATTAATGAGAGGTGGTTACAATTAATTACTTTCTTATTTCCGACTTTCATTTAGGACTTTATTGTCTGGTCAGCATTAATGACCATTTTCCAACAGCAGTGGTTACAAGCGATAGCACTAAGGTCCCTGAACATACTCCCACAAACACAAGGAGATCTTACACTTGCCTTATGCAGATTATTATTCTGCCCTCCAGGGGAGAACGTTTCGGGCGCTGGGCAGATACACCCAGGACAGGGCGCCAATCTATCACTGGGCACACACTCACTCACACACACACACACACACACACACACACTCTATATGGGGCAATTTGGAGAATTCAATTAAATTAAAAAAACCATGTTTTTGGACTGTGGGAGGAAACCGGAGAACCCGGTGGAAACCCACGCAGACACGGGGAGAACATGGAAACTCCACCCAGATGGGGATTCGAACCGGGAATCCCTAGCGCTGAGAGGAGAACATGCTAAACACTAAGCCACCATGCTGCTACGATTATTTTACTTATCAATTTTAAAGTTTAGTTTTACTGGCGGAGCTTAAATTATAGATCATTTGACAGTCGGTATGATTTCATTAACACAGACATGGTTTCTTACTCCATTGGAATATTCTGAAAGCCTGCTAATAACTGTAATGATGGTATTAACCATGTAGCACCTAAAACACATATTTAATGTCACATTGCCCCTTTCATTTACACATGAAATACAAAAAGTCAAAACACATAGCGTTTCAATAATGTTTTAAATAAAACATATGCAGGAATTGTATTAACATGATGGTTAGTAAAAAAAACAACACATGACTTTGAATAACAGTCATAAAACACAGTGTGAAACATTTACAAGAGGACTTCATAAATAAATATGCCTTAATGTTTTACTACCTGATAGGAAATTAGCTGCGATAACAATGCTTATTTTATTCTCACTCTGGGAACTAGAGCACGCTGCCCTGACCTGCCCTGTGATTTTCATTTTTTTAATACAGCCATTATAATTTAATAATAAGCCTCTAATGATCTGATTAGTTAAATGAGTTGTGTTAGAACAGTACAGTGTGACTCACTGACTCATTAGCACGTCTGCCTCTCGGCGCTCGGGATTCAGGTTCGAATCCAAATCTGGGTAGGGTTTCCATGTTTTCACCGTGTCCGTGTGGGTTTCCTCTGGGTTCTTTGGGTTCCTCCCACAGTTAAAAAAAAATGCATTCAAGGTAAATTGTATGCTCTAAATTGCATATGAAACCACCTGACCCTAATATCGGATAAAGTGGAGGATCAAAGAAGCGTAATTCCTTTGATTTCTCTAATATTTCTTCTAAAGGTGGGCGAGGCAAGTAAATGTGTTTAAATAGCCATGATTTAGAGCTCTTAGGCTTAATTAAGAGCCTTGTAAGTGGCCTATTTTAAGTAAACAGTCTGTTTTTACACCCCCACTTACTCTCCAGCCCCATAAAAGCAGCAGCACCAAGCTTTAAATACAGTATTCCTGTAAGATGCAGTTCTGACCATATGCAGCCCGTGGCAAGCCTGAGGCAGGATTTAGCGCAAAGTCAGCTTAGATCTCCTCAGCCTGAGAGTTCAGATAACAAATGTTTATACATAGTGAAAAGCAGAAAAAAGGAGCAGATGGTCTGCATTCAAAGTGCATAATATCACATGATTATGCTCATGCAAATAGCTTTAAAGTAGAGTTTATAAACCTACTTTACACACCTTACTCATGCAAGGTTTACCATCTGAATGAAGTGTTTTGTTCATAGTCATATAATTTATACTGGAAAGGAAGAGAGAGAGAGAGAGAGAGAGAGAGACTCTGGATTGGGGCTGTTGGTGTTTGTGACAGTTCTATATGAGCACAAAAAATTGTGGGTTTTATTTGATTAGTGTTTTTTAAAATGGGGTCAGATCAGGACATCATACTTTCCTCTGATGTCTGACTGGATAAGAATCATAGCTATGCACAGACATTTTCCAGAATAACCTAGAAATGATGACATGTGAGCATGTCCTAGGCTGACCCACCTCACTGGCTCTATTACTGTACACACTCTCCCTGTATTAAGACCAATTTCCAACCTCTTATATCTTTTCCAGACATATGCATTTTAACCATTTTGCAAAGCAAAAATAGATGTACCTTTCACTCTGTTATGATGGTGTGATTTCAGAAACATGCATTTGAACAAAATGGTAAGTGTATGATATGCATATATAAAATGTGACATGTAGGATTTTTTCCCCTTTATAAATAAAAATATCTATATAAATATATAATAAATAGTTTGGACTAAACAGAAAGTTTTGGACTAAGCAGTAAAATTGATGTCTAATAAGCCTTATAATAATTAGGAAATCACATAATGATATAAACCAATGAGCTAACCTAATATGTTGCACATGTTACAACTGTTCTTGATAAGTCTAATAATTTATAAGGGTTTCCATGTTATCAACCTCTAAAGCTCCAAATAATTGTTAAATTAGACACAGAAAAATGAAACACTGACAAGCCCAGTTTATTTTTAAGGACTTGTACATCAACATACACCTCTGCACTTACCAAATCTAGTGTGATAAATGTATGATTAATATGATATATTAAAGTTTTAGGTGTAAAATAATTAGTAAAATATAACCGAATATTGAAATATTATGTTTTACCTCCTAAATATATATATTATTTAAATCTTGTAGTCAGACATTAAAACAACAAATGTAGTTCCATAAAAGAATGTATGTCATTTAAATGTATGTAAGTCAAATCATAAAGATTAATGACACATTTTAATACTTTAAGATTTAGGTTTATTTATTTAATGCATTGTCTCAAATTTTTGCAATTTTCTGAACCTGAACCTCCAAACAGCAAGCTGCAGCAACAGTGGTGAGAAAAAAAAAAAAAAAAAAGAATTCCCTAGAATGTGTATGTTTTTATAGAATGAAACTTTGTGATGACCAAGGCCCATTGGGAGTCTTATCCTTGGGTATAAGTATGTGAATTTAAAAATAGATAAATAGGCCATTATTGTTATGAATTTGATATTTGTAAAATACATCACATTGTTTTTAATAGAATAGAATCTGCAGCTTGTGTCCTTCAAAATTGTATTCCATAATATTTACTATTATTTATACCAGTTTAGTATTAGGTCTATAGTTAGATATTGTGATAAAATCCTTGGCAATATATAGTTATGGTATACAAAATATGTGCTGATGCCATGGCCACCATCATTTATTTTTAATGCCCCATTTTTTGGTCGATTTGCAATAATTTGTAAACACAGGCATTGGGAAGGTGTGACGACGTCTGTCTTGGTTCTAAAGTATGCTGCATTGCAGTTTCTGTGTGTGCTGCCATTTAATGCAACATTTGTGCACATAAGCCTGGTTTTGTTGCGGTTTGATCCAACTTCAATTTGTGTTCTTTTGTGTGCTTCAAATAAAATGGCTACCAGAAATAGGAATAGACAAGTCCTCTGAGGGTACCGGCTGATTCATGATAAGTGAAATTGCTCACAGTCTGTTTTCTGTATGTATGTCTCTATTCTTCTTTGATGGGAGTGTGATGGATGCTTTGAGTGCAGACCCTTCAAAGATATAAGCAATAAGATTTAGCCTTCTTGTTTCTTATTACAGGTGTTTTTAGTCAAATAAGCAAACTTCCTACCATGTGGTTTGTGGTTTTGTTTGCTCCCCTACCATTTATAAAGAGAAAGAGATTTAAAAGCATGCTTCATGAAGTCTTTGTTTGGTTAATTTGGAGAAAATGCCTGTAGCTTATGACAAAAGCATTCCAAATCTTTGACTGAGCTTTCGATTACCTTAAAAAACCTGAAACGCCTGACTCCTCTTTAATGGACATTATTAATGCTGACATAAATATTTGCAAAATAATCTAAAATTGTATAATATCCATTTACTGAGGTTAATTTATTCAAAATATATCAAATAACATAACAGATGAATCATCAGAATCATCTGGACTTAAATTAGAGCTGGATTTAAAAATCATAGAACCAGACAGTTGAGTTTTGTATCACCGCCTCATAAACAGCATGTTTTCAGATTATGAAGAAAAATGAATAGAGGAATAAAACTAGCCCTCGGGCATCACACAGCCTGGCAGTCAAATCCAGGACCCTTACGCTGTCAGGCCAGAACCCTCACCAGTGATCCACTGAGCTGCTTTTAGTTTCTAAATGATCATCTGCTAAATGATCAACATGTAAATGTATGTTTTGTACAGTATCCTCTTTCATACATATGATCACTACATGATATTTTACACTCAAATCAGCATCCCACATTATGACCACCTAATGTGTGTATTTCCTAAAAACACCAACCTGCTGGAGAATGGCATCATCCATGATAAATCTAGGATCAACCCACAAGAGTAGAGCTGTAACAATGCTGCTCCCTAACTCTTGAATAAGAGGATTGCTTATTTTGTAGGCAGTAAGGTAGTGGGTTCACCTCATGCACAGACACAGGTAGATTACAACATATCCTAAAGATAAAGAATAGCGTTACAGGCTCAGAATGATGTCTTCATAAGATGAAGATTGACTCTTTAAAACACAACTGTGGATTATACACCAGAAACTCACCTTTTAAAGGTAAAGAAAACGTAACCTATTAAATATATGATATCATTCGACTTACTCTCCCTTAATAATCTAATGATCCATTTGTCTAAAACCTACTGTATGAATGTGACGATAATTTAGTGTAAAATATTCGAAATGTTTTTTGCATATTTTGCCTGTTTACTGTTTATATTCATGCATTCTCTGACTAAAGTAACACAAAGTACTAAACTGGACACCGTGTTTATTTTCTAAGCTCTAATACACCACAGAATTGCTCACACAAATTATTTTAATCAAAAAGCAAAAAAAGTTGGATTGACCGATAATGAAAATGCCAGACAGAATGTTTAGAAAGCAGTGCTGGGACTATTTACTGCAGTGCTTGTATGTCTCATGGGACATTTTATTCTGAGTAGTGAGTGATTGATTTTGTTTTTTTTTACAGAGGATGGTTGGCCATCTGCAGATAACCCAGAGTTTGAATCTCTATGAACTACAAGTGCATGCAGTGTTCCAGCATTAAAGACACATCATATAAAGGTATATAAATATAATATTTATATAAAATAAATTTTAGTGAAGCTTGGATCTTTATAGACAGGGCTGAGAACATTTTTATGTCTATCAAACAAAAATGTGAGAACTCAAAAAATCCAGCAAATGACATAGATGACTGTCTGACAACACCATGGATTGTTCTTGAAATAGTGGTCACATCTGTGCGTCAAGCATAATATTATTATTGATTGTTTACACTTTTTTAACTGTGCTTTTAAATGCAAAGACAAAATTGAAAGAAATCCTACAGCATCTTCTTATCTACAAACATTTTTTAAATGTTGTTTTTAAATGTTATTTCTGTTATTATTTATCTTACTGTTGGTCTTGTTTAAAACACAGTAGATAAAATACATTTAAATACAGAAGAAAATGAATACAGCTTGACATCAATACTTAAAATGAAATCATAAGTTAATGACAACTTTGTGATTACTTGATTTATTTGTAATGTCCTTGATTTCCTATATTATTTTTTGTTTTAGATTATCTTCACATTATAATCTAAATTGTAAATTATATAAATTATGTTTATTATTTAGTTTTTAATTCATTATAATTTATAATATAGATGTGCACAACTAATAATACAATTAAATATATTTTTCATTAGTCACAAGATGTTTACATTTTCAAATATATTTTAAAAAGACTATCACATGAGCTTAACTTTTCATTTATTTAAATGAGTGAGAGGGTGGAGTGATCTTCAGTACATATTGTGATTTATAGATCTTTAAGCACTATTTAAAAACCACACAAAGTACCAAAATACTGAAGGTCACTTACATTTCAGCACAAGGTTAATATAGGGTATCACATGAAGCTATATGAAATACATATAATGGATAAAAACATGATCGATGACAAAAAATAAGATAACAATGGAATAAGACATTATTTTTAATCAGAATATCTTTGTAATTCTGACAGTTTTTTATAATCAATATAACAAATGGGAGGAATATTGCTTTGCAGAAACAGGTTTAGAATTTAAAACTGTAGCCTTTTTAATGAGTCGAAAGAAGAGCTCAAAATGAACACAATAATAACCTAAAAACTATATTATAATCTATATTCACAAATAACACTGTGTTTGAAATAAGTGTTTACACATTAATCCTTTTGAATTTGTAGTATCTAATCTTTATTGTATCTGAGAAACTTTGACACTCTTTCACTCTTCACGTTTTTTTATTGTGCCAAATTTTACATTTTAAAGTACATTTCCGTGGCACGGTGGCTTAGTGGTTTAGCATGTTCTCCTCTCAGCACTAGGGATTCCCGGTTCGAATCCCCATCTGGGTGGAGTGTCCATGTTCTCCCCGTGTCCGCGTGGGTTTCCTCCGGGTTCTCTGGTTTCCTCCCACAGTCCAAAAACATGGATCAAGTCAATTGAGTTCTCCAAATTGCCCCATATAGAGTGTGTCTGTGTGAGTGAGTGTGTGCCCAGCGATAGATTGGCGCCCTGTCCTGGGTGTATCTGCCCAGTGTCTGAAACGTTCTCCTCTGGATGGGCATGGGGAACTCCCCCCCCCCCCCCCCCAACCCTAATAGAGGATAAAGTGGGAGATAATGGATGAAAGAAAGTACATTTCAATTTAACACAGGTGATTGGGGGGGGGGGGGGGGGGGCTTAAAGTCCAACCAGCTTTTCTGTTCTGAACTTTTTGTACTATTATTATTATTTTTACTTTATTATTCTTTAATAATTCACAGCTTTGCTGTAATTTTTTTAAATAAAATTTAATATTGTCTTGTCAAATTTTTCTGTTTGCGTTGGTTAGTTTTTTCTGCCGTGTGCTTTAACCTTGCAGAGCTGTGGTGTAAGGCGATAAAACCTTGAGGCATCAAAGCCCATCAGTGAATTCTTCATCCTACCTTAATATTAGTCAGTGACAGTATGGCAGATGGAATATAAAGCCACTCAGTCACCCAGCCAAGGCTTCGAAAAAACTCTGAAAGCTCAGTCATTATTAGTTAGTGACGTTATTTTTGCACATTTTTTTATTAAATGCGAAATGGAAAGTATGAGTTTTGTTGTAAAATACTGAAACACTACAAAGATTACACAAAGCAAAGAAAACACAAAAGTTTTGAGAATTAAGGACAATCATTTAAGAAAAACATTTCTTACATTCCTTAATGCACATTACACACATCTGATCTTACAGCTGATGGCAAGAACACGAAAGGCTCTGATTGCTTATACAACAAAACGAACCAAATGAAACCGTCGTGTAGAATAGACACTGAAAACAACAACAACAACAAAAATAACCCTGACACATTCAAAACTACTCTGATCTCTCATTTAGACACTTTGGATAAATCTAAATAAATGTAAACGATTGGTTATATTATAAAGGGATGTAACTTTATCAGAAGTAAAATATAGTAACCTTACTGATGTCCCTCGTTTTGTACTATTTCATTATTACAATAAAACTTTCCCAGATATTAATTAACTTCTGAGAGAGAGAGAGAGAGAGAGAGAGAGAGAGAGAGAGAGAGAGAGAGAGAGAGAGAGAGAGAGAGAGAGAGAGAGAGAGAGAGAGAGTAGACGATGTAACTAATGATGTGGATGGTGAGTGAGAGAGAGAGTGAGAGAGAGTGTGAGAGAGTGTGAGACAGAGAGAAAGACCAAGAGAGAGTGTAGACAATGTAACTAATGATGTGGCGAGAGAGAGAGTGAGAGAGAGTGAGAGAGAGTGAGAGAGAGGGACAGAGAGTGACCACACACACACACACACACACACACACACACACACACACACACACACACACCTCTACTTTTATTTAAATATTTATATATATGTATATATTATACTATTTCACTGTATACTATGCACATTCTTGTAATTTTGTAAATTTGTTTTTATTGTTTATTGTTTTAATTTTATTTTAATTTTATTTTATTTTTGTAAACCAGCTTTGTGCAATACAAATGTATAATTTGTCATCAAATAAAGCTTTTAAATTGAATTGAATTGAATTGAGAGTGAGAGAGAGTGAGAGAGTGAAAGAGTGAGTGAGACAGTGAGAGTGACCAAGAGAGAGAGTGTGAGCGAGTGTGAGGGAGAGAGAGAGAGAGAGAGAGAGAGAGAGAGAGAGAGAGAGAGAGAGAGAGAGAGACAGAGAGTGACCAAGAGTGAGAGTGAGAGAGTGAGAATGAGAGAGAGACAGTGAGTGAGAGAGAGTGAGAGAGAGATGATACAGTGAACTCGCTTTTCGGCTCTTTTATTATTTATTATTTATTATGTATTATTTATTATGTTTTATTTATTATTTATTATTTATTATTTATTATGTATTATTTATTATGTTTTATGTTTTATTTTTATTTGCGTTCCGCTGCCTTTAGTTTATTTTAATGAAACGCAGTCGATCATAAACCATACACTGATTCTCTGTTCGAGCCCCTCACTCGGCCGCGCTCTGATTGGTCAGCGGGCTGTCGGCTCGCGCTCTGATTGGTCAGCGGGCTGTCGGCTCGCGCTCTGATTGGTCAGCGGGCTGTCGGCTCGCGCTCAGGGCAGCGCAGTGAGAGTGGAGGCAGCGCTTCTTCTGGATTCAGTTGAAGATGCTGCGCTCGCGACCCCAGCGCGTGCTCTGAGCGGAGAACACTTTAAACACCTTTCACTTTCATTTACGATTTCAAATAAAGACTTTAATTTCCCTCACACTCTGTTCAACTGTTCGACTGTTCGACTGTTCGAAGCAGCGCGCTAAGTTTCGTGCTGTTATCTGAGTCTTATTCTGCGTTTGGAGCTCGATGACGTCGGTGATGGATGCTGCAGGATTTGTGATGTTTCTTTTAACTCTGAGTTCATTGCTGTGTGCAGTAAGTCGCTTCTTCTCATTTTAGACGTTTTAACGTTCAGCTGGTTATGCATCCCGCACCTGTAAAAAGTGCTTATTCCAAACATTATTATCTGCAGCGATGCATATACCATGTGGAAAAGTGTAGCCTTTAAAAATATAAGTTGGTACAACGTTTATTAAAATGTTTGAATAAACAGAGAAATAGCAGTTTCATTCACTGTCCATGTTTAATTAACCACAGTTCGTTTTAAAGTGTAACAGAAGTATTCTTTAGAAAGTAGTGCTTCAACTGTACTGCTATATTCTCAACCAAATCACAGTGACTGGTCATTGTATGTATTAAGTAAATGGAAATGAAGTATGTGTGTATATATATATATATATATATATATATATATATATATATATATATATATATATATATATATATATACTCCCTAAATATTTAGTTAAACAACAGTAGCTAATGCTGATAAACTGTGTTTAAACTCCTACATTAAAATGTTACAATAAGTCATTTTTAGGGTGCAATCTTTCAGTAATTATTAAAAATATAGGATGAATATAAAAATGATCAGATCCATGATAATTGGATTAATTTCAGTTTATACATTGTTTAGTAAAAGATTGTTATGGTGGGAAACTTGTAAGTTCATCTGAAGAGTCACAGCTTTTGGCAACATCTCTTAAAATACAGGTTTATCTTAATTTGGAAAACAATTCAAAGGCCACATATAGATTACGGCATTCTTATAGGCAGAAAAAAAGCTGTGATGGTGTTATTGAAAGTGATGGATTCAACACTGATATGGTATAATATGGTAAAGTTTATAATATTGCTGTATTGTGGTGAATTGGATGACATAACATTCTTTCCTGCATTGTTCCTGCACCTGCAAATAGTGCTTATTTCAAACATTATAATCCACACTCACATGGAAAAGCGTGGTCTTCATAAGTATAATTGGTACAACGTTTATAAAATGGTTGAATAAACAGAGAAATAGCAGTTACACACTGTCCATGTTTAATAAGCCACGGTTTGTTTTAAATTGTAAGAGAAGAATTCTTTGGAAAGTAGTGCTTTGCTATGTTTTGCTATATTCTCGACCAAATCACAGTGACTGTTCATTGTTTTGTATTAAGCAAATGGAAATGATGTATATAAAATGTCTCTCGTGTGCTTTAACATTAAATAATGTTGCAACACGCTCCTTAATGATTCAATTTTGGGGGGTTATTTTGTTATTCATCAATAGTGTGAATAATTCACAACTAAATGATTCCAACATGGTTAAAACAGTTTAGGGAAGGCCCTTTTCATATCCATCATAAATACTTCAGTGCACAAAGCATTGGTGTGGAACTTCACTGGCACAGAGCCATAACCTCAACCCCATTTAACATCCTTAAGACAACCTAGAACACTGATTATGAGGCGAGCTGTAATGATTGCACTGGAGACAGAGATTATCAGACCAAAATATTATTTTATTTATAATGGTTAGCATGTGTGGCTGGCTCCTGAGGCCACATATATATATGGTAAATGTAAAGTTAAGCTTTTACTGCTCTCCTGTTAAGCACTGAAAATACAGACAGACAATTAGCCTGGACGAGCCAAAGGTGGGATCAACTTGTCTACTTCTATCTCTCTGCTAAGAGTTCAATTTTGCCACTTCCCTTTTGATGAGTGCAGCCAGAGTACTGCCTCACTTTCTTTTGTGAGCTTGGCAACTGCAAAAAAAAAAACGTTGTGCTTCTGACCCCACAAAAGCCTAAGAGGGAAATCCAGAACTTTGATTGGTGGCTCTGATGACACCGTGCATTTGAGTACATTTTGCAGTAGTGCCAGTTGCATGGTCTGTGTATTGCATCCAAGTGGTGTATTTACAGTGAGGAGTGTCCAGCCTGACTGGGAAAGACCACCACCAAGGGCATAGTCAATCCCCTCCACACAAAAATGACAGCATCTAAATATGAGCCATGTCCAGTCAATTGAACCGTGCGTTAATCCAGGGCAGGAAAGAGGGGTTTTATGAAGCATCACATGTCTGCTCTAATTTAGCTGTGCACCACAAATGGACAACTCTGTTCTTAGCATAGCATCTTATTTCTTGCTGTCACACCACAGCAACCTGCTGCTCTTTTGACTGGCATCTCATGACAATGGGTGCTGGGAGAGACGGCAGCCAGGCAGGTATGATCCTTTCAACTTTATCATGGATGGCCGCCTCCCGCCACAATGTTGATGTCAATGATAATTGTAGTCTGCCCATTGTTTAGGTTTTGTCACTTTAATTTAGCCAAAGCCAGTGTTTCCCACGGCCCAATGGGACCTTCATTCGGCTAGTGAGGCTCTGATATCCATTTTGCTCTTTGGAATAGATTTTCTAAATCTTCAACAGACATCCCAAAACCTGTTCAGAATAGATATAGAATAGACATTACATAAACCCAGATAGATCTCAAAAACCTTTTAAATGTATTGTAAAGTGTGTTCCTGAAATAAATGAATGCAAAGTTTTACAGCAAAACTTGTAACCTACAGTGTATGTGCACAGAATGGTGACATGTTAGCAATAAAAGGTTAACTGTTCAAAGTCTATTACAAATAATAAATATTTAGTTAAACAACAGTGGCTAATACTGATAAATTGTGTTTAAACTGCCTTGTTAAAAATAATTTTCAGGTTGCAATCTTTCAGTAATTATTAAATGTATAGGATGTATATAAAATTATATCCATGATAATTGGATTAATTTCAGTTCATACATTGTTTAAAACAAGATTCTTATGGTGGGAAACCTGTAAGTTCATCTGATGAGTCACAGCTTCTGGTGACATACAATACAGGTTTAAAATACAGGTTTATGATAATTCATTATCTCCCGCTTTATCCTCTATTAGGGTCGTGGGGGGGTTCCCCATGCCCATCCAGGGGAGAACGTCTCGGGTGCTGGGCAGATACACCCAGGACAGGACGCCAATCTATCACTGGACACACACTCACTCACACAGACACACTCTATATGGGGCAATTTTGAGAAATCAATTGACTTGATCCATGTTTTTGGACTGTGGGAGGAAACCGGAGAACCCGGAGGAAACCCACGCCGACACAGGGAGAACATGGAAACTCCACCCAGATTGGGATTCGAACCGGGAATCCCTAGCGCTGAGAGGCGAACGTGCTAATCACTAAGCCACCGTGACGCCATGGTTTATGTTAATTTGTAAAAAAATTCAAAGGCATATAGATTACAGCATTCTTAAAAATGTAATGGTGTTATTGAAAGTGATGGATTCAACACTGATATGATATGATATAGTTTATAATATTGCTGTTTAGTGAATTGGTTGACATTGCATCCGTTCCTGCATTGCTCGTTCGTGTACTTATCCAATCAGCTAATGTAGAAACAGGACAATGCATTAAATCATGCATCATGCTTGTTGGCATGTTTGGTGGTTCCAGGTTGACTGATTTACATGTGTCTGTAATTGCTTTCTCATAGGACAGTACATTTCCAAACATTTGGAAAACATAAATTGCAGCATTTTAGATTATGCCCTGCATATTTACAATCGTGCGTTTAATGTATTTTTGTATATTTGTGATTCTTAATATAAAAGCTTGGTATAAGGAACAGCAGGACATCTGATACATCTTCATCTTCTATTGATTAAGGTGCCATCTGCTGTAGGTCATTTGTTATTAGTGCAATAGTGAAAAATCAGTGGACTGATTCAGATATCTTTGTATAGTTGTGATGAGGTGATCTAAGATTATGAACATGACAAATGAGTCTCTTTTCCCAAACCACACCCTGCTTTTTATGAAATGTATTTCTATGCTTTAGTATTTATGTTGCACGCAGGCTGCTGGATTTTGTAATGCTGCTGTCTTGTTTATAAACTTACGTGATCTTATCATTCTGTTTCCTGTCACAGATGTTCTGATTACTTGAGTTATTAAGGATGTTTGCGAAGTATTATGTCAGAAAACACTTTACCTCTTTTTGCATTTAACTTTCGTTTTGACAATTCCCTTTAAGTTAGTTTCATCATTTCTGTTCTATTTTATCTTCAATGTTCTGATTCTGATTCAAGGTTTCTTACTTTCATTTAAGCCTTTTATTTGATCCCTTATACCAACAATTTTCAACTGGTGGGACGAGACCCAAAAATGGGTCACAGACAGGTTCTGGACAGGATGCAGACAGCTTGTAAAAAGAAATAAAGAAATAAATAAAATAATTAGATTTTACACTTGTCTTTTATCTTAATCACATGTCAGATGAGCGCAGCATTCTCGTTGCCGTGGTAATTAGCTTTCGTTTTCCCTGCTCTTAAAATTTGTGGTGATGATCGGAGGCGAGATGGTGAAGTTGCGACTTAATGACCATGAGAACATATGAGTCCCAGGCTGAGACCAGTTGAGAACCCCTGCCTTATCCCAAGCTTCGTTTTTGTTTTTGTTTCATATGTTCATAAATCTCCAGTCTTTCTGCTCGTTATTTTGGCATTCTGTTAGTTGGTTCAGCTTGGACATTATTCCTGCATTAAAGATGTTCGATTTATTTGACCTTTTCTAGCATATTGTTGGTTACCAACTCTGTCTTCTTACTGATCTTAGTGGTTTGGTTTAGTTTTAGTTAGTTTTCTGTTTTGGCAATCTTGCTAAAGTAAGACTAACAGTATGAGTCTCCAATAGGGGATCGGTGGTTTAGCTGACGCAGTTCTCATTTATTTCTATGACATAAAAACGGTAGTTAACCCACCTCTTTTTTATTAGTATTTTAGAAACCCCAGCAGCACTGCAGTGTCTAATCCTGCACTATCATAGAAACAACACACAATAACACACCACCACAATGTCAGAGTCACTGCAGAATCATTCAACAACCCTGAGTAATCACATTAGTGTTATTAGTGCCGTGATGTTACTGAACATGTATGATACTGGGTGGGCTGTCTTTGTGTCCTTGAAGTGAAGTTTGAAGTGGAAGTTTGCGTCCTGGTTTATTGTGTGACATGTTAATCAGGGAAACTTATTCATGGCCAAAATTAATGAGGTATGAAGCACACAAGTGACTGATTCAGGTTAATGATCCTCCAGTCAGTACTTTGTAAAGTTGTTTGAAAAATCAAAGTCTTTAGATTGAACTATATTATTTTTTATAATTGATTATTTTTTCTTTCTTAAAATATGTGTGTTTTCAAAAATATGAATAATTTATAAAATCTGTTTAGATATTTTGCAAATTTTTGTGATATTTGTATGGTTGTGAATGGCACATGATGTTTCCTATTAAAAAGCTTTATGTGCAGGTATTTTGTAGATTTTAAGAAACTAAAGATACCAAATTAATAGTTTTTATACGTGTGCTGATGTGATGTTGATATAAATCCAATTATAGCTATATTAAAATGATGAAGATGGTTATATTCTTGTGTATGTAAAATTTTATTGCATAGTAGTGGAGAAAAATGTTTGTTCCCGGAGACGTGGATGTATTTTAAAGGCCACATATGTAGATTCTCCCAGTAGACATCTAATTATCCTTGTGTTGACCATTTCAGACATTTCACACAATCTTTACAAAGACAGCATCAATTGAATGACCTTTATCCATCCAGATCATGAACTCCAATTTAAATGCCTCCTGTTTCAAAACAATTAGAGAACATATACTGCTTTGAGATTTACATTTTTAGATGATTATCTTTTAAAATGTGTTTGTTAAAGAAGTACAAGAGCGCATTTTTTATGAAACAAATGTGAACGTTAATAAAATCAACACATGATAAAACAACAAGACTTATAATACTATTCATTTTATAATAGATTTTAACAGGATGCAAGGTCATTCAACAGGTGATTTGGGTTTGGATTTGGGTTTGGTTCCAGGTTAGAGGTAATAAGGTCCATTTTGTGTGGAATTTGCGTTTCCTCCCTGTTGTCTTTCGAAAGCTTTGGTTTCTTTTCACAATTTAAAAACATATTAGCTGGTGAATTGGTAACGTGCCCTAATGTATTACTTTGTCCAGTTTATTAAGGATTGCTTACTTGTCGAGGACAATTTCAATTTCATTACTCTGAGTGCACGATAAAGTCTCGTCAATAATTATGATACCCAACTTTAATAAATCAATAAATATTTCCTTGCAGCTATGGTCAGTATTAAAAAATATAATAATTTAAAAATATATTTCCCAGTATAGAAAATGTCCCAGTATAAAATTATAGATCAATAGGTAAAAATAAATAAATAAATAAATAAATAAATACAGTTACTAATATTAAAATGATGCTGCACAGTTAAAAAACAAAACTTTACAATTGCACTTCAAATCAAAATTATTGAAATCATGTCCATAAATATACTTTATTTCCACAATAGTCTAGTCTTTGTTTAGATGGAGTCTTTTCTTTATGTTACAGCTGGTGTGCCTTTATGATGGTGTGAATTTATAGAAGTTTTTAGACACTTGGGTGTTATTAGGATGTTATGAGGCACAATAGGAACTGTAGCCGCTTTACCCATAAAATCTTCTAGGCAGCAACATAGTGTTCCTGTTTAATAGTTTCTGTGACAGGTTAAGTAATAGCTGGTGTTTTATTAGTTTTCCAGTCAGATCCATTAATAAATGTATTTGCTTGTGGTGACACATGAGTAAGGGTCTTAGAGGTTAGAGGGAGATGTATTTAAATATAGATCTTTTCAATATATATAATAGACTTAAAAAAACCCCGCTTTATCCTCTATTAAGGTCGTGGGGGGGTTCCCCATGCCCATCCAGGGGAGAATGGGTAGATACACCCAGGACAGGGTGCCAATCCATTGCTGGGTACACACTCACTCACACAGACACACTCTATATGGGGCAATTTGGAGAATTCAATTGACTTGATCCATGTTTTTGGACTGTGGGAGGAAACCGGAGAACCCGGAGGAAACCCACACGAACACGGGGAGAACATGGAAACCCAGATTGGCATTCAATCCGGGAATCCCTAGCACTGAGAGGCGAACCTGCTAGCCACCGTGCCACCCACGTGGCACCCACATATATATATATATATATATATATATATATATATATATATATATATATATATATATATATATATATATATATATATACACACACACGTTTGGAGTAGAACATGACTGCAAATCATCTGCAGTCATTTTTAAAGAGGAGTTTAACCTTGAAAAAGACCTTAAGATGTTTTAATACAGTTAACCACTGAGCTGCAGACTGGTACTAGGTTATTGAATGTGCATCACTCGACCAGAGAAATAATCAATAATATTTTCTAATAAAAAAAATCTAATAATTGCCAAAAACAAAGCAAAACAATTTAGAAAATAAAAACATTTGTACAGATCATTGATCTTCATTTAGTCTGTAGTGTCTTGGCACCTTAAATTTTTTGTTATGTTCATAACAGTTTTGTTTCAGATTTTAAACTTATGAATAATAACTAGTTTATGTAGTTTACCTTGTTTACAATGTTAAAATGTATTTAATTTGAGAAAATCTGAACTTTGTAGTTTATATTATTTAATAAGGTCTAGGTTACTTAATATAAAAAATGCGTCTTATTTAACTTATAGGTCTAATCAATATTCTCATGGGTCTAGCTACATAAGACTGTTCTGTGGTGCAGGAAAGGTACAGCTTTAATAGCCACTTTCCATTATTAAAACCTATAAATCTAATCCTGCAAAAAATCATTCCTTTTACATTAAATTAACAACAAAAGCTTTCTTTTAATAGAGTCTCTGAACTCTTCTGGTCTATATTCAAGTTGTGTTCTGCATTATGATCATTTTGCTACAGAAAGTCTTAATTATTTAAATTATTATTTAGTTATTTAGAACTCAGATTAGCATTTGGAGGCTTCTTACCACAGTACAGCAATCCGTGGTTGCAGATCTCACACAAACTCTGCCTTTTGCAGTCTAACCTCCTGTGTTGACAAATTTTGTTGAGTGCTGGGGCATTAATGTAAAAGACATTAATCTATGTTCAGGACACGTTCTATTCATGGACTTTACACTAATATAACATGGCATGTTTTTCTTCCTAGCCCACTGAGGCCAATTTATTTCCTAATATTTTACAAAGCTGAAACAATATGGCTGTCAGGATGTAATGAATAAAATCTATGTTTAGCCAATTTTTGAAAATGAGAGGTTAAAAATAATTAGGTAAGATTTTAGTTAAAACATTACAATATTTAAGCAAATTAAACCTATGAATGAATCTTAACAGCAGAGTCACTTCAGATCTGTTTTATTTACGCTCCAACAATCACCACAAATTTTATCAAGATAGAATGGCAACAATATAAGTGAATGAATGAATGAATGAATGAATGGATTGATTTTACTCCAAGGAATTGCATATGAACATGCCAACAATTTAGTAAAAGAAAGATACTGCAGTGATTAAAGTATTTCAGGTAGAAATATTAGAACTCTTATGTGCTTGTAATAGAAACGACTTCTGCTTCTGTAATGTGATTAAATGCACAACTGTGTGTTCTAAAGCAGGGCTATAGGAGAAGCATCACAAAGGATAAATACAGCTAGAACAAAAAAAACTTCTGCACATTGAATAGACAATTATAAGGTATTAGATTATTATTTAGCTTTTACATGTTGATGTCACAGTGTAACTGCTTATTAAGTTTCTCTAAATTTGCTTTTAATAGGGAACAAACAGATAAACGTTCTGTTTATGCGAATAAAAGAAAAAAATGACAAACTGAGACTGACAGTAAAGTAATGTAATGATTTATGCAATTATATTAAAAACACATGCCTAGGCCCACATTGCTATAAATGGTATAATTTAATGTAGCCAGAAATATAGGTATTGTTCTGTCTGATTGTTACAGTATGATTCTACAAACATTTTTTTATTTCCATTTTTAATAGGTCTTTCACTAGCAGGATTATGCCAGTTATTTTTAAATAAAAGGCATTGCCCACCACCAAATACATAAAAATATTATTAGTATTGTTGTTAATAATAATAATAATAATAATAATAATAAAAGTAGTAACAATAAGAATAATAGTAGAAAATATAATCAAATAATGACCTTTTTAATTGCAGAGATCCCATAACAAGTCAATGCATGTCCCAAATTGTGCATCCTTTATATGTGCGTATACACAAGTCGCTTTAGTGCACTGGAGTAATATGTGATATGAACTGTACCAGACCAGCATCATGAGATATTAAACTTCTCTACTGAGCTTGCACTTCTGATTTAAATATTTTAATACTGTTCTATTGTCATCCGAGCACTTTATCAACCCAGGCAATGAAAATACAGGACATTAGCATTCCCTGCTGATTCGATAAGCGATGCAGCATTTCATTTTTCACTATAGAATCCTATATTCTAAAAAACTGACTTGGTTAGATTCCTTTGTGCAACAACATCATGAACAAGAGAGCCACTAGTGCACGGAATGTACAGAGCAGAAGGTATCCATAGCAACCACTCACATCCTCCCTTGCGACATTCCCGCATTATTCTGATAAAATAAATTAAGTCATAATTAAAATGCATTTATATAATAAAATTAGTTTTCTTAGTTACCACTTTAATTTCACCCTTGAATTTGCTGCTCTTAGATAACATGTCAGTCTTATTAACCAGGAAGAGACAGGACGTTGTAGGATGTTAACACAATGCCAGTTAGATTTTTTTTTAATTAGTGATATTTAAATGTTTATAGTGGTGCTTAAAAATTTGTACATTCTTTATATCTTCAAATAAATTTGACCTAAAACTTCATTAGATTTCTGAACATTTAGTAAGGAACATGATCCAACATAACAGTGTGTATGTAACAATTGTTTAATCCTTTATATACAGTATATATACATACACACACACACACACACACACACACATTTTTAGCAAACATTATACAGTCTGTATTTTAAAAAAAGAAACATTTAAACAGGGAGGCTCTGTGGCTTAGTGGTTAGCACGTTCGCTTGGCCGATCTGGGTGGAGTTTCCATGTTCTCTCGGTGTCCTTGTAGGTTTCCTCTGGGTTCTCCCACAGTCCAAAAACATCGATTCGAGGCGAATTGACTGCTTTAAATTGCCCCATATAGTGTGTGTCTGCGTGAGTGAGCGTGTCCAGTGATAGATTGTTGCCCTGTCCTGCGCAGCACCTGAAACGTTCTCCACTGAATGGGCACGGGGAAGTCTGAAGTTTAAACACTGAAATAATTTACTCTATTTTTACTTTTAAATTATCTGCTTTTATTTATTTATACATAAATGAAAATTTTGAGGGCAAAGGTTGAGAACAGTATTCGAATTTGTCAGTAGGTAGTTTGTGACGATCACGTGTAATATATGCTCTTTTAAAAGTGTGACATTAATGACTTATGTTAATTTACATCATTTGATATACGTATATTCATGTCGTAATGATATTCATTCATTCATTCCTCACCACTTTGGGACTGTGGGTTTATTCAAATTTGATGTGACTTACTGTTTAATTTACAGGGTTAATGTGTTTTTCGTGCGGGGATGTGTTTGTGACTCATGTTGTACATTAAGTAATTAGTCTTAAAAAGCCTTAAAGACTGTAGGCGAGAATTTAAAGGCTAGAGCTACTCAATAGAATTTGATTTTCTCCCAGCATAGTAAGACCATAGCTCAGCAGTGAATGTTTTATTTAGTTTGTAAAGATAAAGCTATGACTTGGGAAAAATAGCTGTGTCTCTTCTATCAGAGACAAAAGAGCACTGTCCACTGGGTTGAGTCACCCCACGCTTGTAAGCTCAGACTGCATCATGTATTGAAAAGCAAGGTCAAAATAATGTAATCCAAAGCATCGCTCCACATATGGAGTACATTGACCTTTCAGTCGTTAAATCCCAGTCCTTAGGAATCAAGACACATCTCTTAGTCTCCTGTTAGGCGGTATTGTGAAATCCTTTGTTTGAAAACAGCCAAGCCTTGAAAAGTTCATGTGCTATAACAAGGGATTATATTGATGTACACATTCAGCCTCCATTTACATAACTGAATAGTTTTGGACTATAAAAGCAAACTTGTAAAGTGGACGGGGTGGATTTTTATCTAAACATCATTAATTGCTCTAATTTCTCCTTTGTTCTGAGTCAACTTGTTATGTATTACAAGGCTAGCAAATAAAATATATAACTACAAAAGAGAGGGGCTTGCTTTAGTAATAATGTGTTATAAGTTTTTGCAATTGTATTTACATATTTGGTATACATATTCATTTTTAAGACAATTCTCTTGTTAGTATTACAACAATTATTTGTAATATTCAATGTTTATTTAGTCCATTAAATTAAGGAGTTAGTATCTTACTTGTTACTTACATTATTGAGGACACCAAGGTTTACAGTAAATGATTGCTTTCTTTTCTGGAAGGTAAAGAGATGAACCCAGAGTGCAGCATGAAATCGAGTGAGTAAGTTTTCCATAGATCGGTTTTTGTGTGAATCTATATCAGATTGGAAGAATTAAATTAGGCGATTTATGTGACTACAAGGGTCATAAAGTCATGAAATTGTTCTAGGAACATGACAGTAAGTTTTCCTTGCTTCATAGGCCTTTATCATCATCAGGTCTTAATCCTGTACAGCATTTCTGGGCCGATTAGGAAGGCTGTGTAAAACATGTCAGTACTTCCACATTAAGTGTCGCAACTGTGAAAAGCTGTCCTGTCTGCATGGACCAATGTACCTGCAGAACGATGATGAATTATAATTCTAAATATCAAAGGAGGTTCAGTGTTCTAAGTGGATCTATCAAATAAAGTGGCAATTCAGTTTGCATGTTAAACTTTGCATGTATTTGTACAGTCTTCATAGCCACTATTTTGCAATATCATGTAACAATAATTATTTATTATCTTTAACGAAGCAATGTGCCGCAATTACCCACAACAGTTTTTTATATACTATACTATAGACTATAGTATTATATTATATCTTGTATATTATATTATAACTTGTCTTATCAGTGTTCCTGATAAGTAATCCGTGAGGCCATGTTTTACTATGGTATTTATAGGGTAACACAGATGTTAAATTCTCATTTCACACTTTTGTGTTTACAGAATAAATAATTACACTTCTGAATCTGGCAATCCCAGTCCCCTGCCCTAAACTCTAAAGAAAACCTGTGGTGCTAGCTGAAATGTGTGCACAAGAGAGAGTTTAGGACCCTGGATGTTTCAGTGAGAATCTGAATAGACAGTAGTCTTAAATTCCTTACTTTGTATTCTATAACTTTTAAAGGACTGGCAAACGATGTTGTTTTATAAATTAATTATTTGATTAAAAGTAACAGCCACACAGTTACTCCCACATAAAATTGATGCAATAAATGAATCAACTTTGGTGTATTTAATATGCTGCACCTCATTTAAAAAGTCCTCAGTAAAAGCATTTTTTGCTCATAAAGTGATGTACGTATTGGGATCGTATTGAATGAGTTGGCTAATAAAATTATATGATTTTAAATATATTAAAATGTTATAATTTTTTAAATAACCCTTAACATTAAAACATAAAAAATACAAATATGTATTTCTTAAGAAACCTATAAGCACTTGTCGACAATTAAATATAAAAAAATAATAATAATAATTAGTAAAATTAAGTATATATATATAACGCAGTTACAGGTTTGGTTTTCATTAGCTCATTTATTACAATCCATATTTATCACACCTTTATATATGCATCTGTCTAGTTCCCCAATATGACATAAAAGCACTGATCGAGTCAGTGATATTTAAGATGTAACATTTAAGAATAGAAAAGTATAAAGGTCACATGTTCAGGATATTAATTATACATAATGAAGTCATGCAGAATGGAACTGTCCTCTTTACATACGTAACTTCAGGATGTGTAAATGACCTGCATACGTTTTGTTTAATATATTAATTCTTAGTTTTTATTAATTAATAATGACTACAATGATAAATGGCTATTGATAGTACAGTCCTTAAATGTTATGTTTCATGCCGCTCCTACTACATTAGGGAAAAGCATCCAGACCAGTGTTTTTGAACAATATTTTTTTTATCTGTGCATTGCATTAAATAATATGATGATGCATTCATTCAGAGTTTTTTTTTTTATTATTATTCAGAATACATTATCTGAAAATACTTTACAATAAAGATACAAAAAATAAAAGATACAATAAAATAAAAATGAGCTCAAACGTTATTATTTTTCAGGTTGTATTATTCAGGTTGCTGGAATGTTTTATTGGATATTATGGGTAACGCGTATACCCAATATAGTTGCGTTCAATATAAATAGGTCTTGTATTCAGCCTTGGAGAAGTGTGTATGGTCCTGTTTATACTTTTAAGTTAATCAGTGTATTTAATTATTTACAAATTAATTTAAGAACATGACAAAAATCATTAGGCAGTATAATACACAAAGTGACATTTTACTCTTAATTCTGGTATCACATATTTATCAGCTAATATGAATAACTTAATTGTGTACATCATGTGAAACATGAGCACTGGATTGCTGAGTCATCATTCTGTATTTTTTTTAATTATTAAATATAAGATTCATATTAAGTTCTTTCATTGATTATATTTTCAAAATCAGTTAATACATACACAACCTACAGCACAACTTGCTTTACAAAGTGACTCGTTTTAACAAGTATTTAAAACTTTTCTTTTAACAGCAGTTCATGGTCACAGAAGAAAATGCAATAAAAAACAGCTATAGCATTTGTTATTGCTTTTGCCTGAACCACCGGGAAGAGACTGCTTAAATGCCACAGGGAACAGTGCTCGCTCCACTCCAGTTTTTTTTCCTTTACCTTGTGATATTCACATTTGGATGATGCCATCTAAAATGAGTAATCATATTCGATGTACTGCCAGCAATATACCTGATTTCAGCTGAACAATGCCAGCATGCTGCCTTGGTCTTTTTCATTTCTCTTTACTTAATGCTGTAGTTCACACACAAGAAAATGAAACAGGAGGATGTTACAGCCTTTCTTTGTCCAGGAATATAGAAATATCAGAGTTACAAGACTTGTATGTCTTTCTTTCAAAATGCCCCACAACTTCTTTGTGCTACAGAGATTTTTGTTTTTTATTATTATTATTATTATTATTATTATTATTATTATTATTATTATTATTATTATTATTATTATTCATTCATTATCTTCCGCTTTATCCTATACTACCAGAGGAGAATGTTTCGGGCGCTGGGCAGATACACCCAGAGCAGGACGCCAATCTATCACTGAGCACACACTCACTCACACAGACACACTCTATATGGGGCAATTTGGAGAACTCAATTGACTTGATCCATGTTTTTGGACTGTGGGAGGAAACCGGAGAACCCGGAGGAAACCCACGCAGACACGGGGAGAACATGGAAACTCCACCCAGATGGGGATTCGAACCGGGAATCACTAGTGCTGAGAGGAGAACATGCTAATCACTAAGCCACCGTGCCGCCCTATTATTATTATTATTATTATTATTATTATTAATTGTAGTAGTAGTAGTAGCATTAGTATTAATATTACATTATATATATATATATATATATATATATATATATATATATATATATATAATATAATATATATATATTTGAAACTAGTATACCTATCGGGTGGCACGGTGCCCCCCCCCCCCATGACCCTAGTAAAGGTTAAAGCAGAAGATAATGGATGGATTGTATACCTATCATGGGGGGGTGGGGCATGGGTGGGGTCCTCACGCCCATCCAGGAAAGAACATTTTGGGCACTGGGCAGATACACCCAGGAGAGGGCGCCAATCTATCGACTGCATTGGGGCAATTAAGAGCAGTCAATGTATACAGTGGGAACCCAGGCAGACACAGGAAGAACAAGAAAACTCCACCCAGATTGGGATTCGAACCCAGAATCCAATTGTTTGAACTATGTGATCTCTGTCATAATAATACAAAAAAATGCAACAACATATATTAAATAGTATGTAAATAAGTCATGTAGCAACATTTGTAAGACTAGATGTTTAATGATTAATTAAGGTTAAGCCATGCATTTTTATAAGGGAGGTTGCAGTCTTTGATCAGTCTCTAACTTAATGTTTCCATGAACATGGTTGGCCAGATGCATCTCTAACATGCATCTCAGAACTAAGTCAAAAAGGAAAAAAATGTCCAAAATACTAGTAGTTGTACCATCTATTGTCTAGTTGTACCACTAGTGTGTGATTGAAAATTGGCTCTGTGCTCAAGGACCTAGAGGGATGCCTGCTCCAAAAGCAAGTTTAATTTCTTTCTCTGCATGTGTGACAATATATTTCGCTGGTAGTATTTCCCCTGAGCCACAGGATACTGTGAATATCCTACAGAAATACTAGTTTGGTGCATATTTGTGAATTATTTCAGAATTTGAAATAGTTTAAATTATTTTAAAGAATCATCTATAACATCTCTCAATGAGTCAATATACAGTATGTATTCCAGCAACTCTCACTGTTTATAATCACATAATGACATCTGTGATCCATGAATGCTGTGAGAAATAGCCTGTAATGATGCTGTAAATTTCAGGAGAGCTTTCTTTAGACTTTTATGAAATTATTTGATATTGTATTTCACATACAACGTGGTTGTTGTGTAAAATTTTACTGCTCTCTTCCAAATGGAGCTTTTTTAAAGTGCACATCTGCCACCTTTATGGTTCTTTAACCTTTGAATTGCAAGGTGTGAAGGTGTTAAAGACAGTGCTCAAGATCAATATGACCACTGCTCTAGAACAGTGCTCGCTCATTTTTTTCTGTCATGCTACCAAGAAATAAATACAATACCTGCAGTGTGTCAAATTCAGAGCAGAACAGTAAAAGAGCCAGAAATAATTGTACATATACTGCGTAAAAACATTTACTTTTTGTGGGCTGTTGGCTTTGATTTGGCACAATGTATATAACCAATCAATATAAATAAATGACCAATTAACCAAGCAACTAATCAATATAACACATGGCTTTTATTAACCTTTTGTTGTTCGTAGGTTCCACATCATGATAAAGTTTGTTCATTGTTTTTTAGGTTGCAACTGCTGTACTTTGTTATATCAAAGTGAGATGCTAATGGTTAATCATTTTAAAGGGCACAAATTTCATTATGATTTTAGACATTATGTAGAACATTTACATTCAGTCAGTTAGCAGACTCTTTTATTCATAACGACTTACACATATCCCAACTTGATATGTGGGGTCAGAACACCTGAAGGAACGAGGGTTTGGGGTCTTGCTCAAGGGCCCAGATTGGTAACTTCAGTGAACATGGGATTTGAACCCTCAACCTTCAGATTGATAGCCAAACACCCTAAATACTGAGCCACCATATCCTTAAAAGTAAATGATTGCACTGTATATTACATCAGGTCATTTAGCAGACGCCGTTGTCCGAAGTGACTTTCAAGTATCACAACTTGATTGTTGAGGTCAGAACACAGGGTACAGCATCCCTGAATCAAAGAGGGTTGAGGACCTTGCTCAATCATCTACATTGGTAAATTCAGTGGACTTGGGATTTGAGCCCCACAACTTTAGATTGATTGCCCAACACCCTTACCACTGAGCAATCACACTCTTATATTATAGGACTTTATTAAAACATAATGGTAATATTTAGTTTATTATGTTTAAAGATTAGCATACAGCTTAACAATTTTTTAGAATGATAAAATTGTTTTTAAGTTGATTTCTAGAACATGCTTATAAAATGCAGTTAAATATTATTTTATATTTATTGACATCACACAGCGTGAGTGTGTGCCCAGCGATAGATTTGTGTACTGTCCTGAGTGTATCTGCCCAGCGCCTGAAATGTTCTCCCCTGGATGGGCATGGGGAACCCCCCTGCGACCCCAGTAGAGGATAAAGCGGAAGATGATGGATGGATGGACATCACACAGCAAGATTGATGTTTTGTTTTTCTTTTTAGTTGAAGCAAATAAAGTTGACGTCAAACACTGACAACTTAAGCATTGGTTTTTACAGCATTTGTTTACTTAAACAATGATAACTTAATGTTCATTCATTCATTCATTCATTCATTATCTTATCTTCCGCTTTATCCTCTATTAGGGTCGGGGGGGGGGGGATGGTTCTCATCCAGGGGAGAACGTCTCGGACACTGGGCAGATAGACCCAGGACAGGACGCCAATCTATCACTGGGCACACACTCACTCACACAGACACACTCTATATGGGGCAATTTGGAGAATTCAATTGACTTGATCCATGTTTTTGTACTGTGGGAGGAACCGGGTATCCCTAGCGCTGAGAGGCCACCGTGCCGCCTAACTTAATATTCTCAACCTAAAAACATTGGATTTGCATGATATATGAATGGATGCTTGTAAGTATCTTTTCCCTCCGTTGCAGATCAGTGCCATCATGTGTGATGTGGTGAATGAAATCGAATTGGAAAGGGAGCGATGTGAAAACAAAACCGCTGGAAACATCACATCAGGTACGTTTTCTTTCTTACTGATGCTGTGCTTGTGGAATATGATGACATTAACCATAATCTCCAATATCTAAACCAATGGCTGCATGTTCTTAAAGATGTAAATGTTTGTGAGCATTTTACTTTCAAGGCCATGAGTGTACAAGTAAACTGATGAATAAAAGTTTTCTTCCAGTCTCCACAGAATCAGCTTCAAGGGCTTTTGTTTTCACAAGTGCTTGTCTAGTAACTGCCTCAAGTTATGTAGTGATTTTTCTTTTTTGACTCTGAATACTACATTCAACATTGTCAAGCAAGTGAAAGAGTCTGAAATTCAGATTCACTTTGTATAAAGATTCCTTCTCATATTTAAGTTTTCCACTTAAGTTTAACCTTGAGAGTATGGTCAATCCTGCAAAACATTCCATACGAATCTCCCCAGTCATATGATTGATGGATTACTCTGATATGTGATATTCATTTATAAAAGTATTGTATTTATAGAGTCAACTACAAACTATACTGTATATAACTTATATACTTTGTTGTTTTTTAATAGGAAACATTTCTGTACATTTTAATGCAGATACTACTGTATTATTATGTATTAACATTTATATAATTTCCTGGCCTCTTGGTAAGAATGTGTTTCTCTCACATTACCACAGACAAAAATGATGAATGAGAAATGATTGTATTACTTTACATATAATTATCAAAACAATGTGCAAATGCAAGCTGCAATCAGAGCTAAAAGCGGTATAATGAGTTATTTCTGTGTAATATTTACAGGGAGGGGTGCTGGTATTTTTAGGAACAGTCAATGTGAGCTATTTTCTTTCTTTAAATATAATATTGGACTCATTCTTGATTACAGGAATTGTTACACCAGCACCAAATAAGTAAAGGAGAACAGGCGTCGAGAGTCTAGAAATGCTGAAATAACAATTCATTATCCCATTTGTTAACTGCATGTTAAAAGTCTTCTCTATCTGTGGCTGAGTAGCTAATCTCACGTGTGTTGACAGGGTGCAATGGCATGTGGGACATCATTGCCTGCTGGCCATCAGCCAAAGTCGGGGAGTCAGTAGTAATACCATGCCCGAACTACTTCAGCCACTTCAGTGATCATAGTAGTCAAGGTAAGCACACAAGACGTCATTAAAGACCACTGGAGTTCATATTTAAACAACATGAACATGAATCATTTACTCGCCTAGAGGATAGACTAATGCATTCAGATGAACTATGTGAATATGAGGCATTCCATTTTTGTTGTTGTTTAGTCATTGAAACTGAAAGGCATACTTAATAAATAGTGTAATAGGAAATATTTGTAAGGGGTTTTAGAAATGTCAGATTCAATTGATTAGTTTGTTGGTTTTAAAGTTTAAAAATGTAAAAATTAACAATAAAACATTTCACAAGTCAACCTCTGAGTACACACATGCATTTTAGTAAATTAGTTAGTAATTAGTTAGTAATAGTTGTTTTATTGAGTGATCTGTTACTTTAAGCATTATATTGTTTACATTGTAATATATGTAATATAATGTGTATTTTTTTTTTTACATTTCAATGCCCTAAAAGGTATTTATTATTAATTCTCATGGCATATGTGTAAATTGGAAGTTTGTTATTACAGACCACAGACCCTCAGCTTTTCATTTCTTACCTAATGTGTTACTCCTTGTGCGTATTGGCTGTGCATGAGGGATGGCTGGTGTATGAAAGAAAAGTAAACAAGAGAGCTATTTACTGTAATAGGCAAAACCAGATGGAGTTTGCATGCATCACAAAATCCCCAGTGTGTCAACATATGGGGAACTGAAAATACATTCAGAATTTGTAAGGCTGTTTTCAGCGGCACTAAGTGGTTTGCTGGCGATTGTTGGCCCAAGTCCCATGAGAGATTACCACAGGAAAACCTATAGTAAAAAGCTTTTCATTGCACCAGAGATCCTTAGCTATTGTCAAAGGAAATGCCATAGGTATTTAAAAAAGTTTCTGTGTGCAATATCTCATATCTTGTAACTAAATGTCTTTATACCCATTGCTATATTTTTATTGAATTAAAAAAAATCAGTGTAGCAGTAGCAGCATGCAATAATATGTAAATAATGATGAAATTATAAATTATACTGTGGATATAACAGTTTAGCTGCATGAAAAATATGAATATACAAACTGCCGAAACTTTTTACAGACTAATTACAGTACATTCTAACTTTTTATAATTCTTTCTTTTATTCAACTTTTTTCTAATAGTCATCTCCAGCAGACATAAGAATCCTTTAGTTAAGGTAGTTAAAATCCATCCATCCCTTATCTTCCGCTTTATCCTATACTAGGGTCGCCCTTCCAGGGTAGAACTTTTTCGGGTGCTGGGCAGATACACCCAGGACAGGGCACCAATCTATCGCTGGGCACACACTCACTCACACAGACATGCACACATACACACTCTATATGGGGCAATTTGGAGAACTCATTTGACTTGATCCATGTTTTTGGACTGTGGGAGGAAACCCACGCTGACACGGGGAGAACATGGAAACTCCACCCAGATTGGGATTTGAACTGGGAATCCTTAGTGCTGAGAGGAGAACATGCCAACCACTAAGCCACCGTGGCACCCTGGTAGTTAAAATCCTAACTGTAAAATGTGATGCCACTGAGTATTTTCTGGTCAAAGGTCACAGCCACTGATCCCTCAGCCTTTACTTATTTTTTACTAAATGTCTTATCCTAGAAATGCCTAAGGGGCTGTTTATTGCATTTGGCAAAAATGATTTCTTTGGACACAAAGACAAACTTATTTTTGGATTTGACAGACAAAGGTCCCTGTGCATTCACTTATGTGTCATTCTTGTACTTCAGTTATCCAAAAATGCATTGGGAGAATGACTTTACTGATTGGCTAAAGCATACAACCATGCAGCAGAAAATTTGGTTCCCCCTCATAAAGTTATTTCCAAATCCCATCAATTCAGAGAGGCATCCCTACTCAGTCACACTACAGCCATTATTTATAGAGACTCTGGGGCATGTAGCGCCAGCTGCATCTTTTTTGATTTGCTGCTCAAACAAGGTCTCTCTATTAGATGGTGTGGATCAAGTTTAAGTTCCTTTTTTTATTCTGCACTTTTTACAATAATGGATTGCCTTAATGCAGCTTTTCAGTGTTCGAAACATAAAAAAAGATTAAGCCAAAGTGACAGTGGCAAGGCAAAGTGTATTTGTTTTTGTATTAAAAGGAAGACACCTTGTAGAAACCATTTGATTCTTGGGCTGAAGGAATGGCATGACTGGGGTATCATATAGATTCAAACCATCAACCTCTGGATGATGAAGCAAACCCTTTCCTTTTGAAAAAAATATCAGCTGTATTCATGTCCTGTATAAAACTATATTTACTGTATGTGGAGAATTGACTGCCAGTCATGTTCATCTGAGTGGTGAATATACTGCTAATGGCTTAGATTTGAATCGACCAAGGTGGTGGATCTAAAATCAGTCATCAAATCACTGGTTTTATTGTAATTTCAATTTATATGCCTAACAATTCCAGTACATGTTTCATGTGGAGTAGTAGTAAGGGGGTTAAATAGTTTCTACAGTTAATTTGTGTAAATCTATCAACACACAGACAGTTTATATGTATTTTAATAATGAGGCTAGGGTTTTGAACCCACAACCTTCAGATTAATAGCTTACATAGCATCCTAACCACTGAGATACCACATAACAGAAAAAGTATTCTTTGTATATATATAAAGTTATATATAACTATATATATATATATATATATATATATATATATATATATATATATATATATATATATATATATATATATACACAAAATAAAATGTATGTATGTATGTATGTATGTATGTATGTATGTATGTATGTATGTATGTGTGTGTGTGTGTGTGTGTGTGTGTGTGTGTGTGTGTGTGTGTGTGTGTATGTATCTATGTATGTGTGTGTGTGTGTGTGTGTATGTATGTATGTATGTATGTATGTATGTATGTATGTATGTATGTATCTATGTATCTATGTATCTATGTATCTATGTATGTGTGGTGTGTGTGTATGTATGTATGTATGTATCTATGTATCTATGTATCTATGTATCTATGTATGTGTGGTGTGTGTGTCATTCTCATGATTTATCTGATAAGCAAAGTATATAGATCCTATTTTTTTAAACTCTTGTCGCAGTTCATACTGTATACTGTGCAGTAGCCATTTTATTTAGGTTCTACAATCTAAGAAATGCTTAAGATGTCAAGTTTATGAGTTCACACACTGGTTTCCACAATAGTACATCTCTCAAATCAATCATGGGAAAGTAAAAACGTCCTGTTTATTGTGTTGTACCGAGGCTCAGTGGGGGATGCATTGTTAACAGGTGAAATACAATATAACATATTGATGATGTAATTGTATATTAAGTGTTTAGTAGAAAACAAATGTTGGATAACAGAAGTTTAATTGATAGAATTTTTTTATTGAAGTCAGTTCATTCATTACCGTGCTTGCTCTCTTATTCACCACCTACGTGGCTTTGGCAGAAAAGGTTCCCTGACAGCTCATGCCTGTCGAGATTATTTAATTAATGCCAGCCACAGAAATGAGATGTAGTAATAAGCATTTAAAGTTCACTGTAACCGAGAAATAAAATTCTCAGTTCAATTTAGAAATTATCAGGAGGAGATTATCTGCAATGCTTTCATTACTAATGGACTCAGTTCATCTGCCATAGGAAACCTCATTTACATTAATAATATTTATAGCATATAGTTAACAAAATCATAACAGATACCATTACATGTTAAAGATGTGAGTTGAGCATCCTCTCTCTGACACTTTCAATTTCTACTAACAGCCTTTTTGTTTTTTAGCAGTGTTTAGACCCCTGTGGCTGATAGTGCTTGGTATATTTCATTTGTTCTATCTAAACTGTCATGTTCTTTAGCGTTATGAGCCTCTCATCTCTCTTTCTTAAGAGATCAGTCCGTATGCAGTCAAAACTGCTTATGTGTACATATTTAATTCTACTCACACACAGAACCTGCTGCTGTGTTGTAATGAAATAATATTCAGCCACTTAGAGAAAAAGCTTCTCTTTTATTTCATATGCGTTCCTCAGCCACTATGAATTTCAATAGAGCAGGAATGTAAAGGCACTGCACAGCTACTCTTTGTTTCATTGAACAGCAGTACTTAAGGGATGAAGCCCTATATTAATAAAATATATAGCCTATAAAACAAGCAAACATACCACATAATGATTTAAAATACTGAGTATTATATTATATATTCTTTAAATATTTCATTTGATCTGAGCTGTGTTCAGCAGGGGCTATAGATTACATTTAGTCATTTAGCAGACGCTTTTATCCAAAGCAACTTACAAATGAGAACATCACAAGTTCAGCTGGAAAACCAGCTACACTGTAGAATTATCAAACCTGATCGTTATCTGATCCTGCACCCCCATCCCTGTTTTTATAGATAAATTCAGAGGGTTGGCGTTTACATAACATTATTATTACTTACAGGAAGGGTATGTCAGTCTAACACAATGCACCTTTATTCAAATTCAGCACATCAGTCTTGACCATTAGACAACAGTAAAGGGACATACACAGTATGTACTGTAGTCCACAGACAGATAGACTACAGTCTGTTGTTGTAAACTACAAAGTCCATATTTACATTAAGTGGAACTGATAACATGATCAATAAGTGGAGTAAAAGGAAGTGTGTCCAAACTTTTGACTGGTACTGTATATATTAGTAAAGGATTGCGACAAGTTGTGTTTCTTTGTAGCAAAGTGCACTGTTTAAAATTTCTAGACTTTTTAGCCAAAAAGCTCATCAGCAATCTCACCAACAGAGAACTCAGAGGGAGTAATAAAAGTTTCAATGATGGATTTGGGACAAAGTATTTCTATGACCAGTCTCAGTTGGACACTTGGGGTAAAAAAAAAAAAAAAAAAAAACCCCTCTTTTAATGTGGCTGGTATTTTTTTCCTGAAAAAAAAAATCACATTTGAGAACCTGTAATAAAAAGGGAACTTTAAGATAAGAAGCATCTTTATCACAGAAAGCTTTTAATTGTGAAGTTGTCTCATTATGGAATGTTACTATGCACAGTGGATCAGTGGTGTTTCCATCACTCTGCATGTTTTAGAATTCAACTTTTGTCTGAGCAGTAATGTCCTTTTCAGAAGCCAGTCATGTTTTGCTATTTTGTGGTGTTCTGTATTCAATTATTCACAGAATAAGCTGTATGTTCTTGCTGGGTTTAAGGAGGTGCTAAAGATTACACCGACAAGCAAACTTTCACACACACACACACACACACACACACACACACACACACACACACACACACACACACACACACGTGTGTGGGTGAGGATGCCAGAGCTACAAGGAAAACTCATGCAGACACAGGAATATGTTACCATCATGTGCCAGGCTGCCACTTCTAGGGATTAAACCCAGAACCTGCTGCTTTATGGGGTGGAACATGGCACCTGCTTTTAAATGAAGAAGCTATAAATTGTCATATCTGTGACATTTTGCATATAATTCCTTCACACCTCAGAAAGGTTATTGATCCACTCCCCCAGGGAGCCTAGAAGTGCAGCTTTTAAGTTGGAATACAGCCAGTGGAGTGAAAATATAGTTAGAAATACGTATTAAAATGCATAGGGCTTTCTGCATTTTTTATAGAGATTTATTTAAAAGAACTTTTTCTTGGTAATGTCTTATGCCTAACACTCTTAAGATTCAGTGATCTAGAGAAGACTTCAAGCTCCAGTTGCTTGCGTCATTGCGCAAAATATTATATGAAAACTGCAAATGGATATATAATAAATTTGCTGCAGCTTGTTTAAGAAGGCTTTTTTAGACCAATTCCCTTTTAATTCATTTTTACCTTTCATTTATTCTGGTCAAGAATCTATCAGGATTATAGCTAAAAATAAAAGTAGCAATCCATATGGTCTTAAGAACATGCTGTAATGGGGCCAATGGGCTGCTACGCACTCAGTCATTACGGTTATTGTTTCCTATAGTTGAATATAGCTAGCTAGCTTTTTAAGTATGTGGTATCGGTAGAATTAGCAACGTGGGCTGTGACAATGAGGTAAAGCCTAGCAGGAAGAACATCTACATAAAGCACACAGACGAATCCTAAATTAGACACTAGATAATGGTGTACTGCTGTGGGTGTAGAATACATTATTTTTTGTAGTGCGTAATTTTGAATAGCAGGAGGCTATTTGAAAAAAGAATGATTATTGATGACCTACATTAATAGTGCATGTGTAATACTCTTCCTCTTATGGTACATGTGTAATAGTACTAGTATAATTTTAATGGCATATGGCTCAAAGAAGTAAAACATTTTTTCTGATTATAATAGATCTTCGAACTTCAGTGTGAAAAGGTCTGTTTGTGTGGAACTCGGACCAAAGCAAATTCATGCCACTCTGTTTTGTTTCTTGATTTATTGTAACTTTTTAAAATGCTGAACAGTTTTTTAAAGTCATTAAAATGGCAAAGCCAAGTCAAAAAGAGCTTTTATTTCTGGAACACTTTTGGCTACAGGCATAATTTTATTATCTACTGAAAACCTATTTAACTAATTGCATTATTGTCTCTGGGGAAAAATATGGAACACAGAATAATATATTTTAATATTGCCTAAAACATTTGTAAAATACTTTTTTTTATTGGGATCTGGTCAAGTTGAACACAGTTTGAATATATAGCTACAGACTTAAGCGCATTATTGAAAAAAATATAACAACGCATTTAAAACTTTGCTTTTTACAGTTTTATTTGTAACCAAACAAGTCCTAAAATTATTTGTATATTATGATAAATTTTAAAAAAGGAGGGCCACTACATTTCATCCAGTAGTTAATTTAATTATCAAATTATGAGAAATAAATAGTCATAATGCACAAGTTGATGCACTAGTTGATTTCTAAAGAAAGGTATTTTCTGATTAAATAAAAGAAATAATGAATATCTGGAAATATTGCCCTAAAACAATATTAAAATCAAATCTGCGTCGACAAGAAGCATAAAATCGGAGTGTACTTAATATCAAAATACTTTTTTCATATTGTCCATGTAATCATTTATCTAAATCAATTATCTTTTAGTCCATATTTGACTTTTTACTGGTTACTACATACAGTATGTCATTTAAATCTACAATAGAACATTATTGATAAATAAGGTAAATAAGTAGGAGGCAGGTCAGATGTTAATCACCGTTTTTTTACCAGAATAAGTGAGAAAGCAGACAGTGATGAACTTCATTTCAGCTTGTCAACAGTTTTCAATAATACACTGATTTATTAAAATCAAAGCTTCTTCTGGACATCAGTTTTGTTTTATTGTATGTTTTGACTCGGCATCAAAATGTGAGGTAGTACTTTTACATACATAATATTTTATGATTGAAATACTGTCTCTAATTTGTTGAATGGTCAAAATTACATATCTATGTAGTTAATAAAATAGTATGTAGTTAAAATTTAAAAACTGCTCAGATGGTTCTTTACCAGCTTGAGGCATGAGATGCCGGTTCTCACATTCTTTCTAATTGATCTGTTCCTGTTGTCCTGCACCCCATTTATCAAGCAGTAATTGTCTCTGATGAATGAGCCTTCCTAAGCAATTAATAAGCTTACAATACAGTTTGTACAAATTTGACCTCTCATTTATGGCAGTTATATAATAACCAAAAATAGGTGTTTCTACATTTCTGACTGTAAGAGCGATTTAGTAATTAATTTATCCATTAACTCATAGAGCTAAATAGAGCTAAATCATGCCTTTTCCCACAAATACTCTTTGCTGTTAATATTGATAAGTTCATTTGGTGTAGCATTTGTTGCTATACTTGTACGTACTTAACACTTATCTTAGTTAATTAATTATTAATTATTAGATTTTGTGTGCTATATTTTCATTGCACCCGATTAAAATCACCTCCTTTTGTAGATGCTAGACAGTTGTTACCACCTTTTTTTTTTTTAAATAGCCATTTCAATGTTAATAAAGTTAATCTGGTTGTTTTGAATTGTTGCAACACGACCATCAGGTACCATTTTCCATAAAAGTGTTAAGTCCAGGGCTCAGTGAGGACCGGGTTCTTTCTAGCTAAATTCAGCATGCCATTTCTTCATCAATGTCACAGCAGCCTTGTCATTCCAAAACCAGAAATAGTTCTTCGAATTGTTGATGCAAAGTTTTAAGTATTTAATCTTCTGAAATAGCATATTATATTTAAGCTTTAGGATTATCCTTTACTAAAATTGGAAGGGGGGGGGCATATCATCAAAACAGACCCAATCCTCCTTCACTTACTGTTGTCACTGTGCATTTGCAGAAATGCTTTCCTGACGGTTACCATTTTTCTGAGGCAGACTTAAAAACAAGGAGTTCCTGTTAACTGCTACAGAGCTTATTCCCATCACTTTAGAAGCAATTAATGGTTTATTTAATCATTGTAACTGAAGTACTGCATTATAAAATAAAAGTACATCAGTTACAATGATTAAATCTCACAGTCCAAAAACATGGATTAAAGGTAAAGTGAATGCTTTATATTGCCACACATAGAGTGTGGGTGTGCGACCCTAGTTTTGGATCATGTGAAAGATAATGAATGAATGAATGAATGAAATTTGTAATTTGTATTTTATTTATATGTAATTTTGTTTCTTTATGAAGATTTAATAGCATATCTTTCTGGTATCTTTGTGGTTTCATATCACATGACATGTTTTAACATCGTCTTTAAGTAAACTGAATGAGAGGGAGATGTGTGCATAGTGATTAGCACATCTGCCAATCAGCACTGGGGATCCAGGTTCAAATTCCCATCAGGGTGGAGTTTCCATATTCTCCCTTTGTCTGCGTGGCTATTCTCCCACAGTCCAAACACAAGGATTTAAGGTAAATTGGCTGCTACAAATTGCCCTTTTATAGTCTGTGTGTGAATAAGTGTGTGTCCTTGGTATATCCGCACTGCATCCAAAACGTTCTCCCTTGGATGGACATGAGGAACCCCCTGTGACCCTAGTAGCGTATTTAGAAGAAAATGATATGAGAACAAAACCTATGTAATAAAAATGGTATATTAATGAAAAACATTTACATTGAAACAGTGAAGACAGCAAATGGTTTTAAAAAGTAAATTTTGTCCAGCCTTTGTGTCTCTGCAACAAAACTATATATATAATAAGAGTTCTTATGACCCAGTTCTTATTCCATTACCCTCACCTTGAATTTCCACAATGAAAATCCTTCTGCATGCTTCTGTTTTTTCTTCTCTGCTCGTAATGATTGAATGTTTAAAGTGGCTGCAATAAGCTGGTGACTTCAAATTAGATATCAGCTGGATTGGTGTGTTTAGGAGGTTGCCTGGGTGTGTTTGACATTGCAATGTGCAATATTGCTTAAATTAAGATCCGTCTAGCCACAGATTTGCATAACCTATAAATCACTGCCAATAAACTGTTAGATTCAGTGAACGAATCAAGGCACTTTTAGCGTTAATACCTTACTTTTTAAAAATATAAATACATAAAGTACCTTTAAATAAGTCCATCTCATTGGTCAAGGTGGAATGGTGGCATAGTGGGCAGCACAGTTATCTCACAGTGGGAAGGACATGGGTTTGATTGTCAGGAAGGGCAGCCTGGGTCATTTCTTTGCGAAATTTGCATCTTCTCTCTTTATGTTCATGTTCTTGAGTTTTTTTTCTGGATTCTTGTTTTTCTGCACAGTTGAACTAATAAAAATGAAGTGAATTAAAGATAATAAATTGCTAGGACTGGTGGCTTGTAGAAGTTTTGCTGTTATTTGCCCAGTGAGGGCTGGTTTTAATTCCAGAACCCCCTAATGAAAATAAGCAACACAGAAAAAAGTGAATGATTTATTATTTTAACCGTGATACAGTTTTACCTTCTTTGATTTCCACACCTAGTGCTAGATTGCAAATGTGTGTTTGAAGAAGGCTGTTTACGCCTCTGCTATCAGTATTAATCAGGATTTGAGAGATTGCTGCAGCTTTGGATAAGGAGAAAGGCTGACAAAGTTGATTATTGTGTGTGGGAGCATGGAAGAGATTTTAGACATTAAAAAAAATACTTTTAAAAACTTTAAAATACATTCTCTGTTGTAAATGTACACCAGTATGTGTGTTGTTTTAATCAAAGACCTTTAATGTTTTTGCAGCCTGTAATTGATTTTATTATGATTGTATAAATAATATTTTGATCATGCATTGGCTGGATTTTAACCATCCACATAAACATAATTACACAGTAATAAAAAAATAGTTTCCCCTAAGGTATAATATTCTGCAATAATTACACTGTATATCAGCCAGATGCACATCTGCATATTTTAAAATAATATGTTAATAAAAGTTTAATGCAGTTCAATGCACGTTTTTCTTTAAACATACAGTGTCTACAGATTTATCTTCACTGTCTTTAATGTGTATTTGAAATTTATCAGACTAACTGATCTTGAAAGCTGTATTTTCAATACAGTTAAGAAGGAACTGCTTTCTTTGATGGCTGGGTGGGGGAGGGGTGTCCGTTCAAAGTTGTGTTATGATTATGACCTAATGTGTTAAATGATCAATAAATCTAAATCTATTTCATAGCCAAGATTTCTCACCAAAAATGCATAGAAACAGCCAACCATCATTGATTAATGTTTTATTCTGTATAGTCTTTTTAATAAAAAAAAGTCACATATAGACAGTATCATATATAGACAGTATCATATCACATATAGACAGTATCAGTTTAAGTACATGCTCTGTGTAACATTTCTAATGTTTGAACCAGGCTCATAACTTCATTGTAGTTCACCCCAAACTTTAGTTTTTTTGCCTCAACTCTATGTTTATATTGCAAGGTTGCTGGAGAAGTTTTGCCCTCCCTGTCATTGAGTAGCTGACAGAAGATGTCAAAAATTGAAAGTGAGTCTGATGACATAAAAATGACTTTGGCGGGTCTCTAGGAAGAGATGACACTTTATAAATATTAAGTTACTTTCAAAGTAATAAATTTGTATCACCGCCATTTCGTTATCCGCTGACATTTTGGAAGCCAATAAAAGCAAGTGGCATTGTAATAATGTGTGTGTGGTCTTAGGTGTGTGGTTGTTGTGTGTGGTTAATGGTGTGACTATAAACGCAATGTTCTTGATCCTCAGTTTTGACTGATTTAATGGATTTATAGGAATTAACACACAAACGTTTGTTAATTTTCATTTAAAAATCCCTTCAGTAAATTGGACTAAACTGAGATTGAAAGATTGTTTAAGGGGTTTGTTCTTAATCTCATTTAAAGCATTTCCTGTTTCCCGACATATTTCCACCGTTAAAACATATCTGATAAATGTGCACTATTGTTTGTGATTATTTTTTTTTCTGTTTACAATTCTGATGACTTCCTCTTAACTGAATAGCTTCATCAACAAAACCTAAGTGCTCAGGTAATATGGTATTGTGTCTCATTAATGTGGAAACGGAACCCTGTCTGGAGGTGCAACAATAAAACTATAGCATAGGAATTATGATGTAATCTGGATCATGTTTTGACTATTAATACTACATGAGACTGTAATCTAAAGGAAGTACTCAAGCCTTTAAAACCTAGAAACAATGTAACATTAAGTTGGAAAAGCTCTGATGTATAGAACTAACTGTTGCCAAGAAGGTATGCATTTTGGTTTTCATTCTTTTTTGTAATCATGGCTACATTATTGAGGCTATTAAACAAAATGCATTATTCATTTTATATAGTTTGAATAAAATGCATTGTGTCCTCTCTGTGCTTGAGTCAGGCAAAGCAAAAAAAAAAAATTAATAATAATATTAACAATAATCACATGAAAATATGTTCAATTATAGATGCTCTTAACTCAGATCATTACATTTCCATAAATAATTTAGTCCTCATGGTGTCATTTCCCAGGCTCTTGAAATCAATTGTGACTAGTCTCCTTATTCTTAGTGTACTGTGTAATAGCACGCTACATTTAGCAGAGTGTCACAATAGATTTGAAGCACTGATAACACAAACCATTACACAAACACTCCACGTAACACTTTTAGCTCATACACACATACAAATGTTTGTGAAACCCATGCAGCTTCGATACAGGCAATTCCAGATGAACCATTGTTGGATTGCAGGATCCTTAAATGATTTTTAACAAAGCTATCTCATTAAATCCTTTTCTTTGACTATTCTGATGTCTAGGATACTTGTCATTTCTAACAAGGACAGAATCATTTGTGTGAATCTCTTTAACAGTCTTAAAATTACCACAGCCTTATGCTGTTTAAAAATATTACATTTAACTGAATCCACATAAATATGTTACCACCACAAGTATTTAACTGTTATTACTGAATTACAGAGGGAACATTTCAATGACACACACCTGCACATCTCACTACTGCTTTAGTACTTGCTTTGTATTTTTTAGTGTTATATTTACCCCCTAATTTCCAATCTTTATTTTCCAGGTAATCTCTCCAAGACATGCACCGCAGATGGCTGGACCGAAGTTCACCCAATAACAATTGCTGTAAACTGTGGATATAATCTTAATGCCACAGTTGATGATGTAAGTTCAGATGCTTATCACACTGACATGACTCTTGGTAAGGTTTTTATTCAGCATATTATGCAACCATTATGCATTCTTAAATATTTTTCAATAATTACATAATAGTGAAGGGTTGCTGGAAATAAACAGCTTTTCTATCTCAAGGTTAATTTATTGTGATTGTTATTTATATTTTTGTCACAAATTTAAGCCCAAAGACTCCTTCACTGTATAGTATTGCTCCTTTTCTCACTCAGTAGCTTATCTCATGGTCTTTTTCTCCCCGTGACACAGCCCTTTTTCAAATGGATGACTCTATTACACTCAGTACTTGACATCTAAACATTTCCAATATTCTTCAAAATTGCCGTGTCCTCAGGAGCCTAAAGACTCTGTGCTGAACTTTGGATCCTTTTTATGCTATTAACATAATATCACAAAAGATTTTTTTTTAAAAGTCTTTGGCAATTTTAGTGATGCAACCAAAATTTTATTTAAATTTAATTACATTTAAAATATAAATTTACTTTTTACACCACACTTTAAAACTGTCACTTCTGTAAGTGACAGGTAAAATTTTTTAGGTAAGGTAAAACTTTTTAAGGTAAAATTGCCTAATCTGTAACAACTTTTTGTTTTTAAACATTATTTAAAAGTTAAGAGAAATCGATGTTTGACACCATGATCTTTCAACCCTAATTTCAAAGTTAATCCCAAACAGTTAGACAGATGCAGTATACAGTTATATAAGCTCCAAAGACATTTTGTATATATTAATTCTCATAACTAACAATAAAAATTTGCTAGCAACGACAGAATACATTTTGTATTGGACAGAACTTGTTGCAGCTCACACCGTGCCCTGAAGACTAAGGGCAATGTGCTGCCTATGGCCACCTAGGATCGCAGGGTGCACCATTCTCTCCCAGTCTCCAAGTGCAGGACAGCGATAAAACCAGAAAAAAAATGCAAAAACAGTGGCCAAGTCATAGCCCTTTAAAAAGAAGCCAAGTTAATAAACTGTGCACTGTAAAAATTCAAGGAGCTTTTTCACAGTGGTGTGCAGGTGTAGCCAATCACAGGTGCATATGAGCCATCTTACATCTGTACCATGCACACCATGTCATGAAGCATGGCCAGTGGTAAAAAAGACTCTAGCCATGGTACAATATGTAAATTATTGTTGTAAATTGCAGTAAAGCATACTCCTAACCAACTATACATAAGCTACATTAAAACAAAAGATTTAAATTCAGCATCTGTGTTAAAAAGTACTATTTGAACAAGTCACGGAACTTATGCTGGTTTATTTATTAATAATTTATAAAGGTGATTTTTATAATCGTGGTATGCATCACAAATTTTAGCAAGGTTCATTTAAAAGAATTTTAATTCATTCTTACTAGTGGTGCAGTGACTAAATAACGTTTTTGCAATAGTTCTACCAGATAATCATACAAGTGTTCTACACACAGGAAAAGAAAATTTTTATTAATTGTTGTAATTAAAAAAAAGTACTTTAAGAAAGAAACCTGCTGAATTAACTTCTGTAATTTTTGTATGACAGATTCACATTTTTTGACCATGGTTTAAAGCACTGAAAATCATTGCTGTGTATGAAGCCTGTACAATTATTTTAATACTTTATCAATATATTAAGCAGCAGTACATTTTAATACACTCTAAATTAAAGGGATGGTATTACATACATACCTAAACAAAATATGGATTGAACAGCCTTTAGCAACATATAAAGCTGTATATTGTGCGCAGTTATAAAAGGTTAATTAATGACTAACAGAAACTCTGCAGTCTGTAAGGTGAAGTGAATAATTAGTCATGTCTAATAGAATGCATAGTAAGTAAACAAGTCTGATGTGATCATATACAACACACTAACACACCACCACCACCCCATCAGAGTTACTGCAGTGCTAAAAATCACCCTCTGCATTCATAATTTACTTTAAGGAGGTCCTGATTCCATTACATTTATATGGTAAGTACATCGGATAAAATGAACTATACCGTATGGAGACACCAATTTGTACTTATTAAAATGGCTGGTGATTGTATTTTAAGATGTTTAAAGATTTTCTTATAAAAAATCTGAAGCTGAACTTAAAAACTAACCAAACTAAAACTAGTGACTTATTTTTCGTAATTCTTACACTTACATTGCATTGTGTTTCTTTAGGACAACTTTTTCCGCTCAGTTAAGATTGGTTACACCATTGGCCACAGTGTTTCTCTCATTTCTTTGACCACAGCCATAATCATACTGTGCATCTTCAGGTAAGAAATGGCTTGATCAATTGATGACACTGTATTTAGATAATGTGTTCAACCTCCAGTATTCTTTCTAGTGAGAAAACATTTTACTAAAATTTATAAAAAAAAATAAATGAACATATTAACGGGTGAACCTTTCCTTCAATTACAGTCATGAGTCTAATTAAATATATTTCCACCAGCTTTTAAATCTTAAGTGATCATTTACAGAGCAGTTTAAATACACAAAATTTAAGGAAAATAAATAAACCGCTCTCTTTAAGTCTATTACAGTTTAGGTTACTAAATTAAAGGTTTTTGTTTTTACTTTTCATTAAGTTCTTTGTTGTTTAATACCTTTGTTCTCTTTTTGTAAATGCCCTGCATTATCTTCAGATTTTGCTAAATTATTTGGAACTAATTGGATTTTGATGGTTAAAGTCAACATTGTTGTGACTGTGATCTGATATATGTTTAATTTTTATTAATGCACTTGTAAATCTCCAGAAGAAGATAAATTATATAAATCCTATTCAAATTTATAAGTAGATGTAACAAACGGCACTGTTAACATGCTTTATTAGTTCTGCACAAACCCTAATCATTCATTCATTCATTATCTTCTGCTTTATCCTCTATTAGCGTCGCAGGGGGGTTCCCCTTGCCCATCCAGGGAAGAACGTCTCGGGCGCTGGGCAGATACACCCAGGACAGGGTGCCAATCCATCGCTGTGCACACACTCACTCACACACACACACTCTATATGGGGTAATTGGGAGAACTCAATTGACTTGATCCATGTTTTTGGACTGTGGGAGGAAACCGGAGAACCCGGAGGAAACCCACGCGGACACGGGGAGAACATGGAAACTCCGCCCAGATGGGGATTCGAACCGTGAATCCCTAATGCTGAGAGGAGAACATGCTAAACCACTAAGCCACCGTGCCGCCAACCCTAATCATGGTTAAGTTAATTTTTTTAAATATTATTTTTGAGGAAAATCCTTTTTTAGAGCTTTATTGAAGCTGGTATTACATTACAGGGATTACATTATGGATTTCTGTAAATGTGGCATGAATGCTCACTTAGGTTTAAAGATAAACTGATTAGATTGTGGTTTTTAAACTTATCATTTTAAAATTCCCACTGAACCATCATTAGTTTAGTATTTTTAGAAGCTGAAAACTAACTAGCCTGAACTGCTGGCAGACATGTCTTGTCAGAACTCATAGAGAGTACTGGAGAGGAGTGTCTCTTTTCTGATGGTGAATCAGTGTGTTGCAATCTTTCCCCGGAAGGTGATGCCAGATCAGATGATTAGTTTTTGTGTTGCTTAGTAGCCCCCAGACATCTGCCATGCCTAACCACACAATTTGGGTAGATGACAAAATAAGCTTCTATCAGGGGGTGGGGTGGCTGGACGATTGGGGTAAAATCCTTAAAATTCTTAAATTTGACTACAGATCAACATGTTGTATGAACATGTATGAAACTCATGCTCTATATTATAACTCTGCATATTTGTTAGGTACTGGGGTTTACTGGTCTCACTGACAAGAATAAAGATGTCAGCAAATACTGTACATGATGTTAGATGCCAGAATAAACCTTTGAGTTGGGATTGATGAGATGTTTGTTTCCCAAAGGTAATGGTTTGAGGAAGGAAGTATGGAATGTTGAGTGAGACACTAAGGGTGACCAATATGCAGCATAATTTTCAGAGTAGGAGATGAATGGGTTGTCTTGACCGGTTAATTAATTGATCAAATTATAGTTCTAACCTTAATGAAAGTGAATTGTTAAATAGTAAATAACACTTTGTTTCTGAACCACCTGCATCATCTTGCACTGTCGACATCACAAAAGCTATTCAGCAACATTCAGAGTGTTGTGGACTCTGCTCACATTGACTTTGCTCTGGAATATGTACAATATGTGAGGATGCAGCTTATAGCAATACAACTTGTAATGAAAATGCAAATAACTATGACACAGCACTGTCACTGTCACAGCACAAAAAAGACATCGATGCATATATCTAAAGGTACAATTGAGGTGAGGAGAGAAATATGCTGCATAAAAGCAACATCTGTTCCGGGGAAGTGCATGGTTATTTCAATCGTACAATCACAGAGCTCATTCTGTATCAACTATCAAATAAGAAATACTGCATGTGCACAACTGTAATGTCCACAATCTACACATGAAATTTTGTTTTTAATTAAACAGCAAAGTAATGTGGTGTTGTGGCCATATTTGGACTATCTGGAACAAGGTATTTCAGCTGCTTATTTGCATATTGGCCATATTTGGTGTGTTTGCATGTGTGTGTGTGTGTGTGCTCATGCATGTGTGTAAATAAAATGGTAAGAATTAACTTAGTGTAAGTTTCTACTACAATAGTTCTTAGTTTAAGGAGTATTAGTACACAGAAGAACTCTGAGTGGAGCTTCTGCTTAGATTACAGATGACTTCATGTCACTGAAGATGATGCTGTCACTAAACTACACTTGTACAAATTGTAGAGAATCTATGGCATAATCCACTATGTTGAAGGACTATCGCACTGTCAAATTATGCTATTCGAACTGTGAAAAGAGCCAGCGACGTCGTTTATGAAGTAAGTGTAGGCAAACACTCCAAAAGAAAGTTAAAGGATGATGGAGAGTGTGTTGGTTTCATACACCATTTGATAACGCATTAAAGAAAATTAAAGAAGTGATTATAACAGTGCATGCTGGTTTAAGTGAAAGTTGCCCCCAAAGAAATGCAGCTTGCCACAGCGCAGGTGACTTTTCTGGGGCATGTTTGAGTGATCATGTTGTGATCTGTTTGCACTGAGAGTGCTGCAGTGATCCACCTAAGATCTCTGCGGTGCAACAGTGGCCCAATTTTGCCACCTTTTCTGAGGCTAGCTTCTAGAATTTGCTATGTATATGTATAAATATGAGCACAGCTCTTGCCACCACACCAGCATGGGAACTGCTGGTACATGGCACAGAGATATAACATTTGTGTAGCACTATTTCTTTGTCAGTTACAAAAAGTTACCTTGTCTTATATTTGTAAGCAGATTCAATACGTCTTATTCCGTGATTTCAGACAGTCATTTTAAAAAACACATTTTGAAAAATTGCAGTATGCCGCGCTCCGTATTTTTAGTTGCACTCAGATTTGCCCAGATTCTGAAGAGCCGACCTCTCTGTATTAATAATTGGGCTCGCCAACCAGGTGAATATTTCTGTTGCAGATGGTCAGAGGTCACAAGATGGAAGTTCAAAAGACCCCTTTATAAAACCAGGAGCCAGATGCAATTTCAAAGTACCTTTATTTCAAAAACTATGACTATGAATTTAAGACAAGGTCAGAGCACCTACAAGCAGTAAGCACAGGCATAACACATAACCTGAAAATGCTATAGTACAGCTGTGGAGGAAAGTAAAAGAGAAACGGAGAGAAAACAAAGTGAGCAAGCGAGCGAGAAAGAAAAAGAGAGAGAGAGTTTACTTTTCATGTAGTAACAACTTTTCAAAATTACAGTAGTGATAATTAATCCCAGTTATTTTTATATTAATCTACTATTTTTAAATATGGGTAGTGAGAGAACTTTTTCTTCTCTAACATCCAAGCCAAACTTTTGATGGTAATTTCTGTGTGAACACTAATTATGGTCTAAAAGTAAGTTTTGTAACTGAAGTAACTTTATTAACTACTGACTTGTGTTGCTCTTTCATTTGTAAGTCGCTTTGGATACAGGAATCTGCTAAATGACTAAATATAATGTAGAGAAAATCATTAATCAATAAATAATTATTGTAAACAAAACATGTGCCACAATCATCGTTGGCACGCATTACTTTGTGCAGCAGTAGCTGATTCCTTATTTTTTAACAGGGGAATGGTCCAGTAGTCTCGGATATACTGTGTGTGTGTGTGCGCGCGCGCGCGCGCGCGTGTGTGTGTGTGTGTGTGTGTGTGTGTGTGTGTGTGTGTGTGTGTGTGTGTGTGTGTGTGTGTGTGTGTGTGTGTGTGTATACTGTATATGTATGTATGTATGTATGTGTGTGTATGTATATACTGTATATGTATATGTGTGTATATATATATATATACACACACACACACATACATATACAGTATATGGTATATACATTTTTAGCATGCTTTTTCAAAGATTCACTTTCTTCTTCAGCTTATCTCACATGCATTTTTTGAGGTTTAGATTAAAGAAATAAGACAAAGGCTCATGATTTTGTGGTCATTAAGCCATTATTGTGTTAAGCTGCAAATGTTTCACATTTTTGTAACATTACATCAAATTTGCTTGAACCCTCGTTGCCTTCATTAGGTTTTCTAATGAGAATGGAGGAGGCTGTGTGTTGTTGTGGTGTTTTGCTTCAGTGGATACTGGGCAGTTGGTCAGGATTAAGGGGAGTATTGATGCTTTCATGTAAATCTAAATTCTTGATTTAAATGAACATAGTGGCTTAAGGTAAGAATGTGTGAGGTAAGTAACCAAGTTACTCTAATCCAAACCATTTTTAAATGATCTTTGGCTGCACTTGAAGTGAGTAAGATCATTTCCATTTACCTCGGTCGAGGTTTACAAAGCTGGTGGAGGTATCTAAATAGACTGAAAGCTGTAATTAAAACATGGCTCTGTTTAATAAACTTTTTTCTTTCCTCTCATTAACTATCTGCTGTGCTGAAAATTATTCATTTAAATAACTCTTTGCCATCAATGTTATCATGTGTGTTCAGAAAACAATCAATAAATGTATCAATAATATATATTTTGAATGAGATTTGATTAAAAGTTGAATTTATGATTTTCAAGAGTAAAAATAAATAATAAAAAAAAAGATCTTTCATTGCGAATATGGGTTTAAAAACGTACTTTATTCATGGTGTTGTTAGGATATTGGTTCTAAATAAAACTGTTTGTGTGTGCACAGCTTTTGTGTTTTGTTTTCTGCAGGAAACTCCACTGCACAAGAAATTACATTCACATGCATCTGTTTGTGGCTTTCATATTGAAAGCTATTGCTGTGTTTATTAAAGACGTTGTCTTATACGATGTCATCCAAGAATCTGACAACTGCACCACTGGCTCTGTAAGTTTATTTTAGAAAGTATCACCTCTGCAGTGCCTTCGTTAACATAAGGTTGCATTACAATTCTGACCTTTTTGTGTAATAAAACATAAGGTTGCATATGTGGAATAAACCCTATTAAGATCAATTTAATTTTGCATTGGTTGGATTTATAATACATTATACCTAACAGTTCCATCAGTCCCTTAATTTCCAAATCTGTCTTTGTATTTTGTATTTGCTTTTATGTTATTTACCACTGTAATTTCAACTAAATCAGCTGTAACAGTTTATTCTGTAATGCCACTGCTTACATTTACCATATCAACCTGAGCAGACTCACTTATCCTGAGTGACTTACAGAGGGATTTACATAAAATAATCCAAACAAGTTATGTTAAATGACCTCGCTTAAGGGTTCAATAGTAGAAAGAGTAGAAAGGTCAGGTTTATACATCAAATTTTAATGTCTTGAATCTTGTTAGTACCTACAAACACACTTCATGTTTCTGCTGTACTGATGAAATGCAATTTTAGATAAATGTGCAAATGGTAGGATTAAATGTTAAGTCAGATGGACAGTGTAGATTCTTTTGTACACTTGTACAATTTATCATTAAAACAAGAACACCACAAAATGCATTGGTATTAGGAAACATGTTCAGTTTTGTAGCTGAAACGTATTTAAAACTGTTTTGTTTTTATTTTTGTCATGTATTGATTTTTAGGTTGGCTGCAAAGTTGTTATCATCTTCTTTCAGTACTGCATTATGGCCAGTTTCTTCTGGCTTCTTGTTGAAGGCCTTTATCTTCATGCCCTACTGGCTGTGTCTTTTTTCTCAGAGAGGAAATACTTCTGGTGGTACATCCTGATTGGCTGGGGTAATGTCATATTTCATATTTAAATATCATATTTTAAATAAACCAAAATATATATATATATATATAAAAATATCAACATTGTTACTATTTTGAAAATACCAAATTCCAGTTATGATCTAATTTTTTTAATGATCCTTTACTAACTGCATAGGTGAGGGAGAGAAAGACACCAGTGCATTACAGCATTTAGTAGATGATTTTTTATGCAGCTAAAGCAATGTGACCTCACAAGTCATGAATTACAAATGAAAATGTCCTGCCACTCCAATCAATAAATGTTTTAAATAAGATTAACAAACCTGTGCATTTAAAGATTTCAAGGGGTGTAATAATTGTTGTCTTTGGCTTTGTTTAAAAAAAAACATGCCGCAAGAGTGGATTAGGCTAAATTGCCAAGAGCTAATTGCCTATAATCATTTTCTTCATGTGTTTACCAGTAGTAGATTTTTTAATCATGGCCCTCCATCTGTAAGCTTGAGACTAATCCATGAATATCAACAATAGGCCATAAACAGTAATAACCAGGTTTGGGAAGCAGATGTGACAAACTCTATTCAAGTGATATATTGGGATATTCAACATGCAAAATCGTAATTAGGTACCTGTTTGTGAATTGTTATTATCACTGTGTTCAATATAGACTGATGAAGGTAATAATAAAAGTGTGAATGAGTTACCTATCTGCAGTGGCTCCTGCATTTGGATGGCAGAACAATGAATAATGTCAGCAATAAGGTTTCATTATGTTAGACAGATTTAGAAGAGCAATTTTGTATGTGTCTTTTACTATAAGAAGAGATTTCATTGTAAAGCCCACAGAAATAATTCTAAACAATAAATAGAGAATATTGATATGTTGTAAAAAGCTCAGTGAATTTGTTTTTCTTGTATATAGGAGGGCCAGTGGTTTTCATCACAGCTTGGAGTATTTCTAAAGCGTATTTTAATGATGTTGGGTAGGTCATGTTCATTACTTACTGCATAGAATAAAATCATTGCTGTGTTGAATTGAGTCATACTTGGTTAAATGTGCCGTTAATGAATACTAATTAACCAAAACGACAAAATAAAATGTCCTAGCTAATTTACTCATATTATCTGCTGTGCAGTGTGTCTTTCCACAAACATATTATCTAGTTAATAGATCTCAGAAAAATCTAATTTTGCAAATTAGAAACACTTCTTTTTAAAAACAAAAACATGATCATTTAGATTACAGATTACACATCATCTGTTTTTATTATTTTTGCACAAATTAATGTTTAAAATTACCTGCATAGTATAAAGGAATAATTTTGACCTGTATGGGAACTTAATTACACTTGTATGTAGTATGTACTGTAATAAAATCTATGATCCGTAGGTTCTTATATGAAAAGGAAACACATGTAAATATCTGGCATTAAAACCACATTGCTAAGAAAATCTAACAGGTTTCATAACATAATGTGTGCTTCAGAGTGGTTTATAGAAAGCTATAATTATTCATGGTCAGGTTATGGTAATTTATTTAATGTTACTACTTTATCTGCCCCTATTAGGTGCTGGGATATCATCGAGAACTCTGACCCTTTTTGGTGGATTATTAAAACACCAATATTAGCTTCAATCCTGGTGAGCATGCTGCCATATCTTCTTTCTGATTAGGAAAACATTCAATTAGTTTGACTTTATAAAAGGTTAAAATCCAGACCTTTCAGTAATAACTTCACCTGGAGTAAGCCTCAGATTAAATTACCTTTTAAGTTGTTGTTAATATGAAGACTCATCTTTGTGTCATGCCAATACTGTGCACTCAGCTAATGAATACAGATAAGAACTATTAAATATATTTTTTTCTTTTCTTAAAGAAACATTATTAATGATTCAGTGCAGCTGCTATGGTGCTCCCATTTTTGTTCAATAAAATTTATCAGAAGATAATCATGGGATGGTTATTTCAACATTGACTAATAACCAAAATGATGTAGGCTTGATAACCCAAGTTTGCTGCATGATCATATCAATACTAATAGATTTATTACTATATGAATTTGTCTTTGGGCATAGTTGTTTAGTAAAGTGTTAAGCCATTAAGCTTGTTAAAGGGACCCAGATTATAGAACTTAGGACATCATGGCAGCTAAAAGCCTAAGATCCCAATGTTTCTGTTCTCATGCACCATTAACGGTTATCTGCATTTAATATCCATCTGAGTTTGACTGATTTTTAAAAAAAAGGTGTAGTTTATTTTACTAATTAAGGATAAATGTGCACCATATGCACATTGTAGAATCACCAGTAATGCCAGACCCATCATTTCAGAAGTAGATGAAAAAACAAGAACAACTCTGTATATTAAAAAGTGGGAAAAGAAAACACCTTTAAAACTGCTACCATTGGAAAAAATACAGACACAAATGTTGTGGAACTGAAACACACAAAACAAAAGAATGTTAGCGTCCCCATCAGCAAGGCAACTTTTTACTCAACATTGCTACGTTGGTTTGCTGTGTGGCCTGTAGAGCTCACTAAAGTGGTCATTTTCTAAGGTCACCGTTGACCTCCATTCAACCCCCAACAAAACCAGTGGCAAATGAAAACAGCCATGTTTGGTCAGCTGTACTGTTTATTAAACCTGGGCAGAGGGGAAAAGGTTAACACTGCATCACATGTCTTATTTTTATTTACGCCACCAGTGGACAAATTTTTATAACAACCGCATATAAAACCACAAGCTTCTAACTGCCAGAATTTGGAGATTGAGGGATACACAGATTGGAAAAATGGTTTTCCAAGTTAAATGTTTATGCAAATTTCATAAAGCTTGGGATTTGCACTCTCCATCAAGCATGAGATTTGTGGCAGTTGCGTGCAAGGATGAAGCCCTTTTACTTCCTCCCACTCACTCACTCACTCTCCTATCGAAAGCAGCATCGTAAAAGCTGTTACATTTACATCACACATTTGATGTTTCTGCAAACATTATTGAAGAAGAGGCCATTAGCCTGCTTTCTTACTGCTGTATCCTGCTTTTTTAGACCTTAACATACTGCCAGCATCTCTGCTAATAGAAAGCAGCTTTAGTTTATAACGAAGCAACACTTTCTAGATCCATTAGTTTTGTGGCATGTCTTACATTCTAGAGCATTAAAATGAAGCGGTTGAATACAAATAATACTCTGATTTTCTTTAATGACAGATGAACTTCATCCTGTTTATTTGTATCATACGTATTTTGCGAGAGAAGATTAATTGCCCTGACATCGGAAGGAACGAATCAAACCAATATTCGTGAGTTACTCATTTGTAGTCAGTTTTGTTTGCATCTACAGGACAACATGATGTCACAGAATCTATTGTGTTAAAATTGCCTTTAGCATATCATAAATAAAAGGGATGGTGGCTTAGTGGTTAGCATGTTCTCCTCTCAGTGCTGGGGATTCCCGGTTCAAATCCCAATCTGTTCTGAGTTTCCATGTTCTCCCCGTGTCCGCATGAGTTTTCTTCGGGTTCTCTGGTTTCCTCCCACAGTCCAAAAAACATGGATTAAGGTCAATTGAATTGTCTAAATTGCCCCATATAGAGTGTGAGTGAGTGTGTAAGTGAGTGTGTGCCCAGTGATAGATTGGCGCCCTGTCCTCGGTGTATCTGCCCAGCACCCGAGACGTTCTCCCCTGGATGGGCATGGGGAACCCCCCCCCCGCGACCTTAATAGAGGATTAAGCGGAAGATAATGAATGGATGGAATTAATAAAATAAAAGGGATAGTAAAATGTTTAATTTGTAAAGCACACTGTCACTGATTTGCACTTTTTTTTTCACTTTTTATATTACTTTCTAGGGCGGCACGGTGGCTTAGTGGTTAGCACGTTCGCCTTTCAGCACTAGGGATTCCCGGTTCGAATCCCAATCTCGGTGGAGTTTCCATGTTCTCCCCGTGTCCGTGTGGGTTTCCTCCAGGTTCTCCGTTTTCCTCCCACAGTCCAAAAACATGGATCAAATGAATTGAGTTCTCCAAATTGCCCCATATAGAGTGTGTGTGTGTCTGTGTGAGTGAGTGTGTGCCCAGCGATGGATTGGTGCCCTGTCCTGGGTGTATCTGCCCAGCGCCCGAAACGTTCTCCCCTGGATGGGCATGGGGAACCTCTTTGCGACCCTAATAGAGGATAATGAATGAATGAATAATGAATGAATGGATATTACTTTCTGTGTTTACTTTTTATATTGCTCTTAATGTGAAGTGCCGGTGCATTAAGCCAACACAAACAGGCAACAGGCAGTGAGCAGAGCCTAAGAGACCACCGAACAAGTCGTCAGTCTGTCGTCTTTGTTATGTCCATTTTTGGCACTTCAAGTGTAAGAGAAATTTTCAATGGCAAAACTAATATGAATTATTAAATAATCCCTAACTCAGTATTAAGTGCACCCTAATGACATTGTACAACATTTAGAGAGCAGTAAGTCACCAAAGTAAGATAAGAAAAGTGAGACTGTGGCAGTTTTATTCTTTGTGGTATTATTCTTTGTGTATTTTTATTTAAGGATGACTAAAAAATCTTAAATTAAAAGAGTAAACAACAAGATAGCTTTAAATAGTAACCTCTATAACTGACAATATCAGTATATTTACTGTAGGTTTCTAAAGTGTAAGTGTTTTTTGGCACTAAAATATTAAATTCAGTTTTCTTAAAGAAAATCTTTGAAATGATAAAGGATGAACTATATAAATAAATAAGGAGAACCCTAAAGGTTGTACCTTCTGACTTTTTTAGTTACAAAGAATAACTAATATGAAAGGTATCTATTTTTTCAGGACAATGTCATTCAACCAACTTAAAGTATTTTATTTTAAAACAGTAAATTAAGTATCTTCTAATTAATTATTAAAAAAAAAAAAGCATTTGAAGCACTTTATCTGATGGGCCTTATGCTTTTGTTGTATGTTTATTTGAAATAATTGTGCACAAAATTCATCATAAGCACCGTACTGAATGCACACAGAGCAGTACTGAAAAATATAGGATTCATTTGAGCTCATGTCTTCTGTTGTATAAGACAAAAAGCAGAGACATTTAGAGTTTTTTCAGAACCCCCGCGGTGAAGCAGAGCTCATTGCTTCAGTTTCCGTAAATGTCAGTGCTTTATACGAGCCCTCCTCCAGATGACAAAATAATCTTTGTCTTTAAGATGCTTTATTAATGCAGCACTCAATAATCTGTCTTATTTTTTAGAGCGCCTGTAATTTCATTCCATTTTATAGATGTCAGTGTTGTTATTATAGCATTGCGTTCCTCTGTTCCAGATTAAAGAGTAAATAATTTTTTACCCAACGCTGTTGTTTTACTTTTTCTCATATTGATCACACTCTGCAGGAGGCTGGCCAAATCGATGCTGCTGTTGATTCCTCTTTTTGGGATAAATTTCATCATTTTCGCCTTCATACCAGAGCATGTGAAAACAGAGCTGAGGCTGGTGTTTGACCTCATCCTGGGTTCTTTTCAGGTACGAGCATGAGTAACCACAAACGTTTCATGCATGAGCCACGAATCCAATACATTGCTTTATGTGATGATTCATGATGGAAGGTTACTTTTTAATGTAAGATATGAAGATGTAGAATATTATTTAAAATAATGTGTACATCTAATGCAAACATCATGTTTCTTTAGATACTGGTTGCATTATGACATCACAATCATTCATCTGTTTAGGCTTACCCTGACGGACAGAGATGAGAAGATTATTCCACTCTTTATCATTGATGAACTGTCCTTAATGACAGTGTTTTGAACAGAGAGTTTCAAGATAATAATCTTTCAAATAATACAAATTGCGGGCGGCGTGGTGGCTTAGTGGTTTAGCATGTTCTCCTCACAGCACTAGGGATTCCCGGTTCGAATCCCCATCTGGGTGGAGTTTCCATGTTCTCCCCGTGTCTGTGTGGGTTTCCTCTGGGTTCTCCGGTTTCCCCCCACAGTCCAAAAGCATGGATCAATTCAATTGAGTTCTCCAAATTGCCCCATATAGAGTGTGATTGTGTGCGTGTCTGTGAGTGTGTGCCCAGCGATAGATTAGCGTCCTGTCCTGGGTCTATCTGCCCAGCGCCCGAAACGTTCTCCCCTGGATGGGCATGGGGAACCCCACTGCGACCCTAATAGAGGATAAAGCGGAAGATAATGAATGAATTACAAATTGCTGTATTAGGAAGGGGACTATGAGGTTGTATTTAATATTTTACTATATAATCATATGTAGGCTATTTATTTAATTGTGTATATTTTTATGTGGTTTATTATGCACAATTAGATTTCTAAGCATGAACAGCATGTTTTTTGCAACTTTAATGTCCATGTGGCAAATGAACATGACCATATTTGGATTGCAGGACAGCATCAAAATTTGTACTGATTATGTCATCTTTTTAATTACAGTTCACCTTGATAAACAAAGTGGTTCAAAATCAATCCTATGTGTCAGCAACATTATGTGCCAAGAGTTTATTGCTCCTTCCTCATAAGCAATGACTGGCAATGACATCACCAGTCCATCAGTTTGACATGAAATTGAAAAGTGGAGGGGAGATGGTGATCTGTCACCATTGCCATTCACAACTTACTTCAAATCTGGCATCTGTGATTTTATACATTGTGTTACACCTTTCCCTGAAGTTGCATAAGCAGCAGCTCATGAAACATGTGGCAGCTGGCATCACATGCCTTAGAGGATGCAAGTTGCTGCCATTGCTTACCCTGGTTAGTAACTGTCATGCAATAAAGTGAGATTTGGATCTGACTGATTTAAGGGTAAAGAGTGGATAAAATGAATAAAATCATTTCTTAAATCCTGCATTCAACATTCAAGATAAACATTTCACAACCATCACCTAAAACTGCTATGTTTTTTAAAGCCTGCAGCTCCTTAAGGGTTTAGATAAGTATTAATATCTCAATGTCATACACTTCAGTGTCTAAGGACTGCCAAACTTTCAGACAGATTCTGGGTTGTAAGCTGTCTTTCTTATACCATCTTAGTGTTTTGTGTGCTGCAAAAAAAAAAACATTTTGTTCTAATTATTTTGTGACTGTTACATACCATTAATAATTAAACTGACAGACATCCATCGTCATCCAGCACAGTGTAATTAATGTAAGCACATCCCTAGGGGCGTTGTTGAATCCATGTGCTCGAACAAAGCCTTGCCATCATATGTGTACATAAGACTTCATTACTCTGTTTACAGGGCTTTGTAGTGGCTGTCCTCTACTGCTTCCTGAACGGTGAGGTAGGCAGCTTTTTCATTCGGAATATCTGTATATACTCTAAAGATGAAAAAATATGGACTCATGCTAGGTAAAGGTTACTTGCTTGAGTAAATCTTGTCCTCTAGGTTTGATGTGGGATCTGTCACTAAGCTCTCAGCTTTGCTTTACTGCCTCCAGTTTCCATTAGATCAGGTTGGCTCTGCTATTCATTTAAAAAGAAGAAAACATATATTTAGCTGAAAGTGGGTATTCTGAACATCCCAGTCAAAATGCCACAGCAAATATTTTATTAAAACATTAGCGCACACTGGGTATGCACATTATTTCTGTTCTTTTTTGCAATACGTGGATAATATGACTGCTTGATATATAGAGGTAATAAACGATTTGTCTAGATACATAAAGGTCAATGGTGAAAATGATTTTAGATTATTTGTTTCAGTGAGTTACCTTGGGGTTAACGTCCTTCTTTTCTGCTTTTTAAAGAGCAAGCTTTTCATTAGTTACTAAAAAACATGTTATCAAAATATATTTAAAGTGATATGATGGTAAAATTATTCATAACCTCTAGGTTGTAGTGCCAAAATCTAGACACATAATATAGAAAATGCATGTGTCATCTTTCAGATTGCAGACGACATATTTATGTAAATCAGTGCTGCCACAATTACCATATCTATAACCTCTGAGGAAAATACATTTCCAATACATTAAATAAAGGAAATAATAATAAGCCTTTTCTCAGGTACAGGCTGAAATTAAAAGAAAGTGGAGGAGGTGGCACCTGGAGAGGTTTCTGGGTCCTCGGACAAAGTACCAACATCCATCTTTGGGCAGCAATGGCAACAACTTCGCCACCCAGATCTCCATGCTTAAAATGGATCGTGCCTCTGCATGCCATGATGACTCTTCCATCACGGTGTAGTCTAGCTGAATGCTCACCTGACACAGGACAGTCATCTTCTATTGATCCACTCATGCTGTGTGTTGTGCACATCAGATTATGGATTCCAGAAGATTTGAGGTTACCACAAGCGCTCCATAATCCATTCTCTCAGCATTTTAGCTGTCTGTAGTTGAGTGGTAGTTTCAGATTCTATCCAAACATGGACATTTTGGCTCACAACTATGATTATCACAGTTGTAAGAACACTTTGCTGACAGGAACAGATAGAAATGGTAAGTGGCGGCATTTGTGAATTTAGTTTGTATATGATGAAAACACATCCGAAATTGAACGAGCTGTTGTGTTTGTTGTTACAATTGGATTTTGCAAAATATTAAAGCTATATTTTTACAACATGCAGTAAGCTAACAAAGTCAACGCAAATGGATCATTGCAATACACAGAAACAGATCCAATGTGAACAGAGAAGGAAGGAAAGGCCAATGGGAAAGTGGTTCCCAATGAAGAAAGCAGTTTGTGAACAAAACATATATACGATTTTTATGTGCTTACATGTAGTGAGTCTGGCTTTTATTTTTTACATTAGCCAATAGAATTTTAAAAACTATAGAAATAACACCAGCAGTCCCACATTATTTGTCAGAAGACTTTATTAAGGAGTATTACAAGGATAAAATCAAAGAAAACATACAATCAAGAAAAAGTTTATTCAAAATAACAAAGCAATGGGTCCAAGTTGGGCAGACATACCTGCTAAAGCTCCTTCCTGCCATCAAGCTCTGCTGCAACCCACATGATTACTGATTAAGCAGCAGTGCTTAGAGTTTTTAACAAGCTGCCTAAGCACATGTGATAAATTGCTATTTAAAGTGTGAACAAGGCTTCAATATATAACAAATTTCTAAATTTATTTATGCCATGTTTTAAAATATGGCTTAGAACTTGAACTTTCCTGTTCCTCTGAATGTGAATATATTGTACCTGTGCAATACACTTGACTTCAAGTCAAGCACATCGCTGCACAGTTGCACCAGGTTTCCCTTAAAGATAATATCAGTTTCATTACTCATGGTTTTGCCACACTATATTTATAGTTATATTTTGAGAAGCTTAGGGCTTAAAAACATCTTGCATTATGCTGTACCCTGTGGTAGATATACTAGTGTGCCACTTGACATGATTTTGCATATTCCTCATTTTCTCATAAATGGTATTGTAATGAGATGAGTCCATAACTCAAACAGTGAAATAGGAAAAATAATTGGAACAATGTGCAGGACTGACACACTTGTATAAAACACCATCTTGAATAAATGCAACTGAATACTGGACAACAGAAAAAAAAGAACAAAAAAAATCTGAAAACTTTTCATTTCTGTGACTCGTATTGTTTTTGTCTTGTGAAAAGTTAACCAAAAAATGGATTGTTATCTATCCAAATCTAAATGGAGATACACTGTAGAGAGAAACTGTGACATTTCTCCAAAAGCAAAATGCATATTTGTGGATAATTTTTACAAAAACACATTGTATGTACTACTTGCGTGTGTGTATGAGAGAAAGAGAGAGAGACAACGGGCTACAAAGTAAATGCCCTAATCTGCACTATCACTGTCATTCACATAGAACTTTGTTCCCCATCAACTGATTCGTGTTATGTGTGATTTTTGTTATCTTTCTTTACATTTCTCTGTAGTGTGGCTGGACATTTATAGGACCGTGGTTTACATCCTGAGATTAACAGAAAAACAGTGTTGACTTTTCTTCAACATAAATGACAATCCATAAACACTGTGCATAAGATGCAGAGTGGTTTCCTGTACATTTAGATGTGTGTCTAAAAGTCTCATGCATACAATCTGATGTTAGTCCTGTTTAATCACTTGTGTTATATGTGATGCATACAAAAGAAATCAAATCATTTAACTAATTTATTTTAATGTTGTTGCATGTTTTTAAATGTTTTAAAGTGTGTTTATTATATATATATATATATATATATATATATATATATATATATATATATATATATATATATATATATATATATATATATATATTAAACACACTTTAAAACATTTACACTTGCAAAGGTGTAAATTAGGGATAGAGAAGGTAAGACATGCATTTGTCATTGTCTGGTTAATGGTTTAGCACCTGAACCACTAAATACTGCTTCCCTTAAGGAATTTCTATAAATTCTGTAATTGAAGTTATTACATTGTTAACATTTAGGTTATTACTGTCTGTGGTTAATAACAAGCAACAAGCACGTCATTCATCTTGAATTTCTGGGCAGCTCTTGTACTGTAACAGTGGTGTTGGATTTAATAGATAATGAAATGACATTTACAACTACTAACAAAACAAATTTGTTCATGGTTAAATAAATCCTTAATGCTTGCTTAAGAAGTAAAATTAAGATCTTGGCACACCTCAAAATTTCATTCATGAATTATAGCTGATAGTTTAAATCCACTGTTTGTTGGGTGCTGAATCTCCTTAACACCCATTTTGTAAATTGTACCTGGTTCTAAGATAATACAGACTAAGAGACAGCAACACATTTATATTAAGGTTAAAACAGCAGCCAATTCACACAATGAATGTTTTATGTTGTTCTATTGTACTTTAATTGGATTTCTGTACAGTTTTGTTTAATAAAATGTATTATTGGGTTAAAAGGTTAAAAATAAATGTTAATGGCCTTAAATTAATACCACAATCGAAAAGAAAAATGCATTTAATGTCATGAAGAATGTCATACTGAAGATAAATGTGAATTTTGTCTGTGAACAATACTAGTTTTATTTAAGATTTAATCGTGTTTTTAGCTGTACAATGTCCTAAGGTTTAGTTTGTGTAGATAAATGTGCCAACAGTACACGACTGACACATGAGTAGATGAATTACTGACCAATGTAAGTATTCATCTGTATGAATATATTGGTTCCAATTGCATGGGATATTTGCATATCCATTACTCCATCCAGCCACTGTACAAAGAATATACTGTATGTTCAAACCGTGCCTAGCCTTTGAATTATTTTTGTACTCAAACTTACTGTATGTAGTATGTGGTTATAGTTGACCAAAAATTTCATTTGACTCCATTATTTACAACAAAACGCATTGTAAAAAAATAGAATTCTGTACAGTGCTAACTCATTTTGATCAGTCAGTTGTCCAGCGTTGTAGAGCTAAAATTAAAGACATTGATTTTTCTTGAATGTGATGCTTCTGTTTTGCTTCTCTCAACAAATTAACTACTTTCTAATTAGTGTGAAGTCAAAGCCCTATATTCACTGTAGCGCCCACCTACAATCAAAACAAAAGAAAAGAAAACCTTTTCAATGGTTCCAACATCAAACCATCTGTCTGAAAATCAGCAAGAATTAAGAAAATACTGTCCTAAAATCTGTGCCATTAGTTGCTTTTACTGCTTTTGTCTAAACTTAAAATTACTTTAATATTGAGACTACCCACCGGTCCTACTTTTAAGAAATTAAACCTAGTTATTATTTTTTATTTCTGAGTAATTTTAGAATCTGGCCGGCACGGTGGCTTAGTGGTTTAGCATGTTCTTCTCTCAGCACTAGCGATTCCTGGTTTGAATTCCAATCTGGGTGGAGTTTCCATGTTCTCCCCGTGTCTGCGTGGGTTTCCTCCAGGTTCTCCGGTTTCCTCCCACAGTCCATAAACATGGATCAAGGTCAGTTGGATCCTAAAATTGCTTCATATAGAGTGTGTGTGTGTGCCCAGCGATAGATTGGCGCCCTGTCCTGGGTGTATCTGCCCAGCGCCCGGGGTTTTCTCCACTGGATGGGCAGTGACCCTAGTAGAGGATAAAGCGGAAGATAATGGGTGGATGGATGGATTTTAGAATCTGAATTTAATATTAGCAAATTTAGTATTATTTAATACTACACTGTATAATTTTTCTAATTAAGCAGGGGCACCATTTTTTTTCTTCTGTTTGCATGTTTACCTTTAATCTAAAATGAGTCTCCACTGGGAACCTCGGGTGCTTCAAACAGTCCAAATATGATCCTGTCAGGTGTGTCTGCAGTAGACTTGTGTGTATTCTTACTTTCTAGCTACATATTTATTATACAATAAGTCTTATTTAAATATGATGACACACCTATAAGTTTATTTACATGCTGTCTATAACCTAGAAATAAAATTTTCTTAAAAACAGCATTATAGACTTTGAGTGATTCAGAACATAGAGTCTTAAATGCATCATAAAACAGTCTATAACTTATGACGCAGGTTGTGGTTGCTTTCACTCTGCATGCTATTGAAGCTGTATTGCATGATTGTGTTACCAGTTGTCCTTGAATTTAGTGCCACATTCCTTTCATCCTTCAGGTTGCCAGTATTGCGGCAAAGTGACGCACAGCAACATGAAGTGAAGAGAAACATGCAGCCTCTTTTTCACAGACTCTTCTTTAAAACAATACTTTTCAGCAAGGACACTGGATCTAAAAACTGTGGCCTGTGGTCCTAAAGTTTAATTTCGGTTGGCCCTCTAGAGCAGGAACAGATAAAGAATTAAATAATTTGATGCAATTTTAACATCAACCACGCACCTTTGTTTAACATTTTTTAAACCCAGCTAGACAGATTTAAGCAGTGAAAAGCAAGTGACATTTTATCAGATACCACCAGCGGCTTTTTACATTATTGGAGTAAATTTTACTTTCATTTACCTTATACTTTCCTCTTGGACTTGGTAACACCATTAAGACTCTTAAATCCCTTTTAACACACAGAAAAAGGAGATAATCAGCAGATGGGTACTCATAAACTAAACAACTGTTTGTATCTCCATCCATCCATTATCTTCCGCTTTATGCTCTATTAGGGTCGTGGTGGGGTTCCCCATGCCCATCCAGAGGAGAACATTTTGGGTGCTGGGCAATCTATCGCTGGGCGCACACTCACTCACACAAAAAAACTCAATTTGGAGAATTTTGGCAATTTTGGCAATTTGGAGAAGCAAATTGACTTTATCCATGTTTTTGGACTGTGGGAGGAACAGTGTTGGACAGTAAGATTTCATGCCATGACTGTTGAGATGGTGCTTTCCTTTGAGAAGTGAATGCTGAAAATGGGCCAGGCATGAATTGCAGCACGTGTTCTGAATAGCCGTTCAGATGCGTTTATTGTGAATTCAGACTCGCTGACAGCAATCATCTGAACAAACAAAATGACTGGAACTGGCCCAAGTGTGAAGAGCTTTCTGATACCACTGGGCAACAACACATAGCTAATGGCGGTAAACTTGGACCACCGAGGGATCAGAATATGCAGCAGTAGTGGGGGAGACCGGTGGTTTGGACGAGCCCTCGACACCTGAGGTTGTCACGTTCTAATTAATGTGGGATAACAGAGTGCATGCTGTAAAAAAAAATATTGCAGAAGTTTAATAGTGAACAGAGACCATTTGAACCGTGTAACGTCTCCGAAATGTGTGAGCAGTAAATGGAGTAATTGCTGGTGGATGTTTCAAAAGAATTTGGATGATGTTTTGGTTCATGCCACAGAGCTGGATGAGGCATTGGGAAGATTTGAAAACGTGATTTGTGCTGCTAAATTGCACCTAAAAAATGCAGTTGGCTACATTACTGGGTGAGATTTCTAGTGCATCAACAGAGACAGCTATGATCTCTGCTATTAAATTTGATCATTTTAGCAAACGCTTTTATCCAAGTATCCCAACCTGATGGCTCTGCTCAGAACAGAGTTGATTCAGCATCCCTGGAACAAAGAGGGTTAAGGGCCTTGCTCAACAACCCACATTAATAACTTCATTGGACCTGGGATTTGAACCCACAACCTTCAGATTGATAGCCCAACATCGTATCCACTTCACTACCACTCCCTTGCCACACCACAGTGGCACACTCCCACTAATTTGTCAGCCAAGAGTGTTCTTAAACTGGCTTAATACTACCGTTGTTTTCTAAAGAATTTTACATCTATAGCATCGACATTTCACCAGCTCACTGATAAGACACTGGCTCAGTGGCGTGACGGACAGAAATCCACTTTTACTCGGCTACATTAGAGCTCTAGTCACTGTATCAGTGTTAAGCTGCCTTTTTTGTGGTCTCTGATACTAGTTACTACAGTTGGCACTGTGCATTAAAAAAAACAAGATGGCCGTACTGCCTAACACTGCAAACACCACTTGCTACAATAGGAGGTTTCAAATTTCTGCCCCTGTGTGTGTGCGTCATGCATTTCATTCTGCAAATTTATTATACATCTTTAACTTGGCAGCTGTGATTTAAGGAACCAGATGGACAGATGAGATGCTCTCTCACAACTCTGTAAGCTTTCAAATTCAACATCAATCATCGGGTGAGTAAGCGACATATCAATGCAGGCGCTCTGTCACAAGGCCACGCAATGCACATAGTTGTAGACACTATGAACGAGCAGACAAAAAGCAAGCAAACAGTGTCCAGCAGTGACGCATTGGGAAATTGCCTGCTGGCCATATTCCCAGAAAGTGAAAATGAACATTGAGCTGAGCATAATCAGGAGGTGGCACCAAAGATCCTACACAGACTGAGACTTGAGGAGTTTTCAGCTGGTTCAGTGTTCTGTAGAAGCTGCACTTAAATAAAATACTCTAATGGGAGTTAATTATGGTGGTCTTCAGGACACAATGTACCGAAAAGACATGTATTATGCTGCAGCATCAGCGGAATTATAGGCTCGAGGAGTGCTTGAAGAAGACATTTTTAAAACAACAGACCATAGTGGGCCATGAAACTGCTGCTGACTCTGTGGACATTCTGAAGGATGGTGCCCGTGATTACAGAGATCATACAGGCGATGTTGATGATGAGCAATGAAGTGAGATCACAACTAGAACTCGTTCAGCTCTGCACTGGGGACGACATGAAAAGCTGAAGTGAAACAGAATTTTATGAAGGAGCTGAAGCAGCACATGAACGAAGTGTACTTGCTGGAGCTGGAACACAAGATCACCGCCAGTCTGATGCCAAAGCAGGCGTATGATGTGCATGCAACGGCAACTTATTTAAGCCAGATGGGGCGTGGCTTTTCAGAAACATGTGTCTAAAGGGCACTTCAAAACAGATGGGAGGTTGTGGAGCAAATCAGCAACATAATGTACCGAAACTGCTGCCGACTCAACATCGTTGTCTTCATCCACTACAAATGTCCTGCGAATATGCAACTCGTGAGCTAAAAATCAAGACAATGGCAAAGAGTCCAGCACCACTGGAGCAAACCGAGTGACCTTGACACCACTGCTAATGACCCCGCCGCTTTGAGGGACCGCCTGTTTCAGGGTAAGCGATCAGTACTTGTCCGTTTGGAGGGTGAACTGAATCGAATCCCAATCTGGGTGGAGTTTCCATGTTCTCCCTGTGTCTGCATGGATTTCCTCCGGGTTCTCCGGTTTCCTCCCATAGTCCAAAAACATTGATCAAGGTCAGTTGAGTTCACCAAAATTTCCCCATATAGTGTGTGTTTGTGTGAGTGTCTGTGTGAGTGAATGTGCCCAGTGATAGATTGGTGCCCTGTCCTGGGTGTATCTGCCCAGTTCCCGAAACGTTCTCCCCTGGATGGGCATGCGGAACCCCCCTGCAACCCTAGTGGAGGATAATGGGTGGATGGATATGTCATCATGAATGTGAGTTTTGTGTAGCAGCTGCTGTGTGTGTGTGTGTGTGTGTGTGTGTGTGTGTGTGTGTGTGTGTGTGTGTGTGTGTGTGTGTGTGTGATTATAAAGTAAGTAAATGGTAAGCATTAACTCTGACAAATTTTTTTTTCTGCCTTTTTGTTTGGAGCTACCTTCCCACTGCTTTCTAAAAGAGCTTCTCAATAAATGTGACCCTGAGCAATTTCACAAATATCTCCACAATAATTCCATCGACAATATTATGAAAGCTCTGTTCAGTTGATTTCAAATTATGATTGGAGCTTCAGACAAAATAACATTTAGTAAAGGTCTTTCAAGCAGCCAAAAGGAGTTGGCTAGGCTTAGGATCTATGCTTTATAAAAAAAACATTTAACAGCAAACTGCAAACCAAAAGGAGCACCAACAACTGCAGGATGAATGTCCTTGCATGAGATAAAAGAGGGTTTCTTTCAAACTGAAACTAGAGGTCCATTTTAGATCCCAAAGAACAACACAGAACATTATTTTCTCTTGAGAAGTAAGAAATCAAATAATGTACCATTTTGATATTTTTAATAATTGACACTTTAAACTGCAATATTAGTTTGTTTAATTGGGTTTCTTCCGGGTTCTCCGGTTTCCTCCCACAGTCCAAAAACATGGATCAAGGTCAATTGAATTCTCCAAATTGCCCCATATAGAGTTTTTGTGTGTGTGTATGAGTGAGTGTGCGTCCAGCGACAGATTGGCGCCCTGTCCTGGGTGTATCTGCCCGTGCCCGAGACGTTCTCCCCTGGATGGGCATGGGGAGAAAATGGTAAAAAACGTTACATTATTTGATTTCTTACTTCTCAAGAGAAAAAAATGTTCTGTGTTGTTCTTTGGGATCTAAAATGGACCTCTAGTTTCAGTTTGAAAGAAACCCTCTTTTATCTCATGCAAGGACATTCATCCTGCAGTTGTTGGTGCTCCTTTTGGTTTGCAGTTTGCTGTTAAATGTTTTTTTTCTATAAAGCATAGATCCTCAGCCTAGCCAACTCCTTTTGGCTGCTTGAAAGACCTTTACTAAATGTTATTTTGTCTGAAGCTCCAATCATAATTTGAAATCAACTGAACAGAGCTTTCATAATATTGTAGCACCCGTAACGTTCCCTCTGGATAGGCATTCAGAAAAAGCTGTAATGCATCATGCTAGTTTAAAAACAAATATGCTAGAGATAAATAATATACAATGTGGCCTCTTAAAACAAACTAAAGTAAGATTGAATAATGTGGCTTTATTCCGGCTTCTTCACAACACGTAACATGAGTAAAGGCAGCACTAATTAAAAACACTCAATCTGTTTGATAGAAATAAAAATAGCAATCCATATTAATAATGAAATAGCATGCCACATGTATTTAAGAGGATAAGTTGGTTGTCACTGATAGACTTTATGGTTGGACCGCCATGTTTCCGTTGAGGCAAGCAGGACATGCGAAGAAGGCAACAGGGCAAGTAGATGGGTGATAAAAAAAATATCTAATCTCTATAAAAAAAGTATCTAATAATCTTTATTTACTGTATATAATACATAATTGCGGGTGGTATGGTGGATTAGTGTTTAGCACGTTTGCCTGTCAGCACTGGGGACCCAGGTTTGAATCCCAATTTAGGTGGAGTTTCCATGTTCTCCCCGTGTCAGGTTTCCTCTCACAGCGCTGAGGATTCATGTTCAAATCCCAATCTGGGTGGAGTTTCTATGTTCTTTGGGTTCTCCAGTTTCCTCCCACTGTCCAAAAACATGTATTCAAGGTAAAATGGTTGCTCTTAATTGCCCTGTATAGTGTGTGTTTGTGAGGGTGCCCAGCAATTGATTGGCGTCCTGTCCTGGGTGTATCCGCCCAGCGCGCAAGACATTCTCCACTGAACCCCCCAGCAACCCTAATAGAGGATTAAGCAGAAAATAATGATCTATTGGATGAATACATAATTGCCTAATAGACTGTTTTTGTTAATCATATAGAGATTTGTAAAGGTAATAACAAATGATGATGATGTGAAAAAACTAAATAATATTTTAAGGCGGTTAAACAAAAACAATTAAGATGGTTGGTCACAGCTGAACCACATCGAAAGCTTCTATAGAAACATGATTATTTGTGGCTACTGGAATATAGCACACAATGTTGCATGTGTGAGTTAAAATGGGAAAGATAAAGATACTAAATACTGGGGGCAGGACGATGCACTTCAGTACATGAGCACTAACATCTAACTGATCACTATCTGATTTTCAGCAGATAATTAAATTAGTCACATAATCAGCATACTACATATTTTAAATCAGATTAAACCTTATGTGGATCAGATTGGTATTGGATTTCATTTATCCTAAAAGAGATACCACAATTTTTAACCAATAATCAGGTTATTCAGGGCTTGTAAACTAACAAATCACCTGTCTGTTTTTCCACATCTGTACATGTGCACTTCGTTGTGGCTAAAAATACTTTCAGGCAATAATCTGTCTTATTGCATACACGTTTATACTTTGATTTGTCTAATGCTTCTGCTATCTGTGTGCTGTGAATGCAACACACATTGTTGACCAGAATTAAGTCAACAAATGAAAGGAATTTCTGCATGGAGTTTTTAAAATCTTTGGTTGTGGGTGTAATAGTGATGGTAATCGATGAGGTTACTATTCTTTATGGCAAACATTATGGCATTAAAAAGATGAATATTTAACAAAGTGTAATATCCATTCATCATTATCTTCTGCTTTATCCTCTATTAGGGGGTGCGGGGGGGGGGGTTCCCCATGCCCATCCAGGGGAGAATGTTTCGGACGCTGGGCAGATAGACCCAGGACAGGGTGCCAATCCATCGCTGGACACGCACTCACTCACACAGACACACTCTATATGGGGCAATTTGGAGCATTCAATTGACCTTCATCCATGTTTTTGGACTGTGGGAGGAAACCGGAGAACCCGGAGGAAACCCACGCGGACACGGGGAGAACATGGAAACTCCACCCAGATTGGGATTCGAACCAGGAATCCCTAGCTCTGAGAGGAGAACATGCTAAACACTAAGCCACCGTGCCACCTCACAGTGTAATAAATTTGTTTAAAATCATAAAGATTTTGTTTTATATTCTTTTACAGCCAGATCTTTAAAAAAGAAAACTGAGATCTTATCTCATCTCATTATTCATCCATCCATTATCTTCCATTTAATCCTGTAATAGAGTCAGGCTCTATTAGAGTCTGGGCTCACACTCACACACTATATGGGGCAATTTAAATTTACAGCCAATTTACCTCGAATCTATGGTTTTGTGCTGTGGGAGGAAACTAAAGAAACCCACGTGGACACGCAGAGAACATGGAAACAATATAAAACATTCTGAAATAGTTTTAGTTACTGATTTATTGTTCATACTTTTTCAGTTTGACACTAATGTCTGTGCACATTTGACCTTCATAACTATTGTTTTTCTATCACTACAACTATTACACACATTAAGGGCATGTTTGTCACTAGCTATCACTGCTTTGTCTTACTTTAAATAGAATTTGCACAAGAGTTTGGAATTTGTGCTCATTTATTTAAAGAATATTGATGAGGTCAGGCACTGATGTTGGACATTCTGATGTTTTATCTTAGCTATAATAAGCATCATTTTGAAGCCTGGCCATTTAAGCTAAACTAGACGAGGCCATGTCATTATTAACCTAATGTTTTTGGATAGTCATGATGCAACAGGAAAAGATCTTTTCAAACATTTCCTACAGAACCGGATGTATAGAACTGTTTTGATTTTTGTGTGCTCTAATATTTTTGATTCTGATAAATGACACTTTGCATAATGATCCGAATTGAACTGGCTATATACTAGACAGCACATGACCGTCTATTCCTAATCCCGAATGAATATTTGAGGGAGAATAAAGGGAGAAATATAGTTTTTAAAACAGTCACATTGTTTTTGAATGAATTTATTTGTAACTGATTATTTTAATAGGTTTAATATGGTTTTGCAAAAAGCAAAGTACAGGTCCTCTTCATTGATCACAAGAAATAATTACATTAAAATTCCGCCCATGCATACTGAATACAGACATGCTGCATATGTTAGCACTTAAGTCTAACATTTTTTAAATGTACTTCCATTGCTGGAACTTTGATTTATACTAATTCAGTCTCTTGATATATAGAAATGCAAGGCTCTCCCTGGTAACATGTGACAGCTGAAGTTCACTTACATTTTACCCAATCTACATATTTTCCACATTTAAAGCTGTGTGGAGGATGATAAAAGGAGAAGTCTGCACAGCACAAATCCATTTAGGAACAAAGTTTTATCAAAGGAAAGCTAACCTCCCAACTCCCAACAGCCTAGAGAATCATCAAACAACAAAGACCAAAGATTTCTGTTATCACCTAAGGAGAACTCCTTTGCAATTCAAAAAATGTTCTTGAATTAGAGTTGCATGAAGCAGCAGAAGTGCAGTTACCTGAATTCAGGCTGACTCTCTTTTTCAGGGATGTCAATGAAATCAGTAGATGGCTGGTCACTTTTAAAGTTTTAGTTCAAAAACTTCCATCTTCACCACAGATCTGTTCTATAGGACGTTCCAAAATGATACAAAAGTGTAAATTAAAATTTATAAGTGTTTTGCAGGAATCCACAAATTTCCAAAGTACAATTATTTTGGTAGACGGCATGTTGGCTTTAGTGGTTAACATGTTCTCATGTTCCAGTGCTGGGGATCCAGGTTCGAATCCCAATCTGGATGGAGTTTCCATGTTCTCCCCGTGTCCATGTGGGTTTCCTCTGGGTTCTCTGGTTTCCTCCCACAGTCAGAAAACATGGATTCAAGGTAAATTTAATGCTCTAAATTGCCCCATAAAGTGTGTGTCTGTGTGAGTGAGTGTGCGCCCATAAATAGATTGATGCCCTGTCCTTGGTGAATCCACCCATCACCCAAATCCTTCACCTTTAGATGGACATAGGGAATCCCCCTCCCCCCACGATAATGAATGAATGAACAAATTATTTTTGTCAGTAAAATAATTGAAAATCCATCTTTTATTCTATTGTTATTTAACTATTTTATTTTATTTTATCTATTTAACTAATTATATTGTGCAAATGAACAAACTACCAATTATTGTTTTACTGTACTTTAATATATATATATATATATATATATTTTTTTTTTTTTTTTTTTTTTTTAATGAGGAGATAGTGTTTTGCTCTCTTGGTGATCTTTTCTCATGATAACATGATGGTCAGCTGGTGGTTTGTTAAGAAAAAGAAATAATGTTGACTGAGGAGGCACTTGGCTTTTCGTCAGTAAACAAGTCCGTTGTGAAATGTTTGTATTACTGAATGTGTAGACCATTATGTAGTGGGTAGGTTCTGCTCTTATAAATGCCGACACCATTCTCTTGTGAGCACTTGCATTGTGCAAGCATCATAAAATGCTTATATAAGGATTTTCTTTACCAGGTGTGCTAACGATCAAACACCCACTGAGCTTCACAGCCTCAATGATCAGGGGAAGCAACAAACAAATTTATCTCTTCCCCATGCACACTGGATTATCAGGGATATATGACTGAGTCATCCTGCAGATTTTTTATTTATTTCTTTTTTGCTCAGCAAGACATCGGGCTGCCTGCTTATCCTGACAGCCTCACTAAACAGCCTTGAATGATAGTGTCTGCAGGAATATTATAAACCTGTGAACTGTGCTGTTTTAAACATGGCTATACCTCTCTCACTTTGTCAGACCTGCAATGGGTCGCGATGGGCCGAACGAAGAGGATTAATGATATGTTTAAAATTCTGCCTGACACAGCATTAGTGTGGGCTAAAAAATGAAGTAACAGCTTACATGAATAACATAAGCAACAGCAACAGAGTCCCTTCGACTAAATAGTGTGAAGCAATTGTATTATATTCCTGAGGACAAATATTTACTCACAAAAGGCCACTTTTTAGTTAAGAATTGCAAGCCTGCACTGGATTTAACAGTTAGAAGCTCCATGTGGTTTAAATATACAATTAAATTTACATGCAATGCCAGTCAAAAGTGTGTGGACTACAGTATGTACTGTGTACCTCCCCTTTACTCTGTTCTAATGGTCAGGACCACAATAGTAGCACCACAGAGGAGGTATTATTTAGTTGCTGCATTAGTCCTATCCCAGCAGTATCACTGAGGTGTTTAAATGAAATTACAGCAGCACTGCTGCACTAAAACCCCCTCACGGCATCAGTGTCACTGCAGAACTGACAATAAACAATCCACCACCCAAATGATACCTGTGCTGTTATGATCCTGACCATCAGTAACCACTAAGAAGTGTGGAGAGAAAACAATGGCACAAGAAGACGGAGTGTCCAAACTTTTGAGTGATACTGTATGTTAAAACTACTGTACATGTAGTATAGCAAATAAACCCCAAAATATTTAGTTAGGACAACGAATAATATGAGTAACAGACATTACAGTCATCGCTAAAAGTTTAGAGACTGAATTTTTAGTTTTCACAAAGTCAGACTTTTCTTTTTATTTTATAATGAAGTACAATTATATTCATTTATTCATTATCTTCCGCTTCATCCTCTATTAGGGTTGTAGGGGGGTTCCCCATGCCCATCCAGTGGAAAACGTTTCGGGCGCTGGGCAGATACACCCAGGACAGGGTGCTAATCTATTGCTGGGCACACACTCACTCACACAGACACACACAAAAAATAAAAAACTCTATATGGGGCAATTTAGGGCCTTCAACTTATCCATGTTTTTGGACTGTGGCGAGAAACCGGAGAACCGGGAGGAAACTCACACAGACACAGGGAGAACATGGAAACTCCACCCAGATTGGGAGTCGAACTTGGAATCCCCAGCGCTGAGAGGAGAACATGCTAACCACTAAGTCACAGTGCCGCCCTTACAATTATATTATTATCATTATTATTTTATCATTAAAAAAAAAACTATTCATAATGAGGCAATATTATTAATATTTAATGCCTTCTCAAAGGCTTTTTCATTGGCATGCTGGATATCACCTTCAGAGCTAAATCCTGACCAATAGCAAACCATTCTTGCCTGATATTACACTTTATTCATCTTGTTCTTTCAGCAAAATTGTGTGAGAGCCCACTCCACTGGATGAGAAGCAACCCCACACAGCATGGCCACAGAATGCTTTACGATTGGAATGATACAGGTCTCATGGTACTGCTCACCTTTACATCTAACGACAATCATTTTTCCACATGTCCCAAACGGTCTGAAGAGCTTTTATTAGAAAAATGACTTCACTTCAGTCCTCTGCAGCCTAATCCCTGTACTTCCTCCAAAATGTCAGTCTGTCTTTAATGTTTATCTTGAATAGCTGAGTTTCTTTCTATTTTTAAAATCAAGTCATTCTTTAAAAGACTAAAACAACTCATTGTGCTTGCAGATGCACTCACACCTGGTGGTAATGGTGGTGGTGGTGGTGGTGGTAATGGTGGTGGTGGTGGTGGTGGGGGTGGTAATGGTGGTGGTGGTGGTAATGGTGGTGGTGGTGGTGGTGGGGGTGGTAATGGTGGTGGTGGTGGTGGTAATGGTGGTGGTGGTGGTGGTGGTGGTGGTGGTGGTGGGGGTGGTAATGGTGGTGGTGGTGGTAATGGTGGTAATGGTGGTAATGGTGGTGGTGGTGGTGGTGGTGGTGGTGGGGGTGGTAATGGTGGTAATGGTGGTGGTAATGGTGGTGGTGGTGGTGGTGGTGGTGGTAATGGTGGTGGGGGTGGTAATGGTGGTGGTGGTGGTAATGGTGGTGGTGGTGGTGGTGGTGGGGGTGGTAATGGTGGTGGTGGTGGTAATGGTGGTGGTGGTGGTGGTGGTGGGGGTGGTAATGGTGGTAATGGTGGTGGGGGTGGTAATGGTGGTGGGGGTGGTAATGGTGGTGGTGGTGGTGGTGGTGGCCCAAGCCCACAGCTGAACCCTATTTAGAATATGGCCCTGGCAGATGTAGAACTTTCTTGTGTCCTTAAACCTTCTTCTCATCAACAGAACCTCACTCATTAACATGATTGATTTGATGAATGATCAATTGAATACAAGCAGCTATTTTCCTGCCTGTGAAGATCATTTAATGCAAATCAATGATGAGCACGTGCTTTCTTAGAGGTCACCATGATTAACAGAAGACAACGATGCCAAGCAACACCACTGTTTTAAAGCAACCAGTCTTCTCCTCTAATGTATTAATCCTAACAGAACACTACTGGATTGCTAATTAATACTTTTGAGTGAACAAGCAGCTCAATGTGTAGTAGAATTGAGCAGTGAAATATTATTTTGTAGTTAATTTAATTTTTATGGCCAAAAATGCCCTTGCAATAAATAGCAATTAATCTGATGACTTTTTTCAACAATCCATGTTAAAGCAACTTGTTTTAAATTCCACTTTGCTGCTGTACTCTGTACGGTGCATGTGCATGGAAAACACCTTTTGTTATAAACCTGGTAGTTATAAATTTATGGATGAATTCACTTTGTCTGTCATTACTTTATAATAGAACACAATTGTCTGTGGTTCCCTCTTCTGTGCGGCAGGTGAACCAGTTGCAGGCCAGAAGGTTGGGAAGCACTGGTTTAAAGTTAATAGATGAAAGCATTCACTGGAAATCTCCCCAGAGAAATAATCCGGAGTGACAAGGAAGGTCTATAAAATCAGCTCGAGTCTGAATTATTTAGAGATGAGTTATTCATAAGTGCAAGATGCCATTTTAAAAATAGACCTGCTCCATCCTGGTATATACAAAGCATTGAGGTGGTGAGTGAGATGAAGTGCACTGGATGGAACTGCAAAGGATTGATTCAGAATGTGAAATCTTGCCCGCAAGCTGTAAGCAAAACCAACTGCTGACTAGAATCCCCAAATAGGTCACAAACAGCAATCCAGTTCACTACACAGGGCTATTCTCTAAGAAGCTTATAGTTGTTATATTGCTTTAGTCATCTTAGTGACATTATGTGGCAATGACAAGTCAGTTTGGGATCTAAATGAAGTCATTCTGAGTGACTGTGCGATCAATACATTTTTTTCTGCCTTAATAACTTGAGCATATTCCAAGACAACAAAGCCAAGATCTATTGGACTCAGACTGAAAAAGTGATTCAGAAAGCAAAAGAAATCATTTTCACATAAGCAACCATGGAGTTTTGAATTATTGGAGTAAAGCCTTGGATAATAAAAAAAAAAAGATGTATAACAAAAAACCTCACTGAACAGAAAGACAAACAATTTTTGTCTCATAAGTTTAAAGTATATTGTATATACACAGTAGCACAGTATACACAGTGGTGAGCCTCTCAACACAGGGGATCCAGGTTCGAATCCCAGTCTGGGTGGAGTTTCCATGTTCTCCCCGTGTCTGTGTGACTTTCCTCCAGAAACATGGATTTAAGGTAAGATTGGCTGCTTTAAATTGTCCGTATGTAGCATGTGTGTTGGATTCCAGTATTGGATTAAGCAGAAGATGAATGGATGGATGAATGGATGGATGTAAGATCTATTGAATATTTGGGGATTTATTCATATGTAGTTTGGAAAAACCTGGACATTTCTACATGAAATCCATACTCATGTGTTTTTGGAATTGTGCTGTAAAATGCTTTGTACTGTGGTTCGTGTTAAAGTAACTGGGCGTTTAGGTCATAGAAGTTGTGATTTGTAATTATTGAATTGTTTGAATATGTGCTTTCTTGATGCGTTCTCAATGTAGAACGATTCATTTCTAAATTATTGTTGGTCGTGTTGTATCGATTCATGAATTAATAACCACCAGCAGTTACTTTAGTAAAATGGGTCCTGGCTGATAAAGTTATTCTGTTTCCTTTAGGTTCTAAAGGAAGGTTTTTATTAATAATTTTGTTTAATTATAAATTTATTTATAATCTGCATGATATGATTTGTTCTTTAGAAAAACTTAACTTAACTTAAAAAAGCTTAATAAGTCATTTAAAAATAAACTATATTTCATATTACAACTTACTGATGACATTTTATTAATGTAATGAAACTATTATACAAATATATTAGGTATGTCTAATTATATCCATAAGCAAAAATCGTTGAATGTTTTGTTCTTTGATATTTTTTATTGTTTTATTTTAAATATTTTTTAATTAAAGTAATATGTGATAACATTTCATTAATCTCTTTTTAAAGAGTAAATTAATTATAATCATTCATAATGCTGATTTTAGATTCTTCAGTGGGATCTCCAGTAAATCCTTAAATGACGTCGTTCTGATGTCTCAATGTGGTGCAATGCTGGCAGAGTGCCCCCTAGTGTTCAAACCCAAAGGAATATTTCAGTATGCAAGGCGGGACACACGCTGGTTATTCATCACGGATTGCCAAGTGACAGTTTAATTAGAAAAGTGTGTCATCTTAATTAAAAGTGGTGTTCTCAGCTTTATCTCAGTTGTGCTACTGGGAATATGCAGGTTGAAAAAACAACCCCTAAAAACTAAACCTTAAGCCTTAACCTGGAGCTCACCCCAAATGAAACTCATCAACCAGACCATAATTGGCCTCTGCAGGTAAGACATGGTAATTCCATTGGTATGCTGCTTTTGTACGAAGCTATTTTTCACAGGAGCTAAAGAGCCAGTGTGTCCAGCAAATTAGGAAAGCTAAAACGTACCAGAAAAACATCTTCATAAATCATCAGTAACTCCTGAAACCCTCATTTGTATTGTAAGATTATTATCTTAAAACAATACAAAGCATTTGGGTTTTCCTAAGATTTCTCCAGATTCTTTTGTCTTTTAGGCCAGGAGAATGAATTAGTCATGTTTAATGCATAATTACTTAATTTTTAAATCTATAAAATTGGATGTGCTTTGGAATTTTTCTATTATTTGTTTTAAAGATTCATTTTTAATGTTAGTGTTGGAGTTAGAATTCATTGCAGGTGGAACACAGGAGGTGTACAGAACAGTTAGGATATAAAGGAAATGTCCCTCTCAGCGCTGGGGTTTAAATCCCAATCTGGGTCGTGTTTCCATGTTCTCCCTGTATCCGCGTGGGTTTCCTCATGGTTCTCCATGGACTCAAGGTAAAGTGAATGCTCTAAATTGCCCCATGTAGTGTGTGTGTTTGTGTATGCGTCTCTGTGAGTGAGTGATAATTACTATAAAACCCGATTTGCAAAATACACTTCAAACAATTATGGCAGTCAACACATTTTAAATTCTGTATACAAATTTTATTAACATTGCAAATAACCACAATAAATTAGTTATCATTTACAGACTTTTTTCTTAAAACATACGCACATGTCAACACACAGATGCACTCAGAAACAGATCTGTAAATCTGGAATGTGCTTTATGGCAAAAAATCTAATCAAAGAATTAAAAACTAGTTCTTTGTAACTTTTGAATCATAAATTATTTCCAAATGTACACTCACTGTCCAAATTGAATTTTTACTGGACAAATGCATTTAATTTACAGGTTTCAAGAAAAAAAATTGTTTTAAAAAGACTATACACTAAACCCTGAGCACTGATTTTCACCAGATTAAAAGTGTGGTGATTATGAATTACAGTCTAGTTAAAGTAACTTTTGCAATAATTGTTTATTCATTTTACAGCTGTTTGACAGAATGTGTTCTAAAATGCCTTATTTAGGTATAATTCCATGTTCAGGGCATTAAATTACCATTTTTCTTTCCATAAATTAATTTAAAAACAATAAATAGCTGCCTTGCTACAAAATCTAAATCTACAAATCCACAAGAATGGCTTTTAAGATTGTGTTTTTACAGGCAGGAGATGGAAGAAGGAAAAAAAAACCCTTAATGAACATTTTAATGGAATATATTAGTGCAACATAACCAGCTACAAACTACGATCCCGATATAAAACATGTACAATTATAAAAATAGATTTTAGCATAACAGGTAGAGAAATCTGAATGAGGAACATGAGCCCAAAATTATACTTTAATTTGAACTCTATTTTTAACGTCTTACTGTAAAATTGAAACCAGGTTACATTAGCAGTTATGTGATCGGTATGTCAGTTTTCAGCTTTAATAGAAGCTAAGCCTCTGTCTGCTTTACTTCAACTTTTAATTTTTATATACTTGAACAATTTGAAAATATTGCATGGTTTACTGTACTACAGAGAAAACACATTCTTAATGAAATTATCGTTTGAGCAATACTAATAATTAAGATTAGCTACAACATTTGAAAAATTATTTGATTTTTAGGTTTTATTTCCTCAGCTGGTATGTTTTAATCAAAGATGAGAAACATTTAGTTGTAACAGAAAAAAAGCATGTTTAACATTTGTAATTAAATCCTAGTTACTACTCTGTTTTCTGATTAAAAACGTCTCCATGAGGCTGTTAATTATAATTCGCTGCAAAAAATATACTATACTATGCTATGAATGTTTTTTTGACCATGTGCCAGTAACTCCTAAATTATTTGTTATTATTAAAAAAACAAATGGCTTAAATTTATCACAAGCAGATCGTTTACAAAACATTTAATAGACTGCTAGTATAAAATATAGTTTTAAAAACTTGATTAATTTTCTGCTTGATTATTAAAAGTTCATGGTTAAAATAGATGATTATTACAGAGCTCTGTATTTATCTGTAAACTTAATAGAAAAGTGTTGCTTGGTTAAAATGGGAGGTTGCATTATATGCAGAATTTGATGCCAGTAATATTTACACAGTTCTAAAAAGACAAGCTTGTAATGAGGAGTTTTTCTATAGTTTACATTTGAATACTTTCATTTTTCCATTGTATTACTGTAATAATTACTGCACTGGACAGTTGTAGGCTTGTGATTAAGGAACCAGCCTTGTGAAAGTTCTGAAAAGTTCTATGTACAATTCCTGGGTCCACCAAGTGCTGTAGCTGAAGTGCCCTTGGGCAAGGTACTTAAACTTGTACAGGGCTGCCCACCGCTCTGGTCATGTGTGCTCACGTGTGTGAGGGATGGGTCAAATGTGGAGAACTAATTCCTCCGTGTGTCAGCTGTGTAGGCAAAATGAATCACTAATTATAAAAGATAGTCTACAAGCTGAAACAGAAGCAACTGAACAATTTCTTATCATCTATGGTGATTATGGTGTCTTTATGTTTTGACAGTAGATATATCAGAATCAAAGGTCAGATCAGGCTCAGTTAAATAAATGTTTTGTCAGTCTTATCTTAAATCTTGGCACACTGCATCAGTTCAGTGATAGTCACAGCTCTTTAAAGCTCTTCCCACTGAATGTTAATGGATTTGATTTCTAAACATTCACTTGGCCTACGCAGCATATTGAACTTGTTTTTAACTCAGTCGAAATAATAAGGTGTGGTTTGTTTAGATAAAACCTTAAACCTGATTTTGCAGTTTGGTTACTATGCACAATAACAATACTGACAGAAAGAGACAAAAATGTTATTCATGTTTTTGTTGCCAACTATGGTTTTCTGCCCAGCAACAGAAATATATTACCATATATATATATATATATATATATATATATATATATATATATATATATATATATATATATATATATATATACACACATCCTGCTACATTATTTTATTTAGTTTTAGTAGAGAAAGGCCCTTGTTAATGATTATTTTGAAAAATGTGTTGACTAATTGACACTCAGGGGGAAAAAATGCAAGGTTCTTTATACCAAAAAAACTGTATTGAAATGTATTTATTTTATAAATGTATTATGTATATATTTTTATTTTAAATGAAACCTTTGCAGCGATGACTGCAATCAATACCAGTGATACAATTTTATTCTATTCCATTTGTCATGGGCACATTTTGTAAACAATTCCACTTGAACTTGTAAACGTTTAAAATTTTAATATTAATTAGACTTATAAATTGTTTATAGCTATTTTTTACACATTATTTAAAAATTAAGTTATGTAATATATATGGACGTAAAAATGTTTCTTAAATTAAGACTTCATTAATCTTTTTTTTTTATGAAACCAGAGGTTTTACTTTGTCCCCATAGTGAGTCAAAAACTAACAGAAAACAGGTCTGCGTGTTTTTAATAGTCTTTATATGCTTTTTGAAAGTAATGGATATGAGGGGAAAAGCAACTTGAATGTGCGACCTGTAATGAATTTTCATTGTATAATTTTCTTCATGTTCCAGGCCATGTGATAAACATGAGTAACAGTTTACAGGTCCTACCTCATGTGTGCTCATAGTCAGCAGCAGAAGAACTAAACCCTCACACTGCACAATCCAAACCCCTGTCCAGCAACCTGCGCTTGAGAGTGAGCAGGGTAGAGAGGAAAGCCACTGAAATATGGAAGGCAAGCTGCCATATGTTTCTCAGACCAAACAAGAAACTATTGCATAACACAACGAGGGTGAGGAGTGTGAAGGACTTGAGCTTCTTTAAAGATGAGTGAAACAAATAAAGATGACACTGTGCAAAAGACCAGGCAACAACAAAGCATAAGCATTCAGCACAATAAACATGTGTAAAATATTAATATGGAATATTTATGTACCTGACAAACACAGCAAACAAATGCCAAAAGAAATGCCACCACGGTCCACAAGCTGTCATAATCCTCCTACAACAATCAGAAAAAATGAAACACTTACAGCTTTATAGAAATAAATAAGCACCTGCTCAAATTCTATGGGTTAATGAACACAATTTTTCTGCTAAACAAACATCTGGACTTTTTTGAAGCTCAGGTTTTTAATGATTTACCGAAATTAATTAATATTTTGCACAAGATGTACCGACATTATAAATTTCAAATGTATTTGACATCACATCCAACTCATTCTGAATAAATGGAGTGTCCATCATCAGAATTCTACCCAGATTCCTGTGATTGAAGACCCACAATAATCAAGCTCAACAAAATGGGACAACAGTATGTGTATGGATCTGTTTATTTTTGATGAGGTAAAGAGGGGCAGCACTGGTTTCTGGAATTTCAAAACACAAATCACACAAAAAACTTGAGGTGTATGGTTTTCTAGACTTAGGGTTCACTTCTGTTGTCACCCTACGATAATCTTTTTAAACAATACAATATATTAGAAGCATTTACTGCAATGGTTTAGTTTCTTCAATTATTACTTTTCCGATGCAAATGCTAAATGGTCAAGTAGACGTATTGAAGGTCTTAGTACTGCCACTGAAGTATAATTCAACAATCACAGATCCCACTGCCCTAAAATGTTTTTCATGGTGTAAATGTTTCTGTCTTCCCTCTGATAGACAGACAGACACTGGGATGGGCTTGAGCTCCCACCACCCTCTTTATTACAATAAGCAGCTTAAAGAAAAATACAATGAATTGTTAAATAACTAACTGAATAAATGCATTGTAATTGTAGGGTTAAATTTGATTTCATAGTATGTGCTATTTAAATGCTTTCAATGCTAAAAGGTGCAGCAAGCTGTTTACCTGAAAGGTGTACTCAATGATGTGCACGCCCCGGATCAGATTTAAAGCAGCACACATGATGTTGAGTACAAGTGAGAGAATACCAGGAGCTGAAACTGGCTCCATTCTCTGAGTCAGACCTGCAGTCAGTTAAAGCAAGTTAAAGACAACGAGTACTAGAAAAGGCATGTAAGAAGTGGACTTTACAGTCTCTTTATAAGTTAGATATATAAACATGAATCCTATACATTTATTATGAATTACTGTATTGTATATTATACGTATATCAGCAAAGGCCAGATGTTTTGCCACTTAGTTACTGTTGCATCATCATCACTTTCTAATTTATACAGTCCTTATCTTTATTTTATGTAATTTGATGTCATTAATGTTTGACTGATTTGATTGAATGATTTTACTTGATTATGAGCAATCACATATACATTAATTGATGTTTCTTATTAATGCAGCATTTTCTCATCCACTACAGAATTGTATTATAATTGCCAGTTGGCAACCGTAATGTATATTTAGTATGTAAGTAGTCTAGTATAGGACATGCTGGCTATGGCTGTTTTCCTTTTCCATTTCACGAACAGCAACGCTTTAAGTTAAAGTTATGACTGTTTTCTATATTGATTAAAACCCAAACACATATTGATGTGTTTAATATTATTACATTTGAGTTGTAATTGCATAGCAAGAAGTGATTGTCATATTACAACATTAGTAACAGTCATTTATTGGAGAAGTATGCCTTTAATATGATTTTATTTTGATCATATATTATGCACGGAGTTTACACAGCAATTGTAATTGTAACATTGTATTTGAAATCCTGGGCCAAACCTGTGGAAGCAGTCTCCGTTATGTGGCCGTTCAAGACTCCATTACTGTGCTGTATTTCAGCCATGGTGAGAATGTGAGGAGGGCTAAGCTTCAGATCTTCCTGCACCTCAGTCAGAGTAACATCGAGAGCGGGACCACCATTCTGGTTATACTGCTGTTGGAGCTTCTTAATGACAGTGTCTGGTAAAGATATATAAACTATATTGCAAATAGGATGTAGACATGCAAACTCATCACATCATCTCTATAGAAACTCCCCAGTTATGCTGAATGAAGAATTGTCTTTCTCAAAGTGCTGCTATAAGAGTACATTCAGTTAGTTAGAAGGTTGTTTTGACCATAAACACTTTAATACACTAACCAAACTCGAGGAAAATGTACGGTCGGGCTGCTTGGTCGATCGCTGAGGTGTTAAAGCTGCTTGTGAATTCCCAGTGGAGGTCATCCAAGAAACAGAAAGCCACTGCAGCAGGAACACTACACACACTTAGGTAGGCTACACCTTTAGACACGAGGAAGCTGCAATGTGGAAGTAAAAAAAAAAAAAAACTCAAAAATTCAGTGGCAGTGGTGATGATTTGCCCATCTTCTATCTTATAACAAGTAAAAAAGAAATGGGGGGGAAAAAGCAATGTTCCTGTTACTTACTAGATGTGAAGCTTATGACCCATGATGATCCCTTTCTCTGGAAACGAATGAAGTGAATTTGAAATGGTTCTGAGCTGCTGTTTTCTTTCTTGCAGCTCACTGCTGTGATGGAAATCTGTGGAGGCAGACAGAGGAAGCCCATCTCTGATCCGCACCACCAACGCAAAGACGATCAGTGACATGCTCTAGCACACGGCCTCACCGGAACACACATCCTGTAAAAACAGAGAAACAAAATAATGACAAGAGGATGAAAATTACAACCTGCTGGTTAAGACTGCTCACTGACTGCCATCAAATTCAGGTCCATCTGCTGCAACATGGCGGGATATGTGAGTAACCAAAGAGAAAAACAAAAATACAAACTTCCAATACACATTCAAAAGGAAAAAAAATCACATATTAATTATGAGCTTAATCAGATTCTCTTTTGAGTATAGATCTGTTTTGGGTGTTTCATATACCAGCATTTAGCTTTATAAAGGAGATGTACACACAGAGATGTACAATATTATGTGTGTGTATATATATATATATATAGTGCCTTTGTGTCATTAACAACATGACTGTAAGACATTAAGCATTGCAGCTGTGAGTGAAACAGAAGGGTTTATAAAAATAAGTGGGCTTAAATACACTTGTCTTTGAAGCAGACACCATCGGTGGATTGTAATGTAAGAAAGTGCTAATAAGAACATATTTACTTAAAAAAAAAAAAAAGAAGAAAAAAAGGAACTTAATTGCAGCTTGATTCGAAAAAACACAACCAAGGTCATGAAAAACAGAAGAAGAACAATAAGTTCTAAACCAAGATGGTTTAGCCACAACAGAACCCTGGAGTCCGTAAAAGCAATCATGGAGTTAAAATGAGATTACATGAAGAAAAGTTAAAGAAAAAGCATCATATTTAAATCCAGTTTATTTTGAAAAATCTTCATTCATGTAAATGATGTGTGTTATAAACATTTATATACATTCATATATATACATTTTAGTGCTGAAGTTGTTAAATTAGTTGAAGAGGGGTGGATCTGGGTGGAGTTTTAAAGTTCTCCCCGTGTCTGCGTGGGTTTCCTCTGGGTTCTCCGGTTTCCTCCCACAGTCCAAAAATATAGATATGAGCTAAATTGACTGCTCCAAATTGCCCCATATAGCGTGTGTTTGTATGTATGTGTCTGTGTGAGTGTGCACAGAAACAGATTGGTACTCTGTCCTGGGTGTATCTGCCTGAAACGTTCTCCCCTGGATGGACACGGGGAACCTCCCTAAGACCCAGAGGATTAAGTAAAGATAATGCATGAATGAAATATAAATAAACTAATACTGTAAATAACACAGCCAATGAAAATAAACGTTTACATACAGCTTTACCTGTTAGATATGGCTCCCACGAACTTAACAGATAAAGTGAATTACGTTTGAATGGTATTTTATAAAATCTAAAACAGCACTCGTAAAAATATCACTTTGTTATGAAGCACAGGATTATAAATCAATAAATCAAAATATAAACAGCAACGTGAATGAGAAAGGAATATTTCTGCATCTGTACATTTAATTGTAATAATAATAATAATAATAATAATAATAATAATAATAATAATAATATCAAACTAAACTGGAATTACAGCTTAATGTCATGTTTTGTCATTATGTGAGATGATGTTACAGTTATTATTAAACTAATTTATTTCATACGAATATCATAATATAACAGCATAAAAATCAAACGTTTTGAAGCTCGAATGTAAAAGGTTTATAAAAACAGCAGGAGCAGGAACCCCACGCTTACCTTTATTATTATTACCTTTATTACCTTTATTACCTTTATTACAGGTGCAAAGCCCCAAACGAATGAAAAGAAGACAATAAACATTCCTCCGAACGGATTAATATAATCCCGCTGTTTAGAGTTTATTATTATTATTATTATTATTATTATTATTATTATTATTAATAAATAATTCAGTTTTTCTGAAATAAAAGCAGCTTTTGTATTTTTGTCTGCGTTTTTGGAAACGGCTGTAAAACTTAAACGGCGTTACATTCATCTCAAATCTCACTGTTTTGCACTTTGTAGTGAATTCGAAAGTCCAGCAGAAGGCGACGTTTAAACCCCTACAAAGTTCGAGAAAAAAGCAAAAGAAGACTAAATGGAACACGGCCCTACAAAGTATCCGGTTAGGACGGATGTCAACATATTAATTACTTTTCAAAAATAAAAGTTTTAAGATTATATGAGTTCTCTACCTGCTATAAAATATATAACAACAAGATATTCTCTATACACAGAGCAATGTTTATAATTATACACAGAGCAATGTTTATAATTATACACAGAGCAATGTTTATAATTATACACAGAGCAATGTTTATAATTATACACAGAGCAATGTTTATAATTATACACAGAGCAATGTTTATAATTATACACAGAGCAATGTTTATAATTATACACAGAGCAATGTTTATAATTATACACAGAGCAATGTTTATAATTATACAGCACAAGTGTCTATATATTTATCTATTAATTTTATTTTTAATACTAGTAGTATATTTTATAGTAGTAGTATTATCTTATTTATAATATAAAACTGAACTTGGCTTGTGAAATAAACATTAATACATACATTTTAAAAAATGAATATAGAAAAAGTCATTTAGAAAACAAATCATAATGAACTGTATATTTACAATATTATTTAAATGAAAATAAATATTTTAATATTGTTGTCACCCAACAATTAGTGGTTTTTAAGTATGAACAGGAATATTAGTCATTATTTATATTTTAACGAAGCCAGGATGATCTAATTTAATTTTGTATATTCAAATTACCTTGATATTTCATTAAGTATAATCATATTTTATTGATCCCGATAGCAGATGTTATAGTCGCTCACGAGGTATAATGTCCAAAAAAATATTTGTATTAAGAATAGAATCATTTTATAAGCGCTTTTTAAAGCAAAAGATTCAGCCCTAAAATTAAAAGAATAAAACACGATGATAAAGGTAAAGTGGCAGTGGTGATTGCCCAAGTTAACCATGTTATGTGTTTTATTGCACGTATTTTGTATCGCACATATAAAAACTGTGCACTGGGACAGTTGAGTTCATAAATAGCAATATTTAGAAAAAGCTACTATAAATAAAGGATACTATAAATAACACAGTAAAGTATTATCCTCCAAAATAATATAATAAATTGATCTAAAGACTCGAAAAAAAACAACATTCTCTGCAAAAATGCTATAATTTCCGGAAATATATTTTTTATTTTGTGTTTTAAACCGATTTTGTTCATTTTTAGTTAGCTAAAAATAATTGCCAATAATAAAAATGAAAAAAAAAAAAAACATTAAATGTTCTAGCACAACGTAAAAAACGTTCTGCAACTAAAAACCAGAGTTTAAAACCCCAAAATTGCAATTGCGACAAAATTTTAGACTAAAAATACATTTAAGTCAATATTGTCTGTTCAGTCCACACTTTATGTAGCACGTTTAAGGAAACAGCGCCCCCTGTGTGTCATGTATTTCACACCGAGGGGCCGGTGACGTCGTGTTGATTGCACTTCGGTAAGATAGTCACTGTTTTGGTTCGGATTTACGGATTTTCGTAAATTCGTGTTGTACATTTGATGTTGTTTCAGTTCTCTGTCTGCGTCACCATGGAAACAGAACCACTTTAAATCTGTTTGTTTTTGTAGCTAACTGGTTAGCCTTTAGCTAATCGTAACGAAACCAATAGAAGTCAGTGCACTAAAGATCACAGAGCGGATTACGAGGCACGGATTTGAACGTGTTCAGGTGTTCAGTGGTGTTTAGTGGTGTTTAGTGTTGTTCAGTGGTGTTCAGGTGTACAGTGTTGTTCAGTGGTGTTCAGGTGTTCAGTGGTGTTCAGGTGTTCAGTGGTGTTCAGGTGTTCAGTGGTGTTTAGTGGTGTTTAGTGTTGTTCAGTGGTGTTCAGGTGTTCAGTGTTGTTCAGTGGTGTTCAGTGGTGTTCAGTGGTGTTCAGTGGTGTTCAGTGTGTACAGTGGTGTTCAGTGGTGTTCAGGTGTACAGTGTTGTTCAGTGGTGTTCAGGTGTTCAGTGGTGTTCAGGTGTACAGTGGTGTTCAGTGGTGTTCAGGTGTACAGTGGTGTTCAGTGGTGTTCAGGTGTTCAGTGGTGTTCAGTGGTGTTCAGGTGTTCAGTGGTGTTCGGTGGTGTTCAGGTGTTCAGTGGTGTTCAGGTGTACAGTGGTGTTCAGTGGTGTTCAGGTGTACAGTGTTGTTCAGTGGTGTTCCGGTGTACAGTGTTGTTCAGTGGTGTTCAGGTGTACAGTGTTGTTCAGTGATGTTCAGTGGTGTTCAGTGGTGTTTAGTGGTGTTGTTTAGTGGTGTTCAGTTGTTTAGTGGTGTTCAGTGTTGTTCAGTGTTGTTCAGTGGTGTTTAGTGGTGTTCAGTGGTGTTGAGTGGTGTTGAGTGGTGTTGAGTGGTGTTTAGTGGTGTTGAGTGGTGTTTAGTGGTGTTCAGTGGTGTTCAGTGGTGTCAGTGTGGTGTTGAGTGGTGTTCAGTGGTGTTCAGTGTTGTTCAGTGGTGTTGAGTGGTGTTCAGTGATGTTCAGTGGTTTAATGTCTCAGTGTTTATCATGCGGTGTGACTGTCAGTGTTTCTAACGTGTGTTTTTGTTGCATTAAACTCGTTTATCTTCTGAAACTCAGAGTTCATTCGACTCGACTGGAGTTTTAAATGGTTATAAACGCGTCGCTGCTTCTCTGAGCTTTTAAACACTTAGGAATTAAATTTATTACCACGAAGTAACTCTACAAATGTTAATAACTAGTAACCTTTTCGGTAGAAGCAACGACTTTGATGTTACTATAAGAACATCAGTAAAACGTTTGCATTTCATGTACAGATTTTGTAACTTAGCTGCCACATTGCTGTGGGCTTGAGGTTCAGATGATTTCACAAGACATTTGAAATTATAGCACCGTTTATTTCATTATTTTAACTAAACATATTGTATCAGAGCAGTGCAGTTATTTTAGTTTGACATAACAACAACATTAACATTAACCTGTAATGTATTGTTCTTATGTTTATTATTTGTATTAAATATATATTTTGTTAAGTATGTCTTACAGGTATTTTAAGAATTTTTTTAATTTAAAATTTAGATTCATAAAAATGTTCTTTTTGCAGTTTAAACAGAAAACTTACATTTACATATATTTACATTTGGTCATTTAGGAGCCGCTTTTATCCAAAGCGACTTATAAATATTCCAACTTGTTTGGGGTCAGAATACAGGGTTGATGCAGCATCCCGGAGCAATAAGGGTTAAAAGTTCAAGGACCCACATTGGTAACTTGGATTTGAACCCACAACCTTCTGATATATGTCATTATTGTTAGAAAGTCACAGAGTCTGGTTTGAATCGATTGGTCTAATCATTAATGATCATAGTAATTGTACCTGTAATTGTAAGAGGTGTTTTTTGTACCTCACTGTCTTGTTTATGGTTGGATTGGGAAATGAGGGGCATTGCTGCTTTGCCTTTAGGTTGGAGCCAGTGTCTCAGCCCAAACTGTGGTTAGTGTTTCAGGAACTGAACTGGAGCAGGTGTGTCTGCCCCTGACATCAGTCATGTTCATACTGGGCTGTTCTTCTGGGCTGTTCTTCTCTGTGCTTCCTTTTTGATGATGGACACTTGTATCAATCCTGCGTGTTGGATCTATATCTTTGGTAACTCACACTGGGTTGTGCAGGTTGTTCAGGTGCCAGATTGTTACTAGATGCCCAGTCTTCTGGGAAACATCTGTTTTTTTTCTAGCTGCTGTTTTCTTGAGTTCCTTTAGACTGCGTGGTGAACGATCTTCTGCTCGGACATCTACGCTCACACTGCTTGTTATTTTAATTTAAGCACAAATCTAATTTAAATTGCTTGTGTTTTGACAGTAACCTGTGGTCAGACCGCACATACAAAATGAGGGTGAAAGATCGCCCTCAGTGCTACTTTGATGTCGAAATAAACAGAGAGCCAGGTGAGTGTTGACTTTCTTACTGTTTTTATATTTCATTTGTGAGCAGTGAGATTCAAGAAACCTTAAAAAAAACAGAATAAAACTTTCATTAGTTATTTTTGCTCTTTCTGCTGCAGCTGCAAAAATAGATGTATATTTTATCAGTAGGTAAATTTTATTATAATGAGAGATAAAATTTATTTACTTTCCTAATTTTGCATTGTAGGTTTTTTAAATCTGGATATGAAATGGTGTGTCTTTAGTGAAAAACTGATTACATTGTACATTTATGCATTAGCTGTACTGCCAGCCTAAATAGACAAAAACAATTACAACAAAATTTGTTTTCCTGTTACAAGCATTCTGTTATAGTTTTTAGTCTTTTTTGTACCCATTCACGCGATGTGTGCTGCATATAACAGTGAAATAAACATTAAATTCATGTATTATTTCATATCATATATGATTATTGTACACTTATTCATGAATCAGGGGAAATAACATGTATTGGACCAAGTGTAATACACAAATGATATATGTGTGTAACATATAACACTATCTGAAAATCAGCTGGACAAAACCTTCTTTTTGTCAAGCTGGAAGCAGAGTTTGACTAATATGCAAAGGCTTTCATCAGATAAGATAACCAAATGAAAGAGCCATTTGCAGTGAAAAGGAAATGCTACTGCTTTTTCAATAAAGTACATATTTTTAAATCACTCAATTTACAGGATAAATTATCTTCCGTAAATAAAAACTTGAATAAAAACATTTTTAGTATACAGCTTTAGGTTTATTTAGGCTCTTTGCATCAGTATGTACTAGACATGAGTTCACAAGTAATGTAGCAGTGTGTGTGTGTGTGTGTGTGTGTGTGTGTGTGTGTGTGTGTGTGTGTGTGTGTGTGTGTGTGTGTGTGTGTGTGTGTGTGTTTTATTTTTTATTTCATTTTTTTTTTTTTTTTTTTTTTTTTTTTTGCCAGCTCATCATCCTTGAAATTTTATGGTCAGAGCTAATGACGTATCATTATCTCCTGAAATGCAATAACTACATGTTGTGCTGTATGTATTAAAGAAATGACGGACGTGCTTACTGAACATTTGTGTTACGAGGGCTACAATTAATTAGCTTAAACTTCAATTAGGCGATTATAGGGTTGTGTCATTAACTAATCACTTTAGTTTTCTCATTATTAATAGGGCAGGAAAAATTGCTGACCTATGTGATGAAAACTTATAGCATGTAACTTCATTCAAATCAAATTTAAAGGGGGCCTCATTCATTTATCTGTTGTATGTACATATTTAACTTTTCATTATCTGCCTCTTTATTAATAAATTTGCACTCAAACTCTATTTATTCTTAACTAATATCTTTAACCTGTTTTTATATAAATGTAAAATAATAATACCAACTTGAGTTAAGAGATTTTGACCTGAACATTAATTATTTAGATGTACACCATCTTTATTTTGGTTATTAATAAAATATGTATTTTTTTTGTAGTTGGAAGAATTGTCTTTCAACTTTTTTCAGATGTTTGTCCCAAGACGAGTAAAAACTTTCTCTGTCTTTGCACTGGTAAGTATATACAAACTGTGGTTCTTCAGAAGGCAGTGGTTCAGTGTCTAATTTAATTATCTGTTAATATCCAAGTCTTATGGGCAATTATCCATATCTGGTTGAACTAGCAGGTTTACAAAGGTCTTATACATTTGTGCAATAAATGGAAATGATCTGTTAATATTTACCATTTATTTTTACCATTTCACTATTTGTAGCTTGTTTTTTTGTTCCTCTTTGAGTTGCAGCAGCTGTTGAAATCCATGTTTTCTGGTCCTTAAAAAACAAAATAATCATCTTGTAGAAAATTTGTGAAAATATCAATTTCCAAAGTAATTGCAACATTTCTTAGTACAATACAAAGATTTGCTTTCAGTTTCAACTATTCTCTCACTAGTACTCCACCTATAAAATAAATTTGTAAATATAAAACATTTTCTTTTGCCTGGCGTCTACTATTGAAGTTTTTTTTTTTTTTTTTACTTGTCTGCAGGTGAAAAGGGCACTGGTAAAACTACAGGGAAAAAATTGTGCTACAAAGGCTCTGTATTTCATCGAGTAGTTAAGAATTTCATGATCCAAGGGGGAGATTTTACAGAAGGTATTTTTCTGCATCAGAAACATTTCAGATGTCTATATATCATATATAACATGTCTATATATATATTTTTTATTCATGCACAATGTCTCTTCAGGAAATGGAAGAGGAGGGGAGTCCATATACGGTGGCTACTTTGAAGGTAAACAGATTCATAATTAATGTCTTTTTACTTGTCATAAATCGATGTCTTTTGTTTTTTCAAAATTATTATAAAACTTGGAGGGTGCATGAGCAGTTCACGCATGGTTAAATAGGCATTGTGTTTCTCCTGTTTAGTTTTGTGTTCTTATACACTTCTTTTAAGCTCTTTTAATTTTTTTGGCCTTCTTTCTGAGTCAGCATGGAGGTTAGGGATATTATTTTGCTGCAAAATCCAGAATCTACCTGCCTAAATATTTCAACATATTTTTTTATTTATAGAGATTGTGGTCTATTGCAAAATGAAAAGGTAAGAGCTGTGCACAGTGCAGTAACACAATTTAAACACTGTCCTATTACTTCGTTGTGTGAACCCAAGGTTTAAGAGTCTGCAGTGCACTTATGAACAACCAGGTCTTCGATATAACTTCTTTTCATTTCTTATGTTATGCACATGTGCACTGTTTTATCCTGGATTTACATCGATGGGATGCCATGTATCTAATACCCAATGATGTGCAATGATTTACCTTTTTAGTTATTGTTACAGTACAAGTAATTAAGTCCAAGTAATATTAATGTCACTAATTTTTGTATTATATATGTGAATTCTATATGTGAATACCTTCATTTTGGTAAACATAAATATTTATTGAACAATTTAAGATTATAAATTTATATTGTAAACCACATTCCAAGTACACTCTTTATACATACAATATTGTCCTTATGATGTGTATATATATATTGCTTCTAAAAATGTATTCCAGACCTTTTTTTTCCCTTCTAAACAGGTTTGGATTTGGGTTCTATAATTTATTTATTTGTTGTTTTAAACCACTTATTTATTACTCATATTAATTCCTCTGCTTTATAATATGTCAGTAAGTACAGAATTTGTTTTGCTGTTACTGAGCATTATGCTAATTACACAATGCTGTTGTTTTTATTGTTTCTGTTATAATGCTGCTGTTACAGAAGGTATGCCAGTAATTCTGCAGGGCCTCAGTAGTTTTAATAAATCCAGTCCCATTGTTGGAAAGGAAACCTGTTTCCTCTTTAAATCTCATTCCTCACCTTAGCATCTGATGAAGAAAACACTAAATCAGTTTTTTTTTGTCTCCGTATCTCTTTTGAACAGATGAGAACTTTATTCTTAAACATGACAGGGCCTTTCTCTTGTCGATGGCCAACCGAGGTAAAGACACCAACGGTTCCCAGTTTTTCATGTAAGTATAACTAGGTTTGCTTAAGAAGAGGTTCAAACATCATTCATATGATTGTGCATCATCAAGTTCTGTTGAACAGCCATTTAATATGACTGACTGCAGGTTATTATTAAATGGTACAAATTCATATGGTTGAACAAGAACATTAAAAATCTATTCTGTTAGATAAATTGCATTAGTATGTTACAGGGCTGTCGCAATTACAGTTTGTGTATTCATGATAAGCAAGTGAGGCTTAGATATAATAAAGAGGCTAGGAAATTAAGCGAATTAAATCTACACAATATTGTTTTAAATACTAATTATAAGTGACTCTGTGAAGCACATCGTGAGAATAGCTGCTGTAAGTAACTTCAGCTGTCTGTCAAATCTGTCAGACTTTCAAAACAAGGCTAAATGAAAGAATTGTAAGCTTCCGTTGCTTAAAAGTTTCCTTTGGTTAATTTGTGAATTTACAGACAATTACACACCTTACTTTTGTGTAATTATTATTGGCTCAATTGTCTGACTGTGGAGTCCAATCTTTTGCGAGATGCTTTCGTAAGATTTTCCATCCTGATCAGCATCAATTTGACATTTATCTATTTTCAGCTTGAAAAATATACATAAACACCATATAAATATAAATATATAAAGTATTTTAAACATGTAAACCTTGTGGTGCTAGTTAACTTGAAATGGGGTATCCAAAGCTTGCATTGAGATTTGTGATCTTTTACCTTAAAATTACTTTTACATTTAACTGCAGTGACAAATTATATTGAATTCAGCTTTTAGAAACCTAATTTTTAATATTGTCTTTAAAATGTATTTATATTTTTTTATTAGCATCTGTATTATTAGTAACTTTAATAAGTTATGATGGGGTAATTTTACCTGTCTTCAGTTTGTAGTCTTTTTTTGTGAGGTCCAGCCATTCAGATGTTTAGAAATTAAAATGACTTGAAATATATTTTTATTATTATTATTATTATTATTATTATTATTATTATTATTATTATTATTATTATTATTATTATTATTAACAGCCCCAGAAGTTATAATATCCATTACATTTTTGCATCAACATCTGAAAAGTTAAACCATTTAAGTCTAAAGCCTTCTTTCATGCCTGTTTACGTCAGTCCCTGTCTTATTTCTGTTAATTAAGTAAATTAAGTTTTTTTTATTAAGTTACTGTCTCATCACTGACGTCTCTACGTGCTTTACACGTGCGTTCTTTTTGTCTGTCCCCATTTTCCCTCCCTCATTAATTTAGCTGGCACTGCATATAGTATATATTAGTAATGCAGGTGCCTTCAGTACGCTCATCTCTTCTTTCCCTTCTCAGTGTACTTTTTGGAAATATTTTACAAAGAAACTTGGTCTTTATTTTTTGCCTACAAATGTATTACAATTTCTCTCTTGCCATTTTTGTGTAAAATTTGCAGAAACTCTAGCATCCTGCTCTACCAAGGTAATGTGTCTCTCCAAGGCTGTGCTTCTCTCTCTCCTGACTTTATTTCTAATTGTCATATAATATAGCACTGTTGTTTATGGTCACAGTAGTTTTACTCAAATAGTTCCACTCTAAATTCACTATAGACTTGAATTGACTTGAGTGCTTCATTTATCTTACTGAAGCACTTTTCTGTTTTTCACCTTCAGTTAGTTATTTTATTATAACCGTCACCTGTACGAATTGTAACAGTGGCATAACGTTCTTATCTAATTGCTACTGTTACTTTGTATTATAATGCCGAATTATGCAACCATTTAATGTTTATAAATGTTCACTGTTACAGTTACGCTGTAACATGATGTGTTTGCTTTCTGAATAAAGATCTTGTTTTGTGTGAAACTGTTTTTTTATTGTTGATGGCACATGATTGCTTTGTCTGAATGAAGTTTAAATTCTTTCACCTTTTCTGTTTTTCTTTACATGTTCTTGGCTGGTATGATGATTGTGGCATCGTCTTGCAAACAGAACAACTAAGACGGCACCACATCTGGACGGGTAAATTGCAGTTAAATCCTTTTGTTACTTATTTTATTAGTTTGTGCATGGCCTGCTGGGGCAATTGTTTTACTACCTACATATGAAATAAAGACTGACATTTCATGTGTGGCTAATCTGGTGTGTGTTTCACTGCAGAGTCCATGTGGTCTTTGGGCTGGTTATCTCTGGTTTTGAAGTAATAAAGAGAATTGAGGGCTTGAAGACTGACTCAGCCAGTAGACCCTATGCTGATGTCAGAGTGATCGACTGTGGACAGCTGATTACAAAATCTGCTAACGATGGTAATTTAGGTTTTTCCTTTAGAGTTTTGCTGTCTTATTTTACATTTACATTTAGATATTAAGTAGATGCTTTTATCCAAAGCAACCTTTTTTATTCTTATCTAAAGTTCTTGAACGCAAGAAGAGGAAACGAGCTTACCCTAAAGATGATTGGTTGAGTTCTTCTGACTCTCAGGACTCCTCAGTGGAGTCTGCCGAAGAATCAGATGAAAAGTATACACGTAAAAAAAAGAACAAACGCAAACGTTCAAAGAGGCGAAGGAAAGAAGCTGAGAAAAAGGAGAAACGAGGTCCGGAGAGGTGAGAGGTTTTACTTCTTCAGAAAATTGTAAATTATTTCTGAACCTGATATTATAAAGACATTGGTGTTGTAGGGACCTGCAAATCATAAAAATTGGTATTAGATTAGATATTGTCTGTTAATACATGCATTTATTTATGGTTCCTTTGTAGTCCTTTTGAGCAAGAGATAGTAGAGGAAGAGGATGAAAACAAAAACCAAAGCGTAAAAAGGGAAAAACCCAAGGTTCGTCCAGAGGAGATCCCTCCTGTCCCTGAGAACCGCTTTCTGCTCCGCCGAGACATGCCAACCCAGGAGGAGCCCGTGGAGATGTTAGTGTCTTCAATGTATTTTCAAACTTTTATTGTTTTTATTAAATCAAAAGGTACGACAGCTGTAAAAATCTGAATGTATTTGGATTGATAATGACGGTGACATTTACTTTTATTGCTATTAACATTGATTATGCTATTAATGTATTTATTATTGCTTGTTTCATCATGCTCTTTGTAGTTATTTTAACATGGGTGGCCATGACACTAGTTAAGAGGGATGCAGCATCTCTCAAATATAAAATGAATTATGTGAATGCACAAAAGCAACCACTAATATCCAGCAGAAAAAAATATGTAAGCTTTATAAAGCAGTTTACAAGCATATACAAGAGAAATCCCTCAGATTCGGTCTATTACAGATATAATTAATCAGTTATCTAGGCTTTCAGATGTATTATTGTACTAATGAGAAGATACGAAACAAACACACCTCTTCTGGCTCTGGTTGGGAGTCATCACAATGGAAAAAAGCTGCATATTAGACTTGGCACAGGTTTCTTTATAGTTATTTTCTTCTTGGTCTCTGTTCTTTAAGCACGAAACAAGAGACCTCTAAAGACCAAAATGACACCAAACCTGCAGTAACGAAGTCTGGTCGCAAGCTTAAAGGCCGTGGCACGATGGTATGACATCTTACGTTATAAACAATAAGTCTTTCTCATTTTGTTTCTCAGTCTTTCTCAACTCTTTCTCAAGTTTCATGTATGTATTTATTAGATTTTTCCTATTGGGAATATATGTTTTTATTAATTCATTTTCTAATCTGCATATGTTGATCAGGGGGGTGGGGTGGGGGGGGTGGGCTGAATAAGTCGCCTGTCTATTGCAAGACAGACATACTGACAAACATGTTTACCCACGATTTCACACCTTGAGCAATTGCCAATTGCCAGCTAACTTACTTCAGTGTTGTTGGCAAATGGGGGAAAATCAAACATGGGAAGAACACGTATGCTTCAAACACAAAGATTTTGGGATTTTGGATAATCTACTACATAAAAAAAAAAAAGATTTGTTAATCTTAATTTATCATAATACACATCGCATTCAAAATATTAGTTTTGCCAAATAACAATTGTTTTACATTCATTAAATTGTTCTGCATTGCTCCCACCCTCTGGATGCAGTACATTACAGTATGTTACAGACAGAGAAAAGAAGGAACATGTATGCAGAGCTATTATTGCCTATAGAATTGTCTTGTAGATTTAGTTTTTACGTGATTCTTGCTGTTAATTTTTATCCCAAACTACGATAGCCATCATATCATTTTTAGGACATTTGTTTTAAATACTGTTTCTTGCTTCATTTATTACATTTAAAATGAAAAATTTTGTAAAATGTAAATGATGGAATGCAAAATGAAAGCATTAATTGTCACTGCAGCGATATCACACTCCTCCTCGGTCGAAGTCCCAATCCGTATCTGAAGAAGAACGCAGTGAGACTCCACCACACTGGAAAGAAGAGATGCAGCGAACAAAAACTTACCAACCTCTAAGTCCAGAGAAATGGACCAAAGGAAAAAGGCAAGTTCAAACTAATATATATATATATATATAAGTTAAATAGTTCAAGTATTGTATAAGAAAATTATTAAGCTGCTGTTTTGTGGTGTGACGTGAACATAATTTCATTATTCAAAACTATTAACTGAATCATGACAAATAATGAATTGTACCTCCATAATGCAGATACACAAACACAAGTGGTAGTTCTTGGTCAAGGTCAAGGTCCAGAGAACGTTCTTCAGACCGGACATCCGAACACACTGTGCAGCGTCACCAACACAAGAAGGAGAAGAAAAAAGCAAAGCGGAAAAAGTCCAAAAAACGAAAACATGCAAAAAAACATAAGAAAAACCAATTCACTGAGGCATCTCTTTCAGAGGGTGAGATGTCCATTTCTACTGGTAGAAGATCAAAAGGCTCAAGTCGCCTTGAGCAAAGCTCTTATTCACGCTCTCCTTCCAAATCTTACCATTCAAGAAAAGTCAGAAGGTCAGAGTCCAACAGGAGACGATCCTTTTCTCATTCATCTTCACGATCTTACTCTAGGTCAAGGGAGAAATCCTATTCTAGGAGTCGAACGAGATCTGACAGTAGGTTTAGATCATTTTCAAAGTCCAGGAGTAGATCGAGAGGGTCCTCCATGTCTAGGTCACACTCTAGTTCTAGATCTAGGTACAGGACAAAATCTAAGTCTAAATCCAGGTACAAATCCCCATATTACAACAAAAGACAAAGATCAAGATCTCCTAGAAGAGCTAAAGGTATTGAGGACAATACACAGAAGGTTAACAATCTCTTAAATACCACTGCTAAAAAAGTTGAACCTAAAGCTTCTTCACTAGCATCTTCTGAGAATGTACCTGCATTGCCTTTGAGTGACAGCCCACCACCATCTCGATGGAAACCAGGACAAAAGCCTTGGAAACCTTCTTATGTCCGGATTCAAGAGATAAAAACAAAACCAACCTCTTTACAAGCACTAGTCAGTCACACACCAGTAGAAAAAGAATCTCAGTCAACTGGTCAAGGTCAGCTGGAAAAGCTCAGGACACCTGATAATGTGAAGCATCCCAAAGATCTCATGAGGAGAGGATCATCCAGGAGTAGCTCCTTTAGTTACTCAAGAAGTCTGAGTTACTCTAGTTATAGGTCTGTTTCACCTGGGCGTTACAGCAGGTCATCCTCCTTTTCGTCTTCCAGTGAATCTGACTCTTATTCGTATAAGAGGAAGTCTGGCAAAAGGAAGAAAACACAACATTACAGTTCTCACAAAAAGGACCAAGAGAGGATAAAGAATATAACAGATAGCCCAGACAAACGGGATACGGCTCTGTCTCAGTCGGATGAAGGAACTGAGAGCACAATCGCTTACATCCAGAAACACAGCGATTCCGAGGCACAAAAAAACACCCACAGTTTTGTGCCCGATCTTAAAACCGCCAAAAATCCAAGTACCCTGAAGTGTAAAGCAGGATCAAGCTGGGAAAGTGACAATGAGCACTCAAATAGACAAGCACACGTTGAGGACTCTAATGCATCTCAAATTAGTGGAAAAGATGAAGTTGAAATTTTAGAAATGAATAGGGTAAAAGATTCATCCCAGTCGTGGGGTTCTGAAAGTGAGACTGAAATGCAAGATAAAAAGCCTGTAGTTAGTGAGACGAAACATGTGTCGGACAAAGAGGAAGGAGAAGCCAGTTCAGAATCTGAAAGCGAAGAACCTCCTGAGATTTCCAACAAACAAGAACAGGTGTCGGAGTTGAAAAGCAATGAGGATCTACCTGGTGATAACTCCAGGATTGAAAAACAGAAGAGTAAGAAATCTAAGCGGAAGCGGAAGCACAAGAAAAAGAACTCGGCTTGCTCTGGCTCGCGTAGATCAAAAACTAAAAATAAAAAGTCTAAGAAACACCAAAAGCCAAAGGAAACCTTCCACTGGCAGCCTCCATTAGAGTTTGGTGAGGAAGGAGAGGAGGATGATTCGCTGGCTCAGACAAGCAACTCCAAACTTGCTCCGCAATGTGTTCTTAATGAGGAACATTCCAAACCAAAGAGAACTCGGCATAAGTCCAGTGATGCTGAAAAGGAGAAGGTTTTAAAGATAAAGAAAGAGGTAGGTGTTCCTACAGCAGGTCATAATTCCTCAAAAAGTTGCACTATGGAGGATTCTAAAGGTGAAAAGCTGAGTAATAAGACAGAAAAAAGTCTGATAAGAACCGGACAGTCGCAGATTGCGGCCACGAGTAGCAGCATGGACTCTGATCAAAACCAAACAAGAGCTCAAGAAGACATGGAAATATGTACTCCAGAGCACAATGACCAGATCAGCAGTGAGCCAGTAGCTTCTATGGCTGACATAACAGAAATACAAAGCAATTCACTTCTACCTCAAACAGATCGACAGGTCTTAGGTACACCCGTTTTAACAGATACAGTCACCAGCAACCTTAATCTACCCATAGATACTAAATGGAAACCTTTAAAGGTGATGAACTTTCAAGTGATCAGTGAATCAGCTTTAGCTATGACCATAAACAAGCCACTAGAGCCCGCTCAGGGAAAGACTCCGGGCCTCAAGATTGAGATCAAGAGCACGAGCAGAGTCCGGCCAGGATCCCTGTTTGATGAGGTGCGCAAGACTGCTCGCCTGAACCAGCGCCCTCGAAACCAGGACAGCTCCAGTGAAGATGGATCTCTTCCTCCATCAGAGGAGCCATCTGGATCTCATAAACATTCTCGAAGCAAGTCCCGCTCTGTGTCCAGTTCCGGGTCTGACGGAGAGTCCGGTCTCGCTCGTACACACACTCGAGAAGCCGGTCCAGAAGCTCCAGCTATTATTCAAGGTACATCGAGGACTCTAAAATTTCATTAGCAACAATTTTTGGTTTTGTGAATCATGTCACTAATTTAAAACCATGCATTATATTTGGGAATCGGTCACACCAGGTGCTGTGGCTGAAGTGCAACTAATTTGTCTCTGTGTGAGTACAGTAGGCCAAATGGATCACTTTTTACCTTTTTTTTATATATACTGACAGATTGAAGTCGTTTACACTGATTTGTGTGCACAGTTGTGAATTGCTGAACAACATAAACCAATTTAAAACAACTAGATCACATATCATAAAACATGCTTCAAAAAGAAATTAAATCATTTATTCCACATAAACTAAAGTTAAATATATGCAACTAAATATGTAAATTGCATCTCTGTGAAAATAGCAGTGTAAATCTAAACAATGCGAACAAGTTTGTAGTCAGAAATTATAATTGGAGACTTCATTAATTAGGGTGGTAATGGTGGCTTAGTGGTTAGCACGTTCTCCTCTCAGCACTAGGGATTCCTGGTTCAAATCCCAATCTGGGTGGAGTTTCCATGTTCTCCCCGTGTCCGCGTGGGTTTCCTCTGGGTTCTCCGGTTTCCTCCCACAGTCCAAAAACATGGATCAAGGTCATAGAGGATAAAGTGGAAGATAATGGATGGACTTTATTAATTAAAAGCATGCATAACACCAACAAGAGATGTTTAGTTAAAATTCGAAGAAAATATATATAACTGTATTAAGAAATACAGAAATGTGGCGTTCACCACTGCAAAACTCTGTCCGTAAGGCAGAATCTCTAAACAGTTTTAAGAAACTACTTAAGACGCATCTATTTACCAAATACCTGTTATAAAAAAAAAAAAAAAAAAGGGGGGGGGGCGCAGCTTCGAATAACAATCAGGTTTGATGAACTTACAGTATAGTTGGTTTTCTCCATGGCTTCTGACTTGTGGTGTTCTCATTTGTAAGTCGCTTTGGATAAAAGCGTCTGCTAAATGACTAAATGTAAATGACTAAATGTAAATGTAAGAAAAAGGTAATGCTAATGCTAATGCTTTGATTTTGTTTTCATTATTTCATTGTACAAAGAAATTGGAAAAAATGACCGAATATGTCTAATAGAGTAAAAGCAGATGTGTGAGGGCTCAGTTATTACAACACTGGGACAAGATGTCAGTCCACTAAAAGGGTTACAATCAGGCATAAATATTTATATAGCTAAATTTGCAATTTAAAAATAAAAAGAGCAAATTAGATGCATTTAAAACTAAAGTTTGTTAACATTAATAGATCAACAAGCTCTTTTTAATAATTGTCTTAGATTTTAAAATGAATGTCAATTAATAAAACAGAATGGGATCCTGCAAAATGCTGTTTTATATTTTGTACACAGAAGCTACAGCAGAAGTAGAAGCAGGAGAAGCTACAGTAGAGAACATTCACGATCACGAACTAGTAGCTACCACAGCTATCGCAGGTGAGTGTGAAATGTCTTTTCTTTATGACATATCGGTTGTTGAACTTCATAGACTAGTGCATAACAGTATTTTTCATTGCACTTAATCCGGGTAATGCCTTGTAATGTGCTTAACTTTGATTTACCAACAAGAACTGAGTTGCCACAACTTCTTGCTTTGCTACAAATGCAATATATATATGTCACTTTTTTTTCCCACGCATACAATAGAAGTCGTTCAAGAAGTTGGTCCAGAGGACGCCACAGATCAAGGTTAGTGAAATATCAGAAACCGGCATGTCCAAATGCACATTTAATTAATGTAAACGAATTTAATCATGATTTTATTATCTCTATTATCCATCCATCCATTATCTTCCACTTTATCCCCTATTAAGGTTGCGGGGGGGGGGGATGGGGGGTTCCCCATGCCCATCCAGGGGAGAACGTTTCGGGTGCTGGGCAAATAAACCGAGGACAGGGCGCCAATCTAAACCACAAGCCGCTATCTCTATTATATGATCTTTTTATCTGCTCTGCTCAACTGCTCCGTTCAAAGCTGGGCACACACTCACTCACACAGACACACTCTATATGGGGCAATTTGAAGAACTCAATTAACCTTGTGTTTTTGGACTGTGGGAGGAAACCGGAGAACCCGGAGGAAACCTATGCGGACACAGGGAGAACATGGAAACTCCACCCAGATTGGGATTCGAACCGGGAATCCCCAGCGCTGAGAGGAGAACATGCTAAACCACTAAGCCACCGTGCCGCTATCTCTATTATATGATCTTTTTATCTGCTCTGCTCAACTGCAAGGGAGGAATCCACTGCCGAGACCTAGAAGACATGGACGAGAAAGACATAACAAAAGAACTGGCGCCTCAAGAAGTAAGCAACGTCAAAAGAATCATAAGAGACAAGATAAAAACCAACACATACATAATAACCTTCAATAAAACCAGCCCTCCAACCAAACTCTTAACAGGTTACCAAAGGGGGGATGTAGACGTCTTTATCCCAAACCCTACCAGATGCTATAAATGCCAAAAATTAGGACACGGATCAGCTGGATGTAGAAGCACTGCAACTTGTTGTAACTGTGCGGTGGAGGAGCATGAGCTGCCATGCACCAAGGCCCCGAAACGCAGGAACTGTGGAGGAGCCCATGCAGCATCAAACAAAAACTGTCCGACAAGAAAGCAAATCCCCGAAACACAAAGCGTCACATTTACAAAAACTTTTGCAGATGTGGTGAAAACAAAAATAAAGCAGCTGCCAAACCGACTAAACCTGACTCAACAAAGACAAACCCCAAATAATAAACCCCATCAAAGAGCCAGCACCCCCAAAATCAAAAAGCACATGCACACAAAGCCCTACTATGACATCACAACTGGCCTTTAGCACCAACAAACCCCAAGAAGAAGGGTGGGTTAGCTCAGTGGTTAGGGTGTTGGGCTATCAATCTGAAGGTTGGGGGTTCAAATCCCAGGTCCACTGAAGTTACCAGTGTGGGTCCTTGAGCAAGACCCTTAACCCTCATTGCTCCAGGGATGTTGTGATTAACCCTGTTCTCACCTTGTAAGTCGCTTTGGATAAAAGCGTCTGCTAAATGACCCAATTTAAGAAGAAATGGACAACAAAAATGACGAAAAAAAAGTGACTGCCCTCAACTGCTAAAAGCCCCAGATCACAACACACAGAACACAGAGAAAAGCAAGGATGTAGAGATGAAAGAAGAGGGACATACTAGACATCGCAGTATATCCCCAAAAACAGAAATAAACCCCGTTCCAACAAACCAAAAACCCAAATGACAAATGCCATGATACAATGGAACACTCATAAACACGTACATCAGACAAAATGGCAAACTGAATGGAACATCCAGACCACAAAATTCACCAAATACAACCGAAAATCGACAACGGACCAAGAACCCACCATGGACGGCGTACAGACCGAGCCATCTACCCAAGATGTAGAATCGGACACACTAGAAAAACCCACCCACACCCAATAAAAGTTGAAACCCCACCGATGTGCTCAACCCACCAAAACACCCATCACTCTGAAACATATGCTAATAGACTGCCCCCGACACAACAAGAAGAGACAAGAAGTCCAACTACTGAAAACCATCGAGGAAGCTCTCATTTAGGACAACTCAAGAGCAGTGCAGAAATCTCTCACAGCTATAAAGATAAAAACGGAAATATAGAAGTGACTGAAATATAAGAACAAAGTGAAAATATACAGACTGTAAATATGTACCTTATCCTGCCATTGCATAGCATACAGATGCTAAATATGGCGTTAAAACACACACAAAAATAAAACAGAGTGGTGACAGTCAGTTACATATGTATTCATTTATTTTTAAGAAACGTGGATCAAATTTCAAATTCTGATATGAATATCTTATTTGTGGGACTGTATTTTGGCTGAACAAAGGAGATTTCTGAGGAATTTAACAATATGTTTATATTTGTAGGGCAAAAGCAAGGTCTGTAAGCATCTTTTAAAAGTTTAAAATTCAACAAGTAAGGCACACTGTGTATACCTTACTATCTAATCATTCTTATGTTCTTTGGGTTATGATCTTTGGGTTTATTCGAGTTTTTATACAGATTCATAAGATCTATTTTGTTACCATTAGAATATTTATTGATAATTCCAAATGATATATTAATTTTGGAGGAATTTATTTATTTTTCAGATCCGACACTTATGACAGTTTCTCAAGCCGTAGTAGCAGTCGAAGCAGGATTAGGCGACACAGACGAAGTGAGAGTTTTGACCGAAGGTCCAGGTGAGGTGATGTTTTTTACTTGATGTTTGTCAATGTAAAAGTATGTTGAGCATTTTTCAATGCTCTTTTATTCAGTTAACGTTAACTTGTCATCAGGTATAAACTGACATTCAAGCGTTAATATAAGTAAATCAGTGGTCTTTGAATCGAATGCCCCACAGGTCCTCAGCTACGTATTAAATAATAAACATGAAAGTTAAAATGAAATGAAATTAGAACACGGACATGGAAAAAAAAAACAAATAATATTTTAAAGGACATTTAAAATGGTACAAGCAGCTGTGGTTGAAATCCAAATATATATATCTTCAAATATCAACTAGTGAAATTCTGAAACTGCAAATTTGTAAATAATGAACAGTTGATGTTTGTAAAGTTCTTTTTGCAAATTCTTTGCAAATGAACATCTGTGCCAGTGTGTTTTATTTTTAATTCTTGCATATTAAATAAAAATATTCAATATCTGTCGATTTTACCATCATGTATCTGCACTAAGATCTTTATTAGAAACATTTGCTTATTCATGCTTATTTTAATCTGTTTATGTGGCAGAAGTGCAGTGTAAAATATCTTGCAGATACAGGTATTGGTTTAATTTGATTGTGGAATGACAAAAGTATTTTTGATATAACTGATTATTTTGTTGGATTTTTATGAACAGCAGTGTTTAGAGTTTATTTATATGTTTGTACATAAAAACACATGCAGCTCTGGAAATGCCTGGTAGATGAGAAATAACAGAAGCTGGCTATACTTGCTCAGGCTCACATACAGAAACCTCATTGTACAGCAACATCTCAGAATGCAGAATAGTAAATACTGAAGATATCTACCAAGTGTTAATGCATGTGTTCTTTAAATCAAACATCTTAAAACTATCACCATAGGACGTGTTATTAACACACCTTTTACTGATGTAGTACAACTAATTGGTAGCTGTAACTTACCAACAAATTTGATCTGATGTGAAATGTATTTATAGGCACCTTTTTACCTGTTTGCAGATCATATGGGTCCTACAGTCGGAGTTCATCCAGAGATGGCAGTTGTAGCAGCCGATACAGCTGAGTGAAGTGTTGGCAAATAACTGGTGTTATTAGACAGGTTTTATTTTTGGTCCAATTATTATTGAGGCTAAAGCAGACCTCTCTTTATTTCCCCTGATTTCAGGTAATGTCAGTCAGCTTCACCTGTAAATACTTTTTGTGGTATCATTTTGTACTTTTTAATCCTAACTGCTTTTGTTCAATTGATATTTTTTTAACAATGCATGACGTATAAATGTATGAAAGGATTTAAATACAGCTCTGCTTTGATTTTATGACATTTGTAAGAAGAGGGTTATATGAGTCTAGAACCAGATGTTATGCTCAATTTTAATGACAATAAAAGAAAAAATCTTTTTGTCTTCGAACATTGGGATATTTTTATATTAAGTATAAATCCAGGAGGTCTATGTCTATCTTGATTTGGTGACTTTCTCACTTGCCTACTTTTAACTTTTAACTGAATCCTTATCATGTTATGTTATAATGGGTAAAACCTTCTCTATTGTTGGTTTATATATCTATATTTGGGGAATGTGCTGAATTACATATATGAGTTGGGTTATGTTTTCTTCCACTCTCTCTGCACTGACACAAAGCCGCATCACAGACGAGTCACAAATGAATGGGCAAAAAATGTTTACAAAAAACTTTTACAAACACACTGCAAAATCTTATGGAAAGTATTTTTCAGCTTCTAAATACTGCAAAATGAACTTCAAACACGATGTTTAAAGGTTTTGTAGGTGTAAACTTTAAGTATACTATTGAAGTATAGTTTAAGTAGACTAATAATGTTCAGCAAGTGTCACTATGTCAGATCTGTTAAGTTAACCATCCTCAGAAACAGACTGCATACATTTAACCTATTAATGATATTTGCCGGGCGGCACGGTGGCTTAGTGTTTAGCATGTTCTCCTCTCAGTGCTAGGGATTCCAGGTTTGAATCCCCATCTGGGAGGTGTTTCCATGTTTTCCCCGTGTCTGTGTGGGTTTCCTCCGGGTTCTCCGGTTTCCTCCCACAACAAAAACATGGATCAAGTCAATTGAGTTCTCCAAATTGCCCCATATAGAGTGTGTGTGTGTGTGTGTGAGAGAGAGAGAGAGAGCGTCTGGGTGTATCTGCCCAGCGCCCGAAACGTTCTCCCCTGGATGGGCATGGGGAACCCCCCCCCCCCCCCCCCCCCGCGACCCTAATAGAGGATAAAGCGGAAGATGATGTCTGGATGGATGATAATTGCCAAGGGGCTGGTATTTAATTTTGTTAGTTTAACTTTTTTTTTTTTTTTTTTGCATATGATGTTTGCTTCTTTGTGTAATCCTAATTTATTCCAAACTACCAAGGCTTATTTATCATCCCAATTTATTATCACAGAATCATTTTTCGGAAATGAAGTGAATATGACCTTGTTTGTTTGCTCTGCAGCATGGGTCTCTTTAAAATGTGAGTTCAGAAGTCTCATCTGATCCCCGAGCTCCAATCACCACGTCCCGTACAGAGCCTGCCTGAAGAACCACGCTCACAGGTTGCCAGATTGCGAGATATTAACTTAAGGTCAAACACCCAGCGTGTTTATGAATCCTTTGATGATTTCTATCACTGTATCATTAGAGTTTAGAAACTGTGTTTGAGGAATGTGCTGCAATTCTCATTAGATTATAACACGTTTACAACTGCGTGTCCTTGCAATATTGTGGTTGTGATATAAACTATGGAACGAACTGTGTATGTTCAATCTCATTTAGTTGTAAGTACGTATTTCGTCTGTGTGTGTGAGTCTCTTCGTGCATGTCGATATAAAATGTCGATATAAAATCTTAAAACAGGGAAATTAAGGGCTTATTTAAAAGGTGGTAATGGGAGGAAATGAGCTAAACCTGGCAACCAGCAGCGAGTCTGAGGGAAAGCTGGAGCAGCGTGCGGAATGTGAGCTGAGCGGTGACGGCGCGCGCGGAGGCCTGAGGCAGAGCGGATGGTACAGTAACCTAAACCGAACCTAAACCGAACCTAAACCGAACCTAAACCGAACCAAAACCGAACCTAAACCGAACCTAACGAGGCTTTAACTGCTGCTTGTTGCATGTCATGGCTTTCTGATCCGTTAGTTTTAGGAGGGATGAGGTCGGGACAGTCGTTGACTCTGTTGTTAATGATCCGCGTTCCGTTGTTTTAATTAAACTGAAGTTTGTGTTAAATCTGAGCTGCGGCGCTTTGATCCGCCCGCCCGCCTCCCGCAGCTCAGGACTTCAGTTCCGCTCAGCTCGCTGCACATCAAACCAAATGCCATGGCCTTTAAAAAGCCCAGAGGAGGGAGAACACGTTAAAGTGCTGTCTCAGTCCGACAGCAGCGGTTCCCTCAGCGGTTCCCTCAGCGGTTCCCTCAGCGAGTGAAATGAACAAGTGCATCAGTGTGCGCAGCGGCGGTCCCGCGGTCAGTCATCCTCACATTACACACCGAGCGAAAGTTTAAAGTCTGTCCTGTGATGGGCAAGAAAACAAGTTACACTTCCACTGATTGCTTTCTATAAATCTATTTGCGTGTAACTTCATATCATTCGATATATTATTCGTTATGTTTTAAGTTGCACATCAAAGGTGCCACACCGTTTGAAGTCTGTACCTGTAATCGGCAGTAAAACAAAAGTTACATTTCTACTATTTGCTTAATATGAAACTATTTGCTTAATATGAAACTATTTGCTTGTAACATCCAGGGGAGAATGTTTTGGGCGCTGGGCAGTTAGACCCAGGACAGGACGCCAATCTATCACTGAGCACACACTCACTCAAACACACACACTCTATATGGGGCAATTTGGAGAATTCAATTGACCTTGATCCATGTTTTTGGACTGTGGGAGGAGACCGGAGAACCCGGAGGAAACCCACACGGACACAGGGAGAACATGGAAACTCCACCCAGATTGGGATTCGAACCGGGAATCCCTAAGGCACTAACCGTGCCGCCTGTCTTGTAACTTTGTATCATTTATTATTATTCCTTGTGTTTTTAAGTTGCACATCAAAGATGCCACACCATTTCTGCATTGCCATAACCATAAAAAGACATAACAATAGTTACAAACTTATCCAGTCTTATAGTTTGTTCTATGGTTACACATTTTGTCCTGCATAAAAAAATAACTGTAAAAACAATAATAAATCACCTAATTTAAGATTTATAAATCTCTCTTTACTTATAGTAACAGCTTTGCAAACATGGATTGGGAACTATCTGTAAACGTTGTCTTGTTTAACATCAGGCACATTTCTTTAGTCAGGTGTTTTGTGAATAAGCTAGCGGCTGAAGTATCGTATATCCTGTTTGCCATTTTAGATTTCTGCTTCTAATGTAGAATACATGATTGGATAATGAGCCATGAACGCAAGACACACCAAACTTTAACACTTTCTGTTCATACTGGAACATGCTTGTTTATTTTCTGGTTGAACTGGAGGTATTAACCCACATTTCTAAACTTGCTTCTTGCTATCTTGTATAATAATCTCACAAAAAAGAGAAATCACTGAAATATGTACTTGTCTGCTGTTAGATGATATAGGATGTGATGAGATGTTTTTGCTTTTAAGACCTAAGAAAATTTCCCATGTAAAATGTATAGCTTTAAAATCTTTCTTCTTCACTTATTTCAATAATTTGCTTAAATATGAATTTCCTTTGTTTGAATTTCCTCAGTTCGTTTCACCAGGGGTAACAATAATTATAAAGGGCATTGTAAATATTTTAAAACCATATATTGTCTTAAGTTGCCATTTGGCTTTGTGGTTGTTTCCTGAATCAATAAGCTCTAGGCTCAGTCCTTCAGTCTGTACAGATGATTTGATCTGGACGTGGTGTTTCACATTTTAATGTTGTAAAGAGTTCTCAAATTAAAATATAAAGTCTTGCAAAATCTTTGTACAACTTAAAGCATATTTGGAGTTGAACCATGCTTTATTCTTGTGCATTTTTATTTTGGCCTTCTAGGTTTTGAACCTGTAGCTATTTTTGAGCATTATTTCAGGTTTTTACCTTCTAGTGAATTGTCAATAATGGTGAAATACAGCCAGAAAAAATGCATTTAATTTGTATGTATTCTAAACGAGTCATTCTAATATGCTCATTGGAATGGCTGGAGCTCATTTAGCTCCTATTGGCTAAAAGGTGGTAAAATAAATTTCTTATAATGTATTATCTTAATTTGCTACATTTGCATCTATTTAAATTATAAGAGGAAATGAACACAAACAAAATTGCAGCAAATAAAACAAAAATACCCTGACTCGAACCCAGGAGCTACGTTAAGAAACTGTTATTTCTAAAATTGAATTCATTTTTTAAAGTGAATTTAGGAATGTGCAGTCCCCTGAACCACTTTGTACAGGGTTAGTCCTGTAAAGCCTTTTGGAGTCTTTCCTAAACTTTTTCACAGCAACATACCCTACAGTATGATTTAAGAATCTGGTGGTGAGCTGTTCTGTTGTGCAAAAGAAATTCTGAAGAAAGCCTTTGGAATCAAGTCTTGTAGACCAATGAATTTAAATTAGTGCTTTTTTGCCGCAATGGTCAATGGCCATCATGCTTTTGTTGCAACCAGTGGAAAGAGGACCATAACAGTGGTAAAGGTAGCTCAGTGATAAGGGTGTTGGGCTATCAATCTGAAGGTTGTTGGTTCAAATCCCAGGTCCACTAAAATTACCAATATGGGTTTTATTTAGTATCTTCAGTGTCTTGTGTTTGGGGATGTAGAATTTTTAGTCCTATTACGAAAGAAACAAAGATATTAGGTATTTAGTTAAAATACTGGTAGATTACAAATGCTAGATTAATTAATTAATTTAAAACAAATAAATAAAAAGATATGATCTTATTGGCAGGACACACTGTTTTGTTTCTCTTGTGATTTCTGCAGTACTGATGGTTGCATGCTGGCATTTGCACATCACAGCTTGCTTCAAATTGAATGTAGTTTAAAATGACCGACCTGATGAGTCTTGTAGGCTCTTTTATTGCATTTGGCTTTCTTATGGTAGACAAAGGCACACCGTGAGGTCAGCACAAGTGCTGAAAATAAGTGCTGTGTAATGGTTCTGCCACCTGCATCAGGCTGTTTGTGCGCGCACCATCTCAAGGTCAGAACTAAAGTCTGCAGACTGTATTGGAAAGGATCTATGTCTTGCCTCATGGGAAATCTCATTGCCAGCTATAGTGGGTTACAGAACTCAGCGTCTTGTTAGCAGCTTTAAAGCAATGCTCTAACATTTTACAGTTTAATGTGATATTATTAGTATGTGAGTGTTACGGGGGTGACATTTCAAAACCTTTAAACAAGGGAACTGTTCACTTAAAATTACATTTGATGATTATTTGATAATGATAAATTATATTGTTGTAATTTTTTGTTTTTTATTTTAATATTGCAGTTTAGTTTTTAGATATTCACTTTAATTGGCGTAATACAATCTCAGAACAACAACTACAACAATGCACATACAGTATATTCTAATCCACGCCACTTTAATTTACTGAACAGAGTAAACATTAAAATGAAGGTGATGACATAACGACGATGACTTCCTTGATAAAATCAGTGCAGTGGTTATAGATGCTTTCATAAATCACAATCTAGTATGAATTGTAATAATTGTTAAGTGGTGCACTGCTCACTCAAACTTTACATCCATTAAGAGAAATTTGAGCTGGCACTTTCTCTGTCCCGTTGCCAGCTGTTGGCATCAGTAATATATACAGTTCATATTAAATGTACTACTACACAAACATGAAATCTAGGAACGCTAAAGTTACATCTATTTTATGAACAGAATGTGTTGCCATTTTACCTGTTAATCACTACAGTTGTATTTAATATTTCCTCTTTAAGACTTAATAGGTGAATATTATAATTAAGTTCTTGTAGCGTGTCTTTTTGTAATGACCAATTATGACTAATTTTGATAAATTTAATGAGGATGATTTGTCTTTAAACTTAGTTTAAAAAACTAAATATATTGTAAATATAAAAAATCACACATATTTATTTATGTTCATTATAGTGAATTTGTTAACTATTTACTATTACTATTAACTTTCAAGAAAGGTGCCTTCCTCCTCTGGCACAACATTGTCTTTGTGCAGAAAATGAGGCACTTACACTAAAGTTTGCTGTGTTTTCAGTAGAAAAGCTCCAATGGTCCTTACAAAGTATTGACATCAACCCCATTAAATATCCCAGAAAGGAATATCTGTATTTATTATAATCCAGTCCTTTCTGAATATTTGCATTGCTTTTTAAATAGGAAGAATTTGGACAGATGTTAACAGGGGTTTAGAACATTTCCAACTGTGTGCTGGAATGTCTCACTGTATTTCCAGTAAACACTATTTATTCAGGTAGTGAAGTTGTACTTTTCTCTGAGCTTACTTTATCCAGATCACTCCGTGAAACTCTTTGCAGCCATGAACAGAACCTTTTTTAGATGAATCTTGGCCTTTACAGTGCTTTCAGTGTGTGGAGCTTGCCAAGCGGTTTATGGGAGCAAAAGTCGACAAGGCCAGATGTTCTTCCCTGTTTTTGCTTAGCTGGTTGGCATTTTACCACTTTGCATTAAGATACATGTTTTGTCCAAGTGCATACCAGTATAATAGTGGAACCAGTGCTGCAAGAGACAATAAAATATTATTTAACCTGACACAGTTAAGGTGTGTTAGTGATGCACTGGTATAAATGCAACATCACTCAACTGTTATGTATTTCATTTTGGAGTATCTATTTTTATTTAGTCATAGCAGCATTCGCAAAATTAAGAACAAAAAAAGGCTAGCTGATTATCACAGATAAGTGGATTAAAGTCGTTGCTTTATGAATGTCCTTTAAGAGAAGTCTTACAAAAACAGTACGACACATGATGCAATAGTCTAAAATGCCTGTATATTGAGCGCATTAACGCTAACTGCTAAATAAAATAATAAACAATTTAATGTTAATAGTTGGTGGGCATTTGCTTATATTCTTATAGTATTCTCTCATCAATCCTGTGAGGGTGGGTTTCAGATGCTAGACAGACACCCATAACAGGTCACTATACACTGTATGTAGCGGCAATTTAGATGGGTTAATTTAAAGCAGCCAATTCACCTTGAAGCCATGTTTTTGGACTGTGGGAGAAAAGCAGAAAACCCACATAGACACAGGGAGAACATACTTCACCCATACCAAGATTCACACCTGGATAACTAACCACTCTGCCACTCCCTCTAACTTAGCCAGGAGTAACTCATCAGAATTGGAAATAATAAAGTACTATTTTGTTTTAAAAAAAAGGGTATGCATGTGCAAATCTATACTCTGTTTTAAGACGTATGCCTATTCTTAATGCAGCATATATAAGCACATTCTAAATGCTTTTTTACACCCAATCACATTGCAGTTCTGTTATCAGTTAAACTAATTAGCCATGAGACGTACCATTTTGTGTTTATTCATTTTGTTGCTCCTGTACCAGCTTTTAAAAACCTTCTTGCTATTGAATTTTTAATTTTTATATTCATTCATATATTTTCCAAACCTTTTAACCAAATTAAAGTCACCACTGTGACTGTTAAGTTATAATACTTGGATGAATTCTTCTGAAAATGATGTGAGTGTGGTGATCTGAGCTGGGTGTCTCATCAGACGTCTTCAAAGCTAATACTTAATATTCTTTAAGAACAACAGCAACATGGAAACTGTGCTCAAAGCTGCACACACTTACTTTATGTTTAGGGATCCTACTGCAGTTGGTAAAAGTTAACCATTGACACTATTGGGTATTAGAGAAGCTTAATCCTTATGATTATGCATTCTTCAAAGTTTGGCACATCACTTTGGAAAAAGCAATTGGTTGCTACTTTAAATTACCCCTTGGTAAGGCTTAATCTTATTATGGACTATCCCTCCATGGAGCAATTCTGTTTCTCACTTTTTTATTGTATTGCAAGTATAAGTAACTATTTTTAGGGTTTATTTCATCATATTTTTAGTTAACCTTTAATTAATTTGACTTTTTTTGTAATATTGTTTCAGGTTGTAGAACAGCGACAACATCTTGGCCCAGTTATGCTTACTGCGGGAGGCACTGTTGCACTTTATCTGTTTGATGGCCAGACTAAAACATTTGCGCCTTGTCCAACATCTCCTGTTTAACTTACACCCTTTGGGTGGTAAATATTTTGTGCTCGTGAAGTGCGTCTCCTTAAAGAACTGGTTTGTACTGTCCTTTTGGCAGTAGGCTGACCAGGTGGAAGATTGGACGATGGATGTACAGCAAGGGGGCAGCACCTTTTCCATTCTAGTAGTGGGCACTGGAACAGGCAGGCTGGCACATCAAACACACTCTGCACTTACACACCCAGCAAAGCATCTGTACAAAAAGGAGGAGTTTGATGAAATTGGTGGTGCTACCGAAGGTACAAAGTCTGAAGAAGGTCTCGCTTCCTTTAACAGAGAGCAAATTATAGTGGAAGTTAACCTTAACAATCAGACTTTAAATGTATCCAAGGGTTCTGATAGCAAAATACAAGAACTCCCACATTGTCCTAAGACAAGGCCACAAAATGATAAGAAAGACAGTAAAGCTGGCAACGAAGATTATATACACCAAAAGGAAGAAATTGAAAACAGCAGCGAGGAAGGAAGAGATGAGGAGGAGGAAGATGAGGAAGATGATGAAGAGGAAAATGACCACTATAGACTAGAGGTGGCACCAGCCATTATGCAGAGATCTCAACGTGGCACAAGAGCAAGTGCCATGTCTGTGTGTCAGGGCCTGAGAAGCGCCACAATGGGGTCATGTACAAAAGAACAGGAGAGTTCTGGTCATAAGGTCAAGCTGGAGGAGAAGCAGCACTTTGCCTGTAAGAAATGTCCCCGTGTTTTTAACAACCGCTGGTACCTGGAAAAACATACCAATGTCACCCACAATCGCATGCAGATCTGCAACAAGTGCGGCAAACGCTTCCAGCTGGAGAATGAGCTGCTGCTACATCAAAGCACCAGCTGTGAAAAGACCATCCAGGTACACATATCTGTTAGTGTGTGTGTATTTATTATTTATATTATATATATATATATATATTTCACAGGTGCCTGGGGCACCTGTCCCTCATTTGTGTTATTCATGGTCTCCGTTGGGTGATTGGTTTATTTTGTGCACGTGACCGGGTGTTTTCCTTACTTAGTTTCTGTATTCCCTCTCCCCCGTGCACGTCTTTGTTTCGGTACATCCCGATGTTAGTTCGTTTGTTTTGTTCCACCCTTTCTGTTGGGGTCCCTACACCATTTTTTAAATAATAAACCTGTTTTGTTTTTATTTCCCGGTGTCTCGAACTCTCCTTCCGCGCTCAACCACGGCACCACGCTGCGCACTATCCCCGCAGGTTGTATCCGTGGGAGCGTTGCATCCAGCAGACCGGCATACGCATCCTTTCTCCGCGTAGCCGATCTCCCGGGAAACGCTCACAAGGCGCAAGCGGCGTACGCATTCCTTCCCGCGTAGCCGATCCTCCGGGGAAGAACGAGCGACTTCTAACAATATATATATATATATATATATATATATATATATATGTGTGTGTGTGTGTGTATTTATGTATAGTATAGTACCATAGCATTATTTTAAACTTAACACAGTAAGTTCAGTTAATATTTACATCTGCAATCCTAAAGGGCAATTGTGATTAATAATAACACTGACCACAACATTACAATTGTTGATGTCACACATGCTCATTGGATTGTTTTTATGACCTTTTTTCTGAAAGAAATCGTACTTTGCTTTGCAGTGTGTGACGTGTGGAAAGGAATTTAAGAAGTTGTGGTCCTTGCATGAACACAACAAGGTCGTCCATGGCTACGCAGAGAAGAAATTCTCGTGTGAGGTGTGTGAAAAGAAGTTTTACACTATGGCGCACGTGAGGAAGCACATGGTGGGTGAGTAACACTTGCGCATCCTGCAGTCCTAAACACTTAATAAAGTGAAATCTTGCTGTATCACTTGTCTCCTCACTTTTAAAAAGTTCAATGTATAACCAAAACTTTTATTTTTAGATTAAAGTTTAAACCTTTACTTGGTGACAAATGCAGCATTTTGTTTCTATGAGAATTTGACCTACTACTTTAGTATAGAATTAAGCAAAGAAATGGAAAAATTACATATTTATTTGTTGCGATGGTGCCATCCAACTGCAGTAATTTACTAAAATAAAATAAAAAATACATGAATGCTACTGTATGGGTACGCTTTCACACAAAGCATGATTTCCATTTTTCTTGATTTTATTGTCCTCTGCTTTTTATCATATGCCTGCAGCCCACACAAAGGACATGCCCTTCACATGTGAGACATGTGGGAAGTCGTTTAAGCGCAGCATGTCACTGAAGGTTCACACTCTGCAACATTCTGGTGAAAAGCCCTTTCGATGTGAGGTAAGATAAAAAAAAGCTAATATTAATAATAATGCATGTTTATTTATAATGCATTTTGCATTTCAAAGAAATCTCAAAGTGTACTATACACATTTTTCAATACAGTCACTTCTTAAGTTTAACTTTGTTCTGTTGCCTTAGGTCTTACAGAAGATATTCATAGACATAGGATACATCACAGGATGATTGTCATCAGCCGTTTTTTATATATATATACATTTGTGCATTAATGCTTATAATAACAACTGCATATTTTACAAGAAATGTAACGTCTAATGATGACTAAATATCGTAAAATTTATCAGTGAATTTATATGTTGCAGAATTGCAGTGAACGCTTTCAGTACAAATATCAGCTGCGATCCCACATGAGCATACACATTGGCCACAAGCAGTTTATATGCCAGTGGTGTGGCAAGGACTTTAACATGAAGCAATACTTTGATGAGCACATGAAGACCCACACTGGTAGGCGCCAGCAAATATTTGTAAGCTGTCAAAAATGTGTGCCTTAATGAACCAGAACCAAATAGCCCTTTATTGAGTTTAGTGCTCTATACTGCATCTGTGCTATAGTATTGAAATTAATCAAGTGGGTTGGACTGTTGATTCAGTAGATATAATAATAATTATAATTTATATATTTTTATTTTAGATATAAAAAATAATAATTTTAACTTTTAGCGGCTCAATGTCCTTTTAAGGACTTATTATTTTCAGTGTTTCTGTAATTTTTGATATGCTGTCGCCTCATCCATCTTGTTTTTTATATTTGGTTCTATTGCAATTTTCCCAACCTTTTAGAAAAGTAGAAATTTGACTGATGCTGCTAATGACAGTGACCGATCCAGAAACCCCTGTTTCTGTAGCAGTTGAACAGTTGAGGTAAAAAAAAAAGTATAAACAATACATCTACCAAATGCTTAGTCTGTTGTCAGGCAGATCCATGTTTCATTTTAAGTGATAAAGTAATCTAAATTGCCTTCAGTGCTTACACACAGAGGAATTTGTCCTCCACATTTAACCCATCTGTGCAGTGATACACACACGCACACACACACTGAGTAAAGTGTGCACACGTGCCCGGAATGGTGGGCAGCCTTGTATAAGTCACCTGGGGAGCAATTGAGGTTATTTGCCTTCCTCAAGGACACTTCAGCCATGGTACTTGTTACTACTTGTACATGATACATCTGTTTTCAAATTTTGAGCAATAATAATATGTTCTTTTTTTTCAGGAGAAAAACCATATATCTGTGAGATCTGTGGAAAGAGCTTCACTAGCCGTCCAAACATGAAGAGACACCGGCGTACACACACAGGTGAGAAGCCGTACCCATGTGACGTGTGCGGCCAGCGTTTTCGCTTTTCCAACATGCTTAAAGCTCATAAGGAGAAGTGCTTCAAGATCAGTAGCCCCTTACAAAACGACCCAGACCTCGCTATTACCTCAGAGGATAAACAGCTCGTCCCTTCCTGCCTTTCCCCTCTAAACTCCATTGACTGCTTTCCTCCTCCTGTCTTTTCACACTCGGGTAGTGACTAGCAGCTCATGAAACAAACCTGGAAGTTCATTACGTCTGTTTTGCATCTGGAACCCAAAGCAGTAGGCCATTAAACTGTGTGATTGTAACTGTGTTTAATCCATCTCAACTAGAAAATAATGTCTCTATTCACATTTATACTTCTAGTTTCACATTTGTAAATCCAAAAATGCCATTTAAATCAACTACATCCATCATCAAATAACCAAAGGCAATTGTTTTTGGAGTGCTTTATATGCAGCTCTTGAATCTAGAAGCATTACAACCAGACATGCAAAATATAATATCATTTACATTGAAATACCTATTACCTAGAGCAACTTTCAGATCCCTTTAAAAAGTACAAACTTAAACCCTTAACACTTTAATTAGTAAGCCATCAACATAACCATTAAGCCAATAATAATAATACAATTATAATAATGATAACCCCTAACCCTCACCCCTAAAATATTATAATCATTATTATTATTTTGTTTGTATTTATTTTAATTTATTTTTATTATTATTACTTTTGTAGTAATAAAAACTCTTGAAACACCAATAACAATAATAAATTTGTCACAATAATTTATTATTTGAATATCTTATTAATATCATGTTGCCCATCATATTTTCTTGCAAACCAAGTAGACCTACTACATATAAATAATAGCAAACAAGTCTGCAGCATATTAAAATCTAACAACAAATAACAAATTGTTAAATCAAGAATTAGTTTCTCACAGCACGGGTAGGTTTTGATGTTTTACTGGGTCACTGTGAGAGTCACTGCAATGTTCAGTAGGAAGCAGATTTATTAATGGATAAACAATTGTGGATTAAATTGATGCTTCTAGGTTTTAACAGTTCCTAATTCTGGTTCTCAAGTACCACTGCCATGCACTTTACTGCTGCTCTTGCTCCCAACAAATCAGTTTAAACTCAGCCGCTAATATTCCACCTAACCTCAGATGAAGTGTTTGCAAAATGGTGCTCTCTCATGCAATCGTTTGTACTGCCTGTAATGCTAAGCACTAGCCCTTTGGAGCAGAATACATATACAGTGTGTATAGTATTCTATAACTATATAGTTGACAGCTATTGTTATATGCTTCATTGTTATTTTTTCATTTCTATATTGTATTGTATCATATATTGTATTGTCATTTAATTGAAGCTCTATGTGAAATAGTTAATAATTACTTACCTACCTTCGCTTGGGGGTAAAAATGAAATCTTAAATATGTTAAACCACATTTATTTGGTGTAATGTATTCAAATGGACTTTTTATCGCACTTGTCGGCCAACCAACAGAGGGCACCTAGGAGTAAAGGAGTAAGTTAACACACTGCGGTAATCAAATTTAGATGGTTTTCATTTTTATTTCTATTTTTTTTCTGTTTACATTGTATGTGATGATCTGTTTGTACAGATTGAATCAGTAGTGCGTGTTGGGTATCCCATGCTGAGCATGAGGAGGAGAGAGTAATACAGATGTAAACAGACATACAAGTTATCATGAAGCACTTTTGAAATAATGATGATAACTTCTTAATCAGTTGTAAAAATGTCAGTTTATTTACTTTGTTTGTTTTTTAAATTGTAAGCACTTTATAATACATTTTGTGTATCAACACTCAGCACTTAAACATATGAATACTAAGCTCAGCCCATTTTCTATACTCTGGGTGAAAATAGAGGTATTTTGTTTAATCCTGCTAACATATGGTTCTGGCTTTAATAAGGTGTAATGTTGCAGAGGCAGGTCAGACATACACCAGCAGATTCTTAATTCTACTCCATTAATGCCATCAGTCCTTCACATATAATAATAACGTTACAGGATTTGTCAATTAAAAAAATTACTGTACATTTAAAATGGTGCAATTATAAGCTACTTTAGAATTATATGTAGAATCAAATATAAACCTTGTAACAGGAAATATTCAGATGTCAATAAAGGACTGTTAAACAACTCTATATGTAGAATTAATGTAGCAGTTTGTCTTACATAGTATTTCAATATTATAAAACAGTTATAATATCATTGGCAATATAACCATTTACGTAAACATTATATGTATACTCTGTAAAATAAGCAGCATATTCCATGTAAAGCTAGATTACATGTTTACATTTTTAAAGGGGTCCCTTTATTATTAAATTGACTGGACGATAAGACGTGTAATGTCTATTTAAAATATGTCACTGTTATATACATGTTAGCTATATTATTTATCATAGATTTATTATGAGTTTAGCTACATACTTATAGCACTTGTAGAGTTGTAATAATTGGCCGTATTTTTATGTAAGCAAATCACGAATGACCATTTTCAAAAGAAACAAAAAAGTTTGAACTGTACCATTTTTTAAAAATTCTTTTGAACATTTTTAAATGATTCCAAACCCCTTTTTAAGAAAAAACACTTTCACGATGCAAAAACTATATACTTAGTAAAAACTAAAACTGTAATTTTATTGGTAATATTATACTAACTTAATATACCATTGTATATTTTATATATTAAAATAAGTCTCAATTTTTACTTTGCTTAATTGTGCACTGTATTGAACTGTTGATGATGATGATGATGATGATGATGATGATGATGTAGTGGGAATTGCACTAGCTGGATCGTTTTGAATGTTTTTTTTTTTTTTTTTTTGCTTGTTTATGTACAGTAAGTTTAAAGTTATAAAGAATTCGCTGCTAGTTATAAAGTTATGACTGTGGCCTTCTTAAATGTATCTGCTTTTTTATGTCAATGTTGTTTTCAAACTTTATATGCCAAGAAAGAGATTTTAATGGAAAAGCGATAAATAAAGGTAGTTCTGGCTTTAATTTTTTTATGTTAAGTGTGAAAAATTGTGAACGATTAACGAGAAAGATTAAATGATTTGCACTTTAAAAGTGGTATTTCATGAGTGTACGTTTCAAGAACCCACTCACTATGGACCTTATTGTAGCCAAATGATGTACGCTTTTACCACTTAACTTGGAATTTGTATTTATTCAGCATTTAGACCTGATGTATTAACGTTTTATTAATACAGTTTATGCTTTGCTTTGTAAATTTAAAGTCATAGCAGTGTTTTTTTTTTCTTCTTCTTTTTGTACTAATACAATTAAAAATGTTTAAGGTGCTAATACATTTTGCTGTTTTTGCCATTTAACCTGTTATGTTTACTTATCAAAATAACTTTCATTTATGGTATTAAATTAAAGACATCAGACCTCTTTTTTTCTTTTTTGGGAAATACTTCTTAAATTGTTCATAATATGTGACTTATTATGAAATCACATTTACAGTAAAATCTGACTAAATGGACCTAAAAAGACCTAAATGGAGTAGATTTTGCTCCATAATCTTTATAGTGGCAGATTATGGTTGAATTAAACACCAGGACTGGGCGGCACAGTGGTTTAGTGGTTAGCACATTCGCCTCTCTGCGCTAGGGATTCCCGGTTCGAATCCCAATCTGGGTGTAGTTTCCATGTTTTAGCATGGGTTTCCTCCGGGTTCTCCGTTTTCCTCCCACAGTCCAAAAACATGGATCAAAGTGAATTGCACTCATGATAGGGTGTGTTTGTGTGTATGTGTGTGTGCAAGTGAGTGTGTGCCCAGGGATACATTGGCGCCCTGTCCTGGGTGTGTATATATTTATTTTTTTATATATATATATATATATATATATATATATATATATATATATATATATTTTTTTTTTTTTTTTTTTTTTTTTTTTTTTTTTTTTTTCCAATTCTGGTATAATGTTTCAATGTTTTACTTTTTTACATTTTTTTTGTCAGTTTGGCTTTTATGTGTCTAATGTATTTATTGGAAAACAATAACAGTTGAAAACATTTTTAAAATAAAAACAATGACATTTACATTTTTTTACCAAAACAAAATCTAATTTGAGTAATTTTCCTTTAACCAGCTTTAAATCTAAACTGATAATGCTTTTTATTGACAAAACTTTCACATTGTAACAAAAATGACAAGAACATTTTCAGCTCCATACAATCTAATCATATATGAAAAATTGGCATCTTACATAAACACATTTAAATAAAGTTTGATTGAGAACTGATTCTTGCACTGACAAATCTCAAGTTCTCTGGACCACAGCCTGAAGGGAAAGCAGATATGCAGATATTTAGTCATCCAATTTATCAAACATTAAACTCATTCATTCATTATCTTTCACTTTATCCTCTATTAGGGTCGGGGGGGGGGGGGGGAGGGTTCCCCATGCCCATCCAGGGGAGAACGTTTCGGGCGCTGGGCAGATACACCCAGGACAGGGTGCCAATCCATCGCTGGGCACACACTCACTCACACAGACACACTCTATATGGGGCAATTTTGAGAATTCAATTGACTTGATCCATGTTTTGGACTGTGTGAGGAAACCGGAGAACCCGGAGGAAACCCACGCAGACACGGGGAGAACATGGAAACTCCACCCAGATGGGGATTCGAACCGGGAATCCTAGCGCTGAGAGGCGAACGTGCTAAACACTAAGCCACCGCGCTGCCCTCAAACATTAAACTGTTTAATATAAAGCAAGAAGTCATTTTAATAACAACAGTCAACTTAATCACCATTGTTTAAACATCCAGTGTATGTGCAGGAGTTTATGATATTTTTTGAATATTGAATTTTATAGTTTAGTTTTAGCCATCACCAAAGATGAAGTTTGTAACCTGTTATTGTTTATCATCTTACATTAAGCATGTGTATCAAAATTGTTTGGTGAAACTGGTGTACTTCAGTAGAAGGAATACGTTTCTCTCTTAAATCAGCTTAAGCAGTTTGGTTTCATCGAGTTTGGTCACATTTTGGTGAGTCTCAAGGTGTTCAGTCGAACTCCAAGCACTGTGGCACCAGAAACGTAGCGAATCTCTCTTAAGATTCCATTCCACTTTCTCTCACTTTCATCATACCTGCAAAAAGACGCATAGTTTATTTTCTAATTTAAAATGTTATGTTTAATTCTGGAAGCATTTAACTTCTGTAACCTTATATCCAATATCATATTATTTATTTTATTTATTATTATTATGTTCCAACAAACTATCAAGTCACTCACATATATAAATATTCAGTATTGTTTTGCTATTTTTAAAATAGAATTTTTAGACTACTTTGGGTCAGAATCTTAATGATACCGGACCTGACAGCTTACCTCCATATATCATTCATCTCTTTTGGTATGAGCTCCTCACCATCATCACCAGGTATCATTGCAAAGCCACCCACAGCGTAGATTCCATTACATGCTGTAATCAAGCTGAGTGAGCTGCGTTCCTGAGGAAACTCCACAAAGTCTGACCATCTACAAAAAAATAAAAAACATGCAGAAATGGTTGTATTATGTGCTTGTACACAATTAAATACTTTTACAAACAAGACTGCCCAACCTTCCCACCTGCTACATTTGTGTCTTTGAAGGGATCAACATATTGTAGATATAAATAGACACATTAATGTTAGATACAGTGGTGTGGTGCAAATTAAATATTTTATCTTCTCAAAGTGTAAAAAACATTTAAAAATGTACATACTAAACTCAAGCCCTGAATTTTTTGGCCTGCTTTTTGAACACAATGGTACAGTGATGACCACAAATGTAAGGAGCCTTCATATAACACAATAACAAAAACATTAATATAGCAAGGCATGGCCACTACCTTTATATAAATAAAACTTATAATACTTGTGTATTATAACAATATTATATATCTCTTCATGTTGAATTTCTTTAATATTTTTTTTACAATGTAATAATTATTTTTTGAATGTACTGACTTGTTTATTGCAATATCGTAGACTTCGATGCTGCCGGTGAGGCCGGTCTCTGTAACTCCGGCAGCCACATAGATCTTGTCCTTATATACAGTGACACCAAACAGCGATCGTCCAGTCTTCAGTTCAGCAAGATCCTTCCACTGGCCTTTCTTTATGTCATAAGCACATACTCTGTTTAAACACTGTCTACAAGCAAAATGCAGCGTGCACCAAAGTGATCAAAATTAAGATACAATTATGATTCAGTGTAGCATTTGATAAATTAGTTTAATTACTTAAAATACTTACTTGTCTTCTCCTTTTCCACCAATTACATACACTATATCATTGTGAGACACTGTTCCATGGCCATATACTGCATAAGGAAGTGGAACAGAATCTCCCCATTTAAAAGACCTAGATTAAAAAAATAATATGATTTATTTGAAACAGATGACGATTGATAATTTTGTTTAAATTAGTTTTAAGTAACAAAATTTCTTCTCCAAGAAATGTGTTGCATACTTTTAATTACTTATGTGCCCCTATTTCTATTTATATTAGACAGATCACTTTAGTCATCAGAAAACTAGAAGAGTCCTGAGATCATCAGTTTATTACATAAGTGTAGCTTTATATAAATGAAATAGCTTTATCTTTTTAATGTATTTGCAGGTTGTTTAAAGATGATTAACTGGTTAAGAGACATTTCCTAGTAAATCATTCATTCATTCATTCATTCATTATCTTCCGCTTTAGTTCCGCTCGAGTTATATTAGGGTCGCGGGAGGGTTCCCCATGCCCATCCAGAGGAGAACGTTTCAGGCGCTGGGCAGATACACCCAGGACAGGGTGCCAATCTATCGCTGGGCACACACTCACTTACACAGACAAACACACTCTATATGGGGCAATTTGGAGAACTCAATTGACTTGATCCATGTTTTTGGACTGTGGACTTTACATGTATTTCACTAACACACAGTGAACAGAATCACAAGAAATTTTAAAGCCTCTGACAAAAAAGGGAAATAAACAAAGAAATAGAGAGAGAAAAAAAAAGAAAGAGATAGATACATTGATCGATCGATAGGCACAAACACTTTAATCAGATCTAGCAGAAAACTTTCAAATTAAAATAAAGTCTATTATAAGTGTAAAAATTCACCTAACAGGAAACAGGAAGGATATATTCAGTAACAAAGTATAAGTGCTTACTGTCGGTCATAAGCCAGGACTGAATCCAAAATCTGCTCTCCGTCATTCAACTCTTTTCCACCAATAACAAAGATGAAGTTCTCTGCTTCCCCCATGCTGAATAGGAGACGTGGTGATGGCATAGGTGGCATGCCCAGCCAGTCTGAACTTGCTGGGTCAAACTGTTAAGGACAACAGAGAAATGTACATCATCAAAAGCTTTTTGCTGTAAACAGAATCTATTTCCTTTATACATTTATGATTTTTCCAGAAAAGTGTCAACAAAACAAAACATATAAAGCCAGGCAATACAAATCCATACAAACACCCCATAATCACACTATATAAACATTAAACAATACACACAACACAGAATGTACATGAATGCACGTCTAGAGGCTTAAGAAACTTAAGCTGATTAAACATACATGCACATCACAATATTCCACCATAAAAGACAGAAGGTCTGCTAATTATAAATTAGCATCCTAATAAACAACATGCATTTTAAAATAATTAAGCAATAAGGCGCGAGAGGGCATGCATTATTGTGAATAAATCACGGGAAACGTGTGTACACTTCTTTCCCGTGATTTATTTACAATATTGCACAACCTCGAGTGCCTTATTGCTTTCAAAAATATGCTTACAAACACTATTTTAAAAAAAACAAGGTTTGATTCCTAAACACATTTATTTAAAGCAAAATTGTTAATAAACTGGTCTTCCACAAAGTAATCTGATTGCTGATTGACAGGTCTCTGGTTTCAATCAATCAAACAATCAAATACTGCTACTTAGTGGCCAAATTACAAAACATAGTTTATTAAAAAAGCATCGATTCAAAGTGTATTGTATATCATGCATTCAAACCAATGTAAAGCGGTCAAAGGTGTGTGTTATTGTCAATAATGTCACGGCTGGACTAACAGCCCAGTCAATCAGATTTAAGGAACTACCTGTGTTCTAATAATCGTCAAACGTGAGGTTAAACATTTCATGCTGTCTTCGTGTACCTGTAAAAAGTACGAGTTCAGTTGTTCCTCTTTGCTCTGTTCGTCAAAGAAAATCCCTCCAGTAACAAAGATTTGGTTCTCTTTGGTTACAAGACTACAGTGGTTCTTCGGAATCTGGCTGGATATTGCAGCCACGTAACAGTCATTTCCTGTCGGGTCATATGCCACTGATCCAGCGTCATTTATCATTAATATTAAGTCTCTGAGAAACATTCCAAACCTTAAATTATCATTCAGAATTCCAGGAAGCAACTCTTCCTGTTCTTCGTCCTCGTCGTCTCCTTGTTTCTTTTCCTCAGTCTTTTTCTTGCTCTTGTTCAACAAAGTCTTCTTGATGTCAGAAAGTTTGCCTGCTCGGGCCTCCTTGACCAGACTCAGCTTCTTGGTAATCTCGGGGTCAGACTGCAGCCATTCGTGTTTCTCCACATGCTCCGAAAAATAGTCCTCAGGAACGAGGCAGAAGCGAACGCAGTCCAGGAGCTCGGACAGCTTCTGCAATCGATTGTCCTTGTCATGGCATACCCATTTGATCAGGGCTTCAAACACAGACTGCTCCGTCTCAATGTTGAGCGAGTCTGAAGCCAAAATAGCTGCCAGCTCACTTGAAGCAAGCTGCAGGAAGTCCTCATCCCGCATGATCAACTGAAAACGCTCACAGGCAAAGTTCCGAGCTGAAACAGCTAGACGAGGACAGTCGAGCATCAGGCCCAGGCGAAAGATAGCCAGACAGTTACTCAGACTTAAACGCTTCTGCAGGAATGACACACAGACTGTGAAAATCGAAGGGATCTGGAGCATATTCGCCGAGGCAAAGATGTCCTGAACGTTCTCTTCAGTCACATTGATACTGGATGTGTAGAGATATTTCAGAATCATGCCCATCACACCAGGTTCAACATCCTCTAAAACAATCTCTCGCTGCTTGCTGGCCTCAACCCCTGACTGGAAAAATGCCCGAAAGTAAGAGCTACAAGCAGCCAGCACCAAGCGGTGACAAGGAAACTCTTTATCCTTGATTTTCAGCACACAGTCCACCATAGTGTCATTCTCAAGCAGATCGCATAGACCGTCCTGCAGCAGAGTCTGCTGATATATCCTTGGTTCCTCCATGGGATCTATAGGAAATGCCATGATTGCTTTTAGTTTTTTAGGAGTCTTAGAACGCCTTTATCCAAACCTCGCCTCAGCCGGTGTGCAGTCTAGAAAGATGAGGCAGGGCCAGTTTAGCAAAATTTATCAGCTGTCTCTACACTTTAGCCAACCTCTATCTGGCAACTATTTATAGGTTAAGCCCTCACAAGCCAGAGGATCTATTTTAGTACATGTGAGAAACATGGCTAACAGCTGACAAACTACCCTCTGAAGCTACATCTTTCCTGAATCACAACATATGAAACATTAGATGAAATAAATGTGAAACAGGGATCCGTCACCATTTGCAACTCAAGGCCCACTTTTTAATGTCAAATCATTTTAGAGAACCACGTCCCTTAAAAAAAGCAGGAAAGATGACAAGAAATCACCAAGGAAAAAAAATCAGGTAATGCTGAGTGATATAGAGAAAAACTTTACTAATATATATTTTAACTCTGGCAGTACCTTAGCAGCCCACCAGAGGTCACTCTGCGGTACACTGTTTAGAGTAGCTGTTTGCATACTTCAGCCCACGTGGTTAATTTTTTTGATGACTAAAGGCCCGATCCATAATGCACTGCACTACAAACCTTGATGTCCAATATCAATCACCTCATGTTATAGGCTTAACTGTCAAAAATATGAATTTATTGTATTGTAAATACTCAAAAATAAACAAAATTTAATTCAAATTTAAAGCTGATTTTCTGAAATTTTCCAATAATCTTCCCTGACCTTCCACCTTGAGCATAATATAAACTCACCTTTAATTATAACTATAATATTAACTGACAAGGTCTAATTCAGATGCATATTTGTTATTTGTATTTTAATAAAAAAAAGAAGTTTGCCAAAAAAAAAGCACAAAATTTTAAAATAAAATCAAAACAGTATTTCCTGACCTACAAATTATTTTTCATTTAGCTATATAGGACATTTTTGTTTCTTTTAATTAAATTAAGTCCCAATAAATGCTATAAATGGTTTTTACAGCATATTTCGCTCATGTTCTTCATGTGTTTCCTTGTGTAAAGCACTATAGCCTAAGATACATGTATATCTCATACATATCATGTATTATTACACTCACCTCATAACCCTGTCCATCCAATTTCCTCCTTAGATATCTAAATTAAAATATATCTATATTAAAATATTATAATACAAGCACATATACTATACTGTAAATGAAAAACACCAAAAAAAAAACATGTACAATGTGCAATCAGTAACATAATATTATATTTTTGTTTTGTGCATACAACATAACTGAATTATTTTAAGTGATAGTTATGAATGTGGTTTATATTTAGCTTGTTATTAATAACATTGAGAAAACCAAACCATTCAAAAGATTCATTTTGACTCATGGAACAAAAGCAAGGATGAAGTGAGGGGGAAGTTTTTTTCCACAGCAGCTGTACATACACAGAAAGACTGAGTGCTCATGTAAGTCTCCACAAATACCAGTTAGTGTCGAGATGAACCATAAGAATCACAGTAACCATACTCATGATCAACTAAACAAATTCATACCTTATCAATTTCAAATTACATTTAGTAAACATTTTCTAAGAGTAATAATAAATATTTGGTAAATCATTTAATTCATATAGAACATCTTTTCAGTTACAACAATTTACAACTTTAGGTATTTTAATTTCTCTATATATATTTCAATTGATCATATAGCACTTTTCTTATCTGCTAAATTGTTCAAATAAACAAGTGAATCATTATCTTAATAAAATTCTTACATGATTTTATTGGAATAAATATTTAAATACTCCAATATATTGCCATCATTAAAAGATCAAAAACATATTGTGTATCCGAAGAATTTTAAACAAAATTGTCTAATTTATCTCTAAACCGCTTTAAGTCGGCATTCTTGTATATAAACAATAGATAAAGTAGTTCAAACTAATTCCACCTAAAGCTGCTACAACAGTAATATTCCATTTACACACTAATACTTCAACAGTAATCATATGTTATCATGTAATATTGTATAGTCTATAACTACATTTACTGCTAATACTTTAAATTGAATAAGATCTCCCATGCTTGTAATAGAGTTTGTTTATATTGATGCTTTTTTATGAATAATTCTGAACACTTGAATATGACTGATAAACATGATTTCTTTCTACTCTGCCTTTTCTTTATTAGGATCATTCACAGCAGCAGTGGGCTCAGGTTGAGGTTTAATGGTGGGTTGAGGTGGGGCAGGAGCAGGAGGGGGAATTGGATCAGGGTCATCGATCAAAGCCTGTTTTCGTTCTTTTTCTTTAATGATCTGCACCAAGCAGTATGTCACAAGCATCACAGTGATGGTGGACAGAGGAAATCCTGTATGAAAAGAAAGATTATTCATTCTAGTATATTCAAATGTAGTGGCTGAAATGAATTAAAAAAAAATCTTCATGTCCATTATGATGGATATGTTTTAAACATATTACATGTGTACAAAATCCACACATCTGAGGACAGAGCTGGGTGATATAACAAAAATGTTTCATGTTAAAATATATAACATGAAATTTGAACCAAGTTATTAAATAATGCTTTTTTTAAAGTAATTATAAAACATTAAACAAACTGCACTGCACTACATCTAATTCAATTAACATTTGGTCATTTAAAAAAAAATGCTTTTATACAGCACCCATGGAGCAATGAGGGTTAAGGGTCTTGCTTAAGGACCGACACATTGGCGTCCAACTTCAGTGGACCTGAGATTTAATCACACAACCTTCACCACCCTAATCACTGAGCTGCCATGGTTTGTCTTTTGTAATCACAGGTGCAGTTTGTCAGTATTATTAAGTGTTACTAAAGTAAAGCATTGAAGTTTTGACCTTGTGGTCAACATAATGTAGTCACTGATAATGATCATTTCAGGGGAGTCTTTTGAAAGAGGCGTTACAATGTTGCATTCCATTTTACATTATTTTACCTTTCAGCAGCAGCCTTTTGGCAACGAGTTTGGCAAAGTCGAGGTTGTTAAGGATCAGGACGTTATATAGTACAATACTCCAGAAGTTAAAGGTATTAAAAACAGCTCTGATTCTGCGAGACATGGCATCAGGCATCGCAGTCTATAAAAAAGAATAAAATAAATCATTTGCATTCTATTGTAATGATGGCTTTAGACCACTCGTAGGTATAAATGACATGTCTTTGTCCAATAGATCGTTTTTTTTAATCCTCTCAATAATGTTCTGTGCTAAATACTTTTATAACCCTATGCATTTTTTTTTTTAATGTAGCTAATGCTACTGTGCATCTGTCGACATCAGTAAGCTACACCAAAGTTATGCTGACTATGGTGGTTGTATCATTTTGTGGTTTGTCCTTCTATGAGGATGATCACAAAAGTATTAAATGAGTAATTTAAGTATACAACAAAGCTCACATGCAGCAGTAATGGTATTATTGCTCTTGACTAATAATGAGATTACGAGAAACCAGTGATGTAAATGGGCAATTTGTACACAGAAGAAAACACATTAGGTTTTAATCATATTTCTTTGCCAAATAATGTGATGGAGGTAATATTTTAGTATTCAGCCATTTAGAATGTCAAATATGGTTTTTAACAAACATGGTGGTAACTCTGTCATGTCAACACCACTTTAGTGGTCTATAATAATAAATGTGTTTTACATTTAGTAAACAGTTTTTTAATTTTTCTAAATGATAGTTACCTCGATGGAAGCAAAGGGCTCCATAGAGAAAAACTTCACAATCCACAGTTCAAAGTTCAGGCCAAAGCAATTGAAGAAAGCCCAGATGAGTACGACCCAGCCTGGTCCCAGCCACAATGCGGCGATGCCATAAGTGCAGAGGGAAGCGATCAGCTCATCCAAAACATTGTCATGTTTTCCACCAAGATAATTATAAACATACCTGCAAAACGTATAATAATAGAATCAGAGAATATAATACAAAGCATATATCCATCCACAGCTAAGAAGACCCATTTATTTTCCAGCATGACTGCACTGCTACACAAAGGAAGGGCCATTAAGCCATGGTTGGGTAAGTTTGGTTTGGAAGAACTCAACTGGTCCACACAGATCACCTCTTCAAACACCTTTGAGATGAACTACAAATAAAATCATAAGCCAGGCTTTATCGTCAGTGTTTCACCTCACAAACATTCTTCTGAAAAACTGGCAAGGATTCCTACAGATATACTCGCCATAACATGTAAACTCACTGTGAGTCTATTTATTAAATTATTATATTTGATATAAAGACTTCAAAATTTTCCATATGTAAATTATTGCTTTTGATTAAAATATACATAGGAAATTACAAAAACAATTATATTTTGTGATATAATAACCTTTACAGTTTTAAGCTGTGTCTTTAGTTAATGCTTTTATGACATTTAAAGTTATCTGTGCTTTAGTTCCAAAATTCCTAGGCAAGCCATTTACTCTGTAAAAAGGTAAACAAAAGTTTTGTGAACTTACTTGCACAGCCAGTCATTTATTCCTCTGTCAAAGTGCCTAAGAAAAGCAAAAACAGTGAACTGTTAAGTCAGATTGGCCTCTAAAACATAATATATTAATATAAATATCAATTAACTGTGAATAATAGTGCAAACTAAAGAGCATACTCACGTCTCAGAGAAGACATAGAGCATCGTGATGCATTTGGGAGGTTTAGGGGGATCCAGATGGTCCAGTCGAGACACTGTATTAATAATGCCAAACATCACTGCTGCTTTAACCCAGTCATACACCAGGTTCAAATACGCCAAGCCAGCTGATGAGTAGAATATAAGATATTAAGATACTGAAGGTGTTAGGTGCTAAACCATAAAAACCTTAGTAAACCACCATAACACACCAACTGCCCAGTCTGAGAGATGTTTCAGCAGCTTCATGTCACTGGGGATGGTCAGAATGTACATGAAGTGAAAAAGAATGGCCACTGTGATAATGACTCCCAAGTTTAGCAGTGCTTGGATGGAGATATTCCACATTTCCCGTTCTTTTCTGCCGAGATCTGATTTATTAGCCTGTTAGAATCAAAACACAGTCACTCAGATTTAATCTGAAATGCATTTGCACTCCTGTACATTAAATTGCAATTTATTATAAACAACCATCGTATATAGTGCTCTCACAGTTTGTACTCTTAAATTACAGCAAGCAGATCCTCGATTCAGCATGCAATCAGTAGTTAGGGGTAACTAAATGTATACACCGTTAGTGTAACAATGTAAGAGTTAAAATAAGATTTTGGGTTGATTTTTCTGACATTATGATATATAAAATTAGAAGATTAATAAAACTGATACATTATTGTTTAAATACTAGTTCATTTATTACTTTACCATTATTATACTGTACATTATAGCAGAGAATGTGTTTAATTTTGAACTTTTCACTTAAAAAATTAACATTTGTAAAAATTCATTCATTCATTATCTTCCGCTTTATCCTCTATTAGGGTCGCGGGGGGTTCCCCAAGGCCATCCAGGGGAGAACGTTTCGGGCGCTGGGCAGATACACCCAGGACTGGGCGCCAATCCATCGCTGGGCACACACACACACACACACACACACACACACACACACACACACACACACACACACACAACTCAATTGACTTTATCCATGTTGTTGGACTGTGGGAGGAAACCGGAGAACCCAGAGGAAACCCACGCCGACATGGGGAGAACATGGAAACTCCACCCAGATGGGGATTCGAACTGGGAATCCCTAATGCTGAGAGGAGAACATGCTAACCACTAAACCACCATGCCGCCTTGTTTGTAAAAATTAAATAATATATATTTTTAAAATGTTAAATTATTTGTCTTGTAAAATGTGTTATCATCACGTGTGTGCTTTCCTTTGCTCTATTTATAAGTTCACTCACTTGGACGTAGAATTTGTCAAAGGTCATTATAGGTCCAAAGTAGAAGAAGGGCAGGTAGAAGTTGTACTTCAGCAGCTCCAGAATGCTGTAGTGACCCTCTTTTCTCTCACAGTTTTCCAAAGCAAAACTCATACAGCGCATGATGGTGAAACCGCAGCCTCCATAAAAGAGTATTGGACGAAGAGCAAAGTCACCGCTCACAAATTCTGTCTGCACAAATAATACTTTCATGCTTTAAATTTTGTTAATAAACTCACATGTTAAAAGAATAAAATTTAACTACTTACTAAAAAGCACACGATATCTAAAATAATTTTACATTTTTGTAAATATTTTTTTCTGGGGGAAACATTTTTGAAGTTAGCTTTACCAGAATTCAGCTGTTCAATAATGCTAATATCTTAAAAAAACCACAGACACGCACACACGCACACACACACACACGCACGCACGCACACGCACACACACACACACACACACACACACACACACACACACACACACACACACCACACACACACAGGACAATTTGCTTGCTATTTCATGTCAGTTAGCATCATCTTATATTAGCAAACTATTTTGCACTATACTCTAATTATATGTTCGGCATTTTGCTTCTACTGTATCTTTACAGAGTTACATACATAGATTATAGTTATAGTTTTTTCAATAAAATCTGCTATTCAAAGCAGTAGATTATGCTATTTTTCCTTAAGCCAGCATTGTTTTGTCTATAAAGTCTGATTCTAATATCTAATATCTAACTTGGTCAAAGTCAAATTGTAACCTCCCCTCTTATCACATTATCTAAACTGGCATCAATACGCCTGTTCAAAGTACTTAACAATTTATACATACGGTGTACGAAAAATAATAATAACTTTGTTGAAAGATTACATGAAATACTGAGCGACTTGATATATTGTCAGATTAGAAATGTCTACCTGCCAAGAAACAAATGGCTCCATCCTAAACGTGGATAAAGTGACAAGTCCAGCAGTAAAGCAAAGCCACCGAAGTTTGACGAGCGAGATGCTGTAGAGCAGTACACAATGAGAAAGGATCAAAGTCACATACGTCCAACCCATACTGGTTAGGACGGCCAGAACTCCATACGCCATGTACACCAGAGACCTGTACTGTAGAAGCAGAGGGTATTACTGTAACCTTCTGTATAACAAATATAAATTGTAACCTTCTAATTCATGAGATTACTCACTAAGACCCACCTGTGGAGCCAGCATGGTGCAAATCTTGGCAAATAAGACATGACCAGACAAAGCAAAGACAATATGTTCTCGAAATGTAGAAAACCACATCATCCATTCCATATCAGCTGTGTCCTGTAGGAGAGTTCAGAGGTAACAGTTTTTAACCCTGTCCATTTCACAACAACTAAATAATACACCAGGACCTTGACCTTACCATTTTTCTTCCAAAGTAGTACCATCCAGGCTGTATGTTGGTCTTAAAGGATTTCCGGTTTACATTTGCTTAATGAGGTAAATCAGAATGAATCGGTATTTGTCATGTAAATAAAAAAGTTCAAGTTATGTCGTTCATTATACAGCACTTCTAATTATAGCTACAATAGTAGTTAATCCAACTTTATGAAATTGGGTAGTTCCAGTCCTTAATTCTGATTGGCTGAGCTGTTTGTCCAGCCATAACATTATTAAAATAATGCACTCCTCTGACCACTAGACATTTGTATCGATGCGTCAGGTTTTTTTTTTTTTTAAATGGAAGCATGTGAAATGATGTCTGACACTACAGTGAATCATCTTAGCATCACACTGCATTCTAACTGCACAAAGATGATGGAGCAACATTCTTGTGCGCGCCGATCCACAAAAACCAAAAGGCATATACTGCACTGACGTGATAAAACATTATTCTAAATCATGTATTAATAATGAATAATGAATAAATCCTGTTGCTTATCAATCAATGCTCACTTTAATAATAAATAAAATAAAAACATTTCTTTAGAATGGCATTGTACAACCATGTTGTCCTTGCTGTTTTTTTAATTTCTAACTATAGTACTGAAGTGATTTGTTTTGTCCATAAAAATCCTTATAGAGTCCAGTTTTTTTTATTTCATAGAAAAAACAATTTTCCTGTTTGTTGTCCGTGAATGCCAAGCATATTTGTTATGATGGCCAAGTACTCTAACAAATGCACAGCCTCACCATTCTATTTTTTTACTCTCTCTAGTATTAATACTGTAACATGATCACTGCTGCCTGGCCCACACAGTTTTAGCACCTGGCTCTGTTCCACCACATTCACAATACAGCAGCCCAGTGTGTCTTCCCAGATGGACAACTCTAATATTAACTGTAAATAGATGGTATATGATAAAAACAAAAAATGTTACTGTATTGAAATCTGCCTGTATGCAGTGCAGTACAAAAAAGGCATGACAAATAAATGTAGAAATAAAGACATAAGTGTAAATCATTTAGCAAATTGCTTAAAATATGTCATTATAATTGCCACGAAACTACCACTGATACATAGAATGCAAGTTCTTCTTATGTCAAGATGTGTGTTCACTTACAGCTGGACACGTCAAAAATCCAGCTGGCAGCCCAAAGCATTGCCATGGACAGCACTACGTAATAACAATAGAGCTCATACTTGGGAAGAGCTGCTTTGACCCCCATCGTGCATCCGTGAAAATTCACTCCCACACCAGATGCCTACAAAAAATGTAATTAAATAAATTATTATAGTCAGGGCCCACAAATGGCTTATTTTCAGATTTATTATTCAAATAAACACCATTTTTAATTATATTATTATTCTTATTAAAAAGATACTTTTGTCTAGTTAGTTTTTCAGATATTACTTCTTTAACTTATACTATTTAATCAACTCTTACCCACTTTTCAGGTTTATTTTTATTTTTTTGCATATTGACTCTCAGAGTTCTTGATCATCGTACTCCTCCTTCACCAACTTACTTGAATTGTCGGTTCACTTAATAATTTGTCATTCCTCATTTGTCTATGTAGTTTTATTTACTCTTATTACTTTGATTTCTATTTGCTTCTAGTATCCACTTATTTTTGTATTATTTTTCATATTATATGCTTACTAAAGAGTAATATTTATCTTATTTACTTATTTACTATAAAAATATTAAATAATAAAAATTTACATTTCTTAATTCATTTCTGCAATTTCTTCTGGGATTAATAAAGTATTTCTGATTTTGATTAAGTTTAAGAAAACTAAACTGTGAAATGCTCTGATTTTAAAATAAACACATTCTTATAACTGATACAGCTTTCTATTTTTAAAAATCATTCTCTGATCTATTGTTGAGTCAAGCGTTAGACAAAAAACTTTCCATGTTTAATTTTTCTTCCTTTTATGGAAGCAGTCACATAAATACTTTGAGAATGATGTTAATTAATAAGGGTGCATGCATTGTGAGTCTTGTGGTTACATGCAGTACTGTACTAACCTTAAGGTCCCACAGAGGTGACAGAGGTCAGTCCACTTCAGAAATATTATTTTGTGAAAGCAACTGACATTCAGCCTTCAACTGGTGTGAGAAGCACTGCAGCTTATACTCAGACAGGGACAGTTAAAGGTGAACAGTGTTTCCAGATTGAATATTTTCCCTCCCATTTGGGCTATTTTTAATTCCAACATGCTGGACAAAAGGCCTTGGTGCCTATAATGGATGTCAGCTATAATGGGGTAGCAACCTGTCGAAGAATGATCATAAATGAAATGAAACAGCAGTAATATTTGGGTTATCTTGCATCAATAGGAAAATAAAACATGGTAAACTAAAAAGTAGAATTATAAAATACTGAGTAACATATAATTTATTATAATGGCTGCCACTAATAACTTATCCAGAGAAAATGGTATCAATAAAACTGAACAGACATTCTTTTGAGCTTTGAATGTTTATTATTAATAATATTATTACTATACGGTAGCACAGTCTACAATGCCCTGGTCTCAGTTTAAACAGACTAGGTCCACTATGTGGAGAATTTGTATGTTCTCTCATTGGCTTTACAAACCCTACTAAGTGTAGTAGGGATATGAAATTGCTTGTGGTGTAAATGTAATTACCATCCATGTTCCAACTCCATCCAACATACTCTAATTAGAATATTAATAAATATTATGATTCAGTATGAAGTCATGCTTGTCTAAAATAGAATTTAAATTAATGTGGACTAAAGCCATTTGCAATACTATTGTTTTTTTCAAATAAAAGATTAAGAAATGCAAAAAATATTCACACGAGGCAATTTGGTATCGCCAACTCATCTGAGATGTCATTTCACTAATGATCAAAAAAACACACATCCTAAAAATGTAGTGACAAGTAATTAAAGTATAACTAAAAACCAAATCAAGTACATTTTCTTTCAGAAGTTTTAGCCTTACATAAGTATGACCTGTAACTCAGTACATTAACAGCTGCTCTTGGGACTGAACAAAATGTACACATTAGACTTACCTTCTACAATGTCAGTGCGTCGTTCTTAGTCAATCAGTTTCAGTATTAGGGCGTTATACACACACACACACACACACACACACACACACACACACAATCACCACCAAGTGCACCGGCAATGTGGAAATACCTGCATGACTATACACACCCAGTCAGATCTGTTCTCATGGGTGTTAGTCGATCTGGGACGTCATCTTTGTTTATATCGACGATGCTGCAGCTTGAATGTAGCTGCTGTCTCAACATAACTGACTCTTAAGCATCCAGTTAATTTTCATATGAATTTTCATGAACACAAAAATTAATAAGTCTAAATTAAACTGTACAAAATTGAAGGTAAGATTTAGCTTCTAATCTCGAGTTATAAAAGTTTAAAAATACAGAAAAGGCCCATTTTTTACCTAGACTCACAATTATTAAATGTTCTTTGATCTTGACATTATGCAAATGGACCAACCTTAATGGCTTGAATTTAAGACATTGCAAACACTTGTTATAATCCTGACTGCTTAATTAAGTTATATGATTCTTTTCAACTGCATGCTAATTTTCTTAAAATAGCATTATTACTGTTTTGAAAATTCAGTTTAAATGCAATAACAGATTCAACACATTTATGTAGGTCCAGAAAGTGCTGGTTTGATTTATTTAACCCAAGATAAACAGCAGATTATTTAAAAGGTGAAAACCGTCCATCATTCCAGTTAACATTTTGACACTATAGTCACAGAGCCTGTGTAGTTCGGTACTGTAACGTTAAAACTTTGCAGAACAGTTTACAGGTATAATTCAAGACTAAACAGGACTTATTTAATGGTGTTGATCATTTAGAGCTCCTTTTGGTGCAAGTGTAAGAAAATATCTGTGTTAACTGTCCTGTGTGTAAGAGGCTGCATTAGTTAAAGCAGCAGATATCTATTCTTCTGCTGTTTCCTTCTTACTCGTCTCCTGGCCTTCAAAGATTGGATAAGCACTCTCGATCTCTGCCCATGTTCTGATGCCACTAGAGAGGTCACGGACGATCTCGGGTAGTTCACGTACCTAAAAAATATTGTGCATAGTAAAATTAATATAGTTTACCTTCCTGAATTCTGTATATATTAACAATATCAAGTAAACCTTTAGTGCTCTGTTTCTATACAGCAACAAGTATTTATCCCGCCTTCATTTTAATAATAAAACACCTTTTTTGTTTACCAGCACTGGAAATTATTTTAAAGCTAATACAATTTTAAAATTTAACAAAGAATTTGTATTCGAACATCATGACTCACTTAAAATAAGTATGGGAATAAAAATTATATTAAAACAATACAAAACTACAATATTTAATAAAAGGATATTAACCTTAGAAAACCTGGTGCACTATGACATTTAAATAAGTTTCATTTTAGATCTTTATGGTAGTTTTATGGCATTTTGAGATTAATTGAAAAATATATCATTCACATTTCACAAAATACAGAGTAATGAAAGCACCAGATGCACAACTGCCACACGTTTATGTGTTTAACTATTCATCTTGTGATGTGCATTACCTCTGCCCTGATCTGCCTCATGGAGTCACGGTCTCTCAGAGTGGCCGTGTGCGGAGTCTTGTTAACCGTATCAAAATCAATGGTTATCCCAAACGCCACCCCGATCTCATCAGTTCTGGCGTAGCGCCTCCCAATGGAGCCCGATGAGTCATCCACCTTGTGGGACACGCCGAATTTGGTCATGGCTTCGGCTGTAGATTCAACAAGGTTAAGCAATTATTTTATTATATTTATGTTCATTTTATATCCACACACACAACAAGCACTGAAACAACAATACTGAAAGACATTTTGTATACTTACAAAGTTCACGAACAAATGGCACGAATTCCTGATTTTGGCTCAGTGGAAGGACAGAGCATTTGTACGGTGCAACGGTGGCTGGAAAACTGAAATACTGAAAGCAAATATAAAAGTTATTTTTAAAGCAAGAATAAAGCAACCTCAATTGTGTTATTAATATATTCACCGTTATACTTAATATTATTTACCGTTCTTTGCTCATCACCCTGTCTAACGTGGAATGTGTGCTCGAAAATAGAGTACATGATTCTGCCAATACCAAAAGAGGGCTCGATGACATTGGGAACAATTTCTTCAACTAAAAAGAAATATAATTATATAAATTAAAAAAGCAAAAATATGAACATGTAAATATTATCAATAAATACAAATGTCTTTCTTTATGGAACAAAGTTTAAACATTTGTCTGCCTTACCGTGCAATGTTTTCTGGAACCTCTTGACAGTCACCATGTCTTTAGTGAGTTTAAAGGTTTTGCCCTCAGTGTCAACGGTGAACTCACTGCACGGAGATATGAGATGTGTTAAAATGTGAGACATCAAGACAATTGTACAAAAAAAACAATAAACCAAGCCTTTTGTTATTAATAATCACAGAAGAATTAATTGCTAGCTACATTTAATAAAAAAAAAAAAAAACATAGGTCACCAAAGGATAAGTGCCATCTACTGGTTAATGTTTAAGTTGCATCACAAACTTGGCTAGTTTTATGTCATGCTGTCACCTGTATCCTAATCAAGTCAACAAAAGCCTGTCCAGCTACAGAGTCAGAGACGGCATCATTTATTACACAGAAAAAACCTGTACTCCATATTAAATTAAGAATTTGTTAGTATGCTGTTTCAGGTTTATAAGAGAACTTAGTGCTGAGCTAACGAGTAAAAAATATAAAAAAAAAAAAAAAAAAAAAAAACAAGCCAAGTTAATTACTGTGAAATAGGGGTGAGCTGCAATATTTGCTGATTCGACGATTCGATTCGGAGAACCGTAGTCGACTATGAACCTCATAGTCGAATGTACCATTTTGACCACATGGGGGCGCCCATGGCTGCTGCTAAGCATTAGTTTTTAAATGAAATGTCTTTGTTTTCGCAAATGTCCGTCTTTCCCCGGAGATGAGCGGCTCCGCGGGGAAATCGCGAACGCCGCTCGCGCATAATGAGCGTCTCCCGGGATCCGGCTACGCGTAAGCCACAGCGTCAGCCGGTCTAAACAGAGGGAGACGCTCCCACGAGTGCGACCTGCGCGGAACAAATGCGCAGCAACACACCGTTGCAGAAATGCTGATGGAGAAAAACTGGAACACCGGGATAAAAACCAAAACTAGAATTTATTAAAAACGTGGTGCCGAAGCACCAACAGAAAGGGGGTAAACGAACAAAGCAACATCGGGTGAGGTAACCACAAATTAAAGACGTGCACTAACCCAACCAACCCAATCACAGCTGCCGCAGGTGATTGTTACACATCCTAATTTCTGTTAATATATATATTTTTAATGATGTGTGCGCTTTAACCCATTTACGGTGCTCTTGAAAAACAAAGTATAATATTAAAAAAAAATCTTTTTTTAAAAACACGCTTATAGCGCCATCTTGTGGTGAAATTTTAACTGATTCAACTATCAGTTGACTATAGGGAAAATCTGACGAATCAGATTCGACTATGAAAATCCTTCATTGAATACAGCCCTACTGTTAACTGATAATGAGAAAACTTCTGAGAAATCTTGTGATTTCATTTCTTATTTAGTGCTTTAAAATGTTAAACAAATTTCAAAAAGAAGTTTCATGACAGCGGCACAGTGGCTTAGCGGTTAGCACATTCGCCTCTCAGCGTTAGGGATTCCCGGTTCGAATCACAATCTGGGTGGAGTTTCCACGTTCTTCCCGTGTCCACGTGGGTCTCCTCCGGGTTCTCCGGTTTCCTCCCACAGTCCAAAAAACATGGATCAAGGTCAATTGAATTCTCCAAATTGCCCCATATAGAGTGTGTCTGTGTGAGTGAGTGTGTGTGTGTGCCCAGTGATAGATTGGCATCCTGTCCTGGGTGTATCTGCCCAGCTCCCGAAACATTCTCCCCTGGATGGGCATGGGGAACCCCCCTGCGACCCCAATATAGGATAAAGTGGGAGATAATGAATGAATGTTTCATGACAATGTTATATTATTACTATAAACAATTAATGCACAACTTGTAAATGATACAAGTAATTTCTTACAATTGCTCCATTGCATTAAAACCCTCACCCATTTTCGCTGAGCAGCTTCTCTTGATCTGTGATGTAACACTCATCGCAGATGGCCAGGAACTCCATTACTTGCTTAGCATCTTTCTTGTATGCTTTGCCAATGGCTCCTTTGTTTGGTTCAAATTGCACAACGTTGACCACTTTGTGCAAAGAAATTAAGGTTTTTACTTTTGAAATAATTGTATTCAAAAATTAAAAGTTGACATTTTTTATGAAAATATGTAGCTGTCATTTAAGGATATGGGTTCCTTCAGTGGCTTCTCAGCAACCAGGGGAACTTTGGTAGCTCTTGCATGGCATGAAAGATCGTAGCATGAACGGTCAGCACAACCTACAATCTCAATCCATCCCTATTAAAAAATAAAATAAATATAATCACGAGCAGTAATACACAAAGTATTTAATATAAACTAATTAAAGAACATAATTAACTAGTACATTAAAGACATACATAAGAGGTTTTGGCCTCAGCATCCCAGCAGTCGCATGCGTAATGAGCCATCTCGTTGTCCATGTGCTGGCGGAAACGCACTTTGTCCTTAGCCAGGCCAACTTTGGTAAGGTAGAGGTAGATCCTGCCGATAAAGTAACCCAGGACGGAGTTGTTGATAATTCCCTAAAAAAATAAAATAAAATAAAATAAATAAAATACCAGGAGCTGCAATTGTTAAACTGAACCGAAATATGTCTGGCATTGTTTTATTTAACAACCTTTTATTTTTACATACAAAGAAAACATTCAACATTTTTATTATTATAACAGTGTTGGTCGTGGTTTTAAATCTTTAAACACCATCAAAATAATAATGTTAATATTATAAGAATAATAATTTCTCACCTGCTCCACAGCATCTCCCAGCCTCATGAACTGAGCAGACTGACCGCTGGTCTGCGCTTTGGAGGAGTACAACAAGATCTCATGATCGGCCACATTGGAAAATTTGGAATGCACCTTTTCATTCGGGTCAACAAAGTGTTCGATCTCAGCCATTGTAAACTCTCTAAAAACAAGAAACAGTTTCCCCCGATTTACACATTTAACGCTGTACTGTATATCTTTCTGAGATGCATAAACAACTTCTGTGAAAGTGACCCTGATTAATAAAGACAGAACTCACCGGACACGGATAAGACCTGAGCGAGGAGAGATCTCATTCCTGAAGGAGTTTCCAATCTGTGCAGCTGCAAACGGCAGCTTTCCTTGGTTGAACTCCAAAAGTCGTTTGAAGTTGAGGAAGATTCCCTGAGCTGTTTCTGGCCTCAGATAGCTGCAGGAATTAAGTTATTACGACATGCTAACAGACTTTAATATATTCAAAACTACTCAGGCTTTTTGTTGATCTTACCCACCCTGGCATATTGCCTCCTGGGCCGATGGAGGTCTGGAACATCAGGTTGAATGAGATTGGGGGAGTGAGGTCATTTCCTGTGCTGGGAGATTTAACATTGTACTTGACAAACAGATCAGCAAGTTCCTGCTGGGTGTAATTATCCATCTGTACAAACAGCAAGACAGCAATTAGTCTCTACATAGTTATAATCAGAAACCCCACACTGTGGGCAGTCATGGGCTTGTGGGTAAGGAACCAGCCTTGTGACCTGAAGGTCTCCGGTTCCATTCCTGGTCCCAACAGGTACTATGGCTGAAGTGTCCTTGGGCAAGGCACCTGACCCCAATTGCTCACCGAGCGCCATATTCAAGGCAGCCCACCGCTCCGGGCACATGTGCTCACTTCACCAGTGTGTGTGTGTGTGTGTGTGTGTGTTTCACTGCACGGATGGGTTACATGTGGAAGAATTCCTCTGCGTGTACGCACAGAGGGCAAATAAATCACTTTATGTATCCCAAATATGAGACCTTTAACTACCACGGTGTTGACACTTAAAACCCAAAGCCTTATTTGTTTTTTTAAATTCTGAATGTGTGAACGTGACTTTTTAATATTTTTGAACCCAATTTTGTGTGTTGACTTGAATCCTACGCTAAAACATTTTACCGACTTAATTTGCTGTTCATGTTTCCTCAGAGAGGAATGACGTTCTGCATTTTGAACCAGTTTCCATTTTCAGTTAGCTTTTAGTCATACATTAAAAAAAATCTTTTTTTCAGCTGATTTCTGACGGCGTGTTTTGGTAAATGAGTTTGTTAAAAATGCATTATTTTTAAGAGGAGCTTAAATCCAAACAGCAATAAAATATAATACAAACATTTTTTGTTATAATAAAAAGAGTAAGGTCATAGAGTTCACATTGGGCTGGGTTTTGCACCAAAGGAATTAAAAAAAAAAATACTGCAACTGTACTGTATGTAATGCACTGCTGTACCAGCAGATGGCAGACCATTATCCACATGTCATTTTAAAAAGAAAGCAACACTTGACCAAATTAAAAGCGCTGCAGGCTAATGACATGAGGTTTTAATCAAATCTTCAGTTTTTAATAAAATAGGGTTTAATAATTTATAGTGTTTTTAAAATCATGTTTGGTTTCCAATACCCTCCAAAGTAAACAGTAAAGTAATAGTGTTGTTATTTTATGAGGCAGTCTGGTCACTACTTAGTAATTACAATGTATCCTTCAAAATCATTTAGATGAAAAAATGTTGTTGCTAAAATATAAAATGTAATTGAATATACACTATGCTTTGTTGCCCTGACTTGACACCTTTAATAGCATAACCTGCCTTACTTTCACTTAAAGAAAACATACAGAACAGGTTCCTTACTTGTGTGATGACACTGTCCATTTCACTTTTCTTTTCTTCAGTACATTTCTTGTCACTCATCAACTTCTGGAGATGCGCTAAAATGAAATTCATAAACACAAATAAATATATAGATTTTTTTTAAAAGCTAATGAATTTAATGAAAACTCAATGTTAAATGTTTGTGAGGGATTTTGGTTTTATGTTTACCTTTGATAAAAACCATTATGGTTCCACTCTACAGAGTGCAAATCTTGTTCTTATGTTTATTTCAAAACAAACCTTTGAGAAGGTGATCTGCACGGAAGCACTCTCCATTCTTCACATCTTTTACCATGTAGTCTGCAAACTTGTCCACATGACCAGATGTTCTAAAAACAAGGGAAAAGGTAAGTTTAAGAAAAACACTTTGGCAATAATATGGCTAAAAGCATAAAAGTAGCATCATCACACCTAATAATACTGATTATTAATTTATCCCACATTTGAATTCTAAACAACGTTACCACTTTTGGAATGTTTTTTTCTCAAGCCTCCATCATCACAATTTAAGACTGTACACAATAATGGAATGAAAGACTATGACCTACTTGAGGACAGGCTCAGGGGTGAGCATGGTGCAGTCGATCTCGAGGATCTGCTCCTCCTGTATAAAGTGCTGCCTCCACGCCTGCAGGATGTTGTTTTTCAGAGCACAGCCAACTGGTCCAAAATCATACAGACCGCTCACTCCTAAATTACAAATGCAGAACAGAGAATCAGACACAGCCTAAAAGCCCAGACAGGATGTTACAACACTGCAAAGACAAAAAGCAACAATGGAAAAACTGGTGAAATTATAATTATGTGATTATAATAGCTAAATAGCTCGCATGTGAATCTCCCCATTGTGGGACAAATAAAGGTCCCTTATCTTATTCTGCTTGTTTAAAAATAAAAAATAAAAACTTTTAGGACCAAATACTGGATAGGTCATTTTAGGCATTGAAAGTTTAAAAAACGTGAGTTTTGTTCCATTTAACAGAAAACTTACCCCCATAAATAGCAAACGCTTGATCATAGAAGAATCGTCTCTTCAGTGTGTCCTCCATCTTCACTCTGTCTACATCATCTTTCGCCTGCAGCGCAAGCTCCTGTAACACAAAAATATGGTTTAAAACATGATCTGTGGAGTCTGTGATCTGTGGAGTCTGTGATCTGTGGTTGGATGAGGTTGGTGTTGCAAAACCTAAATTCATCTAAATTATTTATGGATTAATTGGATTGTTGAGGGCGGCATGGTGACTTAGTGGTTTAGCATGTTCTCCTCTCAGCGGTTTCAGGGATTCCCGGTTCGAATCTTCATCTGGGTGGAGTTTCCATGTTCTCCCCGTGTCTGCGTGGGTTTCCTCCGGGTTCTCCAGTTTCCTCCCACAGTCCAAAAACATGGATCAAGTCAATTGAATTCTCAAAAATTGCCCCATATAGAGTGTGTATGTGTCTGTGTGAGTGAGTGAGTGAGTGTGTGCCCAGCGATGGATTGGTGCCCTGTCCTGGGTGTATCTGCCCAGCGCCAGAGACGTTCTCCCCTGGATGGGCATGGGGGAACCCCCCCGCGACCCTAATAGAGGATAAAGCGGGAGATAATGAATGAGGATAAATGGATTGTTGAGTGAGCCAGACATCTTCTGACAAACTACTGAAAGAACTCTACAGAAGGGCAATTTAGCATGGAAGTACTTGTTTTGGACGACCATAACGATTACGATTTAAGGACAGCAACACTTTATTCTATAGTTTAAAACAGGAAATGAATGAAATTATAAAACATAAGCGGATCACAACTATAGACAAACAATGAAGTATAATAACATACTGCCAAATCATGCTTGTGAAAATAAAATGATAAGTGAAGCCTGAGACCAAAACTCTGGCAGGAGCATAAATTCTTCACTATGGTTATGGAGGGATAAAGCTGTGGTGGCAAGCATTGTTTCATCACAGAGACGGACACAAGCAAAATAACTCAGGGATAATCTGTTAGTTAAACGCATCATTCCTGAGATAAATAAAATGGGCAAAAATATTTGATGCTCACTTTGGCCTCCAGGATCTTCTTGCGTGCTTTAAGCTCTGCCACAGCCTTGCTGACATCCACATCAGGGGCATTGTCTGCCTTCATCTGGCGCACCAGATCTCCCTGTAAACCAAAACACATCTCAATCAAACTGACAGAGAGAAAGAACGGAGCACTAAAACAACACGAGCAAATTTTACTGAGTTACTCTTCATCAAGCAGCACAGATCAAGCTCACACCGAATGTTCACCTTACTGCCATCAGGCAGGAGGTACCACAGCATCCGGGCCAGAACGACCCGGGTAACGAACAGTCTCTACCCGCAAGCTATCGGGCTCCTGAACAAGCTGGATTGATCATAACATTCACAATTTCATATTTCTCTGATATCTTAGAGCTGATACAAACACTGATTCAGACAAAAAGACTGAATCAAAAACAACACTAAATCACTTCACCAAATGTTTTTACACAACAACATCTATCTCTTTACATTGTGCTCATCAGCTTACATTGTGTAGATGGATATTTAGTGTAGATCATATGTCAATTTTTGTTTAGACTTTTGTATATTTAAAATTCATTCTGTAGAGCGTTGATTCCAAAGTCTCATCACAAGAATTTCATTGTACACGTCTCTTGATTTGTAATGTATTCGACAAATAAACTTAAAACGTGAAACACACAGCGAAGGGGCTGCATCTCAAACTGCAGGGTGTAGTGCACTGGGCAGTGTGGACTCCTGATGGGAACTGTCCTGACAGACAGATGTTTAAACGTGGCAGAGCAGAATGGAGTCAAACTAATTACACAGCTTCAAATTAAGAGATGAAATTTACTAACTATGCACCAGGTTACATACAACACATTAAATATTAAAAATGACATGACATTAGATGACATTTCATTGCGCACATGTCTTGATTTGTAATGTATATGTAATAAACTTAAAACACACGGCGAAGGGGCTGCATCTCAAACTGCAGGGTGTAGTGCACTGGTTGTAGTGCACTTGGTTGTAGTGCACTAGGCAGTGTGGACTCCTGTAAGCAGCTGCAGCTTCATGAGAACTGCTGTTTAAACGTGGCAGAGCAGAACGGAGACAAACTGAAACTACACAGCTTCAAATTAAGAGATGCAGATTATTAACTACGCACCAGTTTTAACTGTAAACAATACACATAGAGAGCATTAAAGATTAAAAACGACATTACGCCTAAATATTTCCATCAAACACACGAAATAAAGTAGCAAAGCCGCTGTGCTGTAGATTATTAATAGTGACTGAAGGTTTAATAAAGATTATAAAGGCCGTTGTTTGCGGCGGAGCTGTTTAAACGGACCTGGTCCTTCACTGCGCGTCTGAACGGAATGAGGATCTCCTCCATGTTCTCCGTCATGGTTCGTTCCTCTCTGAGCGCAGAACGCTTGCTTTCGCTCTTGTTTCTCCTCACGCAGGCTGACGGTGAGAAGGCCCGGGGCTGGAGCGCGGTACAGGGCGGCTGCAGGCTGGGTTTGGTCCCGGGTGAGAGCGGGCGGAAGGCTGATGTAATCCCGGCGCTGGCCCTCAGCACTGCCGCCGTCGCTCTGCGCAGCATGTGGACGCTGCGGAACCGGCGCGGCCCTTTCCTCTTCTCCCACCCGTACTCCGACAAGCCCCGCCCACTGCATTTTAATTGGCCATCTGTATCTAATGGTTTGCGCTGGATTGCTCACAAGTTATCATGTATTATCGCTAAAAAACCACTTATGTACTGAATAGAACTAATGTATGAAGTGTAATCACTGCAGCGTTTAAACTGCGCTTTTAAACAGGGAGAAATATATAACAACAAACGTCATTCTTTTTGATGATGGTATTGTTAGCCAATCAGAGCACAGAAGGCGGGACCTATTAAAACGGGTGCGATGAAGCGCCGCCGGAGGAATGATGAAATAGCTCCGAATGAGTATATGCCCCACTCGATTTGTATTCACACTTTCGCCATTTTTGCGTTTATAAAAAAAATGACCAAAATAAACCAAGCCGTCTCATTCATTTCATTCATTCATTCATTATCTCCCACTTTATCCTCTATTAGGGTCGTGGTGAGTTCTCCATGCCCATCCAGGGGAGAACGTTTTGGGCGCTGGGCAGATACACCCAGGACAGGACGCCAATCCATCACTGGACACACACTCACTCTCACAGACACACTCTATATGGGGCAATTTGGAGAATTCAATTGACTTGATCCATGTTTTTTGGACTGTGGGAGGAAACCGGAGAACCCGGAGGAAACCCATGCGGACACGGGGAGAACATGGAAATTCCACCCAGATGGGAAACCCTAGCGCTGAGAGGAGAACATGCTAAACACTAAGCCACCGTGCCGCCTGCAATTGATCATCTTCCGCTTAATCCTGTACTTGGTTTACGATGGGGTTCCCTATGTCCATCAGGGGAGAACGTTTCGGGCGCTGGGCAGATACACCCAGAACAGGGCGCCAATCTATTGCTGGACACACACTCACACACACACACACACACACACACACACACACACACACACACTATATGGGGCAATTTAGAGCATTCATTCATTTATTCTTTCCTGTTAATTCTTTACTCGAGTTCTGGGGGAGGGGGTGCCAATGCCCATCCGGGGGGAACATTTCGGGCGCTGGGCAGACACTCACATGACAGGGTGTCAATCTATTGCTGGGAACACACTCACTCACTCTCACACACACACACACACACACACACACACACACACACACACACACACACAGTACAGGAAACTCATGTGGACACGGGGAGGACATGGAAACTCCACCCAGATTAGGATTCAAACCTGGAAACCCCAGCGCTGAGAGGAGAACATGGTGAATCACCAAGCCGTCTCATGATTCTATATTTTATTTACTTAAATACACTGACCGTACAGAATGATGTTAATATAATGGCATCACTATAAACATTCATTCAAAGTCATATCTTTAAAAACAGATGACTGAAAACTGATTTCAGGAGTCAGAGAATCTTTTTAGCGCATTTAAAGATTCAGGAAAAGTTCCATGAAAGGAAAACAGTATTGATAATCATTTCTAAACAAATTATTATCTCAGTGGTAAATTGGTTAAATTATAGATAAGTGAAAACTAAAAGAGAAAAAAATCAGACAATAATCTTTTAATAAACAGTTAAATTAAATTTTGTGTTACATTAAAACACAATGTAGAGTTGCTGCTGGTGCCATGCATTTTAATGCCTTTAATGAAAGACGGTGTGCTAATCCATGGCCTTGGTGTTTTTTTTTATTCCTCATTAACATTTGATCCTCGTTCAGATTTCTTACTAAGTCTGCCTTTGCTCATCTTGATCCATTTCTATCTGACTCTGCTGTTAAGATGTTGATTAGTGCTATTATCTTTTTATGACTTGATTACCGTAACTCATTTCGATGGTCTTCCTTCTTCTTTACTGAACTGTTTACAGTTTAATCAAAACTCAACTGCTAGAGTTCTAACACGTTCTAACACACTGCACAAAATACACCTGTTTTACAGAAACTTTATTGGTTACACATTACATCTCGGATCAAATTACAAAATTGTCTTACGCACTTTTAAAGCACTAAATGGTCTTGCCCCTTACGACCCATTTGAGCTAATTCATCCATACTCTCCTTCCTGCACCTTCAGGTCTTCTGGTTCTGGACCTCTGACTGTTCACAGGTTCAAAAGATCATTCAACACTGCTGCTCCAAATCTCTGGATCTCTTTGCCTCAAAGACTTTTCTCTTCAATTCTTACTTCTCTTCCAAAGGTTTTATTATTATTATTATTATTATTATTATTATTATTATTATTATTAATATTAATATTATTAATATTAATATTAATATTTCATTATATTTTCATTTTTTTAAATTATATACTTTATTTATATACTACTAATGGAAGCAACCTTGGGTTCATGAAAAGCGCTTTATAAATCAAACATTATTTATTATTATTATTACTAATCCAATTGCTGGTGCTATAAAACTGGTTGGTAACTTTCTACCCGCTCCAGCAGGGCATCTGAGTATCCAGGTGAGTAGTACCTGTTAAAAGAAGTCTAATTAGTAAAATGTGAATATTTAAACTTATATATTGAAAATATGTGTGAATACTTTTATTAGTTTTTTTTTAGAAGTCTGAAATAAGAAACTAATATGGACCTGACAATCTCCTCAGGGAAGCACTTGTTGATGTCATTAATGTGTTCCTGCAGCACAGAACCAGGTTCAGCTTTAATCTCCTGGATTTTTTTTAGTCCTCCACTGGTCACGAATAACCGGCGAGCTTTACTATCATGGGGAAGAACCTGCAACACCACAGGACCAATGTTATGCTCAGACAGTCTGTCTTTAGCAGAAATGCTGTGGGCTTAGTATTGAGAGATGGTACCTTGCTGAATTGATAGACCACGTGTTTGAGGATGTTGCTGGGAGCATCGTAAAGCAGTGGCTGAAGATCTGGGAGGTGTGTGCACATCTGAAGGATGCCCTTCAGGGTCTTTTTCACCTGTAACAGAAAACAGAGAGTGCCACATGAACTTCTTTAGAAATAAGTTTTTAAAGTTTATTTTCTAAAGGAAATGCTGACACATCTCTATACAAATTTAAGCCAAAAAAAAACTTCAACATTCTGGGGAAGGCTGTTTTCTGATTATAAATGAGCACACCCATGTGAACAGAGGAGGTCCATCCTATATGGTAAACATGATAAAATAAACTAAGCATGTAAAAATCAGAGAGTGTATATTAAGTAAGTGGCTGGTGTGTATATTGGTCTAAATAATAGAAATGTATTGAAGAATGCAATTCGACCCAAAATATTATATATATATATATATATATATATATATATATATATATATATATATATATATATATATATATATATATATATATATATATTTATTTGCTATAGATGTCTTATTTAATTTATTAGTGCTGTAATACAGAAGTCTTCATTTCTAAACACTTCTGCTTCCACTTAATCCTCTACTAGGGTCACCCATGTCAATCCAGGTGAGCCATGTCCATGTTTCAGGCGCTGGGGAAATACAACCCGGAAAACCCAAAAAATACACATACAGACCCGGGGGCAACATGGATTCTCCACTCAGAGTGGGATTCGAACCTGAAACCTCAGAACTGAGAGGCAAACATGCTGAGCACTATTCCACCGTGTAGCCCTAAACTAAATGAAACTAAACTTATTTTGTAGAAACGAACATAGAAGGGATTTTATGTTCAGGGTGTTGAGGGGATGATGCAGTATGAGTGTGTTGGGGGTGAATATAGACATTTATTGGTTTTAGATTAAAAAAATAAACATATTAATGAATGCCATCCATCCCTTATCTTTTGCTCCCCATGACCATCCATTTTATTTATTTATTTATTTTTTTATTTTTATTATTATTATTATTATTATTATTATTATTGGGTGGCATAGTGGTTAGCACGTTCGCCTCTCAGCGCTAGGGATTCCCGGTTCGAATCCCCATCTGGGTAGAGTTTCCATGTTCTCCCCGAGTCGGCGTGTCCAGTCCAGTCCCCGAGTCTAGTTTTCCTCCCACAGTCCAAAAACATGGATCAAGTTAATTGAGTTCTCCAAATTGCCCCATATAGAGTGTGTTTGAGTGAGTGAGTGTGTGCCCAGCGATGGATTGGCGCCCTGTCCTGGGTCTGTCTGCCCAGCGCCCGAGACGTTCTCCCTTGAATGGGCATGGGGAACCCCACCGTGACCCTAATAGAGGATAAAGCGGGAGATAATGAATGAGTTATTATTATAAGATGGTAAATGATCTTTGGGTTAGTGCACCTTGACTTGCAGGTCCTCTGAGCTTTGTGGGTCCAGGTAAATACTTAGCAGCTTAGTTAGCATACTTCCAGCTGTCACAGCTCGTGCATGTTCTGGTGAATGATGGCCAATTTGTCCCAGAGTCCAGGCTATAGCAGCTTTGATATGATTCTCTGACTCCTCTGCCAAGCAGATAGCCAGCTGTGGAACTCCCTATTTGTGCAAAAGTGGAAAATGATTTTATTTATATAACAAAGAAAGACAATAATTATGCATAACAATAATCTGTACTTCAAATGTGTCATAAGATTTTTTTTTGTACTCTAATGCTTTAGGAAAAGTTCTGTTGGTTGTGCATTATTGTAAATAAATCGTGGTAAAGAGGTGTAACCACACTTAAAAACATCTCTTTCCTGTGATTTATTCAAATGAATACATGCCCTCTGATACCATATTGCTTTAATACACCGAGTGTTTTGCACTCAGTGACAAACTATTTCTTTCCATATATTTCCTACAAAAAAGACAACTAAAGAGACTGAAAGAGCAGAATTTCCTATACAAATTCTAGTATATAAAAGTAAAGTAGAATAAAATGTTCAATACTATTTGAACATATATTAGGTAGAAAGATTATCTGTTTATTCCTCGCATCACAAAAATATATATGAAGTTACACATGTTTCTGCTTTATAGATCTCTAAACTGGTTATACTGCACTGTAATGACTGACCTTTGACACAATGACAGCCATAGCGAGGTTTTCTGAGTGTGAAGCCACATAGCCAAGCATCATGATTCCAGGCAAACGTACATTCCCACTGGAATTCCCAAGGAAGTTTATTATGGCTGCTACTCCTCCAGCATTCACTATCATTAGGGACAACTGAAAATAAAATAAAAATAAATATTAGAGAACAGTTTTCTGCTTTCAGTCTGGACATGTAAAGAGAGTTACTATATTACATCATAATTAAATATTGATAATGACTTTACTTATTGTAAGAAAACTAGTAAAATCTTTTTTTAATGATGATTATAGTTTTATTTCAATTAAATTAAATTCATGATTTAAATATAAGTAGTAATTAAGCACTGATCAGAAGAATAACAGTTCCAATGCAATTAAGTAAGATGCTCGAACCTTAGTTCATAAAAAAGTAATTAAATGCTGTTATTAAATGGTACCTCTGGTGTATGTTTCGCGATCTCTCTCATTAATGTGGTCACATTCTTCTTTACATACTCATCTGGATCACTTAGGCATCCCAACACAGCAGGAAAGATCTCAGACTCCACCACCAGCTCTGCCAGATCCACTGAGTGCTTGGAGATTTGGCCAAGAGCGGAGAACACTTGCCTCTGTAAAATAAAGAGATGGAGGCATATTATAAAAAAAATATACACAGAATAATAGAATAAAATACAACAGAAATAGTGTGAACTCAAAATGTTATTTAAGTTTTGTAACAATATATATGTGCCATGAACTTTAAAAAGAAATGCCTATGTAAAGTAAAAGCCAATGTTAGTTTAAAATAATCCAATGAATAAACAGTATAAATAAATAGTATAAATGTCCCTAAAACAAAAAAAAAACAAAAACAAAAAAAAAAAAAATGTAAATTTAAGATTAAACACAATTACAAGAAATAAAATAAGGAAAAATCTCAAAGCTGTTATGCTGGTCATCATGACCTGATAACTGTTTAGATTTTTATCTTAGTAATACAATATTGAAAAAAATGTGAATTATGAATAAAGACATTTTCTTTAACTGAAAAAAACGTAGCATTTTTAGAAACATAATTAATATTTCACACATAAAGTAAACGGTATATAGTAATAGATGTCCATGTAGAATATTTCCATTGAGAATGCCAAAATGTCTAGGACTGGGTAATGTGGCTGCTAGTCTGACCTTTAGTTTAGTATCAGGGTTGAGGATCATCTGTGAGAGATAAGCAATGGCTCCATGGTCCACTATAGTTTGTGCCAGCTCCGGACTGTGCATAGCGATATCGTTCAAAACTGATGCAGAGATTCTTTTCAGAACAATCTCATGTTCCTGGAGGCCTAACACAAGTAAAGGAACAGCCCCGGCATCCACCACGGCCTGAGCTAATTCTGCATTATATGAAAAAGAAAAAAAAACCATGGTTTAGCTTATTTGATCATAATATAGAGTGTCTTTGCCACATTTTGAACCAACCAGCTTTTTGTATATAGCATTAGTATATAGCAGATACTCTGACTTACGGGCATTATGGCGGGCTACGTTGCCCAGTGCCCAAGCGGCAGCCTCTTTAACTTCAGGATGAAACTCCTCCAATGAGACGACCAGAGCGTCAAGCCCACCGCAGTCCACCACAGCTTGTGCCAATTCAGGTGAGTGCTTTGCCACAGCACGGAGAACAAATGCTGCGGTCTTCTTATAGAAGCGCTGTTAAATGCATTTAGATTCACATTTACATTATTCATTATATGATTTAGTGATTTATGCATGTTTTTTTATAATCACTTCTGTTGCTTTTCTTCAAAAATAGAAAAAGAAAATAAATAAGTGATCTAACATACATTTTATAAGATGAATCATAAATTAGTTCATCCTGAAACACAGTTAAAGGTTTAATACATTGGCGATCATTGTTTGGTGATGTGATGAGTTAGTATGGGATCTTTAGCTACCTGTGAGACTTAATAAAAATATTTCTTTAATTCGGCAGTAAAAGTCTGAATATTTTGCCATTGAAACAGTTTAACATGACATGCTAGACTAAATATGGCATTGCATTGTATCAATTATTTTAGAGCTGATAAAGTATAAGGATTATATAAATGTTCCTGGTCAGTCTGCTATAGGCTTTTCTTAGAAGATGACCTCTCACTTATCTTAACATCACCTATACTTTTTCTATGTAAAGATGAGTGGTGCAGCATGTATACTCTATCTTTTTTTTCAGCCAGTGAGTTGACAAGCTGGGGCAGAATGTCTCCCTTTACTACAGCTATAGCCAGATCCTCATGGTAGTTGGCAAGCCTTCCAAGAGCCAGAGCAGCTGTCTGTTGAATATTGGGGACTACATCCAATAGAAGAGGCCTTAGTAGGGACATCACACCTAAAAGACACATTCAATGTTTAAAATCATACTCAAAACATGAAATACTTCAAATATTCACCTAAAGTCAGCCAAATTAAACCAACACTGGTGCTGGATCAAACCATCAAACATAAACCTTCTGCACCAACAGTATAGATGTAGCCCCTTTTTCATATTAGTAATAGAGTGTTAAAATAAACACCCTATATAATTTTACTCATATTGTAAAAATATTTATCTAGATGCATATATTATATATATTATATTCATTATGGCTAGAGGTACATAAAAAAAAAAGGTCACACATTAAACCAGGGGTTCTCAACTGGTCTCTGCCCGGTTCCCACATTTTCCTATGGTCATTAAATCATGACCCACTTTCATAGAATACAAACCAAAAAAAAATTATTTGGTTTTAATTTAAGAGCAATATATTTTAAAGAAACTGAGAAACTTGTCCTCAATGAACCGAAATCCATATTTCAAATACTTTTGGGTTTCGCCATCTTGCCACCAAACATCATAATTTTTTTAAAAGGGTAACCGATAAAAGAATAGTGGTTACCATGGCAAAGAGAATGTTGTGAGAGTCAGTGTGATCTCATTTTTTCTTTTCCAGAAAAAAGATGAGTACAAAATCAGGTGAGCATTAATTATTTTAAAATCAAAACAAGCTTTACAAGCTGTCTGCGACCCACTTTTGGGTCCCGATCCACCTGTTGAGAATGGTTGCATCAAACGATATCATGAGTATAAATATGGAGCTAGCTTCTTTTGTGGCATCAAAAGCCTTTAAAGTTTTCCTTAAGGTAAGATTAGACATTTAAGATTAAAAAAATGTACAGTGGGACTGGTGAGGTTTTGGAGGGTTTAGTGGCTGGATGGGGATGTGCTTACCTTCATTAAGAAGAATTTCAACATTTTGAGGTTTTGTTGCTAGTTCTGCAACTGTTTGCACAAACTGTGTTCTTCCTTTCTGGTACTGCTCGAACACTAAAACGTGTTATGTGAACAATTATTAATATCATTAAAACTAAATGATAGTAAATGATAGAAATAAATGAGTTTAGTATGTAAAAATATAACTTGCAACATAGATACATAGATAGATAGCCAATTATAAATTAAATAGATGGAAATGGAGAATCACATAAAAGTACCTACTTGGGGGCTCAGCACCTACTTGGACTAAATGGAGAAGTTTGACATTTAAACAGTAAATGATTTTCTTACCTTGTAAAACCTGTCGCTGGCTCATGATTGCAAATTCACAACCTCTCAGGTTATTCTGAAATGTAACGATATACACACAATAAATAAACGCACTCGAATCGATGGCTTTTATCTTTGTTTTATTGCTTGCTATGTTTGGAAAAAGGTTTACTGTTGGCATGGCAACAAAGCGGAAACTTGGACATTGGGTGTGATCCTCAGAGCACGAGCGTACGAACTCAAAGTGCACTAAAGGAAGGTCGCTTTTTCATCTTATGTAGTGAACATGTGGAGGGACGTCGATGACGTTTGTACTTCAGCCCCGTGTTTCTGTCTTTTATTCAGATTTCGCTATTTTTGAAGTAGATAACGGCATTTACATAAACAAATTCATTCATTCATTATCTCCCGCTTTATCCTATATTAGGGTCGCGGCAATCCATCACTGAGCACACACTCACACACACACACACACACACACACACACACACACACACACACACACACACACACACACACACTCACTCACATAGACACACTCTATATGGGGCAATTTGGAGAATTCAATTGACTTGACCCATGTTTTTGGACTGTGAGAGGAAACCGGAGATCCCGGAGGAAACCCACGCAGACACGGGGAGAACATGGAAACTCCACCCAGATGGGGATTCGTACCGGGAATCCCTAGCGCTGAGAGGAGAACATGCCAAACCACTAAGCCACCGTGCCGCCCTGTATTTAGCAAATGTTTTACCATTTTAATATTAATTTCATTACTACGCTACAGATTCGTCAGAAGTATTAAATATATTACACTAACCATGAATTTTAAATTTGTTTAAAATGGTGATGAATCGAGTGTAAAAAAATCCCTTAAATATCTTCCAGAACAGATCATTATTAGAAATACATATAAATTACAAAATATATTAATATACATTAATTTAATCTTTATCGTAAATATAATAACTTTGTTATTTAAAAAACTATTTAAATTAAAAGGTTATAGGTATATATGGTTTTAAAATACTAAATGTAAACGAATGCAATACTTCGCATTAGACTTTTCGTCTTATTTAAATATTAAATATTTTCTTTTCCTATTTATTATGTCTTTTTTTCTTATATTTTATCATAAATTCATTAACAATAAATATTTTTGTAAAGGTTTTATGCCTAATGAATGATGTAAACACGACTTACAAACAGTGTCACAAGATGGCGATATAAACACATAAATGTTTTCCTCTGGGTGACTACACGGTGTCTTTACTGAGTGGTCACTTACACTTATTTTATTTAGTTACTTATTTTATTTCTACACTTAATCTATTATTCGAGTTCTGTATAGATGCACTTTAAAATTTTAAGATGCATACTATATAAGTCCCTATTACTCTGCGTTGGCTGTTGCTGAGGCCGCCGCAGATCATAAATGTGTCATTGGGTTATTTGGGTTATGGGTCATTATTAGGACTGTAGAGACACTGATTGTTTATCATTAGGCCCACAAAAAAAAATTTAAGCCAACAATTTGCATCAGTCTTTTTGAATATTGTAGTCTCTTATTACACTGATCCAGTACAATATTTAAAACATGATGAAGCAGCTTTTAAGCTGTAAAAAGTATGTCTAATAAATTTAATGTCAACATGAACAGACATATTTATGTTGACCATTGCATTACTCCAAATAAACCCGTTTTTTTTGTCCAACTCAAGCTCCCTTCCCAGCAATTTAAGACAAGAAATTATTATATTTGTCAATATATGGCACCTGCATAAACATTCCAAGCTGAAAACAAACTTGAACAAATTAGTACACTTCAGACTGCACTAAAGAATTCACTTTAGACATTAAATAAAACACTTAAGAAGCTTAAACAGCTTTAAAAGTACAAACTATAAAGTCCCTATAAATTTTTCCTATAAAATATAAAATGTTCAATAAATGATTTTTAATGCTATCAGCTATGTTCACATATTTGTGACAATAACTGAGAAAAACAAAAGTGCTAATTGTGTGTTTCTCCCATGATGCCATTTGTCTTAAACAAATCCATGTGATTTTCAAGTTCTTAGTTTGTAAACCCATTTATTTTTATAGGTGTTTTTTCCTGTGGGTCAGTATGAGTTAACGTTTGTTTTATGATGTTATTCTCTTGTTTTCACTCATTTCTAACATGTTTTATTATAGCTGACACTTTTTCTCTTACCTAAACTTATATGTGGAGTCTGAAATGATCTTCTGACAATTTACGAGAGTGTTTTGTAACTCAATCTAAATTTGTCTGAACACAATTGATCTGATGCTCTAAGTTACGCTTTATCAGCTCTATGTGCCGTTCCTTTAGTTTTGTCACTATGACAACCACCACTCTCAATGTTCCATCATTGTTGGGAATGTTCCATTATACTATGTGGACAGTAGATTTATAAAACCTTAAAAAAAGAGTGTATTCGATATATTTTGGGTGTTTTTACTCAATTCTCTCCCAGAATGTTATTCCTTTATTCTATAGCTTCAGCTACATGCACATCTACTATTATGCTAATTTCTCCTAGCCACTTTTATGCCAGCCAATAGCTAATTTTCTTATTGAGTAGTTGGGAACACTGAATATAACATGGTCTATAAAAGACTTTAGATGGCTGGATAACAGTTAATGAACATGTACACTGGCATCTTAAACAGTGCGAGCTGCAAAATGAATATAACTGAATATTTGGGCAAAGCAAAACCAACATGGATCATAAAATGTAACTATTTAGTTAACAAATATAGCACTCACCTTCTTATGAAAAATGAGCATTCGGGGGAGGATCGGGGAGGAAATGGGTAAACCCTGAAATGATTATATAACTTCTATTCTAGTAGATCTCCCCTACTAATATGCTGTCAACTAATATTTTCATCTGCCACTAAAATATTTTGGGTCACCTTCATCAGGTCTAATAAGAAGATTGATTTAAAAGCTTTGAAATGTGAACCATGGCTCAGATCATGCTGCGCAAGATGTAAATTTAAAAATGATAGTACTGTGAACTTAAGCACTTCTCTTTACATGTACATGTTTCATGTTTTTTGATCTAGTATATACTTAACTTAATCTAGTTTTTAATACTGTATATATGTACATAAGTTGATAATAAATATAATTCTGTTACTAACTTTGTGCAACATTTAAGACATTTAAATTCCCAATAAAGGCTTTTCATAATCAAATCCTACTTAAACTTTTTCAACTCGACATTTAGTAGACTTTACATGTTGTAATACTTAAAATGTATAGTCATATAGTCATAAGTTAGTTAATATACTCATAACTAGTGGACTTTGGTTCTACCTTTTTCCCTTGTTTTTGTCAAGAGAACATTAGTAAAATGAAAAATGGCGCCATCTAAAGGGGATTAACAGAATGTCAGCCAAAATGACCGGAGAGTCAACACGAGAGAGAGTCGCGCGATTTTTGTTTATTTATTTATTTATTTATTTAATCACATTGCTGTGTATGAAACAAAACGGGTTCTGATGTTAAAACTGATCATAAACATTAACAGATGCGTAAAGAACGACATGGAGTCAATCTACTGGATCTGCAGCCGCGCTCTCTCTCTCTCACTTCGTGTGTGTGTGTGTGTGTGTGAGTGTGTGTGTGTGTGTGTGTGTGTGTGTGTGTGAGCGTGTGTGTGTGAGAGTGTGTGTGTGAGTGTGTGTGTGAGTGTGTGTGTGTGTGTGAGTGTGTGTGTGTGTGTGTGTGTGTGTGTGTGTGTGTGTGTGTGTGTGTGTGTGTGTGTGTGTGTGTGTGTGTGTGTGTGTGTGTGTGTGTGTGTGTGTGTGTGTGTGTGTGTGAGTGTGTGTGTGTGTGTGTGTGTGTGTGTGTGAGAGAGAGAGAGAGAGAGAGAGAGAGAGAGTGTTTCACATCGGGACAGTCTCGGCTAGCAGACACAGCTAGCTCTGTTTTTTTATAGTAAACCAGCGAGAGAAAAAACATTGATAATAATAATAATTATAATAAACAATTTAAATCCGGTTTCCATGGACAACACGTCCATCATAACACAGGTTGTAAATCCAAAGGAGGAGGAAATTAATTCTTCGAGTCAAGAGAAAGGTGAGAGGTGTTTACATACTGCTGTTGTTGTGGTCTAATATTAAAGGGTTTATTTAATGATTATAACATCTGACATTAAAACACAATGCACTGCATCCAAAACGCTCGCCTTTAACCATCACTGGATTTCAATGCTTTTCTGTATATTCATTTATATTCGATAAATCACCTTACACATTATCAACAGTGCAAAGGGACTAAAGCTTCATGAAGCCCTCAATCTGACAGATTAATTATGAAGGAAAATCATGGTTTTCAGAAGTGTGTGTGTGTGTGTGTGTGTGTGTGTGTGTGTGTGTGTGTGTGTGTGTGTGTGTGTGATTGGTTACTGTAGAGTGATTAACATTGTGCTGGTCATCTGATATCAATCTAATAGTGCCACCATTTTCTGAATAATATGAAACACAATTTAACATTTTGCTAATCTATAAAATCTTCAAAGTCTTGTATGTGTTAGTGTATGTGTAACAAAGATCAAATGTGTAATTTGTTAATATATGTAAACCTTTATTTAAAAGACAAAAAATGTAATGTTTTATTGATAAACCTAATGATATTTATTATATATATACAAGCTTACAAATTGGTACTTGCATCTAAAAAGCTGGAGCTCAGTTTACCACTGAGTTGCATCATTTCTTTTAAATTCTACTTTTGAGCTTTTGGGAATTAAAGATTCTAATTGTTGCAGTTTTGCAAATGGAGTTTTTTCTTACTCTATGCTTGAAAGGCTGTAGTCAACATTGTCTGAGTCTGCTCTTCAGGAGCCATATATCTTCAATATGAGACAGATACGCTGTGCTGGCAGGCCAATCAAGCACACGCACTGTATGTATGAACCATGCAATTGTAATCTGTGCAGAAGAATGGATGGCATTGTCCTGCTAAAAGAGATATGGAAACAGTGGAACTTGTGTGCAGTATTTGCTTTTACAAATCAAATCAAAAGACTGGATGTACTTTCCTTTTCCAATGAATGAACATTGTTGTTCTACAATTACCAACATAATTAGTCTGTTTCCCTGAATTTTCTGTCAGTCTGTTTTTATTATGTTCTCTAATGATCATGGCAAGATGTTAGCACTGTTGGGATACTGACGTAATGGGTGTGTTGCACTGATATGATTGGATCAGGCACAGCAGTGCTGCTGGAGGTTTTAAATGCTGTACTGCATATCTACCTTATTGTTCTTTTTTGTAAATATAAAATCTAAGGCAGTCATCTGTTTTTGCATAGTTTGCTTTTGTACAACTGTAACTGTTTATGTATTTTTTATGTTTATGTATTCTTATGAACCATAATAGAAACAGCTTAATTAAAATATGTTAACAATGCATTATAAATGATCAAAAGACCTATTGCATAAATAACAATTGTATTAATTTATTTGTTTTCTAAGCCACTTCACCTAATTATGGATAGTTGGGGATGCTGGAACTTATCCTAGCACTTATTTGGCAAAAAACAAGAAAACACTGTGGACTCATCACCACATTTATCTTTTCTAGTTTACCTAATGCATATGTATTTGGACTGTTGGTAAAAATTAGAGCTCCCAGAGAAAAAACATTCATATGTGGGAAGCACGTATAAATAGAAAAAAAATTCCAGTTTAATGCATCCTGAAACCTGCCTTACTATTAAAAGCAGGTCATTTGTTTTTATTGGATACAGATGCACCACAGAAAAACAACTGCACAAGACAATTAATGCTAATCTATAAAAGTGTATTTGACAAATATCTCTTTTACCTGGAACAGTGAAAAGACTCAAGTTGATGCCTTAGTGGCAGATTTGTTGTAAACATTCTTTTTTCACCAGCCATATTGATCAACCTAAGAAAGACAAACTAGCTGCACCTTGAAAAGAATGTCTTGTCAACTAATTGCTAGATATTGCTAACAAGGCCTAATGATTAAAAAAAATTGTCAGTTAATTTTCAGGCTATGTTATTTACTAGATTAATTGTGTAAAATCATGGTTAAAGGCAATTTTGTGTTTTAGCCTGTGTTCTAATATTTGTGGTGCAAGGTTTAAAGATTTTCTTTGTATGCATTATAGATGAGGTTTAATGAGGTTAACATAAGGAATTCATAGCAAGTGGGTTTAGAACAAGCACTGCAGTGGTTTATAATGTGAAGCTCTGCATGAAATTGTGCTACATTTAGAGATAAGACTCAAACAGATTACTAATTATGAAGTGCCCTTTGACAATATGACACATTGGGCTTATAATAAGCAAATGATTAAATTTGAGTTTCTATTTTCAGTAAATGTTTCCTCACTCTACAGGCACAATTGGGCCCATTTATTTTGCTGTAGTTTGATCTGTGTACAAACAAAAGTTTAATAATGACCAGTTTATATTTCTACATATTCTCTGAGCAATATCATGTGCACATGTGTCTGTAAAACAAAGAAAAACCTTAACAGCTGCCTTTAGGTCAGTAATAAGTGATTAAGCATTTCTGTATTTACTAACAAGCTTTAATATGCAACTAAAAATTATAAAGGCACAATTGCTCCATCTGAATTTAGCTTAAGACCAAAAATGAGAGAAAAATATTCAGCTTTTTTTTATTAAAGGAGTCTATAAACTACATTACATTGAATGGTGATGCATCGTGGCAGATTTCAGGTTTCAGGTTTGATTTATCTTGAGTTTTCTTTCTTGTGACATTTATTATTATGTTTTCTTGCCACTGCAATTTATTTTAGCAGTTTAAAAGGTAATATATATATATATATATATATATATATATATATATATATATATATATATATATATATATATATATATATATATATACACTCACCGGCCACTTTATTAGGTACACCTGTCCAACTGCTCGTTAACACTTAATTTCTAATCAGCCAATCACATGGCGGCAACTCAGTGCATTTAGGCATGTAGACATGGTCAAGACAATCTCCTGCAGTTCAAACCGAGCATCAGTATGGGGAAGAAAGGTAATTTGAGTGCCTTTGAACGTGGCATGGTTGTTGGTGCCAGAAGGGCTGGTCTGAGTATTTCAGAAACTGCTGATCTACTGGGATTTTCACGCACAACCATCTCTAGGGTTTACAGAGAATGGTCCGAAAAAGAAAAAACATCCAGTGAGCGGCAGTTCTGTGGGCGGAAATGCCTTGTTGATGCCAGAGGTCAGAGGAGAATGGCCAGACTGGTTCGAGCTGATAGAAAGGCAACAGTGACTCAAATAGCCATCCGTTACAACCAAGGTAGGCAGAAGAGCATCTCTGAACGCACAGTACGTCGAACTTTGAGGCAGATGGGCTACAGCAGCAGAAGACCACACCGGGTGCCACTCCTTTCAGCTAAGAACAGGAAACTGAGGCTACAGTTTGCACAAGCTCATCGAAATTGGACAATAGAAGATTGGAAAAACGTTGCCTGGTCTGATGAGTCTCGATTTCTGCTGCGACATTCGGATGGTAGGGTCAGAATTCGGCGTCAACAACATGAAAGCATGGATCCATCCTGCCTTGTATCAACAGTTCAGGCTGGTGGTGGTGGTGTCATGGTGTGGGGAATATTTTCTTGCCACTCTTTGGGCCCCTTGGTACCAATTGAGCATCGTTGCAACGCCACAGCCTACCTGAGTATTGTTGCTGACCATGTCCATCCCTTTATGACCACAATGTACCCAACATCTGATGGCTACTTTCAGCAGGATAATGCGCCATGTCATAAAGCTGGAATCATCTCAGACTGGTTTCTTGAACATGACAATGAGTTCACTGTACTCAAATGGCCTCCACAGTCACCAGATCTCAATCCAATAGAGCATCTTTGGGATGTGATGGAACGGGAGATTCGCATCATGGATGTGCAGCCGACAAATCTGCGGCAACTGTGTGATGCCATCATGTCAATATGGACCAAACTCTCTGAGGAATGCTTCCAGCACCTTGTTGAATCTATGCCACGAAGAATTGAGGCAGTTCGGAAGGCAAAAGGGGGTCCAACCCGTTACTAGAATGGTGTACCTAATAAAGTGGCCGGTGAGTGTATATATATATATATATATATATATATATATATATATATATATATATATATATATATATATATATGCATATATGCGTTTTTATGACAAGCACAGTCATAAACACATTCTTTTTAATTTAATTTAGATATTAATATTAATGTTAATATAACAATTTACTGAATTCCACATGTACTGGTTTATTGTGAAGCTTGGCCAGCCTACTCAGATATTTATTTATTAGTGTTAAGGCATTATGAAGTGTTTCTAAACAGTTCAATAATTTCTATGGTGAGAGCCTATAATCAATAAAATACCTCATAATAAAGTATCCTAGGTTTAGGAGCTTTAAACACCTTCTGTGATATTAGGTTTCTCAATTACCTTCTGTCAGTGTGGTGTATTTCATGCTTAGCCATATCCATAGACCACCTGGACTGTGAAGTAGTGATTCTTAATGGAAGGAAATATGATCAAGTGCGCTGTGGCTCTCCTTATGTTGCCTTAAAACTGACTTTGTACAAAAGTCTTTTTAATCGGTCAGATATCACTGAATGAGCCATTTACCTTAATCAGATTACTGTGATTCTGAGCTGGGAGGTTTATCTTCACTTAGGGCTGACCACCTGTTATAACCAACCTAATACATCCTGTTAAATCTGGTTCTTCATATTATGTGTTAGTCATTGCTTCAATTATAAAATGTAAGTGTTCAGTATTATAAGTACAGAATTATTATCAGTAAAACAATTCAAATAAATGCTTGAATAATATTCATCACCTTAACATTGGGGGCTTTTTATGTGCAATGGAACAAAAGTGTCACATTACAATGATATTCAAACTGATTTACTGATCTCAATAACAAAGTTTTATTACAATTTAGTTTTTGTGATGAAATTGGGTTTAACCAGAGTGAGGAAGGCTTGATTATACAGAGCACGAGGGATCACTGAATCGGCCAAATGCTGTGAAAAAGAGCATCACCAAACCATGTGTGAACATTTGTACTTAATCTCTTGTTGGTGATCTCTATTTAACAACTGTGGAAACATTGATCACCACTTTTTTAAGTTGAACAAAAAATTTGTGACAAATATACTGGGACTAAATATACTGGGACTAAACTATGAATACCTTTTTTTATTTTATTCCATTGAACAGGGTCTGGCATTAACAGAGACAACTACTATTTGTTTTTTTCTAATAGAAACTAGGGGTGCAATAAATAATTATTAATTGATTCATTGTCCATGTTTAAATGAATCAACAATAATTGAGATTTTTTAATAAGTTTAAATACAGTTTAAGTGGGGTGGCGTCAAGGACACCTTTGTTTTCCCTAAACATAATTTCCAGTTTATCGGCAATGAAAAGAAATATAAGCTGTAACCCTAATAAAAATAAAAAACACAAAGCATTTTTGGGTTTGAGCAATTTGAGGTCTCACATCCTTTAATGACTGTAATTTATAATGAGACTTCCTTTATTAGCTCTGACATACAGAGACCTCAGCTACTTCACTGGTACTGACTGAAACAGAGGACACGTGTTCTTTTTATATCCGCTGAGGAACAGGCTGTTAGGCTACTTCTTCTTTACAGTTACTGACATGATTGGAGGCCATTGGAGGCCATTGTGTTTTTGCTATAATTTAAACAGATGCCTCTAACACTGAGTCACATTTAAAATATTTGGAATTGTTATTTCTTACTCCCAAAAATGGTCTAGGTGTATCACAAGTATTAATACTAGTAGATACTCAAATAATCTCCATTAATCATTTGTAAGAATCTTACATAAACATGGTAAATAAGAAAAGAATTTATATTCATCTAGTGTCATTATTAAAATCCCGTGCATCCACTGAGTCATGGAAGATGGAATGTCTTCAGCCTTAAAGCAGTTAGTGACAAACACCAATGTGACACATTCAGTCAGCCAAAAGCATATGGATGCGTTTTTTTTTCCTCTGAGATTGTGAGTTTTATTTCAGCTAGTTTGAGAGGATAATTAGAGAGATCTGTTGGATGTGTGGTCACTGAAGCGCTGATGTGTTCGAGCAGCAAACAACCCTTCTGCAGTCTGGCCTGTCAAAGGCCATCCAGAACAAATGGAGTGAGTGAACCCCTACTGACTATTAGTTCAAAATGTGTGAGAGGATAGAGTGAAAGTACTAACATGTCTCTGGTGTGAGAAACCATGTGTAGGTGTTTTTTTTTTGTTCCTCAAAAGAATAAAAGCTTTATTTGTTTGGTAACATTTAAATCAGAAACTATTCAGTTTGAGATACAGTAATGCATATACGATAAAACTAGACATTAGCAGTATAACAACTGGGGCTTAAGGTATAGTGCTTATTGTATACAGTGCAAGCTAATTGGGAGTCTTTAATTGCAATATCCTGTCAGTGTTCTGTCAGCGCACTACACAATTTCCAATAGGTTATAGGTCAAGCAGACAGGAATAACACAAGATCGAGTCTCCGCTCATTAAATCTTGTCTTTGTAGTGGGATGTGAGAGCGTTTCAACATAATTTATTGATTAATTGTCTTGTTTAAAAAGGCAACATACTGTGACATTTGGTCACCAGAATCTCCTGTACAGTGTTAATTCTGCATCCTTAAATCATTAGTAATTGACTTTAAAAAGGACCTCAGATCCAGTACCATACTTAGTTTTGTGGTATTTTCAATGTACACGTGTTCAATGCAAAATTCCTCATTTTGTTAACTGTTAAATGTGTTAAATGTTTGGATCCAAACTTATAAGAAAGCCATGTTTTTTGTAGCATGTTTTGTTTTGTGTATCTTAATACAAAAAAAAAAAAAAAATCACTAAATGCTGTAATTGTAAATATATGTGGTTAGATGTTATGTGTCATTTTTTTGTCTTCAGTTAATATGAAGCCCAAAATTATTTTAATTAGAATAATTCATTTTTGTGAGCAGTACTATTTTTGTCAAAGGAAAATATTTTTATATCTTATTTTAGGTACAGCATAAATTATTTTATATATATATATATATCACAATCACATGTGAGTAAGCACCTTGTTCTGTATATTGTAGCTTGATCTTTAGTGCTGTTCAAATTTTATAGTGTAAACTCTTATATAAGGTTTGTATTTTTATTTATTTTCCTTATTCACAGTAAGTTAGCATAACTAAACACTAGTCTCGATTAAAAGCAATTGTAGCATTTAAAATGTTTTACTCCAGTGAATTAGCTTCAGGAAAATTCTTGTCTTCTTATTGTAGATGAATTACAACACACGTTTAACTCAGAGGTGTGGATATGATTGGCAAGTACAGAGGTGGCTAGAGGTGCTTCTACTCCTGTTATCTTCATTTAAGCACGGTTCTGAAGGAACTGTATAATATTTTTAAAAAGGTACTTAAGTGAAGGTGACAGAGTAACAAGCACCTCTTTAAACACTGTACTGTAATTATCATCTTTTATGTCAAATGTCATTTACTTGGGCATTGTACAAAACTCTTATCTGGTAATTCTTATGATAAAATAGCTTTTTTAACATTCAAGCTGGTTTTAAAATCCATCTGAATATAGAGGCGGTGATCATGAAAAATTCATTCATTCATTTTCATTCATTATCTTCCACTTTACCCTCTATTAGGGTCGTGGGGGGGGGGGGTTCCCCATGCCCATCCAGGGGAGAAGGTTTCGGGCACTGGGCAGATAGACCCAGGACAGGACGCCAATCTAACGCTGGGCACACACTCACACACACAGACACGCACACAAACACACTCTACATGGGGCAATTTGGAGAACTCAATTTACTTAATCCATGTTTTTGGACTGTGGGAGGAAACCGAAGAACCCGGAGGAAACCCACGCGGACACGGGGAGAACATGGAAACTCCACCCAGATGGGGATTCGAACCGGGAATCCCTAGCGCTGAGAGGAGAACGTGCTAACCACTAAGCCACCGTGACGCCCATCATGAAAAATTATTAAAGTAAATATATAAAATTTAAAACATAGATTGAGTCATTAGATTTAGTTGTTTTGAAAAGCAGCAAAGCAGAAGTTTTTTTAAAAGCAGTGAAGCAGAAGCATATTTTAAATCATCTTTTACTTACATTTTACATCAAAGAAAACAATTCAAAACATAATAATTCAGTACAGACTATGTAAAGATACACTAACTAAGGCTGAGTGACTGACTAATTAAAATGATCCACACAGTACCCTGACCTAAACTTCATAACCTTTGTCAACAGACCTTAAACAATTTGTACATTTATATTAATTCAAGAATATTTCAGAACAGGGGGAGATGTGTGTGTGTGAGAGAGTTCTAATTTACAAAACAATTTGTAAAAAAAAAAAAGTTGTGATTTTGCCAAAGAAGGTGTTACTGGGTCTAAGCTCTGTGAGGTAGGGGTGTTAAATCTAATCTTCAAACTGAGTTATGCTGATGGTAGTAAATAAAAGCAGAGACATCATATTTACGTTTATTACCTTGATTTGTATAAAGCCACTCTGTGACATTTCTGTATGTAAAGAGCTCCATATTGAGCCAATTTTAGTTCATCTTCTATCAGGCATTGTATTCAATGTTATAAATATTATCCTTTCCATTTCAGGCTTTATCTACTTTGCCATTGACCTGTGGGATGTGTTTATTTAGTTTTATGCAGAAAACCTCTGTTCACACCAGTAGGTAGTTTAGGCATGGGGGTTCCATGCAGTATGAAGACAGTTATGTGGTCGTCATTCAGGTAAAATGTGTGGAAAATTAACAGCCTCAGATGATTGGTACTGGGTCTACAGAAAACCATTACAATGTAATTTATTGAGTTTTTCACAGATTTATTTTGCCAAGTATGTCACAGGAATGTTATAGACACAAGGAATGATGTGTTGATGGATCATTTTCGGAATGATGGATAAAGATGCCATGTAAGCATTCATAAAAAAAAAAAAAAAAAAAAAGATTTGAGTTAAGTTACTCTGACTTGCAATTCTGTTTGAGTGTGGCTAGTTTGGTTGAGAAGGTGGCAAGTTAGAAAAAGAGACAAGATGACATTCAAACTTTTAAGGCTTAGTTATCCGAGATTAGCTGCTTTTGACCGTTGAGTCTTATATGCAGGGCATTGAGATGTTACTTCACATACTCAAACATCACAGCAAATATTCAAACACATTTTTGTTTGCTGTACATAAAGTATATTACCTGTAATTAATTCACACATTTTCCCCCACTCTAAAAGTGTCCTAAATTGTTGATGCAAATCCAGTTAGAAAGTAAAGTTTTGTGTACATCTGTCAAAACATGTCTCATATCTGATACTTTTCCACAGATGGCTTCCCAGTGGATGATATAGTGGTAGGCTGTCAGGTTTCCTGCTTTGTGTCCCGTCTTCATTCAAACTACATTAAGGACTCCATTATATGTTGGCGGTGCATTATTCATTGACATCCCAACAGGTTTATTTTAAGAAAATTCTTTCTTGTTGATGTACAGCATCACTTCTGTAAAAATGTTGTAACGTAGTTTACTGTGTTTTTAAATCTGAAACAGCATCGCAAAACTTTAAATCCAGAGGAAGTGGAAATATCGAAAGTGTCCAGTTCTATCTGTACATTAATCTGAAGCCAAATAATGCAATATAAGTTCTTAGGCTTTAGTTTTTGCCTGGATTTGTGAGTGCGTACCTTAATTTATTAGGAGAACATGACATTTGCAAATGACTGTTTAATTAATGCTCACATCATCGGTTGCCTTTTGATGTTAATAAACTCTTCCTCTTCGAAAGGCATGCATTCACCTTCACACTGACTATTGATGTGACTAAGCATTTCCGTGCTTTGTTTTTAAATGCTTTAATGTGAAGGAAATTATGGAATATGTCTTTTTGTCAAAGGTGCCCAAACATTTACAAATGGTATGCAATGGTATATAGTTTATGGAAAGCAATTTAGGGTACCACACTGAACTCAAAAGTTTAAAACCTAAATGAATATATTTTATATAAACAACCTGTTGAAAAAAGAAAATGTAAAATATCGCAAACTGATTACAAAAAGAAAAAACATAGTTTAAGTTATTAGTGGAATTTTCAAGATGCGCTTTGAGAATTTTTAAAAAGTTAACATAATTTGGCTTCCCTATCGATCGTGTTTTTATCGTTGTAGTGCTGATTATTCAAAAGTTTAACTTATTTTGCACTTTTTCTTTCTTTACTGTACAGGTGTGAGATTATTTAGGTTCTGCAATCTTTGCAGAATTTTACTTTTACGTCTTATACGTCTTTTAAGACTCTCATTCTCCCTCTATCTCTTGCTCCCTCACTGTCTTGCTTTCCTCCTCCTCATTTTTTGCTCTTGCTCTGCAAACTTCCCCTGTAAACAACGTGGGCCATGATTGCTGCTGTATTGCATAACAAGTCTGCGTTTAATCCTGCATGGCCTTTTTCATCTCGCTTTACTCAGGCACAACAGCTGTAAAATATGATGCATATACAGAGCATGAGAACAAAGTTATAGATGCATTCCACAGAGGACATACTTGAATTTTTACCCCTGTCATATGATGCTGGGATATGTGTTGAGAACCCTCTTTTTAAAATCCTGAACCATTTTCATATTAAACATGCTGTACAAACCAAAGCAATAATGGCAATGTGTTATGCAACACCAAGCTGCTGAATTAAGCTGCTCTAGCTTTAACTACCAGACTGGATGTGTTGTTTCCTCCTTTACTGCTTCAGATATTAAAAATGTATTATACTGACAGCCTACTTTACTGTCAGAAAAAAGTCCAGTTCATGCTTAATTCATATATATATATATATATATATATATATATATATATATATATATATATATATATATATATATATATATATATATATATATATATACATACATACATACATACATAGTGTAAGTGATGTATTTCGAAATTTTGGAAACCAATTTCTATTTTTTTACTATAATTCTCAAAAAAAGAAAGAAAAAAAATAAGTCTGATCCTTTTTCCCTAATGTTATTATCACTGATACTTTCAGAAAATAACAGGTTTGGTGATGATAGATCAAATACAGACAAGAAAAATTAATATAGAACATTTGACAATTGATTTTAAAAAATAATAAATGATTTAATGTTATTAATAAAGGTTTATCCAAATGATGGGTGGGTAGTGCAGTTACTTTAAAGCACAAAAGTCTTGGATTGGACTGCTCAATGGCCTTTAGAATTTACCTCCTTTAGAATAATTGTGTATAGAGTGTGTGTGTACGTGTACGTGTATGTTCGTTTTTGTTCATGTCTGTCTTGCAATAGACTAGCAACCAGTCTCTGGAGTGACCTTGCCTGACCAGTGAGCACAGAATAGACCACAGCACCCAGTTAGAATAAGCGGCTTAGAAAAATGATCAATAAATTATCTATTGATAGCATACAGACTTTTTTGAATGTAAAAGTTATTACATATATAGGATCACAGAATTATGTACTGAATTAATTAATAAATAACTTAAGAAATAAAATACCAATTTACACCACAGAGGGGAGCAAAAGACGGGTGAAGATATTGTTAAAGACACTATATGTTCATATTCACATATTATTTTTCAAAAGCACATTTAAAATGTATTTACTTTAGTTAATTTGTAAATCTGACATATTTTACGTTTATTTACAGATAAAGCAATATCAAATGTAGAAAAGAATCTGTGTGCATTCTGCTTTTAAAACCTTTCCTGCATATCTCAAAACAGAGCAGAGGCAAGTTGTTCCCAATGGGCATTTTTTGTGCTGGTGGTCAGAAGCTTATTATCTCTTCCTGTCAGGAATGCAAGGAATTTCCTGTGTTTCCTTTCCTTTCAACCACTCAAGTGGCCCTGCCCATTCATGTGACAGCCGGCATCTCATAGCTCATTCAGTGTGGGGAACAGCAGGAGATTAAGGTTAGAAGTAGTGCTGAATCTGTATTTTGTAAACAGATATATAGTTATGTACAAATGAAGAGACAGACTTTTACAGCAAAGTGATTGACAATATCATTGTTCTGTAGTTCAGCATTGCATACCAATACATTTGTGCACCTGACAACCATAGACATCCAAAAACCAAGAACATTTATAAAAATTCTGTCTCATTTGGAAAGTCATGCTACAATATTTAGTAAGGTTGTGAGAAGTATTTATTTACTTAAAAGAGCATTTGTAATAGGGTTGATAATTCTACATTGTAGCTGGTTTTATCCATAACTACTGACTTGTGTTGTTCTCATTTGAAAGTTGCTTTGTATAAAAGTGTATGCTAAATGTAAATGTAAATGTAATAGACATTAACATGTGAAAATGTCTGACCTACAGTTGACATTATATTTCATTCCTATGGTGTTAAGTGAAGCTAAGTTGAAAGATTGAAGAAAATAAATGTAAAATGATTTTTCAAAAACTGAATTGTTTAGAAGAGTGGATGGCATGGTTTCAGAGTGGTAAGTGTTCCTGGTCAGTCCGCACATCCTCCTATTGCCTTTAACTTTCTTTCGGATCTCTCTCACATGCCCTGTTCCACTTGAAGCACTTACATTAGTTATAAGTAATAAAGAAAACACTGGAAAAAAAACAGGTTCAATCGCTGGATGAATGATTTCACAGAAATGACAGTTACTACAAACTCTGAGTTATATTAAAATCTGACACATATTAAAATTTAGACACATGGCTTGCATTAAGTTTCAAAGTGAGAATTCATGCATATAACATCTTGGTTTTAAACTTGAAAGTTCTGCAAGCTTTAAATCTTTTTTTGTGATGACCATGGCTACAGTTTTTTTTCTTTAGTGCTGCGTTCTGCCGTGATGGTTGGATGCAGGTGCACCCATGATTACATTTAGCTGTTCTTCCACCTGCCGTCAATGATGTTTTTCTGCACATAGAGTGTAAAATCTCAGAGTGCCTGAGTGTCAGTGCAGAGACTCTGTAATTTCAATACGATCTCTAGAGGAGTGCCTTTAAGGTCAGTTTTCTCACCTCTTCAATTTTCAGCATATGGCTACCATTTCCAAGTCCTCTCTTTTTGGCACATTATTTTTTTAACAGCGCCCCCTGGCCACACAAGGAGAACAGTGCATTTTTATTTGCCACTCTGCCAACTTGAGAAGCATAGCTATTACCACTTAGGCTGAGCTTATTTGAAGCGGATGGGAGGACTCTAGCTACTCGCTACATCTTGGCATGTTTGCTGTAGCAGCTTCAAGGCCAGATAGACAAGCACCCTTTTTGTGTTTTTTGTTTCAGTTGTTTATTCTATGTAGGGTGTGCACACTTTTATGATCATCTGTGCACCTGCATGGTAGGTGCAAGGTATGGTTTGGGCTGGAGGTTGGGTTGATATGTGCTTATCCAAAGTGTTTGGGTTAACCCTAACACTAACCCTAACACTATGTGTGGTATTTAGAATGTGCACATGCCCTGATTACAACATGCTCACGTTTTATGTTATATATCCTATATATCTGTGCGTGTTTGTGTGTGTGGGGTGGTGCAGGGGGTTGTGGTGCTATTTCTGCTAATATTGTCAATTAAAAGATTTGTTTAACCGTTAAATAAATAAATTAAATTAAATATTAGGGAAAAGTAGTTTCGGTGATTGATTTTTTTTTTGTTGCAGTAATTAAAATGAAATGAAAATAATTGATTGTGGTCCTAATTATATCACCTTCCTGTACTTCTGTTCTGAGTTTAAACAATATCAACCAGCTTTAACCGCCACATTTTTGTTGATTGCAAATATAGCATTTACTGAATCTGTTTATGGCTTACCGAATGTCTTGCACATATTTTAGTGGGCACAATGGGGAGCAGGAACGTCAAGTACTTTCATTTTTTTTTAGCAGCACAGGACTTAAAAGGCCCCTTTACAATGCACCTCAACATTTAGTATTAAGGTGTGAGGGCTTGCTTCAGACAGAGAGGCAGAGAACTGCATTACCATGCATACTGATATCTGATACATTCCTGTGGCCAATGTGTATGTTTTTAAATGTGTGTGCGTGCATGTGTTACAGCCCCAAACTCTTAGCCGTGTTGTTTGTACCAGGGAGAAAGGACAGTTTGTATTGGCACTGTTTAACTATGATGGCTAAGAGGAGGGATTCAGCTGTGGCTTTTCCTTACTGGCTGCTGTCCTCCCCACCCTCTTGCCTAAGACGTCCCTCCTATCAGTTTCCTCTCTTCTTCCCACCCACACAGCTTTAAAAAAAATTTAACATTAGAGCAGATTTATTCATTTGTGAAGATGTCACCCGTTTTTGGGCCGCTTTACTGAAAATAATTATCCATCAGAAACTGAAGAGTCAGTGTTTTCTTTGCCAAGGTAGCTTTCACCATCACAACCAAAATAGATTAAATACCACAGAGCCTTGCTCAAGCTAGCCACTTTCCCAATATGTCGAAAACCTGCAACAGGGCATATTGAGATATGTTTAGTAGTTTATCAACAATTTGAAGGCATTTAATGTTAAACTCTACTTCTCTTAAAAAACTAGAAAATGTAATTATTTTAATTATTAATTATTTTAGTTGACCGTAAACCATGCTTAAGTCTGCATCTTCCAAGGTTCCCAGAAGCATAAATACAGAGGTTAAAGTGAGGTTTTGCAATGCACAACAGTCAGTACAGTTACAGCATGCCAGCATTAATAAAAAAAATAATCTTTCTACCCCCTGACACTTTAGGTTATAGTGTAATTGGTTTTTGCTTTTCCAGTGCCTGTATTAAAGATGGGTTGACTTCAACCACTTTTGTTTATAAATAATATATTTATTTCTTTACTATCATTATATTTATGTGAAGCTTCTGGGTTACAGTCAGTTTTTTTTTAATAAGATGACACTCAGATGTGTGTGCAGGATCACAATGAGAGTACCTTTTTTATAACACATATTCATACTCATGGTAGTGGTAGTAGGTTCATTGTTTGGGTCTGTTTTGACATATCTGAGACAAACAGCTTGTTTTTATTGATGGAACCATGAGTTTTGATTTTATAGCAAATTACACATGAAAATATTATTACATTTTATACAGCTGTACAGAATCTATCTGACTGTAGATTGCAGTCCAAACTCTTGCCACTCCAATCACAGTTATGACATATTGTATCTTTTCATAAGAAATACATTGATGATAATTCTAACACACACACAGACATTTAAAGTAGTTGATATGCATCATGGCTTATTGGTGGCTTAGCTCTTATCACGTTCGCCAGTCAGTGCTGGGGATTCCCGGTTTGAATCCCAATGTGTATGGAGTTTCCATGTTCTCCCTGTGTCCGCGTGGGTTTCCTTCGGGTTCTCCGTTTTCCTCCCACAGTCCAAAAAACATGGATCAAGGTAAATTAAATGCTCCAAATTGCCCCATATAGAGTGTGTTTGTGTGTGTCTGTGTGATTGAGTATGCCATGTGATAAATTGGCGCCTTGTCCTGGGTGTATCTGCCCATCGACCAAAATGTTCTCCCCTGGATGGGCATGGGGAACCCCCCCTGTGTCCCTAGTAAAGGATTATCGGAAGATAATGGATGGATGTTACTAAATATTTTAAATTAAGAACATCCATCCATCCATTATCTCCTTCTTTATCCTCTATTAGGGTCGCGGGGGGGTTCCCCATGCCCATCCAAGGGAGAACGTCTTGGGCGCTGGGCAGACAAACCCAGGACAGGGAGCCAATCCATCGCTGGGCACACACTCACTCAGACAAACACACTCTATATGGGGTAATTTGGAGAACTCAATTGACCTTGATCCATGTTTTTGGACTGCGGGAGGAAACCGGAGAACCCGGAGGAAACTCATGCGGACACCTGGAGAACATGGAAACTCCACCCAGATTGGGATTCGAACCGGGAATCCCTAGTGCTGAGAGGAGAACATGCTAACCATTAAGCCACCGTGCCGCCTAAATTAAGAACATGTTTTGGCAAGTCCATGATAACTAATGCCCACTAATTGCTATTATAATTGTTCATAATAGTTTTGAAGATGTTATTTTTATTTTGTATTTTGTTTTTAAATTGTTGCAGTTAAGCGTTGTTTACGTATCAAACTGTGATGGGTATTACTTGTCAAATATTGCTGCAAATTTAACCAGTTGCAATGTTGTTCTTAATCAATAAAAATATATACTTGGAGGATTTCTTTCTTTTTGAAATTTTGGAAATTAGTTTTTTAAACATGATATTTAACATAAATAAGTTTAATATATGTAGTGTAGCGTTTTATTTAAATTAAATATTGCATACACTCATCTTTATGTTGTAGCTGATGTCTCTGCACAGTGTCAGTTTTAGAGGAGGACTCAGGGAGTAGTCTTTTCTGCAAGTTGCGTAACTTCTTTTCTCCGAACCCATTACTGTAACTAATGACATGAGTCCAGCCTACAAAATGCATGCAAGCACACTGGGGGAAAGGTAGCAGAGCCATGGAAACACGTTGTGTATCCATTAATACAGAAGATCTGCATTGCCCTATGTGGCCTTTATTCACTATAATAAAGGGTTGTTTTTTTTCATTTGGACTTGGCAACATGATTTGAGAGAGCGAACCAGATGTGAAGCAATCGTGTTTTGAGTTACAGAGCAGAAAAGGTGAACTTGCAGATGTGTTCGGCATGCTGACCAATACATGCTTTTATCGTAACAGTCTCACAGACGAACAGCAGCTTAAAGAAACACCGAAGTAGAAGCATCTTCAGCCCCTTCTTCTGCTGCTTCCGCAACTACAATGTGGAGCCACCAGTTTCGAACAACAAGACATGTACACTGCCTCCACCTGCAGAGGATAATGATGTCTCTCATAAAGTAAGCATGACTTCCTTAATTCCTTATCAGGTATGCAGACTTAAAAGTGCTTTAATGCCAGTATGACTTCTGAAAAAGTTTTTATACATAATGTAACCCTTAACTGCCACTTACATAAATTTAGGTTATATAATAACCTAACCTTAATTATGTTTATTTTAATGCCTCTGTATTTTACCTGTATTAAAATACCAAAACATATTAATTCTATTTAAAATGCAAAATCATAAAAGTTATAAGTGGTGCCTCATGATTGTGCTAAAAATTATTGCAATTTACAATATTACATTTTCATTTGGACATGAAAAGACCAATAAAACAAATACTGAACAAATGTACAAATGTTCTAAAGATTAAAGATAATGAAATCATTCTCTGAATACTTTATTGTTATCTAGGAGAGTCTTAAATTCTAGAATTATTAATTTCTTCTTATTCTTTTAGTTGAACAGTTTATCCAAAATATTAAACATTTTTGACAATTATAATCTTGCATACAAGAGGAGTAGGCTGTATTGCTAAATCCTTAATGACAGTTTAAAAATGTGGAGTTCTCATCACCATAACATCAGTGAACAAATTAGGATTAATTGTAAGTGCCTAGTTTCACAAATGCTTTTTCACAGCTCCACTACAATGTTATTTATTCAGCCTACACATTATGCAAAGGGGACAACATTTTTTGTAATTTAGATATGTAAAGTTCTGCAAGCTCTTAAAGATGTGTTGCTCAGATGTCCACAAATATAATCTAGCATCTTACCACATGGGTTCTGTAGAAAGTTTCCAGGTGCCACTTTGTTTTCCTGTAATATTAAACAATGATGTCAATGTTTGAAGCTGAAATGTCACAAGTGTGAATTTAGTAGTGTGTAAATAAATTTTAACAGTGTGTTTATATACCCTCAACCATGCATCTGAAAGTAGTTTACTAAAAACATAATTTTTATGTTTCTGAGTTCAGGGCAACTTTAAAGAGATGTTTGTCGTCTAGCCTTGGTCTATGTGCTCACTCTCTCTCTCTCCCTGCCTCTGTCCACACCGCAAAGTGTTCCAGCTGTTCTAAACCCTGTGAACTCGCCATGATGTTTACCATTCTGCTTAAGAAATGATGGGCATGCTCTCCCCCCCTTACACACATTCTTCAATACACACACTCATACACAAGGACAGATGGACATACAGATTGATGCACACATGGAAAAAATGACCATGTACAGACCTACAGAAACACAAACACACATGAGAAATCAGGTACACATATTCGCACCAATGTATACAATTATATATGTAGACATACAGTCTCCACCATAACTATTGGCATGTGATAAAATAACTATTAAATAAAATAACTATTGACTATGTGATAAAAATAAATAAAGATGAGTTCAGCATTTCTTAAATTAGAATAATGTCATTTTAATTAAACATTGGATTTTATTCAATGTTATACAAAGATACTGATTGTGCCAATTCCTTACCCATTGTACCAGTTGTGCATATTATTGTACATGGAATTGTGCATACATACAAACATACATACATACAAACATCTTAACATACACTAAGTTTTATATATAAGGATTTAAGGATTCAATGAGACTTTATTGTCATTTATGTTACATATGGTAACTCTCGTTTCACGGGCCCACGGAGCTGGGCTCTTACAGAGCAAGCTTCTTGTTCATCAGTCCATACTAGACTGAATTGTTTAATCTGAGACACTTTTACCAAGACATCATCTATGACAAACTATCTAGAACCAGTATTTCAAAGAATATAACACTGTCAAGAGTATACATACAATGGAGCAAAAACATAAATAATTTAATGCTGAAAGGTGTCAAAGGATGACGTCATACGAAGCTTAAAGTTAAGCAAATACAGCAAATGCAGACAAAATACAATGCTGTGTGTCAACTTAGAGCTCATTGGTCAACTCATTGTTCCTAGGCAAGGACTGGCTGTCATAGTAATAGCAGATGAACAGTTTAAGAACCATTGCTTTCTAAAAAAAAAAGCTCAAAATTGGATCACTGAGTCGTGCAAAAACATGGTCTGGTAACTATACAGTATGTCTAGATTTTGGTCGCACCATGTTTGGGGGAAGGATAGAATTTGTCACAAACAACAGAAATCAATGGGCCTTTTCTGTTAAGTGTCAACACAATGGTATAGCAAATATGCTTTACCTAAGCATTATATTTTATGAATTGCTGCAGAAAGATATAGTGACTGCATTAACATTAAGATTAAACATTGCAACATTACGATTGTTATGAAATTGGCACACTTCTAATTTATGTCTTCACTTTGGTTAAATGATGACTGTTTTCTACTTCATGATTCTTTTGGTCGAGTTAAATACAACAAACTAAATCAGCATAGTGGCTTTTAGCACATGAGCTGGTCTGTTTTGGTCTGTTTTGACAGTTCCTCATGCCAAAATTCCTCATAAAAAGACAATCTTTTGTTAAGTTAGTATTTTGTATTATGAATGTAGACAGCACTTAAGCGTTATTTAATTCACATTCATATCATTTACTGATAAAATTATGTGTATTAGTCTGTTAAAAAGGATGCTTTGAGTAATTAACTGCTACTAATACTTCTGACAAATTTGCGTGTGGTTCACTAATATTGACCACATTTGTTTTAAGGTGACACATTAAAAGTCATATTATATGACTTATACTATATTTTACATATAACTTGCCTATTTCCCTATCTTTTCCCGTCTTACCAATCACCTCACACACATAAACCACGTTTTTGCAGCATCTAGTAACCCTGTGCCCATGGAAAAGCACCAAGTTGCCAATTTGCACTCCTCCACAAACATGCGTATGTGCTGCCAAGGCAGGTACATGGGGCTATAAATGGGTCTTACTCAGATCACATTACTGACTTGTGTTTACTTGCAAAAACCTCACATTCTATGGCGGAATGTCCCACTACTTTACAAGTGTACACACTCAGAGCAAACTTTGTTTCATACCACCTCCTTTTTAAAATGGGTGCACACATCCATGTGAACTTGTCGAACCTTGCAATGAAGAATCATGTTAAACTGTGAATCAGCTTTGTACTTCTGTTTATGATCTTGATCCCATGTTAGTCTTCATGTTTGTTTGATTCTGTTCTTTATGTTTATGTTTTCTTTCTCTTCTTTCCTTTTTTTTTATGTTTTTTGTTCTCAGTGCGATCAGAGCCAGGTCATCCCTATTTCCAGTGTAGGTATATCTTCCTCAGTCTAATTGCTTGCAAAATAGGACGTTTAATAATTTTGCAGTGAAATGGGTTGTAACACTGGTGTCTGTTATATGTTTTTGTCATAAATATATGCATGTTATGCATGACATGGCTTTCCCTGTAAAATCTAATTTTGCTTTTTGGAAAATATTTTTGTTGTTACCTTAATGCAGCAATGACATGAGAGAAAATGCTAACCCTTTATGTAAAGTATTAATTGGTAAACTGTAATAATGGACATGACCATTGTCATTTGATTTACTGTACATGATATGAACAAAATGTATTGGGACTCTTACAAGAGATTTTATGACATTCTATGTATAAGAGACTTTACTCTTTTCAGAAACTTTGCCTTTTTGGGAATTTTTGCCCAATCATCCAAAGCAACATTTGTGATTTCAGACACTTGCAGAAAATTTCTAATATTTAATGAGTTGTACTTCGTACAAAATAAAATGTGGTAAAGGTCATACAAGTAGCTTTGTATTAGACCACCTTATATGTATCATATAATAATTTTCATAATTTTCGTTTGCGGAAATTCACTTTGATGACAAGAGCAAAGAGAGTATTGTAGAAGTTCTATATAATTAAATAATATAATAAAAAAATATTTACAAAAAATATAATAAAAAAAATATAATAAAAATAAAATTAGATTGCATAATGCAAAGGAAAAAACCTTTTTAAATCACTACACTGATGTGTGTACAGGGCTTTATAGCAAAACTAATCAACACAACGTGAAAAATTCCATGGCTGATCATTACATTTCAGTTTAATGGTAATGGCCCTTGACTGTGAAAGTAACAGCAAATTGTTTGTTCCAAATGAATCTTTCTTCATTGCTGCACATTCTCAGTTATTTTTGGAATATAAGATTAGTCTTCGTCCTTGTTTATTATGTTCCTCGATTCTTGCATCATTTTTATCATTTACTGGAACAGAAAATTTTATTGCTTATCCCCCATTTAGCTATTTAGTAATAAAATTTAATTTCATTGAATTATACATCCTTATTAAGCAAACACTATTACTGTTTGGTGCTGATAGCAGATAAACTCGCCTAAAGTGACCTACGTTTGATATTGTCACACTGCCTCCAGATGGCAGTAAACATACAAACAGAGGAAGCTGTATTTAAGGATATACAGAAAGAAGAATATTTATTAACAAACACAATTACAATGTTGAAACAATACCACATAACAATTAAAAGGCAGAATTAGGAAATGCATCCAATCATAAAACACAAGAATATGTGGGACAGGGACAAGAATATGTAGTTTATAATAATGATAAATTGAAACAAAACTGAAACTTAAAAATTCAGTAAAGAAAATGGGTGTGCATACATTTGCACAGAGCACTGGTGCAAAATAGCACACAGAATAAAAAAACGCATTACTATCTCAATAAAGTACACAGAACATGCAACGCAAACAACTAACTGGAAAAAGGTACATAGTAAACACAACAAATGCCTAAAAAAGCAACAAAGCACGACTAAACTTTCCTTATATTGATTTCCTGAATGCTATAAGTTCAGACATTTGGGCGATCTCAGTAGCACTGATATTTCTGTTGAAAAGAAAGAATTTGCTGCAATAGCACATTTCTCTCTAATGAGTGTAAGAAGAGGATGTGATTGAACTCCTGTTGTTAGATATTTTGGCACAGAACATTTAAACAGCAAGTGATTTGTCCTTCATTGTGTCATTTTTTATGTCCACACAAGCACAAACGTATTTTCAAAATTCACATACACTTGCAGATATATACAGTGCATCCGGAAAGTATTCACAGCGCTTCACTTTTTCCACATTTTGTTACGTTACAGCCTTATTTCAAATTGTATTAAATTAATCTCATTCCTCAAAATTTTACACAAAATACCCCATTATGACCATGTGAAAAAAGTTTTCTTGAGAGTTTTGAAAATTAATTAAAATTAAAAAAACAAAGAAATCATATTTACATAAGTATTCACAGCCTTTGCTTAATACTTTGTAGAAGCACCTTTGGCAGCAACTACAGCCTCAAGTCTTTTTGAATATGATGCCACAAGCTTAGCACACCTATCTTTAGGCAGTTTTGCCCATTCTTCTTTGCAGTACCTTTGAAGCTCCATCAGGTTGGATGGGAGACGTCTGTGCACAGCCATTTTCAGATCTCTCCAGAGATGTTCAATCGGATTCAAGTCTGGGCTCTGGCTGGGCCACTCCAGAATATTCACAGAGTGGTCCTGAAACCACTCCTTTGAGATCTTGGCTGTGTGCTTCGGGTCGTTGTCCTGCTGAAAAATGAACCGTCGCCCCAGCCTGAGGTCAAGAGCGCTCTGGAGCAAGTTTTCATCCAGGATGTCTCTGTACATTGCTGCATTCATCTTTCCCTCTATCCTGACTAGTCTGCCAGTCCCTACTGCTGAAAAACATCCCCATAGCATGATGCTACCACAACCATGCTTGACTGTAGGGATGGTATTGGCCTCGTGATGAGCAGTGCCTGGTTTCCTCCAAACATGATGCCTGGCATTCACACCAAATAGTTCAATCTTTGTCTCATCAGACCAGAGAATTTTGTTTCTCATGGTCTGAGAGTCCTTCAGGTGCCTTTTGGCAAATTCCAAACGGGCTGCCTTGTGTCATTTACTAAGCAGTGGCTTTTGCCTGGCCACTCTGCCATACAGACCTGATTGGTGGATTGCTGCAGAGATGGTTGTCCCTTTGCAAGGTTCTCCTCTCTCCACGGAGGAACGCTGGAGCTCTGACAGAGTAACCATCGGGTTCTTGGTCACCTCCCTGACCAAGGCACTTTCCCCCGATCGCTCAATTTAGATGGCCGGCCAGCTCTAGGAAGAGTCCTGGTGGTTCCAAACTTCTTCCATTTACGAATGATGGAGGCCACTGTGCTCATTGGGACCTTCAAAGCAGCAGAAATTTTTCTGTATCCTTCCCCAGATTTGTGCCTCGAGACAATTTTGTCTCGGAGGTCTACAGACAATTCCTTTGACTTCATGCTTCGTGTTTGCCCTCTGACATGCAGTCAACTGTGGGACCTTATATAGACAGGTGTGTGCCTTTCCAAATCATGTCCGATCAACTGGATTTACCACAGGTGGACTCCATTTAAGCTGTAGAAACATCTCAAGGATGATCAGTGGAAACAGGATACACATGAGCTCAATTTCGAGCTTCATGGCAAACGCTGTGAATACTTATGTAAATGTGATTTCTTTGTTTTTTTTATTTTAATTAATTTTCAAAACTCTTAAGAAAACTTTTTGGTCATAATGGGTCATAATGGGGTATTTTGTGTAGAATTTTGAGGAAAGAGATTAATGTAATACAATTTGAAATAAGGCTGTAACGTAAGAAAATATGAAAAAAGTGAAGTGCTGTGAATACTTTCTGAATGCACTGTATATTACATCCCATTTAGAATTCCTTGCCTCTTCCCTACAAACAGTAATCTTAAATGCTAAAGCATTTACCTTCTCTGTGGGCCATGGCAACTCCTGAAATAATATTTATATTATTTATATTTATAATATATTCAGTAATTTAGCAGATACTGTACAGTTAGTTAGGTTAAATTTAAAAACCTTGCTTCATCACTTCATAAAACACATTTATTCAAGTATTTAAGTATTTTATTTGTCATTCAAATAATATAAAGTGGTGTACATTATACAGTGGAATGAAACAATGTTCTCCGGTAACAAGGTGCTATGCACAACAGGAGCTACACAACCCGAGAATTACAATTAACAAAGTAAGACAATGCTCCATAGTCCAGTGGCAGAGTGCTTTTCACCACTCTAGTTTTTGGTTTGGACAGTGAGCACCAAGTACAATTTAAACTGTATTTTACAGTAAATGCATCACAAGCTCATATCATCTCTTTCTATTTCTTATGATCTACTTTTTTCTTTAGTCTCCAAGCAAATACCTCCTGCCTGAGGTCAGCATCATCGACTATGGCAGGAACTGTGTGGTGATCGATCTTGATGAGACCTTGGTGCACAGCTCCTTTAAGGTAAAACTCCCCTCACAATAAGCCTTTGTTATAGTGCGGAAATTAAACTAGTTTTATTGCCTTTGCAGTGGATGACTGTGTGGGTTTCATGCTTACTTGTTTCATGATAAAACTCCTAGTTGAATAAAATCCTCTACTGAGATTTTCCTTCGGAAGCCACCTGCTCATCCCACTGACGGACTTTACTACACTGTTGCATCAAGTGCTTAATATTTGCTTTTTTACACACCCTGATACACATTTTACACACCCTGATACACATTTTACACACCCTGATACACACATTGTGGTTATGGCAACACTAAGTGCCACACTGTCATTTTACAGCTTCAAGGTCCCTGGTCACATTTTTATATTTTATATATTTTATATTTTATAGTTTTCTGTTCTTTCCACTAACCTCCCACTAACCTTGTGTGTGTGTGTGTGTGTGTGTGTGTGTGTGTGTGTGTGTGTGTGTGTGTGTGTGTGTGTGTGTGTGTGTGTGTGTGTGTGTGTGTGTGTGTGTGTCCTGCACTGTAATGTGGTTCCAGGGTAAATCTCTGTGCCCATTGACTATATAGTATAAAGTATATACTTAGTACATATGAAGTACATAACACTAGTGAATCTGTTCATTGCATTTATTCTGTTTTTTTTGTGCCAAAGGTAAACTTTTTCTTTTGAATCTAGAAATTTTTTTTAAATATATGTTGTTCAGTTCTTCTTAGTGCTTAGAAAAGAGAAGGAGCACTGGCTGAAAAAAGAGGCCCAGAAAAAGGGAAAGAGAGAGGGATGCATGCCTTTGCACTCACACATACCCATCACACACACACACACACACACACACACACACACACACACACACACACACACACACACACACACTCTCTCTCTCTCTCTCTCTCTCTTTCTCTCTCTCTCTCTCTCAAATACGCCCATTCTGCAACCCACCCACACACAACATAAAAAGGGTGCTGAAGCTTGTACACAAGGGTGTGACCATCAGTGAACTGCTCTGAAATCTGAATGCTTTTTGACTTTTTAAGTTTTTTATTTTGACTAAAACATTTTGGTAATTTATAGCCTGTATGGTTACATGTGGGAATCAAAGTATATGTTAATCTGAGCCAATCACTGAGAAAAATTACATCTGGCATGGCAAATTTAAGATTTCTTTATACTAGAGTTTAAAAGACAAGAATTCCAATGTCATCATGTCCCCACCATCAAAAACACCACCAGACTGTAAAAATGCTTTAAACTCGAAGCACAGGTCTCACACTCCCCCTGCTGGACACTCTCTCATCTGTGACTGTAGTTGCTCTCTCCACTCTGTAATACTGTACCAGACAAACGTTTGGACGCACCACCTTCTTACTACATTGTCTGTTTTCTCCACTTACAATATAGATAGACTTTGCACTTTTACAATTATAGACTGTATTACATCTGTTTTCTTTTTTGTTAGTCCCTTGTTGGTTCTCTGTTCTCTATTGGTCAGGACCATCAGAGAATAGGTATCATTTGGTAGGTGGATTGTTTATTGTCAGGTCTGCAGTGACACTGATGTGGTGAGGGGGTTTTGGTGCAGCAGTGCTGCTGGAGTTTCAATTAAGCATCTTAGTTACACTGCTGGGATAGGAATAATTCAAAGTGATGACTAATGGTGACTAACACTGTACACAGTACGTTCTGTAGCCCAGAAACAGATGGACTACAGTTTTTAACTGTAGGTTTATCACTTAAACCTTTCCCAGCACTTGTGAGGTAAAATACGTGATAACACCGTAGACAGACTAAATTTGTTTATTTACAGACACACAGATAAACTCATTCACTCTCATATAGTTGTGCTTCATTAATTCTCAATGTGAGGCAGGAAAAGATTTGATGTAAAGAATGTGATCTTAATTAAAAAAAACAGACCAAACTTTCAAAAGGTATCAACACCATGTATCAAAGTTCATATCTCAGTTCACAAACTGATTCTGTGTCTATCATACTGCTCTTAATTCTCATTAAGGTAAATATGCTAAATGAATCTTTTGTTTTCACACTGCAAAAAATCAAACTGCAGCTCAATGTTAGTGTGCCATGCTGCACTTTTCCATGGGTCTTATTAATTTGTCTTTGCATTTTGTTTCTGTAGCCCATCGGCAATGCAGATTTTATTGTCCCTGTAGAAATCGATGGAACAGTCCACCAGGTACACATTCTGGCACACAAGAACACTTTCATCACAAATTTTACATTCAATGAAATTAGTTTCACAAGTCATAAAATACAAATGAATAGAAATATAATGTATAGAAGTGGCAAAATTCAAAAACTTAGTAAAAATGTATTATCTACAAATTGTGGTCATCATTGCTAAGCGTGATTGTTGTTACTGTCTCCCACTTATAGTAGTCCCACTTATTTATAGCATATAGGCTGTATTAGTTTTATTTTGTTTTAAAAGATACTGAAAAGTTCTTTTACTAATGTGTTCATTGATTAAGTCAATGCAAAAAATACAGTTACAGAAAAGAGTTCAGAGATCGTCCTCAAAGATAGAGGGTCTCATGTCTGTTACCTGGTTCAAGTAATCCAGGATAGGCTCAGTGTTTTTAAATCAGCCTGTTCTTGATTACTTGCACTGGGTTGCAGTGACTGAACATCATGTGAAGAAAAACAAGAAATCAAGAGGAAAATAGCTTCCATTAATATTAACAGGTAAAGTGGCACATCTCTACACAAATACCTGATTTTTTAATGTTTTGTGTTTTTTCTCGCAGGTCTACGTGCTGAAAAGACCTCATGTTGATGAATTTCTTCAAAAAATGGGGGAACTGTTTGAATGTGTTCTCTTTACAGCCAGCTTAGCTAAGGTTTGAAAAAAAAAAAGCTCACATACAATGTTGTAATACTTTTGTGGTATTGGATATAGTTTGTTGACACGTATTAATTACTTATGTGTTTATTCTTTGTGTGTTTTCAGTACGCCGACCCTGTGGCAGACCTGTTGGATCAGTGGGGTGTATTTCGTGCAAGGCTTTTCAGGGAATCCTGCGTTTTCCACCGTGGAAACTATGTCAAAGACCTCAGCCGGCTAGGTCGACAACTCAGCAAAGTCATCATAGTGGACAACTCACCCGCATCATATATCTTCCACCCAGAGAATGCAGTATGTCTCACTCTGATCTGTGTCTTAAACCAAGTTTTGTTTGTCTTGAATATGTGGAAACGTATCCGACTTATTAAGACTGTAGGTTTAGAACATTCATTTTATTATATTAGTAAAGCATACATATTAGCATAAATTTTAGTGTAGTAAATAAACTACATTTCCTCTAACATCAGTAAAATACTATTTACGTAAATGTTGGAGAACTTAAAACCTATATTCATTTGTTTAAGAACTTTGTTAATACGTTTTTGCACTCAGGAACAGTACGTCGTTAATTAAAATGTATTAAGTCATGATACCTTACGTAATATAAATGTACAGGTCATCTATGGTATCTGGTTCAGATCATGCTGCATTAAATGATTAAATACTGCTTCTAAACCGTCTGTATTAATTTTGTATCAACTCTGTTATAGTCGTGAAATTTAGAGTAGATCTGTCTGACACTCCCTCATGTTTCTGTTATCACATAATCAGGGAGCATCATGTTCTGTTGTCTTAGACTAAGACATGTACTGCCTTGTTCTTTGCTGCTTTAGAGTGAGTGCACATGAAGCTCAGGCCATATCTAATACTATGTATTAGATAGGATTTAGCTACAACAGAGTAGCAGTTTGCAAAATACTTTCATTAAAAGCATATTGCAAATTCTCTTATCCCAAAATAAAGTAAGTATTTTGCATTTATTTGACTTTATTTAATCCTAATAGTTTATACCCAAACATCTCAATTGATAGAAACTAGGTTAATAACTGTATAAACTCTGTTACTGGTAAATCTGCGTTACCAAAAATATACAGATCTCCACTGGTCCCACCTGTTGAGTGCTTGTGCAAGAACCTTACCCGTGGTTACTCTGATTGCATAATATTTTATACTTTATTCACCCTGGTACTTATTTATTAACATTTGTCGATATTCTGCAAAAAAATCCACACAAAAGTGCAAATGTACATTTAATATACAACAAAATAGCAGCAGGAGGTAGAGTAGAAAATTTTGTAATGCAATAAATCTATCTCTTACAAGGCTTACTGAAAATGTGCAGCTTCAGTCACTGGCACTGTAAAGATAACATCAGCAAGAGAATTTTTGTTTGTATGCATATGCTGTTGACATTGTTGTGACACAACATGTCCATTTATGAATTCAAACACGTTTATTTCCATTTATAGTCTTTCTCACATGTTTGCTTATAATCCCACATATTTCCATATATGGATTCAATGGCACATCATCTTTACCATATATGGACTCAAAGTTACTGCATTTTGCAAATCAATTTTTGTAAAGGTTCTGACTTGCTTTATATTAAAACAAAACTAAGCTTTATGAGATACTCTCCTCTTTAAACTCTACTCAAATTGACAAAATGCACAAATCATTATATTCCACTTGATGTACTAGGGGCGTGGGAGCAGATATATCCAGGACAGAGTGCCAATGTATCGCTGGGCACACACACACACACACACACACACACACACACACACTATATGGGGGCAATTAAGAGAAGCCAATTTACCTTTACTCTATGTTTTTGGACTGTTGGAGAAAACCGGAGAACCCAGTGGAAAGCCACGCTGACACGGAGAGAACATGAAAATCTCCACACTCTCATTTACAGCATTTGTTGTATTGTTATATAGTGTCTTTAATAGCTGCATATCTGAATGTTATATGCAAAATGTCTGATACATGTGCTTGTGCCAGCTTTGTATCTATTTATGCCTTAGTTTTTTGTTTAATTTATTTTTATTTATTTTACACTTTGTATTTGAGCTCTTATTTGTGCTTTTGGCTGTTTGCAGGTTCCCGTGCAGTCATGGTTCGATGACATGACGGACACAGAACTGTTGGACCTGCTGCCTTTGTTCGAAGGTTTGAGCAGGGAGGAGGATATTTACAGCATCTTACAAAGTCTGAGGGCCAGGTAGCATGACATGCTGAACTACAAAGGACCCAGAATGATTTAAAAAAGGTATAATAATGATACACTCACCAGGCCGTGTTCTGGCCTGCAGAAGGTGCTGTAGTCCTTCAGAGGAGGACCGAAAGAATCCCCAAAATGGACAGCTGATTCTAAAGGTGTCATGACTATCTGCCAACTGACATGAATAAGACATAGGAAAACTGTTAGACACGAAAGAAGCGTACTACGAATGGCATAAACAAGATAAAGCTTTTTGGTTCATCCTATGCAGGCTGTCACCAACTGTGATTTATTCCCAAGTGCCTTCTGTTCTGTTTTCACAGACTTCTGAGTTTTTTTATGCTGCATATTTCCAAGGAACACTATAAACACTACCTTTAAAACAATGTTGTTAACCTGGGTTAATGAGTGAGTCTTGAACTGAGTGTTCCATTGTAAGTGTATTCCATAATTAAAGAATGGAAATTAAAGATTACACAATAACTTATTGATGTGGGTCTTTAAAACAATAATATGTAAGCACTTTATTAATAAAAAAAAAACATCAAATTACATCTGAAAACTGTTAATCAAACTGCAATACAGTATGATTCAACATGAGTATATAGTTAAATAAAAATCCCAGTTAGTATCAGCAGTGGCATGTTTTGTATGTGAAACCCTCATAATAAACCTCATACTAAAACAACAACAAGATTTTAGAATCAATAACACAACCAGTTTACAGTACACAAACATAGTCATGTTTTAATTCTATTGGTCAGATTTTACACACACACACACACACACACACACACACACACTATATATATATATATATATATATATATATATATATAATATATATATATATATATATATGTAAAATTATGTATATATATGTAAATATATATATATATATATATATATATATATATATATATATATAAAATTTACTTTAAACCTGAAAAAAAGACATGCATAAGTAAGGGCGAAACTGTGTGTGTATGTGTGTGTCCACATCGTTGCCTGTATGCCATTTATAATTAATGGTATTGGATCACACCCCCTCTGTGAAAGGTATTGACCTGTACTGTACATGTGAGTGTGTTATTTGCTTAAGGTGTCAGCCATATGAAGTCATATTGGATGCTGCTATTGCCAGGTTCAGTACAGAAACACTCATCTTACAGTCTCTCTGTGATCGTAAAGCAAATGAATGTAAAAATCCTAAATCAATTATCGTGAGAGGTTTATGTAACGACATAAAGAACTACAAGGGATTCAACTATTAGTTATTAAACGTGTTTATTGTGAAACATTTTTTCCCAAATGTTTGAGTTTTCAGCTCATAAAGGGTCAAATAACTAAATATCCAAAATGCACTCAACATTTTTCAATTTGCCTCTCCGCTTTTATTCAAAAACATGCCAATATTTTTTGGAATGTCATCAAAACAAATTATTATATCCAATGACATGGATCCAGCTTTTTCCACATACTGTCTGAATAGTCAAAGGAGATTTATTAAGTTTGCTATTTACTTAATTCACCAGTAAGCTGTTTTGGTAAATAGATACCTGGTAACCATTATTTACTCCATAAGTATTAGTATTAAATGTACATTATATGTACATATTATTTTTCCTTCTGTTAGTCTGCACTAGTATGTAATGCAGCTACTAAAACCATATGGCAAAAAGTTGTATATTTGGTGCACTAATTATACGGTTACCTGATTTTTCATATTACTTTAACATCTACAACTTGATGATTCGAGCAGCACAAATAGGTCTAATCAAAAATACATTTATATGATTGACTTACTTATTTTTGAACCACATTTTCAAAAATAGGGCAGAAACTGGATTTCTCAGATTAAAATCTAGATTAACATATGAAGTCAGTTTCATCATATTGGACCTAAAAGTGTTTAAAGTTTAATTCTCAAACAATTGATTTCATTTCTGTTTAGTAACTGAAGTCTGCTTTCAGTTTAAATGGGTTAAAACAGTTGTACTAGAATGTTTGTGTTCACTACAAATGCAGCGAATAGTAATTAGGTCAGGAATTGTTTAAGTATGTTTGTATTGTTGCTGTGTGGAGTTGTTTCATTTCCTTTTTCGTTCACTAATCTTTCAAGTGTTTTCGTTGCACCACAAGGATCCAAAGCATCTTTCACCACCTGTTTCAATTCTTACATCATTTTGTCTCACCACAGGCACTGCAGCATGTAATTCCATGAAAACCATGTTGCAATGATATTATCAAATTAATCCTTCACACTACTAGAATGGTTTTTAATCTTTTTGGGGGCATATGGTAAGTGTTCTATTTATGGATCTGCTTTAGAAAATAATTTCTTGTACCATTTGTTCTCATTAGCATTTATCTTTAATTAGAATGTTTTTTTCTTTACTTTTGTAAGATCAATGCCTGTGGTCTTACAATACTAATAAATCTTTTTAATAAAATGTTTACTATAAATTTATCAATCTACTGAAAAACCCTGTTCAGTTGGCATCTCTGGAGCCTTTCAATCTCATGGTCCCCCTCAGAGATAAAACCTTGCTGTATGATGCAATAGTTTGCTCATAAAACAGCTGAAAATTTCAACAACCACAGAGGATTTTAGTTTTACATCTGGTTTAAATCACATAGTATTTTAACTATTTATGTTAAACAATTAATTGATGTTATCATTTGATATAAGTTAACTATATTTCTGTCTTTCTTTTACATTTTACTTTCCACAAACCAGCATTATGTACATACTGTTTAATGTTGATTTAAACTGGGTGGTGCTGAATTAGCTATTCAAAACATTACGAATGCTGGACTTGTTGATTAGTGAACATCAGTTTCTGTTATGTGGCCAACAGCAACACAACAGAAATGGGTTTTAAACACAGTGGTTACTACTGGTTACTACCAATACAAACTGCTATGCACCTTCATTTCCACTTTGCTATAAAATTGCTATACTTAATAAAGCTGATTACCTGATTTAACTTTAAAATCAATGCTTTTGATCCTAACTGTTGTATTATTTATTCATGCAGCAGTTGCAGCAAATATATTTTACCAATTTAAATGTTAATTGTTAACACGTTACACAATTGTGTTTTTTCAGTTGTCAGTAGAAATTTGATTATTATTATTATTTTTTTTTTAGATCTCTCTGATTAATGTATCGGATAAAAGAATCAGATAAATGTAGTAGCTCTGTAGAGCTAGTGATGGTACTGTTGTAGTACTGTAGTGCTATTAGTACTCTGTAGTGCTGACATTCAAAATCAAATATGACTTAATCTCAATATCCGAAACAAAAGTTAACAAGAGTTAAATGACATTCAACAAGCCATATGATGATAAAATAAAGAATTATCCACAAATACTGAAAGTTATGGGGATGCAAAGCTGTAAATTATGAAAAAGGTAGCTTCTTGGAGGAACCATAAGTTGGATAAACAAAAAAGATATTTCTGACATCAAAGTGACATAGTGACTATTAGTCTGGATCAGTTGATACTTGCAAGGTGTATTAAATCCAAAAATGTGGCAATTAATCAAAATGTGCCATCTATAAGGAATCATTCTGGACAATTTGTAAAATAACCAATAACCAATGTAAACTATATGTATTCCTTTTTTAAACTGAAACAGCACAACAGCAAAGCTTAAATAGTAAAGCCCATATAAAGACATCAATGTGCAGTGTGTGTGTGTGTGTGTGTGTGTGTGTGTGTGTGTGTGTGTGTGTGTGTGTGTGTGTGTGTGTGTGTGTGTGTGTGTGTGTGTGTGTGGGAGGGGATGCTCACCTGGATGGAAAGATGGTTATAAACACACCCAGGTTTACACAGAGTCTAGAGGGACGGGATTCGGCTATTGTGAGGATTTCACTCTACAAACTAATCTTTACACAAGTGCAGATATAGAGAATTCAGCTCACTACGTATTATAAGGTAAGAAAATTCTTGAAATATACCTTTAATTATTCCTTAAAAAAATGTATAAAAAATGCTTTTTGTAATCGTTGGCACATACGTTATTATCATCATAGCACTGTAATCTGTATGTTTGTTGAAGTTTTAAATAGAATTTGAGTTGAAATGCTTCTGTCAAACATTTGAATATAAATATGGCATGCTTTACCTATGCCCAAATATTACCACAGGTTTTTAGTGTATTTGGTTACAGACTCGGCTACGTCTATTTTGTCATTTCATGCTACATATTCACTGATTATCCTCAGGGAGTTTTTTCCTAACTGTATGGCAGTGTAATTCATTAATCCTTGTGTAAATACCTCTTAATGCCATTGTTAGTGCATTGAGTCAATATGCAGTGCTGACTAATTGAATGACAAACCAGTCTATCTGGATTTGGTGGACAAAGAACATCGGAAAATGCTTTCTATACAAACTGGCCTGTTTGTTGGCACAAAGCAAAACAAAACTTTGTATATAGAAAAACATCACACGTCCCTGCATGGCAAAAAAGGTGGAAAATTAATAATGCAATTTTATTTACCTGCTAGAAATATAAATTTTTAATTAAATTGATATTAATGTTTAAATTAATGTTTAGAGCTTACTGAATAACATACTTTTTCTATGTTGCCCATGGTGTTGGTAAAACTCAGTGGAAGGTATTAGTAGCTGTGTTTACTTTGTATTAGTAAACCATTAAGCTTTCCTTTAAGTTTGGGTGGTGTATCCTGCTTCCTGTCGTAAGTTCAGGTGCAGCAACATGCACTGAAATGTGAACAAACCTTTAGAGCCTTGATCAGACACTGACATACTTCTTTTAATTTACCATAAAGATGCATGTTGTGGTTCCACAGTCAGTATGTTTATACTTAAACTTAATTTAACTTTATTAGGTACACGCCCCTGTTGCTCCACTCCATTAAGTTTTTGTTCATTTCTACTCATAATGTTGTGTCATTGTGAATGTAATATTATGGAAATAATGTCTTTTGCTGAGGAAATTTTTTAGATTGTTATTGATATTTTTTAATTCAGTTCTACTTTTGTTTTGGTTCTTTGTGTTCATGTTCAGTAGTTTCAGCTCACATTTTCTTTCTCACATGATTACGTAGATATATATATATATATATATATATATATATATATATATATATATATATATATATATATATAAATAAATAATATAAAATAATTTATGCTAATTTATTTTAGTGACATATTTTTACAAAATTAAAATAAATCTTCTTCTTTTAGCCTTTTGTGTTGATTTTATTTCATGACAAGCTAAATTTATTTTTATTATTATTCCCAATATTAATGTAATCTTTGTTTGCGGGATACTTAGGATACTACAGAATGACTGCCAAAGTCCAGGACACATTTAAGGACATCAAATATAAGCCTGGCCTGCAGATATGGACCATTAATGTAAGCAGTGATCTTTCATATGCTTTTTATACTATGACTATTAGTTTAAAGTCTGTTTATACTTATGTGATAGAATAGTGAAGTAACTTTTTGGCTAACCCTGATGTTCCTTGATCTCCTCGCATGATCCTAACCATTTACAGAACAGAATTCAGGACAGTTTTAAAGAGTCCTCACTGTCTCTCAAGAACCTGTTTAAATTCTCTTTGCCCTTCTCAATACCAGAGAGTGTTGGCTTGTAGCTAATACTTCATTATTTTTGTATTGCTTATGTAATCATGTCTGTACTTTGCCTAAGAACATGAAAATGGTTCCTGTGCCAGAACAAGCTTTCGGGAATTTCTTCGAAGGTGACTGTTACATCGTCTTCCATGTAAGTACTCTAAGACGTCTTCACAGCAGCTGTTTCTGGGGCAGAATTTGCCTAAAGCATTGGGACACTGGAAGCTGTGCAATGCAAAGTCAAAACTTAGAACTGTCAAAACAAATCAGCTCTGCTGGGAAACCTCTTCATGTACAATTTGAAATAAAATGATCTTAGTGTTCTTTCTCTTCTTTTTCTTATGTGTGTTTGTGTGACAGGGAGGCAGTGAAGCTTCTCGCTCTATTGACCTTCATTATTGGATAGGGAACAGCGCCTCCCAGGATGAACAAGGTGCCGCTGCTATTTACGTGAGCCAGCTGGATGAGTGTTTGGGCGGTGGTCCAGTGCAGTACAGGGAGGTTCAGGGTAGTGAGTCAGCTAAGTTCAAAAGTTACTTCAAAAATGGAATAATGTAAGTGAAACTTTGTCAGATGTAAAATTAGTTTCATAATAGATGATTCTATAAGACAATCAGTGTTTCAGCTTATTGTTTCTGCTTTTTTGTTCACACACAGATACAAGAAAGGAGGTGTGAGCTCAGGGTTCAAACACATTGAGTCAAATGTGTATGACATTATTCGACTCCTGCACGTCAAGGGGCGCAAAAATGTGTCAGCTGCTGAGGTTAATAATGCAACTCTCAAATTATTCCAATGAATTTTGTAGTTTGAATAAACTCGGCCAGGAGAGTAAAGCAGTGGTTATTGCGCTTTCATTATAGAAAGAACGTGTGATGTGATGGCTAAAGGATTTACAAATATAAAAAAGACTTCATAATTAATTTACTTGTGTCTGTTGAAGCAATATCTGGAAAGAATATATATGATAAACCTTGTTATGTTAACCTTAAATGTTCAATGTTCATTTTATGAATAAAATTTAAGATTACTAAATAATAACAAAATGATTTAAAAAGCAAAACAAGCCTGAAGTCATTTTGAACACCCATCATATATATATATATATATATATATATATATATATATATATATATATATATATATATATATATATATATATATATATATATAATTATTTAATCATTGTAAACAGATTATGTAAGTGAATTGACCTGCTTCCATTTCTTCTCCTCAGTAGTTTACTGCAGCATTGAGCAGGGATATGTAAAAATACAGACTGAAAAACTCTTTTGTCCCTAATGCCATCAGACTGTACAACTCCTCTCTGGGGGGGGAGGAGGGGTAACAGGGAGACAGGAGAGGATGTAAGGATGTAACTGATCAATACCATGATGACTCTTTTTGTGCAATATAAATATAGGCTATATATATATATTTCCCCTTCTTTTTTACTTAATTTCTTTCTTGTCTTTCTTATCTATGTGTGCACTGTAATAATGATGCTACTGGAGACTTAATTTCTAATGAAGGAATTACCCAAAGGGATCAATAAAGTTTTATCTTATCTTAAAAAGTGGTACAGGTCTTGGTATGTAATAGCAATTTTTCAGGCTCAGCTTAATTTAGTGTGACTCATTTTAGGTGGAGTTGTCCTGGAAGAGTTTTAACAGCGGAGATGTCTTTCTGTTGGACATGGGTAAAAATATTGTGCAGTGGAATGGCCCTCAGAGCAACAGACAAGAGCGATTAAAGGTAAAATAAAATACACTAAATACGTTGACTGTAATTACCTTTGTTTAACTGGTTTCATATTTTTTATATAAACTGTACTTTATACATTTATTTTTTTCTATCCCATGTAGGGATGTTTGTTGGCTCAGGATATAAGGGATAGAGAGAGAGGAGGTCGAGCACACATAGGAATAGTAGAGGGGGAAAAAGAGGAAGCCACCCCTGAATTAATGAAGGTCATGATGACTGTTTTGGGACAGAGGACTGGGTCGGTAAAAGACGCTGTCTCTGATGATAGGGCAGACCAAACCCAAATGGATAATGTTAAACTGTACCAGTAAGTTGGCTTTGCTTGCTTTTGCTTTTACACACAATCACACACACACATACATATATTTTGGACACGGGGAGAACATGGATACTCCACACAGATTGGGATTCGAATCCCCAGCACTGAAAGGCAAACATGCTAAACTAGTAATTAGTAATTTTATATAACTTTATATAGGCATCTAAATTCTGCAGCTACTATTTTTGCTATAATTGCTCAAATTTAATGGTTTTATTACATTCACTTTTTCAGAGTATCTGATTCTAGTGGTAAACTCGTTGTACAAGAAGTTGCAACCCGACCACTTACCCAAAACCTTCTAAGTTCTGAGGTGTGCAAATGTTTTATTTGATCTTTTTTTAGTTTTTGTTTAGAGTGTAGCTTACACTAATACATCATTTCTCTTATAGGAATGCTACATTGTGGATGTAGGCGGTACATCTCTGGCAGTGTGGAAAGGAAAGAAAGCTAATACAGAGGAGAGGCGATCAGCTATGGAACGTGCTGTGGTAGGTGTTGTTTATGGTTGGAAAGTTGCAAATGTCACATTTATACATTCATTCACTAACCTCTTTTAGTTTCCTCACAAATAAATGCACGTTTTAGTTTCTGACTGTAGTCCATCTGTTTCATTGCATACTTTATTAGCCCTCTATAATTAATTTCATTTTATAGGTCATGACCCACTAGACTATAATGGAACAAGTATTATTTGAACCTCACTATACCTTTTACTGCCTTTTAGGGTTTCATAAAAGCTAAAAACTATCCTCCCTCTACTCATGTGGAAGTAATGAGTGAGGGTGGTGAATCTGCCATGTTTAAGCAACTCTTCAAGTCCTGGAAAGAGCAAGGCCAAACACAGGGCCTTGGAACCACTTACTCCAGGGGCAGGATAGGTAACTACTTCATCATTAATTATATAGTGGCTATTACAGACATTGAGTGAGTTTTGTGCCACTGTATTTTGTTTTATCGTTATTTATTTGTAGCCAAAGTGGACCAAGTGAAGTTTGATGTCATGGAACTGCACGCTGAGCCAAAACTTGCTGCACAGGAACGTATGGTGGATGATGGCTCTGGGGAAGTAAAAGTAAAAGTCAAATAGTTGCTACTATACAACTGAAGAATTTAATAACTTTTTTAAAAAAAAAACCCAAATGTTTCTCTTAATTTGTCACTCATTATGCAAATATGCAGAATTTAAAAAACTTCCTTCGTGATACAAAAGTCTCCAAAGTTTATACATGTGCAGTTTTGCAATCCTGTCATTTATTCATTCATTATCTTCCACTTAATCCTATTTTGGGTTGGGGGTGGGGGGTGGGGTGGGGTATTTGGGGGGGGGTCGCCATGCCTATCCAGGGGAGAATGTTTCGGGTGCTGGGCAGATACACCCAGGACAGGACGCCAATCTATTACTGGGCACACTCACTCACACTATATGGGGCAATTTAGAGCAGTCAATTTCATGTTTTTGGACTGTGGGAGTAAACCGGAGAACGTGGAGGAAACCCATGCAGACATGGGGAGAACATAAAAAACTCCACCCAGATTGGGATTCGAACCTGAACTCCCAGTGCTGAGAGGCTAACCCACTAACCCACTGTGCCACCTCACAATCCTGTCATCCCAATTAATTAATTATTATATATTATATAATATATTAATTTGTTAATATTTGGATTTTAATGTTTAGTAAAACCTCACTAATAGTCAAACTTTTGGTCGAGTAAACAGTAAAAAGCTTTTATTATTGTACTCTTTAATTTCATCAGGTCTGGAGAATTGAGCATCTGGAACTTCAGGAGATACCAACCAACATGCATGGGCAATTTTATGGAGGAGACTGTTATCTAGTGCTGTATACTTACAACAGAGTCAACAAACCCTCTTACATCCTTTATATGTGGCTGGTGAGGTCATTAGACAACTAAAATAAATGTTTATAATCATTATTATTATTATTATTACTATTACTATTATTATTATTGATCTAATACAATTGAGACTATGAAAATCTTTGTTGTCCAGGGTCGTCATGCCACACAGGATGAGATAACAGCATGTGCATACCAGGCAGTGAACTTGGACAACCGATATAACGGAGCACCCGTTCAGGTCAGGGTGACCATGGGAAAAGAACCACGCCATTTCTTAGCTATCTTCAAAGGCAGGCTCATCATCTATGAGGTGAATTGTATATTACGATATATTATGATAAGTGTAACCAGTTAGTAACTGGCCAGTAACTTTGATATAATGCTGCATTAAAGCAGTCACTACTTTTCTATGCTATAGGTTTTTATAACTATGTATTTGATGTTTATGTCCCAGGGTGGCACAGGTAAACCTGGAGTGGTGAATCCAAATACTGGTCCCAGGCTTTTCCAGGTCAGAGGATCAGGTGAAATGAACACAAAAGCTACGGAAGTGCCAGCCAAAGCCTCATCTCTTAACAGCAATGATGTTTTTATCCTTAAAACAAACGATGTGCTCTACATGTGGTATGGCAAGGCAAGTGTTCCCAAGTCAGCTGCTGGCCTTTATATCGGTAAAACTAGACCTATTCAGCACACAAAATGTTATTAAAACTGCATGTAAAAATATATTCCAGACACTATATGTTTTAAGCTTTGTGGTGACAGTTTATTGAGAATCCTTTTCTGATGCAGTATGTGTGTCTGTGCACAAAGCTGTAATCATTAAGATGTGATTTAATGTAATAGATATCAAGGACTATCAAGTTTTATCCATCTATTGTCTTCAGCTCAGTTCTTTATAAGTGTCCCATGGGGAGGGGGAGATTCAGGGGACAATGTTTCGGGCACTGGGCAAATACACCCGGGACAGTTTGACACACACACACACACACACACACACACACACATATATATATATATATAATATATATATAGTGATAGCAGCCAATTACATTCACTTCATGGTGGGAGAAAAGGGAGAGCCCGGAGAAAACATATGCGGACATTTGTGACCTGGGCCTAAACTCACAAACACTCTTTTGAATGATGCAACTATTTTTAGTAATAAATACATTTATTGTGTATTAATAAATGCTGTGTGATGTTTATATGAAGGGCTGCAGTGGTGATGAGCGTGAAATGGCAAAGACTGTAGCTGAAGTGCTGTCACAACAGGATAAGCAGACAGTTATGGAGGGACAGGAGCCGGCTCAGTTCTGGGTAGCTTTGGGTGGAAAGTCACTGTATTCCAATGACAGGAGGTACAATAAAGACTTCATCATTTCATCACATTCATTATGCTCTAAATGGTTTTAATTTCAACACATCCTTTATATTTACGTCCATCAGGTTTGAAAAAGAGACACCTTTACACAAACCCCGTCTCTTTGAATGTTCTAATCAGACTGGCCGCTTTTGCATGACTGAAGTGGCCCTGTTTACCCAGGATGACTTGGATGAGGATGATGTCATGCTTCTGGACACCTGGGAGGAGGTCAGTTTAAGTGTAATAATTTAAAAGTTTTGCATATTTAAATACATATTTGTATTATTTTTAATCACTATTGTGATTGTTTAAATGTTGTTTTATATTTATTTTGTTTTCTGAAAATGTAAATCATTTATTTATGATCATAAAATATCTTGTATTATTTTATTTAATTTCATTTTACATGTATGAATTTACAGCTGTATTTTAACCAAAATTAGCTTCTATTATTAATTATTAATGTTAAAGTTTTTTTTTCATTTTTAAGAAGTGAACACCAGACACTTTCCCCATGCTCATCTAGAGGAGAACATTTTGGGCCCTGGGCAGATACACCCAGGACAGGGCACCAATCTATTGCTGGGCACTATTTACTAACTTTTGTGTTATTAAATTATTAAAAGTACATTTGAATTATTATTGATACATGTGGGAATCTGTCATATTAATGGCTGACTTGTTATTGTTCTTTTAAGATTTTCTTGTGGATTGGCAATTCTGCTAATGAGTATGAGATTCAGGAGTCTAACAACTCCGCCATTGAATATCTGAAGAGTCATCCAGCTGGTCGTGACCCCCAGACACCAATTATCACTGTAAAGCAAGGCTATGAGCCTCCTAACTTCACTGGATGGTTTAATGCCTGGGACAATCACAAATGGAGTGTAAGTGGGTTAAACATGAATAAACTCTCAGAAGACAACCGCCTCTTTAAAAAATTTATGAAATTGAAATTTTTTGTTACATAATGATGGGTTTGATAAATAAAGAATATGTTTTATAGGGTGGCTTATCATATGAAGAAATGAAGAGTAAACTGGCTGAATCAGGATCAGTTTCACAAATTACTGTGGTATTGAGTAAAGAGAAACTAATTAATAGGGGCCCAAATGAACTGCCCCCGGGAGTGGACCCTGACAAACGAGAGGTAGGTCAAAAACTTAATGAACCCCATAAACACATCTGAATCAGACTTTTGATATTATTTTGTTAATGTTTTCTTGAGGCATGTTTTATATATATATATATATATATATATATATATATATATATATATATATATATATATGCGGCACGTGGCTTAGTGGTTAGCATGTTTGCCTCTCAGTTTCCATGTTCTCCCCATGTCTGCGTGGATTTCCTCCGGATTCTCCGGTTTCCAGCTATAGCTATAATAAAGTACCCCATATTAACATTTATTATGGTAACACACAAACTAGATATTTAACAATAAAAAATGGGACAGTATTAGGTGAGGTAAAGGAACCACCCCTGTAACCTGAAGTCCCCTGGTTTGAATCCCGGTCCCACCAAATACCGTGGCTGAAGTGCCTTTGGGCAAGGCACCTAACCCTAAGTTCTCCCTGGGTGCCGTATTCAGGGCTGCCCACTGCTCTGGGCACGTGTGCTCACTTCACTCAGTATGTGGATGTGTATATGAAACACACAAATAAACATAAACTGAGTGAAGTGAGCACGTTTGCTCAGAGCATGAGGTGATGGGTGAAATGTGGAGGACAAATTCCTCTGTGTAGGGAAAGCAGGTCACTTCATTACTTTGTCACATGTTAAAATAATGCATATTTACTTGCCTATACATTAAATGGTCTGATGCAAAAATGTATTTAAAGAAAAGCTAAATATCTTCTTCTTCTTCTTCTTCTTATTATTATTATTATATTATTATGTTATGTTCATATATGAAAACTTGTGGCCTTAATACTTTTGGAGGGGAATAAATATGGGTATTTGTAGAGACACATTGGTTCAGATGCTGCTAAACATATTTCTTCATGTAATATAATATATCATATATCATATATTTTTGTTAATCATTCTTTGCTTTTAATCTTGAGATATTTAAATTTAACTTATGCTTATTTGCACCTTTCCATTAAGTTAAAATATTATCAACTCAAAGGGAATTATCATAACAGATTCAGCTGAGTTGAGCAGAATACATTTGGTGCTAAACCCTTTAAAGTTTTTTTTAATCATCTTAGAATTGAAAAGTATTGCTGTAGTGAACAGGCATCTGTCACTTTCCAAATACATACAGGCTGTACCTAAAACGTTTTATTATTTCACTGAATGCACAGATTTTAACTCTTCTTATTGTTTTTTTCTTTTGCCCATTTATCCTTTTTTCAGGACTCACTGAGCGATGCTGAATTTGAAAACCTCCTTGGCTGCTCCCGAAAAGATTTTCAGCGCCTGCCAAAGTGGCGCCAAAGTGACCTAAAAAAAAAAGCTGGGCTTTTATAATAAATTAACATTGTTTTTACATCAAACTTTACTAGCTAAAAACTCTATTTTCTCTAAATTTACAAAACAACAACAACAATCAAATCAATACAAAGAGGTACTTTTTAATAAAACCCAGCAGAAGGCAGATACATGTAAATCTAGCAATAAATGACTTGGTTACATTACAAAAAGTTTCATGCTACTTATAGTATTAACGTAAATACCAATGTTGTGACCATCAAAGAGGAAGATGACAGACCCAGGTTAATTTTAATAAATAACATTTTCGTATGTTCCAGTAACTCTTCACTGACAGCATGGGTAATGTATAAAACCAAATATGACCTGACATATTTTAATAAACTTGACCACTGTTCTTTTTTCATAGTTTGAATAATAGGCTGTTGCAACAATTTCATTTTTTTGTTAATGTTATTAAGATTTTATCTTTGATATCTTATGATTGATTTCCAAGGCCTCATTAGCATCCAGTGACAACTTTTAATTACTTAACGAGGCATCAGTTTCACATGTATTTATAGCAAACATAAGTGTAAATCCATATGATACACAAATCGATTTTAAGGATTTAATTGAAATAAATAATTTGTTTTTACTTTACTTACAAGAGGTAACAGAAAGACACATGATGTTTATGATCCAATAAGAACAAAGCTTAATAAAAGCCTTAGATTTAAAGAATAAATATCTAAAAAGGCTTGATAATCTCATTTAATGGTGATGTAAAGATGTATTATTACTCTTGTTCTTGTTCATGACTATTCACAAACGTTGTACTAGTACTTTAGGAAAAATAAATAAATTCATAGAGGATATCTTAAAATGTGTGTGCCTGAAAAAAATGTTAATATGGGGTGTCCATGATATTGCAGATTTTAATATGACAAAAGAGTTGTTTTTTAACCCCTTTTTCCTTTTATTTATTAATTTATTTACATATCTAAAACATATTTAAATGTCCTGTAAATTTTCGAGCAGCATATAGACAAAAAGATTTTGTATACATGTGTATCAAATTAAACACCTAGCCTTGCAATGTATGCTTTCAACTTTGTGGGAAACAGAACAGTTTGGGACAGGTTTCTATGTGATTTTGCCTCGGTGCACAAAGCGAAACCCAGGAGTGGCACTTAGCCCAGACCCTAGGCACTTAGCCCAGACCCTAGGCGCTTAGCCCAGACCCTAGGCACTTAGCCCAGACCCTAGACACTTAGCCCAGAACCTAGACACTTAGCCCAGACCCTACACGCTTAGCCCAGACCCTACACGCTTAGCCCAGACCCTACACACTTAGCCCAGACCCTACACGCTTAGCCCAGACCCTAGACGGTTAGCCCAGAACCTAGACGCTTAGCCCAGACCCTACGCGCTTAGCCCAGACCCTAGGCGCTTAGCCCAGACCCTAGGCGCTTAGCCCAGACCCTAGGCGCTTAGCCCAGACCCTAGGCGCTTATCCCAGACCCTACACGCTTAGCCCAGACCCTACACGCTTAAGTTGAGGAGCCTTGTGGGAGAACGCTCTTCCACCAGCAGTAACTTTATTTATTCTAGTAGCTAAGAGTAAACCAGCACCTTGAGATCGGAGTTCACGTGTTGGCTTGTATGATTGAATCAGCTCACTCAGATACTGTGGAGCCTGATTATGTAAAATTTTATATGTTATTAATAAGATTTTGTACTCGATACGAAACTTAACTGGTAGCCAGTGCAAGTTTGATAACACAGGACTGATATGATCAAACTTTCTGGTTTTAGTTAAAACTCTAGCTGTAGCATTTTGCACAAGTTGTAATTTATATAATGATTTATTAGAACATCCTGTCAGAAGTGAATTATAATAATCTAACCTTGAGGTAATAAAAACATGAATTAGTTTTTCTGCATCTTGGAGGGATAGGATATTTCGTAGCTTCGAAATATTACGAAGGTGAAAAAATGCAATTCTAGTAATATTGCTAATGTGCTTTGTAAAGGAGAGATCTGAATCAATAATGACACCGAGATTATTTACAGATGAACTGGGTCTAATTACAGAGTTATCAAGGTTTAACATAGTGTTAGAAGCTTTGTTAATTTTGTCCTTGGGTCCAACTATCAGAAACTCTGTTTTATCAGAATTTAGCAGTAGGAAGTTTTTTGACATCCATATTTTAATATCTTGGATGCAGTCCTCGAGCTTAGTGACTGAACAACCATCATTAGGGTTAGCTGAAACATATAACTGTGTATCATCTGCATATGAGTGGAATCCCAATGGAAGCATATATAATGCAAATAGGAGTGGACCCAGAACTGACCCTTGTGGGACACCATATTTAACTTTAGCGAGATCAGAATATTGGTTGTTAACACAGGTGAATTGATATCGATCTGTCAGGTAGGATTTAAACCACTGGAGTGCAGATCCTGTAACACCCACAATGTTTTCTAATCTATCAACTAAGATGTTATGGTCTATAGTGTCAACGGCTGCACTAAGATCTAATAATACAAGAAAAGAGATTTGGTTATTATCAGAGGACATTAATAAGTCATTTACAACTTTAATTAAGGCTGTCTCAGTGCTATGGTGAGACCTAAAACCTGACTGAAAAACTTCATGAACATTATTAGCTAGAAGATGGCGATTCAGCTGGTTGAACACTATTTTTTCTAGGATTTTAGAGACAAAAGGAAGGTTTGATATTGGTCTATAGTTGGACAGTATTAGAGGATCTAAATTAGGTTTTTTAAGTAATGGTTTAATGACTGCACACTTCAGATTTTTGGGGACATAGCCTATTTTAAGTGATGAATTTATAATGTTTATAAAAGGCTCTGTAATATTTGGTAGGAGGTCTTTACGCAGGTTTGTAGGTATTGGGTCTAACATACAGGATGTTGTCTTTGATTGTGTAATTAATGAGACAAGCTCTTTTTTAGATATGGGGTTAAAGGTATTTAACTCTTGTACTATATTATTTTCTCTACCACTAGATTTTTCAGAAATCATTGAGGGTTGATTGGTTACGCTACACAATGCATTAGATGATTTAAGTCTTATGTTTTCAATTTTATCACTAAAGAAATTCATGAAATCATTGCTGCTGAACTGTGAGTGAATCTGTGAATCTGATTCAGTAGCACTTCGAGTTAATTTGGCAATGGTACTAAAGAGGAATCTTTGGTTGTTTTTGTTGTTCTCTATTAATTCAGAATAATATTTAGTCTTCGCTGCATTGAGTGCATGTTTGTACTCAGTCATACTGTCCTTCCATGCAACCCTAAATACCTCTAATTTAGTTTGTCTCCATTTACGCTCCATGGTTCTAGTGGCTTGTTTTAGGGAAAACCATGGAACGAGTCTTTTATCTTTAATCCTTTTTAGTTTAAGTGGAGCGACACTGTCTAAGGTTTTAAGGTATTCCGCTGTGTTTTCAAGTTCATCGGGTCTGATGCTTGTTTAATGTTTAATTCGGGTAAATGTTGTAGGAATGACACAGCAGTAGAGGGGATGATTGTACGCTTCATGTCATATCGCGGTTTAATGACTGGATCAGTATCAATTTCTAAATCGTAGGTTATCAAATAGTGATCGGAGATGACCTCACATAGTGGAACAATAGTTAAATTATTAATGTTAATACCATGTGATAAAACTAAGTCTAATGTATGTTTACAGCGATGTGTTATACCAACTACACTTTGAGTAATGCCCATGGAATCTAGGATGGAGTCAAAGGCTAATTTAAATGAGTCTAGTGGGTTTTCAAAGTGAACATTGAAGTCACCAACTATTAAGGCCTTGTCTGATGAGATTACTATGTTAGAGAGAAATTCACCAAATTCTTTAATAAACTTGGTATGGTAATAAGTTGCATTAAATTGGATTTATCCTTCAATGAAGATGAACTGCTTATGTTGAGTACAAGCGCTTCGAAGGATTTTGACTCATACTTATTATTAAGTGTTACATTTATGTTTTCTTTATAGATCGTAGCCACACCACCTCCTCGTCCACTAAGCTGTGGTTTATGAGCATAAGTATAACCAGGTGGAGAGGCATCATTTAATGCTAGGTATTCATTGGCCCTAATCCAGGTCTCTGTGAGACAAAAGATGTTTAGAAAGTTATCAGTTATTATTTCTTGAACTAGAGCTGATTTTGATGACAGTGACCTAATGTTTAATAACCCAAGTTTTAACTTAAAAGTGTTTCTTACATTACTTGAGGTTGTATTGATATTAATGAGATTTTTTTGGCACACTTTTTGGACTCTTTTTGTTTTTTGCTCACTGCGATACTTGATAACTGTCTTAATAGTATGGAACCTAGTTATTTTGGGTGATGACTCCTGGCAGTTCGCAGGCAGTTGGTTAGGCCATTCTGTCTGCTACCTGGCCTTGGCTCTGAATTGTCAATTTTTATTCCTATCTGAAGAAAATCACACTTAGTTCTTATGGTTGGATCGGACTCTACAAACACCTCCATGACTGGCGCTGGTCCCTCGGGAACGTCTCATTAGGTGGTCAGGTCAGATGGTGTGCTGGACAACCTGACAACTACTATGTAAATGAGGAGTGTGCAGTCCTTCAGGGAAACTGTTCGGCTGATTTATGATGTACAAATGGACTTCCTTATTTATGTTTTGATGGTAAGAATGGATTGAAACTGGTCGCCACTGGAGAACAATAAACTTATCCAGCATTTAGTGACTGTAATAAAGTGTTAACGTTTTAATTTCTAAAGAAAGGAACTCTGGAAGCAGCAGGTACATTTACTATGCCAATAATTCAACATGGTACGACGCTCAGAGGTTCTGCAGACTGTATCACACTGACCTGGCCAGCGCGAGAGACGCCAATGAAAGCACAGCTTTACAGGGAATCATAAGTGGATGGACCTGGATTGGACTGACCAGAAACTCCTGGAGCTGGGTGGATCAGACCAACACCCCCACCATCACGTGGGGATCTGGATATCCCACTTATGTAGGACAAGATTCATAATGCGGTTACTTCCACATGTACAACAGTCTGATCTATGTTGCCTCTATGATCTATGAGGCACACGGTTTGGAGAACATCACGGTGACATGAAGCCGCCGACCGGACGGAACGTTCTTCCACAAGCTGAAGTGATCTGATAGAACCCACAGAACTCGGTCAGGATGGAGTGGAACTTTAGATGGTTAGAGCGGAACAGGAGCTTTAGATGAAAGCACATCTGTAATTAGATTGATCATTTCATTTGATTAATGATATAGATCAACCTTTAGTATTAGAAGTGCTAGATTCCATTAGGAACCACATGTTAGCTCCTTTATTTAAAGATATTTAGATCATCAGATTAAACGGGGGGGGTGTTGTAGTAACGATTTAATCTGTAATTAGATCTTTAATTATAAAAGTTCATTTAAAGTAACGAGTTTGATTTAAAGTTGATTATTTTAGGATCCAGACTCTGAACCTTAACCTTTAAAGAACATTTCTTTAGTCTGTTTGAAACACTCTGTGTTTTCTACTGATAATTTAAATCATAAATGGACTGTGGAACCACCAGGTGGTGCTGTTTTACAGAGTCTTCAGGGTTCTTTTTTCTGGAGGTGTGGGAAGAGTGCTTTGTTACTGTAGTATGTTCTTCATATGTCTGTATGGAGATGGTTTCTTTTTATGTGTGTGTGTGTGTGTGTGTGTGTGTGTGTGTGTGTGTGTGTGTGTATGTGTGTGTGTGTGTGATGCACTGGTGGTTCAAGGTGTTTCCACATCTTTCAACCTATAGGTTTAAAGAGAGTTAACAGCTCCCCCTGGTGACACCCAGCAGCATAAGCAGCTTAGAAAGTAAATGTAGATGAAAGTGTGGACTGTGACATCACTCTGTAATTTAAATACTTTTAGAATTAATAAACTGCAATTAACGAACAAACTTTAGCAGATGAGAAGATTTTTTTAAAATTATTATATATACATATATTATATAATGCATTTATATATATATTTATATATAAATTTATTTATAGTTGTATATTATATACAACTATAAATAAAATATATGTTATATTTTACATATCTATATTGTATTTTGATCTCATTTTCTTCTTTAAAATTTAAATTTAAGTCCTAAACAGGGTAAACGCGTCCATGACCCTTCATTTCGTTTTGTCTCATGTACCACATAATAAAATTTTCTTGAATCTTGAAGAAATGCTCGTTCATTATTTATCATCTCCATGACGACCGGAGCCACGCCCAGGTCCTGTACTTTACACTTTTTTTAAAAACTGTAATGATATTTTAATCAGACATATTGTCTTGACCTTTGAGACCCAGGAGGATGAAACGTCTCCTCATTATGGCTTCAGGTCTTCTGGATGATAATTAGAACCTGTACAAGCTGAACAAATAATGCTGAGTCATTAAATATGTAGCAGAGCTTTCTGATTGGTCAGTTGTCACGACTCAGGTTGTGGCCCATGCTTTTGAACTCTGTTTACCTGTGGCCTCCTGCTGGCTTGACTAGGCGTTACCCATGTGTGTGTCTGTTTTTGTTCCACCGTGTGCTTTTGCTCCGCCTCCACTTCCTGTCTTTGTCTACTTCCCGCCAATTTTGGCTTTCACCTGTTCCTCATGTCTACCTGCCTCTTCCTGTCTTCTCTTGCTTGGTTATTTCCTGTAGTTTGTTCGTAGCTCTGCTCTGTGACCCTTATTTAATGTTTGGGATTTTTTTACCTTGTTGATTGATTTTTTTTTGGTTGTTTTTTGTTTCTTTCTCCTGTTTGGACTAAAATAAACCATTTTATTATTAGAATCTGCTTTAGGTTTCGCTTTTTGGAAATCAGTTCTGATTGACGGTCATGGATCTCTACTGTAAACTCTACCCCCCCCCCCCCTTACTGAAATCGTGATGGTTACATTTTACATTTACATTTAGTCATTTAGCAGATGCTTTTATCCAAAGCGACTTACAAATGAGAACATTAAAGTCAGAAGTTCTGCAGAAAACCAACTATACTGTAAAATCATCAAACCTGATTGTTATTTGATGCTGCCCCCCCCCCCCCCCCTTTTTATTTTTATTTTTTTTACAACAGGTATTTGTTAAAGAGATGCGTCTTCAGTAGTTTCTTAAAACTGTTTAGTGATTCTGCCTTACGGACAGAGTTGGGAAGATCGTACTACCATGTTGCAGTGTTGAACGCCACGGAGTGAGAATGAGCTCAGAAGGGTCTGATCTTCCTGATGTTGTAAAGAAGGAATCTGCAGGAACGGGACGTTTTGATCACATGATCAGAGAGTTTAAGGTGGGATGGTTACATCGTATGAAGTCTTGATTAGTCTTTATCTTTTTAGATTTACAAACTAATTTATAATGATGGAACATTAGGAACCAAATTCTGAGTGTCTCCCAAAAGCGTTCTCCATTTCCAGACCAGACACCAAGGTCCTTTACTAACTCCATTTCAGGATCTCAGCTGCAACAACAATAATAATAATAATAATAATAATAATAATAATAATAATAATAATAATAATAATAATAGGGTGGCATGGTGGTGTAGTGATTTGCATGTTCTCCTCTCAGCACTAGGGATTCCCGTTTCGATTGCCAATCTGGGTGGAGTTTGCATCTTCTCCAAATTTGCATGGTGTACTCATTAAATACGTGTCTTTAAAAACAACCTTCCGTGTGCAGATATCGCATGGAAACGATTGGTCACCTTTAATGTAAATGCCCTCGGCTTCAGTTTCAAACAGCAGGTTTGTATCTCAGGGAAATCAGCTTCCACCGCCGTGGATATCTGAGATGGGGCTGGATTTCCATGAGGAACCTGATACCCCTGATGAACATGTGGTCCAGCTGTAAAGCTCCCAAATATTTAATCCACCAGAAGACTTCAGAAAACATCAGAGGTAAGGATCATCGTTCCCTCTTCTCAACTTTTGGAGTTATTTAACCATAGTGTGATCTACAGGTCGAGGGAAGAACCTACACCTGATGCCGACTGATCTTCAGGTGTACTTAGGAGTATGAGGAAAGGACGTACGGTGAAACCAAAAGCTGAGACTGACTTTAAAGGCATAGCTAACTATATTTGACATTCAACACTACAGGGCCAAAGGTATTGAGACACCGATGTACCACTCCTACAGTACCTTTCATAACAGCTTCCACCTTCATGGACAGGCTTTAGAATGTCAGACACTGATATTGGGTAAGAAATCCTGGCTCACAATCTTCATTCTGGGTTCTAAGTGAGTGAGTTCATTTCCAAACTGACCCAACAATGTCTTCATGGACCCGGCGTTGTTTGGCTTTCCACAAACTGTTGGAGACATACCGCTGTCCAAGACTCATCTTCACATTGACTTATAATGTTTGTCCCAATACCTTCACCCGTAGTTTGTTTACTATGGATTTAGAACCTGTTTGATATGATCAATGATGGGAGATGATTCTAGCTTGGCCCAGCAGTTTTGAGGAGCACCAACCCAAGAAGGCGATAGCTCATTGATCTGTTGTCTTTTCAGCATCACCGATTTTCATGTGAAGAACAGATTATCTAAGGTTCTGCGTGAAGTTCGGTATGAGAATGAGCTCCACATCCATGCATCAAGAACTTTTCATCTTCCTGCTTCTCGCAGGTGAGTACATGTTTCTGTTCTTCAGAACCTACAGGACTTACCCCGTACAGTTTCTTTAAATCTACAACAACAAAGTCAAGGTTTCGTTTAAAAGTGCTGCTGAATTAGAACATCCACAATCAAATGGAACATCAACGATGGGGTTAGTGGTTCCACAGTTCCATTCTGGTTCAAGTTCAAGTAATTTATTTATAGAGCGTTTTTACAATAGAACATCGCCACAAAGCAGTTTTACAGAGTTATTAACCTTTGTAACTATATAGGGGTCCAAAGAGCAAGATGGAGAGACAGTGGCAAGACAAAACTCCCTGTGATGTTGGTATATTAAGGAAGAAAACTTGTGAGGACCGAGGCTCATCCGACATGAACAGTGCAGATACACACAAGACAGGGCGCCAATCTATTGCTGGGCCCACAAACACACTTTATATGGCAATTTGGCGCATTAAATTTACCTTACATCCATGTTTCTGAACTGTGGGAGGACACCGGAGAACCCGGAGGAAACCCACAAGGACACTGGAAGAACATGGAAACTCCACCCATATTGGGATTCGAACCGGGAATCCGTAGTAAGCGCCAATCCAACGCCTGGAATGATAAAAATGTGCCGTAATTTAAAGACATCTGTGTATAAGGCCCTTAACCTCTTCTTGCAGGAATCACCCCCCTCCGGTCATTCCTCTATAAGTATCATCTGATCCAGCAGGACAGCTCATGGGCTGACGCCCAGGTTTACTACCGAGCCAATTACATTGACCTGGCTACCATTGAAAGCCCTGCAGGGGTTGCCAAAATACAAAACTAGGCTCAACGCCATCAGTTTAACTCCGGCGCCTGGGTGGGACTGTACAGACTCTTCCATGACTGGCGCTGGTCTCTTGAAAACAAAGCCTTAGGACCATTGAACGCATGGCAGCTTGGACAGCCTGACAATTTGATGGGGGTCGAAGAGTGCGGCTGCATGAATTGGTTGGATTGGAAGGATGAATCCTGTGCCGCTGAACTACACTTTATATGCTTTGATGGTGAGGAACCCGTTCTCCAGTTAGTCAGAATAATGGGTCGTTTTAATCACGTGTGCTAATCACGCTTTCAATGCCACAGAAAGGAAAACAGGAATCAACAGATACCCGGCCTACGCCGTCCTAAAGAGCTGGTTTGATGCTCGGAGCTTCTGCAGGCTGTATCACACCGACTTGGCCAGTGCCAGGACTCTTGGAGAAATTGGAGCGGTCCAGTCGAAGGCGTTTGATTGGTCCTGGATTGGCTTGTGCATGTTTTCCTGGAACTGGTCGGACCAGACTGACACCCCGTCCATCATGTGGGCCCCTGGACACCCCAATACTGCCGGGCAAAGTCTCTATTGTGGTTACTTTAATGATGGCCAGGCCTTCATTATGCTGTGTTCTGATTCAATGCCTTTCTTTTGTTACTCTGGTGAGTTGTTTATAATCGTTACATTTTCGTTACATTACATTTGATCTTTCAGCAGGCACCGTTATCCAAAGCCACTTCCAAATGAGCACAGGGTTGACCACAGCATCCCTAAAGCAATGAGGGTTAAGGGTTAGGGGTCTGGGCAACCTCAGCGGACTTGGGATTTGAACCCACAACCTTCAGATTGACAGCCCAACACCCTACACTGTACACTGTGTATTTCGTAATAATCAGAGTGTTCATGACGGAACGTTCTATCAGTCATCACCGGACAGCAGCAGGTCATCAGGATGAAGGTTCGGTGGAACCAGGACGTGAACCACCCTGAACTCATGGCCCTGATCCTGGAGCAGGTGGATCCCAAGCTCCACTCGGTACCCTCTTTAAAGTTCTCTGCTTGATGTTTCACGCCATTGCTCCGCTCCTCAGCTCCAGCACGCGCTTGAGAACCTCGGGTTGGGGAACATCACAGTAACCTGGAGAGGACAATCAGGTGGAACAGTCTTTTATCAGATTCACTGATCTGTGAAGGTCAACGTCAATGAGGTCCAGATGAAGAAGACATTTCAGCAAATTATCTAAATTAATCAGTAAATGATGAAATAAGCTTAGAGATAGATTGGCGACCTGTCCTGTGTGTATCTGCCCAGTGACCGAAATGTTCTCCCCTGGATGGGCATGGGGAACCCCACCGCGACCCTAATATGGGATAAAGAGGAAGATAATGAATGAATGATGAAATAATGTTTAATATTAATGTGATAGAAGTGAGTGCATCATAATGTTTATATTAATATAAGACGTAGTGTACATTATTACTAATAACTGAAGTTATGTTCTAACAAATGTGGAACCGGAGACACATACGAATGTAAACATGCTGTTAAGTTAGACTCTTAAATTTAGTTTATAGCATTAAAGGAGTGGATTTAGGTTTAATAATCCCAGCTGTCATGGAGTAGAGTGTATATACGATAAATGGTTTAAGTAGAATTTCTGATGCACTGCTGTTTAAAGTGTATAATATAATAAGATTGTTTTATTGTCTCATTTACTATAGCGTTAAAAGCTAGACAAATAATTAATCCGCTTATATTGTTTAATTTTTTTTTTGTGTATTATGTAAGTTTCTCTGTAGTGTCTCTCTATACAGACACTCATTATGGGCACCATAAATGAAAATAGAGTGACATACGAAACTTCTGTGCAATTATAATCATCGTTTTTTAGTAAAATAGACAAAAATCTGATAGTTACCAAGAAGCACTGAGAGGTTTTTATCTCTGAACAGTCGCGTAATTGATATTCATCCATTTACATGAAGCACTAAGCAGTTAGAATGCTCATTACGATCTTACACCCCGCCAACGGTTTAAATAGCAACGCTATGTGTGAATATAGCTCCCTCGATGGGCATGGCTGTCTCAAAATAAGGTACATTTCGAACATGGCGAAGAAAAACCCAGGTGCTCCGCCGACTGAAAACAACGTCTCCAGACATCGACAGTCGGACGTCAGACGTCGGTCGCCATTGGGTTGGGTGGTGGATCATCAACACGGGTGCCACCGCGTGTCCGGCGCCACTGAACCAACTGAACGCTATAAAATCTGACAAAAAAATGCAGATCCACAGAACATACTGTACTGTGGGTTCTCCATTCACAGGAACATGGAGAACCTCATGTCTTGATCCATGTTTTTGGACTGTGGGAGGAAACCGGAGAACCCGGAGGAAACACACGCGGACACGGGGAGAACATGCAAACTCCACCCAGATGGGGATTCAAATTGGGAATCCCTAGTGCTGAGAGGAGAACATGCTAATCACTAAGCCACCGTGCCGCCCCCACGTGCATTATATAATATTATTATTTAGTTACATGTATGTAAATATATATATATTAAGCACATGCCCTGATGATCTAGAACATGTAAAGATCCTTTAGAACATTTATTAAGTCCATTAACAGCTTCTGTGTGCTTTGTGTCATTAAGATTGAATTAAAACGTGTGTTTCTGACGTCTCTAAGTCACCTCTATTCGATTTGAAAATAAATGCTGAAGTGACGGCTCTGTCTCCATCTTGTGGTCATAAACTGGAATTGCGCCTGTTCCATCAACCCGGTAATGACTTCACCTTTAAGCTCTCGCATCAACAGGCTTTTAAATTCACACTTGTTTGCAAAACGGATATTTTTGTACTCACTGAATGAAGATTTCTAACAGATTCTCATTAAAATAATTTAAATAAATATAATAAAATAATAATGCAAAGTAAAATACATCACATCGCAAAAATACCACTTTTTGACCCCACCCTGTTTTCTTTGGATGTTTGGGGATGATGCAATTATTTTAATGTAAAAACTGTGAAAACATTCCTTGAAGAAAGACACTGATTAAGTCAACACCTCAGAGACTGCGAGCAGTTATAAAAGCCAGAGGTGGCGCAACAACAGAGTGCCAGTGATGTGATGGAGAGTTATTTTGTTTGTTTGGAATCCATGATTCCAACTGTTCCAGGCTACCACAGTTATTTTTCTTAATTTCTTTGAGTATTTCTTAAAGCCCGAAGGTTGCCTTTTGAAATGCCTTTAGTTTTTTCTGTGATCTGCTTTTTTTTTCTACAAAATTAAACAACATTGACATGGACTGCTGATTCCATAGTTTTTGCCAGGGGTTGTATATAGTTTTCATTTATTAAATACGGGTCACATGATCACCACACAATCTGTACATGGCTGTCCAACACTGTTGATGCTCAAGGAGGATGAGTCCCCCACTGAGCCTCGGTCCTCACAAGGTTTCTTCCTTAAGATATCAACATAACAGGGAGTTTTGTCTTGCCGCTGTCTCTTGGTCTTGCTCTTTGGGGGTTAAAGGTTTACATCTCTGTAAAGCTGCTTTGTGACGATGTATGATTGTAAAAAGAGCTTTATAAATAAATGACTTGAACTTCATTTTGGGTTGAGGGCCAGGACACGCCTTCATTCCAACACTGAAAACCAGACCTCACCATGACTGTGTTGGCTCACTCTGCAACATGAGAGTGTGGTTGCTCATTGGTGGTGTAGGTGGTTCTATAAAGGTCACTCCCGTGATTTGCATGGTTGCTGGGAGGCAGGGTAGTAACCCGATGAGGAGTGCTGCAGGGGGCGGCTTTAACTTTCGTTTCTGCTGAGAAGAGAGTGAAACCAGATTGAATCTGCCAACATCCATTGCTTTCACCCGACATATCACAGAAGGATCTCTCGATTAGATCATCAAAGGCTCGCCGATGCTTTAATGTGAATGGAGCTCGTGTCGCGCTCGTCTGCTTATTTCCCTTCAGCGTCTGTTTCACTTCCTTTTTCAGATTCAGCAGAAATACAGCACTGCGTAACAAGAACCCAGAGACGGTACAGTTCTGCTTTTAATTAGTTAAAGCTGAGATAACTTGTTGCCATGCAGCTGCTTATGATGTGATGGTTCTCTGTGTGGGTGTAGTTCCAGTTTATATATATATATATATTAGTGTTTTGATTGACGTTGTGCATCACATTGCAGTTTATTCATTCATTCATTCATTCATTATCTTCTGCTTTATCCTCTATTAGGGTCGCGGGGGGGGTTTCCCCATGCCCATCCAGGGGAGAGCGTTTCGGGCGCTGGGCAGATACACCCAGGACAGGGTGCCAATCCATCGCTGGGCACACACTCACACTCTATATGGGGCAATTTGTAGAACTCAATTGACTTGATCCATGTTTTTGGACTGTAGGAGGAAACCGGAGAACCCGGAGGAAACTCAGACGGACACGGGGAGAACATGGAAACTCCACCCAGATGGGGATTCAAACCGGGAATCCCTAGTGCTGAGAGGAGAACATGCTAAACCACTAAGCCACCGTGCCACCCATTGCAGTGAAATAAATAAAGCATCGTTATTACAATCAGCATGTTGCTGCAGCAGCTGACATGAAAGAATAGATTTGTCGCAAGTCGCTTTTTAAAATAATAATTCCCTAGGGGGTCTGAAAAGTCATTAAATATAGCGACAGAGTCCGTTGGCAACAGTAATGGTGCATAGCACTGCATCGGCCGACATGAAGAAAACGAGTGTACTGGCCTCTTTTTAACATTAATAATAATAATAATAATAATAATAGATTTGTTTGTTGTGAGGATGTTAAAGAGGGCGGGGCAGGTGAGACACTGTTACTGAATATTTGAATATAGGCTTAATAAACATGCCTTCAGGAGATCTTTTAGAAGACGAGTTCCAGCTTAGAAGCTTAAGGTTAAGCTTATAGGTCATATCTACTGGGATTAAACCTCTTTATCACTTAATCTGTGAATTCAGGTACTTTAAAAAATAAATAAATAAATTATAACCTTTTAAATACTGATCTCGGCTGTATGCCGCCAACAGTTTGGGGAAGGCTCTTTTCTGGCCCTGTGTGTGTATGTGGGGAGTTGAGTGCATGATGATGTTAAGCATCTATATTTATATATATTTATATATACACTTCTGTATGTGGCACCATCACATTAAACCTACAGGAGCTGTTATGACATTCTGTTTGAAGTAAGTCGTCCATTACAGCTATAACAGCCTCCAGTCCACAGCCTCCAGTCCACAGGGAAGGCCTCTTAATTTTTGGTGTGTCTGTGGGAGGTTTTGTCCATTAATCCAACAGAGTATTTGTTTTTTTTATGACATCATTAAATCAGGGGTTAGCAGGTTCTCCTCTCAGCGCTGGGGGATCCAGACTTGAATCCCGATCTGGGTGGAGCTTCCATGTTCTGAGACTAATATAGCTCAGTAGTTGGGCGTTGGGCTATCACAGGTTGTGGGTTCAAATGCCAGCTTCACTGAAGTTACAAATGTGGCTCTTTGAGCAAGACCCTTAACCCTCACTGCTCCAGGGGGCGCTGTAAAACCTCAGGGAGTCTCAACCACAAGTCCGCTTTATCCTATATTAGGGTCACGGAGAGGTTCCCCATGCCCATCCAGGGGCGAAAGTCTCTGGCGCTGGGCAGACACACCCAGGACAGGGCGCCAATCTATCACTGGGCACACACTCACTCACACAGACACACTCTCTATATGGGGCAATTTGGAGAACTCAATTGATTTGATCCATGTTTTTGGACTGTGGGAGGAAACCGGAGAACCCAGAGGAAACCCACGTGGACACAGGGAGAACATGGAAACTCCACCCAGATTGGGATTCGAACCGGAAATACCTAACGCTGAGAGGCAAATGTGCTTACCACTAAGCCACCGTGCCGCCCCCTTGTGCATTATATAGTATTATTAATTTAGTTACATGTATGTAAATGTATATATATTAAGCACATGCCCGGGGAATCCAGTCCTGATATAAGATTAAAATACCAACCCTCTCCTTTATGCCTTTACAGAGGTGCACATAGCATTGATCTTCTAAAGAACCTAGAACATTTGGAGATCCTACTCAAGTTGATCATACTCTGTCGAAAATGGGTATGTATTTGAATATGAATGAAGATACAGTACGTTTTCAGAAACATTACACGTGTGATCTGACTCTTATGTTCTCCTATTTGCATGTAGAAGAACTCTCCAGTACTCCAGTCGAATCCTGGACAGAATCTATGGTTAGCACCTGGTTGGAGTCGATCACCGTGAAAAAAGTGTACATTAAAAAGCTTCATGAAGAAGAGGTAGACGGCAAAGTCCTCCTAACGCTTACGCAAGCATTTCTTCAGCAAACAGTTGGAATGAAGGCGGGTCCTGCACATTTTCTAATAGAGGAGATAAAAAAGATCAGCAGTCGTCAGAAAGTTCCACAAAAGAATAAAAATAAGGCCCCAGCAACCAGCGACCCAGACAAACCAGCGATCCAGAACCTGACAGAATCAGAACCTGCGCGATGTGAAGTGGAAGGCACCATGTCCATCCCATTACTGAAAGAATCAAAGCCAAGACCGTTTGGAAAGTCAGGTATTGACCACAA